>CM042881.1:12549852-13292437 GCA_023653495.1 Melastoma candidum | reverse complement strand
AATGGTTCAATTCAAACTATGCTCGAATCTCCGTGAACTTTCTAACGTCCGTGTTGGGTCCTAAGGCTTCCTTCAGGTTACTGAAGGCCGACGTGTCTGCACAGATGTACGCGAAGATTGGGTTCGGTGTAGAGAAGAAGCTGAAGGAAGGGCGAAGCCGGTTTCGTTACGAAGAGGATAAGGTTGAAGGAGAGAAGATTGTCCCCAAGAGGGTGGTGCCGGTGCAGCCTGCCGTCATCATCGAGGACACAGTTGCTACAGGCGTGCTCACGAACAACACCGTGAGCATGTCCTCAGTACACCCTTGTTGAATTTGAACGAGGATATCAATCAAAGTTCACTTTCCTGGTGCAACTCTTTGGCACATGAATTTCATGGAAATGTGGTTCCTTTGGAATTGTTGGGGTCCTTCTACTCCTCGGTCCGCAGCTGCCCAATTTATCAGCCTTGGTTGCTGAGGAAGCACAACCGCCTTCGTTGCTGCTGTTTTCCGGCTCTTTCTTTCCAATATCTGCTGCTGGTCTCCCTATAGTTGGTTCTGGTTTACTTTTGAATGCCCTGCGAGGCTTTTTGAGCTGTTTCATTGCCACTGACTTGTTTCTTCTGTTGTTATCCTTTGACAGGTGCAGCTGTAACACGAAGACTGGTTTTCGCTGTATTTTTGGAGCCGGTCCATCTCCGTAACAGGGTTTTTCTGTCTTACTATGTTGTTTCTTCCCCTTGATGCCTGATGAAGTACCATCCTTCACCATCTGTAGTGGAAGACAATATCTTGCATAAATCAGTACGTGGGCAAATATTTATCCAGATGATGGACAGCACCGCCTGAAGAATCAAGGCTTACCGCATGATCGTCTGGTGTCCTCACAGACCTCTTCTCGTTGTTATTTCCTTGGGCAAAAACCTGTACATTTTTGAGAAGTCTGGGGCTAAACTTTCAAAAAGACAAGCTCGGATGCATAATTTCCCAAAGAGGGTAAGACAAATCAGACTCACTTTAAAGGCAATCACTCGGCTCTTGTGTAGATTCACACATGAATTGCTAGACACACCTTCGGTCTCCTTGGGGGCTGTGTGCAGTTTTGCTTCCTTGAGAATTCCTCTTTCCTGGAAAAGACGGCGAAATGTTAATAACTTTTACTGAAACAAACAATACTTTCGAGATCACATATGACGTAAATGAATAACACACATCCGTCCTCAGCCTGAAAGGTTTAGGATTGGTTGGTTTTGGCTTTGTTTGCTTCATAGCCTGAGCTTTTTCTTTTTCTGCGGCAGCATTATTCTCTTTCAAAGTCCTCAATCGGATGTTAAGGACATCTATGGCTTTAAGATTGTGAGTCTTCTGATGTTGAGGGTGCTTCTTAATTGAATTCGAATTGTTCTCATCCTTTTGCTCTCTGAAACGATTTTCCCAGAACCTTTACTTTCTAGAGGGCAGCTTAGACATGTCACAACAATTGAACAGACAACGAGAGAAGTTTACCTGTTGCGATTGGGAGCCACGGAGTTCTCCTTATCATCTGAATCGAATACCTCATTTTCATCGCTTTGGCCTCTCTGAACCTTGCACGGGGCCGCTTCATCGTGAGTAGATTCATCATTTCTGTTTACTTCCAATTCAAGCTTTGTAGTAATAATACATGAAGCTTTGAGAGGACACTGGCATAATTCCGAGGACACATGCTCAGTCTTTGTAAGAATCGTGGTCTCAGGATTTGCATCATCTTTCTTATCAGCATTGGTACCATGGGATGCTTCGATGGATCCATGACTGGATATCCTGTCGACCTCCATGTCGCTAGACTCACCCGAGACCGACCTATCATTCATTTCATTCGTAATAATCATCTTCCTCTTCAGACCTCCAGAACATTCAGCATTGGAGTTGCCTTTTGCCTTTCGCTGCCGGCAAGAATCATAGACCCGGCTTTTGACCAGTCTTCCTGCAGGTCTCTTACTAGAACCAGCTGAAGGTGATGAAGTCTTCTCATACCCAAGGATGTTCTTCCTCGGTGTACCGAGCTTGAGATTCTTCATCCCCTCACAAATGCTCCTCACAGAGCTTTTCAACTCTGGTGTTGCCGCCATCCTCTTCGTCTTCCTTGGAGAAGGGAAAGCCAAATATTTCACGGCTACCTTGTTACTCTTAGCCAGATTGGTCTTGGCCTTTGAGCTCCCGACACTCTTCAACAGGCATTCATTTGAAACTTGAGCTCTATTCCTTGGAGTGGTCAATGCCCGAGATGACATGGCAGTTCTGTTCTTCTTGTTAAGAGGTGTTTTCGGTGTCTGATGAGTAGACTCCACCTCCTCTTCCTCGAAAGCAATTTTGTGTGACACGGTGGAGGACAACAAAGCCAGCCTGGATGTCGGCAATCGCAGGGGCTTCGCAGGAGCTGATTGAGGACATTTCGCTGTGACACTGAGAAAGATAAAAAAGGAACCCAAGTTCAATGATTTCACTTGGAATCAAGGGCAGTAAGGAATTTGTCGATCACAGGTTATCGGGCAAACATACCTAAGGGGCTTCCGACTCAAGGCCTTGCGAAGTCTGACATTGGGACTCCTTGCAGCCATCACCTACACAGATTACTACCTCCCAGTTAGTCCAATCCAAATTCATTGGTCCAGCAGCCTTCTCCATGCTCTGCTAACACAGAACGAATACTGGATTGACGACCACCATCAACTTACCTTCAAGACAAAATTCTTCCAAATGGTTTCTGAATCGATCTCCTCTTCATGCTTTTGATCACATCCTGCAGCAATTTCAGAACTCCCCGATAATACTACCATCAAAACTACCTAATTCCTAAAACAATCTCATATCAAACCATTTCAACCTCCCGAACTCAAACTCAAACTTATAATGAAGTGCACAGCCATGGAATTATTACCGACGCGAGAGCAGAACCAGTAACGGTCGCCGTCGGGGTCGCAGTGTTCCGGGGCGAAGAAGTCAACAAACTTGGGCGCCGCGATCTCCTCATAGATGGGCTCGCACGGGCACTCGCATTTCTCCACCATTCCCAAACCGTCTCGGCCACGACGCCCCACGGTCGTCTTCCCGATATTCTTCCTTTTCGCCAGATCACCCATCTCCTCTAGGCTAAGAAATAGAAGTCCGCAAGCTCAGGGGAGAGGGAGAGCGTGCGACCTTTTGTTGAGTTTGAAGTTGCGGAGGAAAAAAAAAAAGAAAGGGGAGGAGGTGGTGATCACGTGGACTAGCCGTTGGGAAAAACGCAGGAAGGGGGAACGGTTACCTCGTGACAGTCAAATGATATATGTTGGGCCTTTTAGAGGGCCGGAATCATAAGCCCAAGGCCCAACACGCTCCGCCGAGGCAGTTGCTAAAGTAGGAAGGAAAACTAATCGCTAATTTTGAAAATTTAACGTTAAAAGTACGAGAATGGCAGAAGCCAGCCAGCATCATGAGGATACGGGTCCATTTATGACAATGCGCCGCGTCCGATTGATGAAGGTTTCCGCCACAAAGACATGTAAGAATTTCTACACTCCAGGTGCGAACCTCTCTTATTGTGGGCACAAATGCATATGAACGACATTGAAGAGGTCGCTGGCATATTGCTGCCCTGTTTCTCTTTTTGGGTTCAAGCCAAATGCAAGAGGGATGCACGAGCGGAGGAGCCAAGTATAAGGTCATACCCGGGCATGTCGAACAGGGATGCACTCAGAGATGAGAAGGATCTGACTAGCCCAAGGAAGAAGCATGAGACCGACCGAAATCTAAAGAGGAAAAATTGGAAAATGAAGGAAAGTTTAGCCTCTCCTCTGCAACCTGTTAACAGGCGTATTGCTGTATAATTGGTCTTTGTCTGAACAGCAAGCTCCGACCACATAGGCATTTGAGGCATCGCCCTTGTTCCTCTGGAAACTATGCATGCTCCTTCTCACAGTTCCCAGTCTTGACTTACACCTGATATGTACAACCGGTTGTTCGAAAGAAGCCCCTACACTTTTACCAGGTGACAGGAGAGCAAAAGCATTCCACAGAAGGCGTAGGCACGGACGTCGCCAGATGTTACGAGTCTTCAAAATGGTGGTGTCCGTCTCGTCAAAAATTTCTTCCTGTGCAAAAGAGACAGAACAGGCTTTGAGTTTTTGCTTCTGTCATTTTTAAAGACAAAACTGTACCACACAAACTGCCACAATTACCTGAAGCAGTTCTTCTATGACATCCTCCATTGTGATTACTCCCACAGCTTCTTCCTCCTCGGGGAGCTTTGGGAGAGGACTCCCGTCTATCTGCAGGATGTCGGCATACATGTAGTTCGTCCACTTCTTGCTCCTTGAACCTCCCCGACTGTTAGTGTTTGCACCGGGGGCTGGAAAGCTTTTCCATTTTTGCAGCGGCCTCTTGGCCTTCAGAATTTTCTCTTGCTGAGGCCTCTCTCCATCAACGTCTATCTTAACATCTCTTGCCATATCTGCAAATGCCATGAACCGAATTCCATAAGTCATCATCAGCATGCTTGTAGGGGAAAAGTAATGACTTACTATTGGCTTTGGAAGGGCTACTGCCAGCAGGCTGCGGGGATGTTTTGTTAGACTGTCTGACAACAACAGCCATGTGGCTGTGACCTTTCTGAAACTCGTTGAGTATATCATACAAGGGCATTGTTTCTGGAACTCTAGCAGAAAAGGCCGTGACATATATCAGCTACAAAATTAGCAACAACTTCTTCAACTGGTGGTAGACAGATCACCTTGGAATCCTCCGGATTGTCACACTCTTTGCTGGAACTTCATCCTCAGGATGAATAGTCAACAAATTTTTTACCTAGAAAACACTATGACAACTAAATGAGGGAGAACTGACGTGAACTTTCAATATGCTAAAACAAATTGTCAAACCGTGACAAAGAGCATGAACATCACAAAACGAAGAAACATTTTTTTTTTCACTGTACCAGGATCAAACCAATTATGTTTGTTGGCTGTTCATAGTATACAGGAACTCTGCTGTGTCCTTTCTCCAAAATAAAGTTCATCAACTCTCTAAGAAATAACAACCCCAAGTTAAGATCCACAAAGCAAATCCGAAACAGCGTCCCATACATACAGGTACGGCTACCATACCTGTCAAGCTTGGCATTGATATCAATGGAGAATGTATCGGATATGGGTGTCATGGCATCACTGGCTGTCTTCTCGGTAAGCTCTAGTGCTCCCGCAATAATTGTCGTTTCATCATGGGTCAATTCTCCACCTTTTCCAGCCTGTTCCCATAAAATTACAATATTAAATGCCAAAGTCCAACGAATCATCATCCTTGTAAAGATATCTCAATCGGTCAGTCGAAAGATACCTCATTTCCATGCAAGTTGACAAGTGTTTTCAGCTCAGCTCTGCGGAATAGAGCAACATGCCCATGGCCAAGTAAGAAATCTAGTAGCTGAAGAAAATACAAAAAAGATGGAAATAGGTCAAATGGTTATCAATAGGCAAATAGAAGGATCAGAGGCAACTATTTAACTAACCTTGCTGATGGGATATGCAACTGGAGAACAGACCCACACTAGTACACGCACAAAAGGAGCCACCGTTGCACCAATTGCCAAGCCATATCGAGAGCAAACCGACTGCGGTATTATCTGCATGGCATAAAGAAATATATCAGTAACTGGTGAAAAGTTGAGTTGAAACAGGAATTCAAACTCGAACATCGAGCGAGCTCTTTGACCGAAAGACAAAGAAGCGTGAAGATCCATCCCATAAATACAATTGAGAGGAAATTCATCCACAGAGGCAGGAATTGTAGTAAAAAAATTGAATACTCTAATGAAATATAGGCACAACAACTTGATTCCTCACCTCTCCAAACAAAAGTATCAACGTTACAGAAATCAGAATCGCACCATAGGCTGTCACCAGACTGTCGAGAAAGATCGGAAGCGCCTGGTAACAGAAAATGAAAGAAAACAAGAACCCTCAGCATTCCAGAGAAGTAAGCCTTGAGCTAATTAAAAGTAAAACATCTCCATAACAGGAGCGAGATGCAACAAACCTCCATGGCCGCGGCGTTGCATATCAGCAAGGTACATAGCAACAGATGCTGATTCTTCACAACAGGTAATATTTTAGCTGTCAACAATGAATCACAGCAGTAAGAACCCCCCTCCAAAAAACAGTTGCCAATACGGAAATTCATCAACGAGATTCGCACTAACCAACATCAAATCAAAACACAAAAGTGTATCACCACAGACTCAGATTCCCTAAATAAAGTCAGCGCATTCGCTATATGTATCAACGGGACTGCTTGGACCAATAACTTCCGAACAAAATGTTCCCATCCAACACCACCACCTTCAAACGCCCGCCGAGTCAGCAACAACTACTAGAAAATCGCGGCCTGCCCTTCGCCACAATAACTACAACCATCACGCACCTGCGTGTTTCCGATCCTTAGGAGTCCCGGACTTGGCGAGCACCTCGAGATCGACGAGGCTCATGGACATCAGCCCGAGGGTTAGCCCCGACATGAGACCTGCGAACAGCACGAGCAGCGTAACGATCAGGATGTGGACGAAGAAGTTGGTCTCGCAGCACCTGTACTCCACCGCCATAGGGTTCCACGGAGGGAGGGAGAGAGATAGAGCAAGGGAAGAGGATATGGTCAGGGGGAGGGAGCGATCGGCATTTGAGGGTGGGGGTTGTTGCTGGAAGATAACGTAGGCGGTTAGGGTGAGTTAGTTACGGGGTTTGGGATGTGGGTTTGAGAATGCGAGGGATTGAATCCAGCCCTTTCTTCTTCTTGTTGGTTTTGGGGAATCCTGGATCGATTGCCATAAGAGTAGACATGCTTATGTTGTTGGCGATGACGATGAGAATAGAGGGGTTGGTCGGCGACACGTGGCATGGCAGACGACGATCCACGGCTGCTTCCCTTTTATCTTTTGCCTCACACTTGTTTGGACTTCAACTACTAAATCTTTATCCGATCAAATCCTTTTTTAGCCTTTGCGAACTATTACGTCAATGGAATCCCTTTTTCCTTTCGCGGAGGCATTACCTTTTGATGGCGACGTTTAGTGTGTCTGACATGAAACCCACTTTCCTAATCATATCTTTAACCGTTATATATTACTTGGCATGAAGAGTTGCGGAACATAATTATTTAGTTCAAGAAGTCCACCTCGCCTCGAGTCCACCGGCCACCGCCCGCCCCATGGTGTCCTCGACCTTACCCATCTGGATACCGGTCGAAACTGTATCAGTCAAATACCTCGTCGTGTGCCGACCCGGCTCGAGCCGATTTGCTAAGCCCAATTGATAGTAGTACTAGTAATGGTTCATTGTGCAGAAGTCACCTGCCCCTCGGGAGTGAACAGTTATCAGAGTTACAACTCTTTCGCGAGCAAAAGGTCTCTGGTGTACGCTCCGTTACAGTGCTCTCAAGCAGGCCGATGAAGGGAATCACGTCCCCCCGACACACGGGTGATCTAGCACCGCGAAGCAGATTATTGTCTGCTGTGATCATCAGTTCAGGTGATCCAATTCATAGTTCAGCTGCGATTCTTCAAACTGTAGGATTGTTCTTCTATTGTTTTGTCACTGTGACAGTTATCAGAAGAATTTCTAGGCAAAAAAAGAATGCGGTATGTTGCTCCGATTATGACACCAATCGGAGTAAGAAATTTCCTACAGCAAATCAATCTGATGCCTGTGTCGTGAATTCTAACAGCGAGGAGGATACCTACGGGGAAAATTAACTCGGCCCCTGCCTCGGCGATCAATCTGGGTCCTTCCTGGGGGATGAATCCAGGGCCAGGACTGCATGGGTGGCATCCGCGGAGCACGAGGTTGAGATGCAATAACTGCTCCGGGATCTACCAGAAATTTATTCAACGTATAAGTATCGAACCGTGGGTGAAGAACATCCCCGGGCTGGTTATAATGTCCCCTTGTCATTAACCATGCCCAGGCAAAGCTGTTCTTCCAATCGGTCTCCATGCCAGGAATCAGCGGCAACGCAACAAATCATCCCTGTACGCCTTCTCCCATAAGTTCCTGTTCGAGGACAACTGCCGTAGCTTCATGGAAACGCTGCCTGCCCTTGCGAGGTCAGCACCCTTGAGCCGCTTCAAGATATTGAGCTTTATTTTTTCTGGCATATCTGAAAAGCTTGATGGAGCTCGCGATCCAGCAACATCCGACAGGTCGATCAACAGAGGCCGCACCAGACCATCTCTCAAGAGGTTCCACAGCGTGAACGCTACCCGCTCAGGGTAACGGCAGGTTGCCTGCATTGAACTTGCACTTGTTATGCTGTTTCCATTTAAGAAATTCATCAGCAACCGTAACTTCGGCCAAAAGGCAGTCACGTCCAAATGCACCCTTCGCAATTCTGACTTTGCTGGGGTCAAAGATCCATAAACGATCACAAAGCGGCCCAACTTTTGTAGCTTCACTGCCACGCCTTGGAACGTTTTATCGTTGCGGGCGGCAAGAATCTCTGGTAGACTGTACTGCAAGGACATTGCAGTTGCTGGTTCCTTGGGCCATGAACTGGAAACGGGCGCATTGTGGAGCGGCAAACGAGTTGTTGGATCGATCCTGAGGAAACCGGATCCTAACATAACAGCCTGAACCACGACAGCAAGAAGCCGATAATCATCTCCATTGATCTCAGCCCATTCAGGAAGCAAAACCCTCCTCAGTAAATACGGTACGGGAAACTTATCAAGCTGCACAACAGATTCCTCCAAGCTATCAAGAACGGCAGTTTCCTGCTTCAAAACTGGCCAAACTCCACTGCAAGCAACCGCAAGATCCCTTCCCTGTACACCAACTTCATGTTGAATATCTTTGTTCTTCGGAGAACATCGAGCATTGAAATCTCTGCCTCCCTGCGACGCACCTTCTTTATCACATTTCCCGACAAGATCTGGTCTTTCACGATCATTTTGGATTACCTTAAGGTTTTCAGAGTCCAGAACGAAGGACTCTCGTGGACCGGAATCTTGATTGGGACAACCGTCAGGCTCCAATGCCTCTGCAACTTCTTGATCTGGATGAGAATCCATGGAGACAACCAATGCTAAGCGGAATACCACAGCCGAGGAGGGAGGAAGCCCTTCACCAGAGTTACAAGGAGATCTTCCTTTCCCGAGAATCGATCGGAATTGAGGGTAGGAGAAAGGATCATATACGAAGTGTTTGAAGGGACAAATCTTGTGGATATATAGGACATCAAGCCAGTTAGATGCTGCTATATGTGCTATCTACATAACATCATAAGCGGCTCGTTTTCTTCAAAACGAAGCCATCAATTCCTACATCGTCTGCAGATAACGTTCGGAATCGGAAGAAAGGCCCGGGGGCATTATTGACTGCCAGAGGCCCCTCCCCCAGATTGCACTGAAGAATCACTTTCCTCAGGTAATGTTTCCGAGGCATTGGCAAGCACCCGGTCCTCCTCCAGGCAGTTGGAGGATTCCAAGGGCGGGGAAACGATTGTACTCCCCACCCATGATGTACGAGACACCAAACAGGGGTCGGTCCCTCGCGATAGTGATACAAGGATTCCGGGATCACCACCCCAAAAGCGGCCTGAAGGGTGGGAGGGCCCTTCCTCCTTATATCCCACACCAGTTGCCCATACAACCGGTGTGGGACTAATTTCATGCATCAATCCACCACGTTTCCGTTCCCGGCGTCCACGCCGGGCCACCCCGGCTTTGCCGGCACCGCCTGCCCGCGCTGGCACCCGAGCAACGAAAGAGTGGGACTGGCTCTGATACCAGTTGATACAAGGATTCCGGGATCACCACCCCAAAAGCCGGCCCGAAGGGTGGGAGGGCCCTTCCTCCTTATATCCCCCACACCAGTTGCCCATACAAGCCCATACAACCGGTGTGGGACTAATTTCATGCATCAGATAGCAATCTCTGGGCAGAGTTAAGGGGCCAAGGCTGGACTTCCCTCTTCATCATCTTCTCCTTCCAACTCCAAAGGAATACCAGCTTCCATTCGACCGCCTCCGGTCTTGATGCTGTGCCATGATCTGCCACGACAATCCCCGAATTCCTCGATGCATTTATGCTTCCAAAGGTCACTGGCTGCGGACAAGTAGGGGAGCTAGGAGAAGACACACACTACCTTTGCAAGGTCTACGCCATTCAAACGGTGGCAGTACTATCGGGGGGAATGCTACGAGATGTTCGCGTAGGATGGCTCCACAGTCATTCTCACTAGTATATCGTTCTCGAGCCTAAAAATGGAGCAATTAATTAAGAACAATTCCTGTTATAGAACAACCAACTACATAAGAAGCTAATGATACAAGCGTGAAATTCACTGCCTCTACTCCACCATCCTCAATTATGGAGCTGCTATTCTTTGTTTATCTTCACATATTTCATGGGCCAAACATTCTTCGGCCCAATATTAAGTGGGCTTCGGCCCAACCTTCTGTATCCATGCATGACATCAGTTATTTGGAGAGAAATGACTCTTCAAACAACTTTTGTTAATGCCGTGGGGCTTGTTTGGTCTGCGGCGACGCGACGCGAGCGGCGCACCAACAGAGTAGCCGCTTCAGGATGAGGCCGCATTGCGAGATGGCACGCGCCTGTCGGCTCGAAATCCGGTGGACCCCGCTACTATATCTTAACATTTGATATGGAGAATTATCCACGAAACCGATTCATCCGATCTTCATCGCCCATAGGGAGGAGGACTTCACATCTAACATTCTTACACACGTGTCCCTATTTATTACAAAATAATTTTTATTTGTACGAACTATCGTTCGTGATTCATGTCCAACAAACTTTCAAATGCTTACCAGTTTTTGTGAAAGTAGTAATAAAAGAACAATTAAAATAATTAATGATATCTTCAATACGAAAACTTTGGAATACACAAAACTTCACAACCACCATGCAGACGTAACCTACTTTCAAACCATTCCCTCCCTTACAACTCCCTTTGTATGACGTATATAGTGTCGTGGCCGCTGCCGTAACGTTGCCGTTCGGAGATCAGTCCACCCCCCTCCGACATGGAAGGCATGAAGTCTCTCTGTTCATCATCTTCCTCTCGCTGTTCTCTCGCCCGGCATTCTCGGGTTGGTCTGTCACGGAGCTCCCAGGATTCTCCGGCACTCTTCCTTTCAAGTTGGAAACCGGGTACGTTTCCGTAACAGGAACTCGGATGTAAGGTGGGGTGCTGTATTGCTTGCCTGCATTTGGTCGATCTTTTGATGGTTTGCTCTGCGAAGGTATGTGAGTGTGGGCGATGTCGAGTTCTTCTACTACTTCATGGAGTCGGAAGGTAATCCCCGGTCCGACCCGGTTCTGCTTTACATGAATGGAGGTCCCGGGTGCTCCGGCTTGAATGGCTTGTTTTACCAAATTGGTACGTTCTTACCCAGTACTCTGCTTTCGAGAAACATTAGTCTTGGATTAGCTTTCTTGAGTTAGCTTCCTTGAACAAACTGGTCTGAGAATCTGTACTGTTGCATGTGATAAGGTCCGCTCCGATTTAACATCACCGATTACGATGGCGGATTGCCGACCCTAATATACGAACAGTCCTCGTGGACAAAGGTAAAAACATATATGAATACGGATGTTTCTTTTTTTTTTCTCGATTTGAATTTGTAAAAGAAGGCGTTTCTCAACGTGTTTTCGTCAGACCTCAAGTATCATCTTCGTCGATGCACCAGTCGGGGCTGGCTTTTCATACGCGACGACTGCCTCGGCGTACAACAGCACAGACACTCTGACCACCACACAACTGCACTCCTTCCTTTTAAAGGTGAGCGTGCTAACCATATTTGAACAAAATCGCCTTCCCGAGAATTGGACGCGAAAGGTCTGATTGGGGTGCATGGACGTCTCTTTTGCAGTGGATGGAGGATCACCCGGCATACCAGACGAATCGATTGTACATAGGCAGCGACTCATACGCAGGAGTCATAACTCCGATGCTTGTTAAAGCAATCCTTCAAGGTGATGTTTTCTCCTTTAAATTTTTTCACAATTTGTTCAGGCAAATTTTCAGAGTAAATTTTATCTTGATTCTTACAGGGAATGAGGAAGGACTGACCCCATATCTCCGCATCAGCGTAAGAAAACTCTTCTGCTATGATCGAACTGTCGGAAACTCCTAGCCGATTTTTACGTCTACTTCTGTCTATCTCAGGGATACGTTCTGAGTTGCCCTCACACGTACACGGACCTCGAGACAAATTCGAAGATATCGTACGCTCACCGGATGGCTCTTATCTCCGATACTCTGTACCAGGTGTCCATATTCGACAAACTGACCGGTGATCAGAACGTTTTTCACATTATTTTATTTACTTCAGCATGGTGATTTTCAGGCTGCAAAAACAAGTTGCAGCGAAGATTATGCAAACCCGACAACCGCTTCCTGTGAAGAAGATTTGGCCGCCATCGACCAGGTTCGAATTTGTCTATAATGTTTGCAGATGAACAAAACCGTATCCCCTATTCGCTTCGTGATGGTGATTGAAATCGACAGTGTACCGAGCTGATCAACAAACAAATGATCATCGAACCAAACTGTGCCTTCCTATCGCCTGAATCAAACAGGGCACTTCAATCAGCGGCGTCGAAGCAAGAGAAGCGCAGACGATTGCTGTGGGAATTCAACAAAGAATTTCTTTTGTCTCTGCCTAGACCTAATGACTACTGGTGCAAGGTACAATACTTCTCGCCTTATCTTTACATCATCATCATGCCCTCGATACGTCCATGAGAATGAGAACAACAACGTCATCAAAATTTCGACAGAATTTTGAGTACCTTCTCAGCGACATCTGGGGCAATTATCCCAGCGTGCAAGATGCGCTGCACGTCCGGCGGTAAGAAGTTGTTCTCACCTCCATACAAACCCCAGTCGGTCTCATTCACGATTTTCTAGAACTATTTCTTGATGGCTTCGTTCGTGACAGGGGACGGTCTCGGAGTTCCACCGCTGCAACGTGACATTGGAGTACTCGGTAGATGTCAACAACGTACTTGATTACCACAAGAACCTCACCAGTTTGGGAATGCAGGTGTTGGTTGTCAGGTAAATATCTTTCCCGCAGTGGATCTCAGGACAATTCAAGAAATCCCGATGAATAATCACCACGGTCGGTGTTCTGCAGTGGGGATCACGACATGGTCATCCCGCACAATGGGATCGAAGAGTGGATAGCATCATTCGACCTGACCATCGACACCGACTGGAGGCCTTGGTTCATCGACGGACAAGTCGCCGGGTAACAACATCCTATCAAAACTCAAAACCAACCTTACCATGATCAAATCCGGCAGCAAGATGGACCTCTTTGATTCTTACTGCAGATACACGAGGAAGTACACAAACAGCGGATATCGCCTGACTTACGCTACAGTAAAGGTTGGGAAAAATGAAGAAACTTGCGGTCATCCTGGGTCGATTGCTGACACGATCCATTTGTTGCAGGGGGCCGGTCACTCACCGATGGAGTTCAAGCGCTCCTGGCTCTACGACATGTTCCAACGGTGGATTCATTTTATACCCATTGTAGTCTATGATCTCCGTCCGCGGACTCCGCCGTCCCCGTGTTCTTTCGGCAGCACAAATAAAGATGGACGTACGTTTCCGATGTCTGGCAAGACCATTCAGTTTCTCATAGCACGATTCAAATCTAAGTTATGTAAGACAGTTTAATCAAATAATTTGAACTGATCGTCCCACTCTCCCAACTGCCTCCCAATTCACAAGTTAGAGTTAATCATCCAATCACATATCATTGCATTTACTTTTAACATTATCCTTAATCAAGTAAATCTTTGTCTTAATTGCTTTTTGTTGGTTCTAATTTATGCCCCCTTTGTATTATGGAGCCAAACATTCGGTTATTCAGAAAGCGGTACTTTACTTTATAATAGGAAGCGATTGATAAACATTTCATCATCGCATTTTTTAACTTTTCCAACAACGCCTTGCTTGTTCAAATTTCATATTCTCGACACTTGTTTCGGTCCATAAAAATGTCCGTGAAGTCGAAACGCTTTGTCTTCTTCTCCTTTAAAAGCAAACCCTTGTAGTTGTTGAGCACACACTTCCTATTTTAATATTTCATTGAGAAAAACTAACTTCACATCTGATTGGAATACTTCAAGCTCCAGTACTGAAACAAGTGCTAGAACAAATTAAATAGTCTCCATTTGAGTACACGGCAAACATCTCAATGCAATCCCACTCCGAGTTGTGAGTTACGAGACAAGCTTTGTGCTTCTGGACACTTACATCCCCATTGAACTTCATCTTGAACACGCACTTTAAGACGCTTGCTTCTTTTCATTAGGAAGGTCTACTAGGGACTGAGTATTACTCTTCTCCTTAATGAACATATCTTCTTTCATTATATTTCTCGATTTTCTTTCTTTGTTGCCTCTTCAAAATTATACAACTTAAATATAGCCAGTGCAAAGTTAGCTTGCTTGAAAATATCAGTTAACAAGTGATACCTTCTTGCGGATATTTCATCTTCATAAACTTCATTCTCATAATTTACTATGTTGGAACTAGGCATCGGTGAGATTTAAGGAAGGCATTGGTATTGGTGCTTTTGGGTATGGGAACGTTGGATGAGTTAGATAAGACTCTTTGTGCCCTCCCGTGTCTCCACCGCTCCTACTCCGGCACTGTGAACAGAGTGCTTATGCAAGCTTTGGTCGAGAATGATCTGTGATACTGGATCACGCAAGCTCGTTCCGCAAACGGATCCAGCATCTTTCGCCAGATCATTCCCCGTGCTTTCGTACTCCAGATTCTTTGACGTGTTTATTTTTCCTAAAGATTTTCCGAAGAATTTCCGCGAGTTTTCATTAAGAGCTGGATGGTCGACGAATCGTTGTTGTTGTCGTAATCCTGCTTGTATTTGCAGGGAGGGGGTTCCATTGCCCCCCGAGTACAGGCCGAAAGAGTGCTTTGCCGTGGTTGAAATGTGGATTGCGAATTATGTTCTCTGAAAGTACCATTTCCGAGATCACAAGGGGAACTCCGCCACGCGGATTTCTCATTGACAACTGGTGTTAATATGCTCATCTTCTCCCTAAGAGATTCATAAAACTTCCGGATCTTATCCTACCGTTTGCCAGATTTATCTTCCAGTGTGTTATGTCAACATGTTTCACGTGCCGAAACTCCGCGGCGCATTGAAGGAGTCCCAGGTTGTCTCAAGAAAGTTAGCTGTTCGCATTCAGTTGCAAGAAGAATACACAAAACAATGAGTTGTCTGTGGATAAAAGAAAGTTAGATGAAAAGGACTTCACATCCCCCTCCACAGAACAACCAACCGAGTTTCTCCTGTCTGGAATTGGAACCACGGTTTCGGATTTCATGAATAATTGCGATCCCATTCCGACATCACCCCCCTCGATTACTCCAGACGCGCCCACTCCCGCCGAGTTTCAAAGGCCTATAATCTCACCCCTGTCGTTGCCATACATCAAGGCGGAATGGCGGGAATGAGGACAAGAATCCTCCTGAATGGCCTGCCCGAATGGCTGTTACGAACAGTGGCCTTCCTCTCTGTAGTTGAGCCAAACAGCCGTGGTGACCATCCACGAGACTCTGCCGGGCTACCCTGGAAGCTACTGTTCATGCTAGAAACAGGGTCAGCGCCATCCTTGATCGGTATTCGTGATTTTAGCCCCGGTAGACACTATGGGATAAAGCCACGGGGACGATTTCAACCGCGTAACGGTTCTCCCCCATCGGTTTCGATTACATCAGCGTAGGGGACTTGGATGATATTCAGATGTTTTACTACTTCATAGAGTCGGAGGGCGACCGGACCCTCTTCTGCTGTGGCTAACAGGGGGACCGGGCTGCTCCGGCTTATCCGGCCTCGTTTAGAAATAGGTTCGAGTTCCGCTACGCTCTTTTGATCGCTGCGACATCATTACGTCAAGCTAATTTCATGACCGAGAGTTTGGTGGTGGTCCCTTTCCTTTTCCCGGCAGGACCACTGGCATTTGACTACGCATCATTCAAAGGCAGTCTCCCGACATTCGTGGACAATCCCTACTTGGACAAAAAAGTAAGCGACAATAATGATAGTCATTATCATAGTCCTCGTGATTAATTAAAATTGACCAATTTTACTTTCTCTTTTTTCATTTTGTTAAGGTGCAAGCATTATATTACTGGATGAACCAGTTGGGCTGGATTCTCCTACTAACCACTCAAGAAGGTTACTACTCCAGCGACAAACATCGGCGGATGCCGTCTATCGATTCCTTCGCAAGGCAAGTAGTTGATGCCCGGCTTCCGTTGAATCATACTTTTGAGGAAAAAAGGCTTCTTCAAATTGCTTCGAAGTTCTAACAAGTGAACAGTGTATAATGGTCGGTCCCCCCCCTCCCCTGCACAACCCGCATCAGTGGCTGATAGAACACCCTCGGTTCAGCAAGGTGCCGCTGTACATATCGGGGGACTCATACTCGGGCGATCATGCTGAAAGGCAACGAAGCAGGACTCCAACAGGAAATCGAACTCCAGGTAATGGAATTACTCCCTGTATACGGAAAAACACCGATATTTTCTCGGGTTTTATCGTAATTCTTTTGTGACAGGGGTACATACTTGGGAACCCGGTGATGGATTCCCACAGCGGTCAAAACTCGCAAGTCCCATTTGCATATCGAGTGGGACTCATCTCCACCGAACTATACAAAGTATGATTTCGGGTACTTTTTCTTGTAAACTTCTAACTATTTCGTTAACTTGTAGTAAAAGATCATGTTAAAAAGAAGTTTTGACAGTCAATTAGGAGAACTGCAATGGGGAGTACTTATACCCCCCGGACATCAGCAACTCCTCGTGCATGGCTGATATCGCACTCGTCGCACAGGTCAGTATATAAATGAATCCATCCATGTATTGTCACACACTCTGTTTCTAGTCATAACTCATATAAATATGCAGTGCACGATAAAAGTCTGCGATGCTGCAATTCTTGAGCCCAAGTGCAGCTTCGATAAGCCAAATGAGGAATTCAGGAGATTAGGAGGTTTGAATTGAGGAGGGAAGAAATTCTTTAATGATCGTGATCGTGATCGTGATTTCTCCTCTTCTTCCCCATCGCGAATCGGAACAAGTCGTGTAAGTTGTGTTTATTCATGTAAATCATCGAATGATTCTCCCTTTTGTTAACAGAACTTCAACGCAACAAAATGTAGCTGATTTGCAGAATTCGAATTTTGTGTTGTCTTACATTTGGGCCAACGACGAGTCGGTCCGAGAAGCGCTTGACATCCGCAACGTTTGTTGGGCTTATCGATCGATGTACTTAACTAGCATTGTGATCTTCCGCCTAACGAGAACGACGGATGTGTACGTACGCCACGCAGGGTAGCATACTGTGTATTAAATTTCTTAAGTATTATGTAAGATTCGTGTTTGAATCGCGAAATCTATGTATATCCTCCTAGGTAACAAATTTTAAAAGATTGATGTTCTTAAAATTCGGTACTTGTTCGGTAATTTTGCTCCTGGCAAAGAGAAATGGAGATATTTTTATGCCTCCTCAGTAATAATAAAATATATCGGCCATCCTCGATGTCCTTTATAAGCAAAGACATTCGGGACCCCGATGATTTTACTACCCGCTGCCGAGGCCAGCCATGGCAGCCACCTCTTCCCTCTGCGTCGTCGTATTCGCAATTACTAGCACGCGACAAGTGTTGTCATAGAGTTTGTACAACTGCTGTGTGTCCTAGAAACGTCTTTAAGTTCGCGCACATGCAGATGCTACCTTACTTCCCCCAAATGGAAATTAAATACTTCCTGTCCCGGGGGATGGGGAGCGAGACGGGACGGGACGGGACGATGGGGGCTCCGGTGTGATACATGTTACTCGGCGTGCTTGAGTGCATACAACCTGCCAGCAGGTTGTTTTTATTACAGCAACTTGATTGCTGTCTGTAACACAGCATGCCTCATCCCCCCATCTGCTTTGTATACAAACAACTCCAACAGGGAAAGAGTAATGTAATGTCAGAACAGAACACACCTCCTTTCAACCCCACGTTCTCCTCCGTAATAATGGCGGTGCTAAGGCCGCGTAACTCGATCCGAACAGGTCGAGCGTTAATGCGACATGTCCTGCATCGCGGTGGTTCCTGTCCCGCGTGACGGAACATTACATTACATTGATGGAGTTAGGGGAGGGGGGTGGGCAAGGCAGCATTGCCTCCCTCCCTCACCCACAAGATCAATCAATCTTTTTACCTGTGCCTTGTTTCCTTGTCACATTTGGCTTTTTCCAGTTTGTTGTCTGAATTTGCAGATCATGTGTTGTCTCGATCTTTGAAGGTGATATGTCATTTGCCCCCATACCCTTTTGTTGACATCCCTTATTCCTGCATGCCCTCCTCCTCTTTCCGATCATTTATGCAAATCACACTATTCTTGGCGGATAATTGTGTAAGATCTTCTTGATCCACCCACTTTGGATGAGGGATTGTTATGGGTTTTATTAACTTGATAAGTGATCCAATTTCATCCTACAATTGATTCATTAGGCTGGCGGTGGGGGGAATTAATAACTAAATAAAGAGTTGTCTCTAATTTTTATAGCAGCAAACTTTGTCACCTTGCCTTGTGTGACTGACAGACTATTCAAGTGTAATAAATAATATGTGATGGACCTACTAGACACAAAACATCGTTATCCCATGATCAAACAACCTACCTTATCCCTCCAATCTCCTTAAATGGTTCTTATTCCCAATTCTGTCCAGAACACATTGCACCTTTTTCCTTTATAACCCAAAATTAGAGAAATAACTAGACAGAAAGATGAGGGTGAAGATTTCTTTTCTTCTTCTTCTTTTTTATTCAACATTTTTCCTCCGAGGTTTGATTCCTATCCTAGTACAAAAAAATACAACCCAATACAAATCTCACTAAAACAAAAACAAAAAAAAATCCAAGAAAATAAAAATCTAAAATCCTGATCTAAAAGGAAACACTAAACAAAAGGACTGAATCCCCCCCCCCCCAACCTTTTGAGATCCAGTTCTTTCCTTCCCTCACTTGATGTCCATTCCTTGGTGTCTTTCCTCCCGAACCACCTGTCGATGCCCCCATGAATCCCAAAATCAAATCCTCTGAAAATAATCTAAATAATAATAGTAAATAAGATTGATACTCAACTGGTTACAGTCAATGGAAGTGTTGTTGCTGTTGGTGGTGCCCTGAGATGGGACTTTGTAAGAAGAACTCATCATGATGTTGCTGTTCTTGACATGCAGATCTTCTTCTTCTTCCCTTTTGGATCCCAACTCCACTCTTCCGATTCCAACCACGATGATTCTGTAAAAGTAAAATCAAAACGACTAAATTTGATCCACGAAAGAGGAAAAAGGTGGAAAGGGAAAACTAATCTCGACTGCATGCACGAAGAAACTCACGGTTATGATGGCAGGGGAACTCGCAGTGTCGTCGAGCAAGGACTGGTAATCCTCCCCCTGTCCCTTCGTCCCGCTTCTTGGTGTCGTGCACGCGGGCTGGGACGACGACCTCCGGGGGCCTCGTCTGGGGTGCCAGCAGCCTCGTAGTGGATCGGAGGGCCGGAGGACGCGTCGGAGACCATGACAGATCCTCCTCCTCCTCTTCCTCTCCTCCTCCTCCTCGTCATCGTCATCGAACCCTTTTTTACCAAACTTGGGCTTCTTCAGATCCCCACCGTCCTTGAACCTCGTGGCGGCGGCATCTTCGCTAGAGGAGTGGTCGAAGTAGAGGGTCCACCCGGACTCGCAGCCGCTGCTGCATTCGGAGGACAAAGCATCCATCCCTAGTAGCTATACCCTCTTATCGCCGACCTAAGAGAGGGGGTGGGATACAAAAAAGGAAGCGTGGGTGGTGGTGGTGGTGGTCTGGTTTTTGGTCCCGCTCTATTTATACAAACGGAGGAGATGTGGGGGGTGTAAGAGGCTCAGCTCCCTCCATAAACCCAACAACAACACTTACAAATGGGACAAGTTAAGTCATACATATGTGATTTGAGAGTAATTGTAATTTGCACACACAATGTGGGGGCATGTGACAATTGTAGATATATAGAGAAGAGGAAGCGGCTAACGGTACGTGCACGTAAGCGTTACGTGCACGTAACCGATTACTAAAAAAAACGGTGATTTGACAGTTTTTTTTAGTAATCGTTACTAAAATTTTACTGTTCAACTTTAGTAACCGGTTACTGAAAAGTTTAGTAATTTTTTCCGCCGATTTACTAAACGTAGTTTAGTAACTTTCCGAATGGTCAAACAATGATAAATTAGTAACGGCTACTAATTTTTTGTTGTAAAATTTGTAATACTAGTAATTTTCCAGGTAGGCCGTCCGGAGATTTTAGTAATGATTTACTAATTTTGTAACCGAAATCAGTAAATTATTGTTTAACATTGTAAAGTCGTTAGTAAATTACCTAATTTTTAATTTTTTTTTATAATCGTTTACTACTTTTTGAACAAAATTCAGTAATCAATTACTAAACTTTTTAGTAATTTACTAAACCGAACAGTACATTCCGAACCTAAAACCGAACCAACTTTCGGTGTGAAATTACAATTTTACCCCTGCGATAAAATTACTAAAATTTTTCCCAATTTCCATTTGTAATTTTACCCCCACTCGGTAACTTCGTCCTCGTCGTCCTTCTTCGTCCTCCTCGCAACTCCCTTCGATCGCTGCCTTCCTCCGTCGTCCCCCCGGGTTCTCCCTGAGCAACGTGCTCTGCGGAATTGCAAATCGCCTTCAGGTACGCTCCTCTTCTCCATCCTCGTCTTCATTTTCCTTCCACCGTCCCCAACCAATTAAACCATAATACGCGTTTTCCCCATCTCTTTCTTCTTCTTGCTTTTTCCTTTCGCCGTCCTTCACGCGAAACCCTATTCCGTGTTCCCCCCTTGTCGTTCGTCGTGTTCATTTGGCTTTCCCCGTTCGACAACCGAAACCCTTGTCCGTTTTGCCCCCTTTGGTTCGTCGTCTTGAGTATCCCTCCCTTGTGGTTCGTGTGGTTCAATTTTTTTCGCCGTCCGGGATCCCTAAACTGTGATCCGTGTTTCCCCCTTGTGCTAAGTCGTTTTTGCTTTAGGGGGTCAATTGGGTCAGTGGTCAGTGGGTCCATGTTGGTACTGATTTCGGACAATGGTTATATCGCAGCGTGTAGTTTGGCTTTGGCTACATCTCACCTGATAGTTTGGTTTCGGGTTTACGGGAAATAGTTCTGTTATATATGCAGATATGGATCGAGTAGACATTGAAGGAGGAGAGATCAGACGAGCAGAGATTGCAGGTGGCGAAACCAACGTTACTGGCGGCAATGTTAATACGCCTGATACGTCAAAAAAGAAAGAGGGGAAGGCTATGCGTGTTGCCCAGGTAAGGTGTACAATGAAACGTGTAAGTTGGTTTTACTAATTTACACTTATGGATCGAGCTTTTGTTCGTTGTATTGTTACAGGATTACCTGTATACCCGCTGCAGTCCGAAGTAATTATTTTCCGTCCTGATGACCTTCAACGAACCTAAGAGATCCGCCCTAGCTGACCTCGGATTTGATGGCCTGCTTCATCTCTCGAGTAAGCACGTAAATCACACCGTCGTGAAGCTGTGCTTAAGGGCGTTCGATCCGGTTAAGAGGGTGATGACCATCGATGGACTCGAACAACCATTGCTCTCTTCTGATGTGGAAGCCATACTCGGGATACCAACTTCCAAAGTGGGTGTCCCATTTAGCGGGCATATGGAGACAGTAAGGGATGAGCTAAAGGAGCACATAAAGAGGGTAAGCTCAGTTGAGAGTAAGCTCCTTTCCAGAGATGTTCCGGATGAGTTATGGAGAGTTGAGGCAATAATTTTCATAATAGGAAGCTACTTGTGTCCGACTACCACCTTTGATATCGACAAAGATTATCTTCTTGCCACGCGGGATGTTGAGGCAATAGGAAAATTTGACTGGGTTACGCACGTTCTTGACTGTTTGTGTACGCATGTCAAGACATATCAGAAACATGAATCGAATTACATAGGCAGCTGTGTGCATCTACTTCCGGTAAGGTTTTTCACTTTCGTCTTTGTTAAAAATATTGAACGATTCATATGGTTTTTTACTTTGGTCTTGGTTCTTAACTTTCGTCTTGGTTATTACATTCTGCCTGCTTTGTTCGTTGTGAATGCTGTAGTTGTTCTATGCTTGTAAAAGTGCGAAGGCTAGGCGTGATTTATCAAGGAGCAATCGGAACTTACCGCTGTGTCGCGAGTGGGATGACGATCGGCTGAGAATGTTTTTCAAAACCCCATTAGCGGATGTTGCGGATATTGTAAGTGTGGTCCATTATGTCATTCACATGGAATGTATTGGATTGTAGCTACATTATTTATTGATCTGCATTACTTCCACGAACAGGATGTCGGAGAATCGGAGAGTATTCCAGAGGAATACGTAGAGTGTTCAAATGAGCCAACGCAGATGTAAGTGGTTATGCGTGGTTGAAGGTAACTTGTCATCGCAGAGCACTATAATGGGCATATCACATGGGTTACACTAATTGGCCTGCTGATATGAAATGCATCAATAGACGGTGGAATTTTCGGTAAGAAGACTCCAAGCCAGCAATGAACACATGCTACGGAAGTTGTCCTTGATTCTGGACGAAGCCCGAAGAGTTAAAGGTGATGAATGCATACCGAATCTGGTACCCGACTCTGGAGAAAACCAGGCAAATGAAGGTAATGTTCATCATGGTGAGGATGTAGTCAAAGAATTTGTTGATCCGTTGAAAGATGCTGGCCATGTCCAGCAGTCTGCCCACTCTCCAATTGACGAACCAGTTCCGCAAGACGTCGGCGTCAGTGAACCTGTATGTGAGGTGGGTTCCACCATGGTTTCTGAAAGAAGCTTAGTCCCGTACTACCCTACTGCAGCAGCTCAGCCACTTCCTGAGGGTTCGGATGAGTATTCCGATCCGCGTGAGGTACAACTGGCTAGAGCCCTTAACAAAATGACCGCATTCGTGGGCACGACAGTTGCAGAGAGTGAATATGAGTTTGAAATGACAAAGTCCGAGGAAGGCATCAAGTCTTTATTCATGCGGGATAAAGGGAAGGCCAAGAGTGGAGAAGGAACTGCAGTTGAAGAGAAACAGGATATGAAGGCTGCCGACAAAGGAAAACAGGGGATTGACGTAGTAGCTGCAGATGGTAGTGAAGAGGATGTCGTTCCGAAAGGGGCTGTGATGGATATGTATGATGACCCAGTTGCCGTTCAAGAGGAGGCTGTCATCATAGGCATCAGAAAGAGAAAGGAGGCGCATGAAACAGAGGTTCATGTAAAGGTGACGCGAACAAATTCTTATTTAACTATACGAAGTAGATGGGTTATTAATTGTTTTATTATTAAATGCAACAGGAAAGCGGATCGTCTACAACAAATGTGTTCAGAAGGCATACTCGTCGTACTGCCGAGAGGAAGCCTTCCACATTCATGAGCAACACATTCGTACCACCACAGCCAGTAACGTGAACAAAGAAGCGTGGTCGTGAAAACATACCTGAGGTATAAGATGAAGCGAGGTTGAAGAGCATTCTGTAGTTGTTGTTGATGCGCGGTAATTTGTTTTTCCGTATATAGGGACTTCAAGAAATCATTCCAAAGGATTTCCCGTTAAGTGAGCTGAAATTGTTTACTACGGCTCAGTGGAATATCTTAAAGTATGCTTGGAATGAGTACTTGGATAATAGGTTAGTGTCACATTCCTGGGCCTTTGTTGTATTGGAATGCTATATTTTCAATTGACCATTATTGTATGTAACTTTGTTTAAATGTAGATTCTGCAGTGAATGTCTTTGTGTCACCGAATCTGTCCATGTTAATAGGCATGCTATGCTGTCTGTCAGACCTGATAGATGGATTACCAATGATGGAAGAATTTCTTTAAACTCACATTACGGATATACCTCTGCAGGTCTCATTCTTTATATGTGATATCATAATGCAGATCATAGACTTTCATACCCTCATGCTACAGAACACGATGGATACAGATAAGAAAAGGACATGGTACCTCACAACTTGGATAGGGGTTGGTGTCACATGCATCAACTACCGCACGCTCAAAGTTATGCACAAAATCATGTAGTTTGTCTTTTGCATTCACATATCCCTTCATAAACCGATGCATTCGTTCGCAGCGTTGAGTGCTGTGAAACTCAACCCAAAAATGACCATGTAAATACGTTTGCCACCACATATGTCTGCATGCATAAATCTGTCGCAACCATCTATTGCTTATCGATCCTGTATGTGATACCACAGTCGACCACTCCTCTTCAACTTCTTCAGATGGTCTACTACTGTACATGAAGGACGATATACGGGCTCGCAATCTCGGATCTTGTACGCGACGCGCAATGTTCCGGCTAAAATGCCATAGACATAACCTGTGTCTTGCGGATGGCCAAACTTCTCTAACAGATGCAATCATCGCACGGTCGGCGTCCGTGACAACGCTAATCGTATGTTTCCCTCCCATTACCTGCGTATGAGTACGGAATAGCCAAGTGTAGTCATCAAGGCAGCACCAAATACAGTAGTTTGATGATGATGATTAACTCCCACGATGATGACCATTTGCATCCCATATTTGTTCGTCTTGAACGTAGAGTCTAGAGCTATAACATCGCCGAAAGCCTGGTAATCAGCAATGGATGTACTATCGGCCCAATATATGCGACTGACTTGGTCATTTTCAACAAAAGTTTCATAGGTCATACCACTCTCACTACTCTTCCTAGAAAGGAGGTAAGCAATGACTGAATCACAAGTACGGAATTCCCGGGCTGACTCTTCCTTCAGCTTTCTGTTATTGAGGTCCTTCATCAGGAAACCAACATGTTCGTGTCCCCCGGATACGTGTACAAGTTGTCGCATAATATTACACTGCCTGAATCCAGCATCGAGCATTCGGCGAACAAATGTCATATCTTACTCGGAAATCTTGCGCCTTTCCCGCATGAAATATGACAAACCATTGCTCACCATTTCATGATTGTGTTCCAACTTAACCTCAACCAAATTCCATTGTCCGTTAATCTTGACTCTAGCTTTGAAGAAACAACTGCAACCTGTCTTCACAGACGTCCTAACTCGACTACGTTCCATCAACACATGGGAATCAGAACAATCACCTTCCCTTGAGTAAACCCACTTTCTCATAACGCATACACCGTTTCGAAGCTTCTGACGATCTCTTCTCCTAACTGAAAGGCCATGTACCGTCGCATAGATTTTAATGAACTCTTCAACTTCTTCAGAAGTACCGAATGACATACTCAACAACTGCTCGTCATTCATGTCCGTTACTATATTGAAGAGTTCATTCGTATCCTGCTCACCTACAATCACGGATTGAAGGTCACGCTGGACAGCTTTCCTTGCATAATTGGAGGCAAACAGATTGAAAAAGTGAGGACACGGAACCTCACCAAATCGTGGGTGTTGCTGATTGAAGACACTATCCATTTCTTCTAAGAACATAAGACAGAGATGGTATCCCGTAATGCCGATATCGTAATGGGCAACACTTCTGCTTCCACAGAATGTAATGGGCAAACGATGCTTGATCAAAATATACCTGGTTTACGATGCTTTCTGGTTTCTCAGGCAAACACTCCGGCATTCACTGTTGTTCCGGGAGGAAGGGTTATCGGACATTCAGTCTAAACCAATGAATGACTACGAGAACGCACATAATGTCAGCATTCTCGATGGCACCGTGACGCCGAGTTCACGCACGGCATATCGAAGCGGGTGGAGTAAACGGGGATCGCAGCTCACGTCATTGTGTGAACAATGAAGGGGGTTGGAGTCGCCGATCGGAGGGGAGGTTCGGATGGGATGAACGGAGGAATGCGGCTCCTCAAGGATGCTTTCATCGGGACCACGGGAGGATGGAGTTGGAAGGAGGACAAAGGAGGACGACGAGGTCGAAGGCAAAAGGGGGGTAAAATTACAATTAGAAATTGGGAAACATTTTAGTAATTTTACCGCAGGGGTAGAATTGTAATTTCACAGTGAAAGTTGGTTCGGTTTTAAGTTCGGAATGTACTTTTCTGTTTAGTAAATTACTAAAAAGTTTAGTAATCGATTACTGAATTTTGTTCAACAATTAGTAAACAATTACGAACAAAGAGGACGAATTTAGTAATTTACTAAAGATTTTACTATGTTACACAGTAATTTACTAATTTCGGTTGCAAAATTAGTAAATCATTATTAAAATCTCCCGACGCCCTACCTGTAAAATTACGAAGGTTACTAATTTTACTAAAAAAATTTAGTAACCGTTACTAATTTTTCACTGTTTGACCATTGGGAAAGTTACTAAACTACGTTTAGTAAATCGACGGAAAAAATTACTAAACTTTTTAGTAACCGATTACTAAAATTGAACAGTGAATTTTTAGTAAATTTTACTAAACTTTTTAGTAAATTTTAGTAATCGATTACTAAAAAGTTTAGTAAATTTTTCAGCCGATTTACTAAACGTAGTTTAGTAACTTTCCGAATGGTCAAACAGTGAAAAATTAGTAACCGATTACTAATTTTTTTTAGTAATTTACTAATCATTTTACTAAAAAAAATCGATTTTTAGTAAAGATTACTAAAATTTTGGTCGAATTTAGTAACCAACGTAACGGTTACGTGCACGTACCGTTAGCCGCTTCCGTCCCAAAACAACAAAAAGAGGTAATTGCAAAATAAAAAAAGTAACGTAGGTAAAAGGGAGGGGAGAAGCAATTTTATGTTTTGACGGCTTAGAGGGCGGCTGCGTTGAGGTTGAGGTCACTGGCCAAAGCGAGGCTCGAATTTGGGAGATGTCAGATTTTCCGTCGCCGCGGCCACGGAGATGGGGGTTGGTCGCCTTGGAGGAGACCCGCTGTCTGTGTATGACTCATGAGAGAAGAGCCTGAGACCTGAGCCGGGACGAGTAGGCACAGTTGAGAAGCGGTAGAGGAGTCGAACCCGAACCGGCTGTCGATTGAGGAGCTCCGAAGTATGGGGTGCCGCCACGTGGTTGACGGGGCGGGGGTAGATCGGAAGGCTTGAAGGGTACGGGATCTATGGCTCGAGGGAGGTAGAGGCGATCGATTTGAAGGAGACCGGCTGGGTTGTCGAGGCTTGTTGCCAACGCCTAGGATGGGCGAGCTGAGAGGGAATCCGAAACCGGGAACCAACGGCTGGGCGTGCAACCGGTGCTGGAGTGGGAGACAAGGGTGAATCTGGTCGGGGAATAGCCGGAGACGAGTGGTAGACCCCGGTCTCGGTAGACAGGGGATGGATGCCGGCGCCGTGGACTTAGGGGTTGGGGCGGATATCCTTGACTTGTTGGAAGCGGCAGAACTTGGCGGAAGCGGGACTCCCCGGCGATCAGGAGGGTGGAACTTTGGACGCCGGACGCGACGAAAAGGTCAGGCGCTCGCCCGGTTGCGGAGGAGGAATGCTTTGGAGGGTCGCTGGGGAATGGCGTAAACTCGCCGCTGCTCTCTAAGGATATCGATGGAAGATGAGTTTTGTCGGCACGGGACCGCTGGATCTAAAGACGTCGGGAGGAAGGGGTCCGCCGCTGCTGGTCGTTGATTAGCCGCTGCTAGACCGTTTGGTGACGAGGTGAGGAGGAAAGATTTCTCCAGATCTGAGCGTCCAGGATGGAGCCGTAGTTGAGGCGATCAGACAAGCCACTACTGGATTTGATGACGCCGGGAAGAACCTTGGTTGGCCGCCGCTGGATTTGGAAACCATCGCTGCTGGAGGGGGCTTGAGTGGTAGGAGGAAGCTGTCCGCTGTGGGCTACTGTCACATGTGGGGATTGGAACTGAGGCGAAGGCACCGAGAATGGTCGACGGAGTTGCCGATGTGAGGCCTCCTTGGGTATCTCGTTTTCCTCTGATTTCGTGACAAGCGCTCGATGACTTCCCTCCACCATCGAAAGAGCTACTGAGGAACGTTTTCGGCTACAGAGAGCAAACAAATAAAACGCTACAGTGAACAGATTTATTATAACCGAAGACAAGAGCAAAGGAGCCAGATTACCCGTTCATGGAACTATATGAATTGTCGCGGTCTCTCGTGCAGTCTTGTGAAGAAAGGATTCATGGAGAAGGCTCGGTCGGCCAGGGGTACAACCTGATGCAATACATAGGGGAGAAAAGAAACTATTTTTGAATTTTTTGATTCCTGAATACTTCGTCACCTCTCTCCCTGTCCCCTTATATAAATGTTTTTCTTGATTCTTTTGTTAAGATTTTATTTGTTCATCTCGTACGATTTTTAGAACATGAAACCAAATATTCTTATGTGATTTTATTTGATCTCGTAGATTTTTTGTGATTTTATTTTTTGGTAAAAATTGGGGTATCAACACTAACATATCATATTTCCATCATTTTGGAAGTTCTTGTTACATACTAAGACCTTCTAAGGACAATGTTGGAAAATTCGATACTAAATCATATGAAGGAGTCTTCCTTGGTTATTCTGAATATAGCAAAGCTTATAGAGTTTTCAACAAAAGAACTCTTGTTGTTGAGGAATCTATTAATGTGATCATTAATGATTCTCAATATACAGAGGAACCTATTTTATCAGACAGACTCAATTCATAGCTTACTGCAGCTGAAGAACAGAAAGAGAGCGCTGTCCCTCTTAAGATTGATTCTACACAAATCTAGTCCGTAATTAGACATGATACAAACTCTGAGGTAATTCCAGAGAATCATGATTATGAGGAGAATCTCTTGAACAGAGTGCTCATTCTTTACAAGAAAAGACACCCCTGAAGCAAGTCATTGGGGATGTACAAAAAGGAATATAGACGAGACGTTCTGTGAATTTCTTATGTGAACATTCTGCGTTTCTCTCTCAAAAGGAAACAAACAATGTTAATGAAGCTCTTGCAGATCCTAACTGGATTATTGCTATTCAATAATAGCTTAATCAATTCGAACGAAACAAGGTCTCGACGCTTGTTCAGAGACCGAAGGATCGTTCTGTTGCTGGAACCAAGTGGGTCTTCCACAACAAGCTTGATGAATCAGGCTATGTGGTCAGGAACAATGCCAGACTCGTGGCCAAGGGGTATTCTCAGTCAGAAGGGATAGACTATGATGAGACATACGCCCCTGTAGCGCCTTGAAACTATTCGACTTCTGTTAGCTTATGCGTGTTACAATGATTTCAAACTATTTCAGATGGATGTAAAAAGCGCCTTTTTGAATGGTGAGATCAAGGAGGAAGTCTACATAGACCAACCTCCAGGATTTGAGGATCCTAAAAAGCATGATCATGTATATAAGCTCGATAAAGCTTTGTATGGTTTGAAACAAGCTCCCAGAGTTTGGTATGAAAGATTAAGCCAATTTCTTATTAAAAAAGGCTATAGAAAGGGAAAGGTTGATACAATTCTTTTCTTAAAGGAGCACGGAACTGAGCTTCTGGTAGTTCAGATCTACGTAAATGACATCATCTTTGGATCCACGAACAATACCTTGTGTAATGAGTTCGCAGAACTCATGAAAGGTGAATTTGAGATGAGCATGATGGGAGAATTAACATTCTTTCTTGGCTTACAGATTTATGAAACATCAGAAGGTACTTTCATCTATCAGGAGGATTACACTAAACAACCTCTGAAGAAATATGAGTTGAACAACTCAAAACACTTGTATACTCCCATAAGCACAAACGCTATTGTTGGGAAAGACGAAACAGGAAAGGATGTAGATCCTATTATCTACAGGAGCATAATAGGGTCCTTATTATACCTTACTGCCTCCAGACCTGACATTCCGTTCAACGTATGCCTTTGTGGTAGATATCTATCAGCACCAAATGAGTCCCATTTAATCCATGTTAAGAGGATATTTCGATATCTTTCTAGGACTACAAATCTAGGGCTTTGGTATTCCAAGATATCATTATTTGATCTTATAGGGTACTCCGACGCAGAATTTGCTGGCTGCAAAATCGATCGGAAGAGTACTTCTAGAACATGTCAATTACTTGGAGATATGCTCATATCTTGGCACTCAAAGAAGCAAGCTTCCATTGCACTACCTACAACAGAGGTAGAATATGTTGCAGCAGCTAGTTGCTGTGCACAGCTTCTGTGGATGTGTCAATAATTTGAAAACTATGGTTTCAAGTTTGACAATATTCCAATACGGTGTGATAACACAAGTGCCATAAATTTGACCAAGAATCATGTTCATCATTCAAGGTCTAAACATATAGAACTAAGACATCATTTCATTCGAGATCATGTTCAGAATGGTTCTATTTATGTGGAATATGTGAGCACAGAAACACAACTCTGTGATATTTTCATAAAGCCATTGAATTTTGAGAAATTCTCAAAGTTAAGAATGGAACTTGGGATTTATTATCCTTTCTCAATGGATCATATTAATCCTTATTTCGTGTGCTTTGATCTTATATGAAAAATTTATTTACAAAATATTTCCTTTCCATTTTTATTTTAGAAACAATCTTTAAAAAAATCTTTTCATTTTTATCTTTAAAATATTTTCTTTCCGAAATTTTTCTTTCTCTTCCCCATTCGTTTTTCTTTTGTTTTAAAACCAACTTCCGCACCCACGTTCCCCACTTAAAGAGAAAGCCTCATTTTCCTCTACCTTACCTCAAAGCTTTCCTTCTAAAAACCTTAACGTCCTTTCCTTGCTTCATCCTCATGGCACCACGAACCAGGCATCCTCTCGCTGCTAAGGCCAAGCCTAGGCACTCCGCTGCACTCAGCAACGACTCTTTGTCCGACCTGACTCCCAGGAGACTCAGTCTCTCATATCAGGAAATTAAATCTAGGTCCCAGCACTCCATTCCTGAGAGTTCTAAGGCTCTGGATATAGAGCAAGAGGTGGGTCAATCATCCATGAAGGAGGACCCTCCTACGCTAGAGGTTTCTAAGCCAGAAACCGAGGACGTGGTGATTTCTCCTCAAGGACCCACTGAGAAGGAGGTTTCCACACCTCAGCGCGATAGCCCTCTTCCTGAGTCTCTCTCCATGGCCATTGTGCCCTATGATGAGAGTCAACTTCCTCTTCCTCCTCCTCCTCTCATGCAGAAGTTGGCTCCAACTTCAACTAATGCCGAGGACCAGGCTGTGAGTCCTCCAGTGGCTGCAACAAAGGAGAAAGGAAAGGGACGGAAATGCCCCTCTACAGCACTGTAGAAGGAGTCCAAAAGGCCCAGAAGTATTGCTCCGACCTTTACTCCTGAGATTGGGGAGTCTGTTTCTGCAGAGAAAATTAAAGCTGTTATGGATTGTTCCGAGTTTCCTACTCGAGATCTGAGGACAAAAAGATAGTTCCCTATTGTTTCATAAAATTTAGTTTCTTCACTGAACACTCTCTTGGACAGCTAGAAAACTACTTCCGTGAGCTATCCTTTGATAACTTCTGTAAATACAGAAGCCCTGTTTCTGCCTTTCATAGCGTGAATGAGATGATCAAGTACATAAAAATGGTGATAGAAGGGAATGAATATGTGTTCTCTCTGGAGCTATGGATCCTACATCGTGCTGTTATGTACTGTCTCTACCCCCGAACTAAGAGCACAGGTAGTATCATCACGAAGCCATAATGATGGTGCACTTGTTAGAGGGACATCCCGTGAATCTAGGCTCGATTGTTTTTTAGCACATGGAGAGATGCGCAAATATGGCTGACAGGGGATTGTCCTATGGTCACATTATCATGAAGCTTTTGCAGATCTACTCCTGTGACACGACTCCCAGGAGTGATGCGGATACCATCATTGTCGAGCCTTTCGACGGTACTACTCTTGATCACATGGGCTATGTTTTTACAGGGACTCAATGGATCCACAAGAGGAGCAAAACAGAACTGTCCTCCTTGAGCAAAGGGAAAAGTATTGTTGCACCTGCCAGGCGCAAGACTCGGGCTAAAACCAGTAAACAGAAGAAGCTGGATACCAAGAAGAAACAAGCTTTTGAGGCATCTACTTCTTCTGATCCCAAATAGTCGCGCAAGCTAGATAAGTGCATTGCCCAGCAAAAGGAGATCAAGTCCATGATAACTAAGGTGCTGATGGATCTTGCTGATCTCACTGCCTATATCATGGGCAAGGATGGTGCATCCTCTTCTCCTAATGCAAAAGAAAGTGATTGATTAGTCCTCTCATTTGAAAAACTGAAAATTTGGCCTGTTGATCACGCTTGATGAAGGCGGCAAATTAAATCCTCTAACAAACCTAACTAACTTGTAGATAGGGTAAGTAGAGGTCGATCCCACAGAGAATCAACAGAGACATTCCTAACGGTCGCACGTTTAACGATATCGAGGTCAAGTCAAATAAGATGAATGAGAGTAAAACAGGAAAATAAAATGTAAATAAACGATAATTCAATCAAATATTAAAAGCCTAGAACTATCAACTTCCCCTAACGAATTATCTAACTCGTTCATTCCTTTCTCCAGTTATCAAATTCTCAAGTTACTAACCTAGGGTTCGATAATATCCTTACGCCTCTCCCGAGTGCTCTAAGGATGTATTCCCTGTATCGAGCTAATCACTCTATTCTTAGGCAATTAACTAGTGGGAACCCATTATGCAACAACCCTAAATGGCTACCTAAGGCGATTCAGTATATTCCTATCCCTTTCGCGAATTAGCTCTGTTTTCCAACGTGACGCTAACTTAGGCTATTCAATCCATGGCTTAACCCAAACAACTTTTCCAAGCTCGAATAGGTCTCCATATCAAATTAATTGGTAGCCAGTCAATTAATCGCACTAAGATCAAGATATGAATAAGTAACCACACAAATTCGAATAACACGGAGAAAAGGAATTCACTCGTTAAAGAAAACGGATTTAGTTCATAGCGTAAAAGAAATTCATCCCAAGTTCGAAAGAAAACAATAACGACATAGCAATCAAAGGGAAGAGAAACGCCCTCCCGATCTTCCGATCTGAGAAGTAGTAGACTCGTCCCGATCTCCTCTTCAACCCTAGCCGTCACCTCTTTCTCCGTTCTTGGTCGAATGTCTACTTCCTCTCTCATCCCCTAGAATAAGACCCCTAAGGTTCATCTAAAAACAGAATATATTGTTCCCATCTAGAAAGATTTCCTAAGATTCTCCAAATCTAAATAATATTTCTAGGGAGAATAAAATAAAATAACCTAAACTACCAAATAAATGCGTAGTTGATCCTCCATTCCTTCATAATGCAGTCTCAGGAAGACTTGAAGACTCATTGAGCGATTTGCAAATAAGTTTGTCGGGTGGTCACTTGAATCCACAGAACTCCCAAGGACGCATCCCTGAGAACTGAAGGACGCGTCCTTCTGCTCTGTCCAATTTCCGCTCAATGCACTTCACTTCCTCCAAACTTCAAGATCTCCTTCATTTTCCTGCATTAAAATATGACAAACCAGGAGGCATCAACAAAATAAAAGATTCAACTCAAAATAAATTCAAAAACTACGAAAATAACAAAGATCGACTTAAACTAAAACTAAACTAAAAAGTACTCAAATCCTACCAAATTCCTATCAATACTCGTACAACTAACCACATAAAGCATCATTAGAGATACAAAATAACCCTAATTTCATAGAGTTATCACCTGTTATTCACAAACCAACTCATTTATTTTTCTTGCATGCTTTAGCTGTTGTTTGTTTTTGAAACCTTGCCATTGATCATTTTTACCTTTGATTTTCAACAAGCTTTTGTTTGATGATGCAAAAAGGGGGAGAAACAGCTTGCTGTGTGGAGAACTTTTATATTTAGGACATGGTCTGTATTCTCTTGTGTGTTTTTTTTGTTTCCTTGTGTATTTGCATGCATGCAGGTCATGAAGACACTGAGGAGATTTCCTCAATTTGCTACAGGTCTCAGTAAAATTATTTTCTGCTTGAGAAATTCTCGACAGAACGATGCTTCTGATTGAGATCAATTTGACAGAGTTCATCTTAGAACTCACTCACCTGTTCAGGGGGAGCAATTTCAGAAAAATACTTCTGTCAACAATGCATGTTCTTGCAATCATGATCGTTGATTTGATTAAATCATACAAATGCTTTAAACAAGTAAGTTAATGAACATTAACTAATCACTTATCTGAGCTAGCAATAATTTCAATCGAAATTAATCTGCTTCGATTCAGGAGGAGTTACTATAGAATGTAACTTCTGTGTCAACCATCTCGCAACAAAGAAATCTGTAAGACCGTTAAACTCGTCAATTATTATTCTCCAGACGTGCATGGTTTTGACATCATCAAAAAGGGGGAGATTGTTGATATAATCTGGTTTTGATGATGACAAAGGTTATGTATTGCTAATGTGCTATTTAAGTGTACAAAAGAACAGGTCTTCGGGAGTAAAAGCTGGTCTTTGTTATCAGAGCAATACGTAAAAGAGTTATGTGGAGTACTTCAATGGATGAAACGATCTAGTCATCAGAAATGGTGTTTTGAGGACAATATCTATTATCGAGTCCACTATCTCTATTGTAGAGATGAGCATCTGTGTCATGGTTCTATAACTCTCTTTTCTGGAGTACTTACTACGGTTACAGAATGACACTTCAGCGAATGACGATTTCCTTATTAGAGATTGTTCATTATGCGAGCACGTGAGTTAATTATCTCATACGTCCTATAGTTGATTCTTATTGAATTAACTCTGGAATCATGTCTAGGCTCACCCTTGGAAATAACTTATTTGTCAAGTTCTTTCCTTGAATTGTTTTGGAAAGATCTATTTCCTAAACTTACGTGATCCTATGATTATGGAAATTGGCAACGACCTAATGAGGTTTAAATCTCCCTTTTTTGGTGAGAATATTTTACAATGGGAATGTTTTCATATTATTGGAAACAAAACAATCCTGATGCCAATTCCATATAAGGAAAAGTGCTGATTCTGCTGTCGCGGAAAACAGTTTTTGAGCAGAATACATTATCTCTTATTGTATGATTAATCTGGTTTATTATTATTTGATATTACTAAGGATAATGTTTGTGTTCGTCTAAGTTTTCCCACGGGATCGAATCGTGGAGAAAATGACAAGTGGATCTACTAGCCGTTGGTGATTGATTGGGAAACTCCTTTCTACGGACAAGCTTAAATGTAAGAGTGAAGACATTGTTGCAACTTGTCGTTCTACCGGAAAGCTTACCAGAAACCTTTGTCCCTTCATTGTTGCAAAAGCTTAGAGCGTCCATTATTCATTCACCGAGCCGATCACCTCTGAGAGAGAGCGTCTTCTATAACTGCAGATTGTTTTATATTGTAGCTGTTTTATTTGTGCAGGTTGTTAGTCACACGGGTTGTGTGTGCAAGGGCAGGTGGTAGCTGTGAAGCCACGTGGGCAGGTGGTAGCTGTTAAGCCATGAGGGCAGGTGGTTGCCGTCAAGCCACGGGCTCAGTGAGGAACAGGAGTCAGATACGTCGGTTATGTGCGGGTTGAGTTAGACATGTGAGTACGTTCAAGTTGTTAGTCACATTCTGATAGAAGTGTACATTTGTAAAGTCCCTTAATCAACATATAGTGAATACGCCCTATTTGGGGTGAGCGATGGGAGAGTGGACGTAGACATTATTTACCGAACCACTATAAATCTTTGTGTCACTTACACATAAGATAACTTATCTCAGAACTGTGAATCTATCTAGCAGATTCAGTTTCTGTAATGTGACAGAGCTACACTTCCGTGTTCATATATAATTGAAAAAATGTCAAAACTCTTAAGTTACTAATTCAACCCCCTCTTAGTGCATTTCTATACCAACAAAACATTTATGGGGGTCTGGGATTGAAAGCCGGATATGGATGGACTTTCGTCTTAGTAAGAAATGTTACTAATTAAACCTCCTCTTAGTGCATTCCTATGCCAATAGAACATTTATAGGGTCCGGGATTGAAAGCCGGATATGGATGGACTTTTGTCATAGTAAGAAATGTTAATCATGTTGATCACATTCATAGCTAACAAGGCCGGATTGTAGTCATGACGAAGAAGGCCAATTTAACTTCCCACACCGCGCGTCGACGCGACCCTTCGAAAGATTAGGTCCCTTGGCGAAAATTACATGAATGAGGACCTGGGTTTTTACTTACGTTTGATCGACATTCTCGAAATGGAGCTTACTTTCACCGACGAACCTCCCTCGCGGATAACAAAAGGAATTGCAGTTACAGCATTTGTTTTCTTTTGTTCTCCCTTTTTCATAATAACTCAAATTAGAATACGCTTCCAAATGAGCTGAATTCAACAACAATTACTCGAGATCGAGAAGTACCTTCGACAGGTTGAACTCCATCAACATAAACAACTCGAGTTCGAGAAGCAATGCTAGTAGGTCGAATTCGACAACTTGATTTTGAAAAGCACCTCTAAAAATCAAGTTCGAGATCCAAACCACTGCCACTAAGTCGAGTTCGAGAGCCCAAGCAGTTAATCCACGTTCCATCGCGGTTTTCAAGTCTCTGCAGGCAATTTGTTGACACACAAAGTCTTGACATTTATGGCTATTTTAGAATAAATTGGCGTCATATTTTTTTATGGAAAGAGGCACTTTTTTGCCTGGCTATCCTTCCTCTCCACTTTACCAGTATTTAAAATCAGATACATGTATTTTATAAAGCCCTAACATTCCTAACTATAGGCATGTATAACAAAGTAATAGTAATGCCTCATGGTACATTTAAACATGTGCTCTACGATTAGTAACCGTCTAGCCCTTACGATGTGCATTCAACATCATGCCCTTGCAGTAAACCGTCGTTATGCTTCTTCAACAGCTTGCGTTCTTCGATCAAATTTTGCATCCTCCACCATCTTATGTCCTCTGCAAGCTTGCATCCTCAAGCATCTACAGAGATTAGTTAAAATCTTGATCTGCACATCTGATTCGTTGATTCTTTTCATCTACTGAGAAGGTCAAGACAAAAAATCAAAAATGGACGGGGCGGAACTGGACCCAAGTATTTCCTTGTCACCAAGTCCGCACCCTTTTCTAGGACTTTGTCTCAATATTGACGTCTGGGGTCAGACTCTCCATGTCTGAGACTCGAGGCGGGGGAAGCCGGACAGATGTCAGCGCTTTGTCGAAGTGCTTGGCCTTCATTCCCAGGTACTCGCTCCACGTGACGGGCCAGAACAGAGCCGGGTGTCCCGGTCCTGTCAGTGCCGGGAGTGGGGCTATCTTGACACCACTCGGAGGTCCGTAGAGGTAAGCGATTGAGTGGCGGTGAGCATTACGGGTGACAAAGACGCGGTGGACGATACTGGGATACGTGCCGTTGGTGAGCATTTGGAGGAGGTCGCCTACATTGACGACGAGGGCGCCGTCGACTGGAGGGACGGTGGCCCACCCCGAACCGTCTCCCTTCATGACCTGGAGGCCAGCGGTGTCGTTTTGTAGGAGGATGGTGAGGAGGGTGGAGTCGGTGTGGGCGGCGAGGCCCATGGCCTGGTCGGGGTCGGGGCAGGCCGGGTAAGAGTTCATCTGGAGGGCAGCGGAGGCTCCGGGGAAGTCACCATTGGGCCCAGCCCAAGTCACGTCGTCCTCACTGTGATGTCGTATCCCCAGTGCCCCCAGCATGAGCCACATCAATTTCCCAGCCAACCTTCTCATTTCGTCGTTGTACCTCCCTATGACGTCACTGAACATCACAACAAAAAAATTGACTCCAACCTTAGTAGGCTGTCCGATGCTGACGTAGGTAATATGATAGGATGACATGGCATTGGAGCTGTTGGATGTTTCCGTTAAATTCTTTTCGTTTGTGCAAGAATGGAAGGCCGAGGAAGGAAACACCCAAACACGGTGGACATTTTGGATGCACCGAAATTTTGCAGCAATCGTGCAAGAGTGAGCGAGGTTTACCAAAATCCCGCGGCTCGATCATGGGGCCAAAGTAGGCGAGCATGCTCGAGTGGGGATCCGATGACGGTGAACCCTTCCGACCACATTAGCTTCGGGAAGAAGGACGAGATTCTCGTGACGCCGTAGTCCGACACGCCGTCCGGCTTCCTCGCGACCCTCATCTTCTGCTGAAGCGGGAGAGAGAAAAGGTCCCTGCCGGCTCGCTCGACCTCGGTCAGGAGGTCTCTGGGCACCCCGTGATTGGTCATCTGGAACACGCCCCACTCCTTGCATGCATGGCCGATCAGCGTCGACGCGCCGGGGTGCCCAAGGTCGATGACAGGGACCGACAAATCGAGGACTGTCCTATCGCAGGGCAGCGGGGGAGCGTTCCAGGCGTAGGAATCGGGAAGCTCCTTGACGGAGCCTAAGTCGAGGATGTTGTGGGGGAGATGGACGGGGTGATCCTTCAGAGCGTCGGAGATCCTCGAAGGCATGGTCGGGATTCAAGCCAGGAAAGGGAGAGAGAAAGAGACAAAAGGGTCTATCTAAGAAGATCAAACGGTTGTGGCGCATTATTGGATGAAAAACGTAAGAGGTACTTTAATGTAGGAGGCATCCTTCACGTCACAACACTTAAAAAAACTCATAATTAACAATTTGTACTTTATCTACAAAGTCGCGGTTCAAAAGAGCGAATTCGTCGGGGGCATAGACATAAGGTTGAGCTTAAGTAATATAAATGGTGCTTTTGCATCCTTATGTTTCTTGTGTCTATTGTGAGCGTGCCCTTGTTCTTTGTGTGCGTCCTTCAAGTGTTAGTGTGACCAATACACGAGAGTACGTAAGCAATACACTTTGAGCCGGTATGGACAGGATCGTTGGGAATCCGAGCTTGAGGCCTGGTTGTACTTCTGAAGAAGTTATGATGCCATCGGAGTCAAGAAATTTTATGGGCTTGACTCGTCCATGTGATAGTTGGTATAACGTAGGAGCTTGCCAGTTTAAGTGGCGATTTTGCGTGACTTTGTATGATGACCATGAAAATACTACTATTTTTATCCATATGTCCTAATTTATTATTTCGGGTAGTGATTTCCATCATGTAATTAGCGGAGAGCAAAACTTTCTGTATATCAATTCCAATCCCGAAAATTAAAAATTTCAAAAATTTGGGATCGGTATTTCAATATTTGAAATCGGGTTTGGGAGTGATATTCTATTAAGACGGTATTCGAGATTAGAATCGATAAATGAAAAAAATTCGATATTTCTCGAATACCTAATTTTGTTAGGGTGGACACAAATTGGGTCTTGGTTTAGCAATGAATTCGCAAAACCCATTAGACCCGACACAAATATGATAGTATTACTTATTAAAAAATATGATGGTATTTTATTTTTAGGAGAATTTGTGTTTGTGATAATTTATGTTGTGATAATTTATTTGGATGTCCTTTGTGTTTGGTAATCGAATTTCTATTAAGAGTAATTCCTTTTATTTATTATATAAATTAAAGTAAAAAAAATCGATAATTTATCGAAATACCGAATGCTCACCTACGTGTAATTAACAAATTCTAGAAAAGTAATAACATTCCTCAGGGGTGTTGGGAGTAATCGTTGGTCCCTCCAGATTATCTTACATTTCAATCCGAGGGAAGTTATCATAACTGCTGAAGCTGAAGGACACTGTCGTCTCCCATCGTTCGAATTCCATTGTGCCCCTCCTCTGCCTGTAGTGACTTTAACATCATTTTGGATTTGGTAACGTCATCACGTAATGCGGGAAGTGTCGGTAACAAAATTGGGAAAGTACGGCAAAAAATGTGCAAATTTGGATCAATTTCATGAAAAGCGAGTAAAAAACGAAAAACCTATTATGAATAATTGTGAGTGTCATTATGACTCCGAGTAGTAACTGCCGAGACTCTTCATCTACCAAGACCTTTTATATACCGAGACGTTTCATTTGATTATACTATAAATAGAGGGGTTTGTAAGAAGTATTTTGTACCTTCGATCGAAATCAACAAAAAAACTATTTCCCCCTTTCTACGTTCTTTTTCTTGTGTAGTCTCTCAATCATCTTCCTTCTTGTTTCGTTGTTTTACAACACGTTATCAGCACCAAGTTCTACCGGAAAGCGAGGAAAGAAAAGAAAAAAGACGATCGTCTGTAGGATTCTTCGGATTGAAAGGACGCTAAATCAGCGAATTTATGGAGGTTTGTAAATGGTAATCATACATGCTATTTCAATATTTTTATTATATTTATTGAAAAATTTATTCGTACTAAATCTCGATCCCCCAAAGTGGATCCATGATACTCAAAAGCGAATTCACCGTCCTAAGAAGCGGATCATCGATCATCAATTCCTAGAAGCGAATCATCATTTCTCAAAAGCCGATACTCGATTCCCAGAAGAGAATCCTCGATTTTCTTGATCCCAGAAGGGCAAGACACTGCGTAATTCATCAGCAAAATGGAGCTCCCCGGAAGCGAATCCTCTACCAATAAAAAATACATTTGTCTCGTTGACAGCGCATCAACGTATACTATTTCAAAAGGCAAGAAATTCTTTACTATCTTGGTAATGAACGAAACAAGTGCCAATACGATATCTGGAAGCACAAAAATCATTGAGTGCTCCGGAAGAGCAAATATCTTATTATCCAGAGGAACAAATATTTGTATCGATAATGCGTTGTATTCCTCTAAGTCTGAGAGAAATTTATTGAGTTTTAGAGATATCCACAAAAATGGATATCACACTGAGACTTCAAATGAAAATGAAAAAGAATATTTGTGTATTACAAATATCATCTCGAGTAAGAAATGTATATTAGAAAAATTACGCGGTTTTCTCTGGACTATATTTCAAAAATACAAGTCTTGGCGAAGTACATGTTGTTACAAACTAGAAGGTTGTCGATCAAAATAATTTTATTACATGGCATGCTCGATTGGGCATCCTGGAGCTATAATGATGCGAAGAAATTCATTGAGAAACCAGAAGGCTTTTCACCCCAATGAATTTTCTTGTATCGCTTGTTCCCAAGGGAAGTTGATAATTAGGTCATCACCATCGAAAATCAGGGTTGAACCCTTAAAATTTCTTGAAAGAATACAAGGTGTTATATGTGGGCCTATTCATTCGCCATGTGGAAAGATACTTTATGGTATTAATTGACGCATCAACAAGATGGTCACATGTGTGTTTATTGTTAACTCATAATCAAGATTGCAAGATTGCTTGCTTAAACTCTCAAATTACGAGCTCATTTTCCGGATTATCCCATAAAATGTATTCGTCTTGATAGTGCCGGTAAATTTACTTCCCAAGCTTTTAATGATTATTGTATGTCAATTGGGATAAGTGTAGAACATCCTGTAGCACATGTTCATACACAAAATAGCCGTGTAGAGTCATTGATAAAACGTCTTCAATTAATTGTAAGACCGTTGCTTATGAGATCAAAACTCCCGATACATGCTTGAGGACATGCTATTTTGCACGTGGCAGCGTTAATTCACATCAGGCTTACAAATTATAATGAGCTATCCCCTTTGGAAATGGTTTATCGTCAAACCAAATATATCTCATCTAAGAATTTTCGGGTGTGCGGTATATGTGCCTATTGCTCCACCACAACGTATAAAGATGGGACCCTAAAGGAGATTGGGGATATATGTTGGATATGAATCACTGTTTATAATTAAATATCTTAAGCCATTGACGGGTGATTTATCTACTGCATGGTTTGCCGATTGTCATTTTGATGAAATGATATTTCCAACATTAAAAGGGGAAAATAAGCAGTTGGAAAAGGGAATAATCTGGCATGAGTTATCATTATCTCACTATGATCCTCGTACAAAGCAATCAGAACTAGAAGTTCAGAAAATTATTCACTTACAAAACTTAGCAAATCAATTGTCAGATGCTTTTACTGACCCTAAAAAGTGACAAAGTCTTGTATTCCAGCTGCAAATGCTCCAATAAGAATTGATGTCAATGAAGAACAACCTAGTATTTCTAATGAGCCTAAAATGCAAATGAAACGTGGCAGACCAGTCGGTTCCAAAGATAAAAATCCTCGGAAAAGAAAAGAAGTAAAAGCTTAAACTGAAGAAACAATTACTCCAGAATATCATCCAATCATTGAGAAAATGATTCCGGAAGAATCATAGGTACCTGAAAATGATGAGATCTCTATAAACTATGTTTTGACTGGAAAAAGATGGAATCGAGATGAAATCGGACGTCGATGAAATGTTTGCATATGTTATAGCATGCGACATTATAAATGATAATAACAAGGATCTTGAACCAAAGTCTGTTGAGGAATGCAGACAAAGAAATGATTGGCCAAAATGGAAAGATGCGATTGAAACATAGTTAAAATCGCTCGTAAAGCATAAAGTTTTTGGACCTGTTGTCCATACACATGAAGGTGTAAAACTGATCGGTTATAAATGGGTATTTGTAAGAAAAAGGAATGAGATTGTCAGATATAAGGCACGACTTGTTGCCCAGGGATTCTCGTAGAGACCTGGTATTGATTATGAGACATATTCTCCCGTGGTGGATGCAACAATATTTAGATATCTGATAAGTTTATCAATTCATGAGAAATCGGAGATGCGATTGATGGATGTCGTTACAGCATACTTATATGGCTCTCTTGAGAACGACATATACATGAAACTCCCTAAAGGATTCAAAATGCCAGAAGCACGTAATTCAGATCATCGAGTTCTTTACTCGGTCAAATTGTGCAGATCTTTACATGAATTGAAATAATCTGGAAGTATGTGGTATAAACGTCTTAGTGAATATTTGTTAAAAAATTGATATTAAAATGATCCAATATGTTTATGTGTGTTTATTAAGAGATCTGGATCACAATTTGTAATAATTGCAATTTATGTCGACGATCTGAATATTATTGGCACCACTGATGAACTGTCTGAAACAGTTGATTATCTCAAGAAAGAATTTGAGATGAAAGATCTCGGAAAAACAAAGTTATGTATTGGCTTGTAGATTAAGCATTTAGAAAGTGGAATTTTTGTCCATCAATCTGCTTATACATCAAAGGTGTTAAAAAGATTTTATATGGTTAAAGCGCATCCATTGAGTAGTCCAATGGTCGTGAGATCGCTTGTTGTAAATAAAAACCCATTTCGACATCGAATGAATGATGAAGAACTAATTGGTCCTGAAATACCATATCTTAGTGCTATTGGAGCACTAATATATCTTGCCAGTCATACTAGACCTGATATATGGTTTGTTGTAAATTTATTAGCAAGATATAGCTCATATCCTACAAGGAGACATTCGAATGGGATAAAACACATATTTAGATATCTTCGAGGTACAATGGATGTGGCTTTATATTATCCTTATGCGCCTGAAGCAAAATTGATAGGATGTGCAGATGCAGGATATTTATCCGATCCTCATAATGGTAAATCTCAATCAGGTTATGTATTCACATGTGGTGGAATTGCTGTATCTTGGAGATCTATGAAACAAACTATTACTACCACATCTACTAATCATTCTAAGATTATAGAGATTCATGAAACAAGCAGAGAATGTGTATTGTTGAGATCTGTTATACATCACGTTAGAGAATCATGTGGTTTACATGCAAAAAAGAATGTCCCGACGACATTATATGAGGATAATGTTGCTTGCATTGCTCAACTGAAAGGAGGATATATCAAAGGCGATAGAACGAAACACATATCACCAAAATTCTTTTTTACTCATGATCTCCAGAAGACTGGTGATATTGACATTCAATAAATTTATTCTTCAGATAATCTGATAGATTTATTTACAAAGGCTGTGTCTGCGACGACCTTTGAGAGGCTTAGACATAAAATCGATATGAGTAGACTGAGAGATCTAAGATGAGGCTATGAAGAGGGGGAGAAAAAATATTGTACTCTTTTTTCCTTGACCATGGTTTTTTCCCATAGGGTTTTCCGGGTAAGCTTTTTAACGAGGCAATATCATAATGGTCATTCAAGGGGGAGTATTATGAATAATTGTGAATGCCATTATGACTCTAAGTAGTAACTGCCGAGACTCTTTGCTCGCCGAGACTCTTCATCTACCATGACCTTTCATATATCGAGACCCTTCATCTACCGAGATGTTTCATTTGGTTATACTATAAATAGAGGGCATTATAAGAAGTATTTTGTACCTTCGATCGAAATCAATAAATAAACTATTTTCCCCTTTCTACGTTCTCTTTTTTGTATATTCTCTCAATCTTCTTCCTTCTTGTTTCGTTGTTTTACAACAAAACAATGTTTAGGGCAATTTTGCGGCGTGTGCTTGTTCTCCGTTCTCTTATGTGTCCCGCTCAAAATAACATACTTTCACTAGTAATAAGATTTAAATACATCTTTCAACCATATGCATAGTTTTTTTGTAAATTCTAAAGCAACTATGTGAGCATGAAAGAAATACCATAAAAACCACTTCAGTTCTATGGGAAAGATATCAAATGGATGAATTGGAATGGCTTGTAGGAAAGGATATTTGGGATGCATTCCATCTTCTTGGAAGAGCATTTGTCCATGTTTTCTAAAAATCTGAACTAAGTACTTATGCATCGTCATAGAAGTTCTGGATAATAAATCTTCTATCTGGTCATACCGATGAACTTTTGGAGGGAGTGAGGCGTACTCTTGTGGCGTATATACTTTGGTTGTGAACATAGCCTGTAGTTTAGGATGTTCCAGCAAAGTAGGATGTGTAATATCAAAAGGCCTGGACAGGAAATCTGCTACTACATTAGAAGTACCTTTGATATGACTGACCATGAAGGAGTATTGTGAAAACCATTCTACTAGCCGTAACAGTTGAGCATTTGGTATCTTCTTTTTTCTAAACTTGAGCATTGAGCTGAATGAAGAGAGGTCGCTCTCTACAATGAAGTGATATCCAACCAAGTGAAATTCAAACTTCTTTATACCATATTTTACTGCAAGTATTTCCTTGATGGTAGAATGGTAATGTTGTTCTGCTTGGTTGAACTTCCCGGATTTGTAAGCACAGATGTGTTTTTTACCAGAACCACAATGATGTACTCTATTGAACCAATTGAACAAATGCGTATACTGTTCCAACCATCCTTTGCAGATAATCATACTGAATTCCTACAGAAATGCCCAAATCCCTTGGGGCAAATACCCAGATTTCTTCATCAGGTTGCCATTCAAACAGAATGAAGATATCAATCCCACCAAAGCGAGTCACTCTGGTATGAATCCAACTGACTCCTATTTAGCAAAAGAAGAATGCATGGCTTTATTGCAGCAAGGACTAATTGAGCATTCAAACTCACAATGGGCATGTCAAGCATTTTATGTCAACAAACGATCAGAACAAGCCAGCGGAAAAAAGAGACTAGTCATAAACTATCAGCCGTTGAATCACTTCTTATAGGATGACAACTTTCCACTACCTAACAAGTCAGCCTTGTTCTCATCTCTAGAAAAAGCGAAGGTATTTTCTAAGTTTGATCTTAAGAGTGGATTTTGGCAGATAGGTATACACCCAGACGACAGATGGAAGACTGGATTCTGTACTCCCAATGGACATTTCCAACGGACAGTCTTGCCATTTGGTTTGAAAACTGCACCTTCATTATTTCAAAAAGCAATGACACGTATTTTCTGGTCTATACAGTCCTCGGCATTAATCTACATTGATGATATTCTATTATTCAGTCCTGACAAAGAGTCCCATGAAATTTTACGGAAACTGTTTGCTGAGGTACTCCAAAAACATGGTATTATGCTTTCCGAGAAAAAGGTGAAATTATTTGAAACTTCAATTGAATTTCTTAGCATGAGACTTTCAGATGGCAAATATCACCCTGGACCACACATTGCCAAAGAACTGTTGAAATTCCCAGATACTCATCTAATCGTAAAACAGGTTCAACAATTTTTGAGAATTGTGAATTATTTACGAGATTTTGTGCCTAAGATCAGCAGATATACTAGTTCACTTGAGGCTCAACTAAAGAAAGACGCTCAGCTATGGGGACAAGACCAGACAGAAGCAGTCCAATACTTGAAAACACAATTACAACTCCTTCCACCGCTACAGATTCCTTCCGATGGAACCCGAGTATTACAGACAGACGTCAGTGATCTTTATTGGGCAGCCATCTTATTAGAAGAAAAGGAAGGTAAAAAACACATCTGTGCTTACAAATCAGAGAGGTTCAATCAAGCAGAACAACATTACCATTCTACCATCAAGGAAATACTTACAGTAAAGTATGGTATAAAGATGTTTGAATTTCACTTGGTTGGATATCACTTCATTGTAGAGAGCGACCTCTCTTCATTCAGCTTAATGCTTAAGTTCAGAAAGAAGAAGATACCGAATGCACAACTGCTACGGCTAGCAGAATGGTTTTCACAATACTCCTTCACGGTCAGACTTATCAAAGGTACTTCTAATGAAGTAGCAGACTTCCTGTCTAGACCTTTTAATATTACATATCCTACTTTGCTGGAACATCCTAAACTACAGGTTATGTTCACAACCAAAGTATACAAGCCACAAGAGTACGCTTCACTCCCTCCAGAAGTTCATCGGTATGACCAGATAGAAGATTTATTATCCAAAACTTCTGTGATGATGCATAAGTACTTGGTTCAAATTTTTAGAAAACATGGACAAATGTTCTTCCTAGAAGATGGAATGCATCCCAAATATCCTTTCCTACAAGCCATTCCAATTCATCCACTTGATATCTTTCCCATTGAACTGAAATGGTTTTTATGGTATTTCTTTCATGCTCGCACAGTTGCTTTAGAATCTACAACCACAGAGATACTCGAATATTTGAACTCTCTTGGAAATCTTCAGACGTATACTCCGCACAGAAGGCCTCATGCACATCTTGCAGAAGTATTATCTTGGTTTGCACTACTGGTACAATGGAAAAATTGGTTTGACATCCACATGGATAAATTCACAAAGTATCCTGGCATTACTACCTATTCAACTTATTTGTTTCGCAAGCATTGGCACTATGATCAAGAACTCCAAGCAATAGTTGCAATTAAACAGTTGATGATTTTGCACACCTTCCACATTCTTTGACTATATGTGCATAAGATAGTTTCTCAGATTGGGAAGACTCTCTTGCAAACAAAGAGCTTTTGAAGCAGAGATTATGCAGCGAGAATGGGTTCCCTTATTTAACACATGAAGAAATTATTCAATCTCGAGTATAAGACACTATCCCAGATCGTGTCTATGAACTCCAATGTGCACTCCATTATTATACACACAACAAGACTAATTGGGACGAGTTGGCCAATGAATTTTTAAGCTTAGTTGATCTACAGGAAGAAAACCCAGGACCATTATCCACCGGAACAGACATAGGCACAGGACCATCCTCAAGCTCTAAAAGACAAGACCATAATCCAGACGATCTAGACTCACATGGAAAACGTCCCAGAAATAATTAAGGACCAGCTGGCACACACTCATATGAAGCGCATGTGACAAAAGTACAAAGATGCTTTGGAGATAAGGTTGTACAAAGATGCTTTGAAGATAAGGTTGCACAAAGATGCTTTGAAGATAAGGTTGTACAAAGATGCTCTGAAGATAAGTTTGTCGACCAAGGACGATAAGATAAGATAGCTTTTGTAACTTTTTGTAAAGTTAGCACATGCAACGTGGCTTAACCACAACCTAGTTTTTCTTTTCATCTTGGAGTATAAATACCCCCTCGATCAGAGGGGAAAAAACAAGAGGAGAAAATAGAAACACTTGAAAAGCTTCTCATACATCCATGAGTTTTTAAAGCTTCTCTAAAGGGCAATAATCGCGGCAGTGGCATCTTAGTTCTCAATCTCTCAGTATCCTCTCTACCTTCGATAAACCCAAAAACATTCAGAAAACCAAAAACCCAAAAACATCCAGAAAATCTAGAAAACCAAAATCCTTTTGGTATTGTCTAAATATCCTTATGTTTACGTTTACATATCCTTATGTTTATGCTCTCACTATTACCTACTGATGCTGTCTCTTGCCTAATCCCTAGAGCTTTGATATTAATATGTCTTATATTCATTCATTACTTGTTAAGGTGTTCTGTTTCGGGTATTTGTTTACTTGATAGAGTAATCTCTGTTGATCCGTAAAGCTACCGACAGGTTATAAGTGACCACATCGTCGTCGACGCCAGGAGAGCTGTTAGGCAACAGGTCCAGGCATACTGGTAGTAGGGGAAGATATGAGACCTCCATTAAGGAAGCGATGCCTCTACAGACCACCCTTTCCAAAGAGTTGGAGGTTGTATAGACATTCATTACTGAACTATCTAATAGGAAATTTGAACAACCTCCTTAGAACTGTCCCAAACAGATCAAAAGAATCCTGCATCATATCCAATGATTAAGTAGGTACATAGAGTATAAGACCACCAAAAGCATTCTCAACCAGATCCATGCACATCTTGCATATGATCTTTCTTCAGACTCTGATAAAAATTGGTATCTCTATCCTTATGAGGGTCGTTATCTTCATGGTTGGAAAAAGCTTCAAGAGCATGTACATTATCGCACATTCCTCCTCTAGTATCGTAAGCGGTACCTCTATTGGAACTCCTTTTAATATCTTCCGCTTCACATTTTATCCAAACTTCCTGTTTATACTTCCGCTTCACATTTTATCCAAACATCCCGTAATGCATATCACGTGGCACGACGTGCAATAACTCCGTATTAGACAAACTCAACGATTGGCACTGCTCGACTCCCACTCACACATGAAAATTTGTATAATATATATATAAACATTCCATCCCTCCACCCCTGGCATGGCGTTGGGGCCCATCTCTTGTTATAATATTTTAATCACAAGACCAACATTTTAGCTCACAAAGAGCAACGGAAACGCCAATGCAAGATATCCATCTGACGGCGACGTCGATCCGCAAATAATCTTTCTTCTTTTTTCACTTTCGTCTCGTGTTTTTTTGTTCGGATGTGCCACAAACAGGGAATTTCAAATGATCAGAAACCTTTGTGATCCGTTTTCGTCTCTATCTTTGACAATTGCTTTACTCTTTTGTTTCCATCGAAAAAGAGTCAAAAAAATACAATAATAATAATAAAACCCTCGCCCTCAGCCTCAGCCATTGATCGAGTATAATCCTTATCGTCCATGTCCACATTACGTTAGCCACCACACATGCCTCTCGGCCCTAGAGATAGCGAGCTGCGTTGAGGATAAGCTCGGCGACGAACATTCGGTTGGATCCCTGGCGAAAAAGTCAGGCTGCGTAGCTTTAAACACCCTCCCCCCTCGCTTGTAACTGCTGAAGATGGTCGAGGTCGATGTTACGTAATAGGGGAGCTTAAGAAAACGAGAGGAAGAAAACAAAGGTTGGGGGGGGGGGGGGGGGGGGCGGTTTCCCCAATTGAGCACATGCTATCTATCTACGTCCCTCTCCGTTCGTTCAGCTTTCGGACAGAACAAAAACATCATTATCATTCGTTACATTTACATCGTCACCACCCGAATTTGTCCAAGAAAATTTGGGCCCCGCGCGGAAAAAAATATTAACCCGATTGCCACCCGTCCAAAGTAATACTCTGGAAAAGAATTTTCCTCTCCCGAGTTTTGTACGAACGAAGAAATAATTATGCCCCGCCACTACCTAGTGTTCTTTTGGTAGCCCTGTCCAAATTCTAACCTAACCTAAAGCCAATCCGTGGTAGAATCATTCTCTTTTGTTTCTTGGTAGCCCCGAGTGAAATGACAATGATAGTAAGAAAAAGCACACAAAACGACACCGGATACACCCAAGTAACTTTTTCTTTCGATAAATTAGGTTAGAGATTGATTGATGCATTTTATTATTTAAAAACATCTAACTTCCTCTTACCAAATCTTTTGTTCGGTACGAAATTTTCGTTGAGTTTCGTAGTATAGTAGAAAATTACTTCGTACTTGTTTTGTTTGGTACAAAATAAATACGAAAGGTACGGAATATTTTTACATCGAGGTACGAGAGTTTTGTACTGAAATACAAAAGAGTTTCGTACTGTATGAAATAGTTTTGTACCGAGATAGGAGAGAGTTTTGTATCAGAGTACGAAATAGTTTCGAACCGGTGTACAATATAGTTTTGTACCGGAGTAGAGAGAGTTTCGTACCGATTACGAAACAAGACAAAAGGATTGGGCCTCTGAGGCACGATTTCGTACCGGAGTATATAGTTTCGCACCGAATACGAAACAAGGCAAAAGGGTTGGGTATGAACTATTTTAAACTCGGTACGAAAAACTTTCGTACAATATGAATGTATTTCGTACTCGATACTCTTTCGTATTTAGTACGAAACTATTTCAGTACGGTACAAAATTATTTAGTATAGTACGAGACGCTCTCGTAGTCTGGTATGAAAGTATTTCATACAATAAACTCTCTCATACAGAACGAAATTATTTTGTACCCTTTCGTACCTACTTCGTACTATACGAAATTATTTCCGTATCGGAGTTTAAATTATTTCATACAATAAGAAACATGTACAAAAAAGTACGAAAGAGTTTCGACATGTACGAAATAATTTCATACAGTGGTACGGAAGAATTTCGTTCACTAAAAAACATCGGGCGAGTTTCGTAGTCGAAAAAGGAGAGTTTAGCCTCTTCCGACCAGTTGAATACCCATCACTCCCCCTTTTCCACACACACAATAACGACACTTACAAATAATAATAATAATAATTATTATTGTTATTATGAGTACTTTTATATTACAAAATTTACACATGATTTTAGCCTTTGGAAAATTAAAAGTAAATGGGTATAGTAGGGAAGCGGCTAACGGTACGTGCACGTAACGGTTACGTGCTTTTACTAATTACTACTAATTTTTTTTAGTAAATTTTACTAAAAGTTGACCGTTACTAACAAAGTCGACGCGAATTTAGTAAAAAATGTAGTAAAATTTACTAAAATCCGGTCTTCTTTTAGTAAAGTCAACGCAGAATTAGTAAAAATGTATGTAAAATTTACTACTTTTTTACTGTTCAAAGAAGTTAAATTTTACTAATTTTGCGCTGACTTTACTAAAACTTTTCCGTTAGTAAAGTCAACTCAGATTTAGTAAAAAAATTAGTAAAATTTACTAATATTTTTACTAACAATACGTTGACTTTACTAAAAGTTGTTAGTTTTTTAGTAAAGTCAACGTATTGTTAGTAAAAATATTAGTAAATTTTACTACTTTTTTTACTAAATCTGAGTTGACTTTTACTAACGGAAAAGTTTTAGTAAGGTCAGCGCAAATTTACTAAAAAAAGTAGTAAAATTTACTACTTTTTACTGTGCGAAAGAAGCCGATAATTAGTAATTGTTTACTAATTCTGGTGTCCTTTTTAGTAAAAAACTCTTCCAGTTAGTAAAACTGTTAGTAAAGTCCTACGTTTTTAGTAAATGTTTACTAATTTTGACATGTTTTTACTAAAAATATTAGTAAACTGTTACTAAAAAATGAACGTGCTTACTAATGAATTTACTAATTAGAACAGTGTTTCCGAACCTAACTCCGAACCTATGTTGGATGTGAAATTACCGGTTTACCCTGGTTACTAATCTTATTACTAATTTACGAAACATTTTACTAATTTTCTTTGTGTTAAGTGACCCCGAGTAAATAATTTACTAACTTATTTACTGATTTTTAAGTCTAGTGACGTAAATTTTACTAAGTTTAAGCCCCACATTCGCATTTAATTGGCCGGTGGTTTGCGTCTGTAGTTCTATTTGGAGTCCTTGCACCGGTCTTCCTGACGAGGTGTTGTTCCCGTAGGAAGCAACAGGTCTTCCTACCTCTGCCTACGACTTCGACGAGCTCCTTCTCTGACGCTGGGTATACGACCTTGGAAGCCTCGCACACGGCTCGGTCGGGAAATGCACCGTACGAGTTGGTAACAGTACACATGCCGTTGCCTTTGCCACACTTGATCGGATCAGCGGGAGGGCTAGAAACAACCACCATGCCAAAAACCACAAACAAAGTGAATCTACATAAGATGGAGATCACACTAGTTCCTCCAATCTTATCCCAACCATGTAACGATCCCATGATTCTGGAAAAGATAACAAACGAAAATTTCTTTAAGGTTAGAATCAAAATGTTTAAGAGAGAATGAGCAAGAAAAAATTTCGCAGGGAAAATGCTTCTAAGTAAAGGGTCGAACTTAACTAAGGGACAAAACAAGTAGCCTTTAAGCAAGTGGAAACGTTGTTTTTATATATGCCCGACTCCAACTGTAAGTAGAGTGGACTTGAAAATCGGCAGACCGTCGCATGGATGGGACGAATACATCGGCCAGTCGTCATGGTTATTATTCTATAATCGGATTCAATATCTAAGGATAAGTTATTATCCCAGCGTGCCGATGACGTCCGCCGCCAATGCTGCAGTATCGTGTGCTGCCTTGTTCTGGCCCGTTCCTGGGGATGACCCTGCAAACTGGTCTTCACACCATTGTGCATTGGTTGCCGCAGTCGTAATGCTCTCTTTGGCACTAGCAAATTGATTGTTCGTGAGGTCGGTCAAGGCTTCAGGGATGATCCTTTTGACGTTTCCCCCATGGGTATCTATGCACGTCCCGCAGAACCTTGAGTGCACCGGATCGCCTTCTCCGCGTAGCAGGTCGAGGAAATAGTTCAGGGCCTCATTTGATTTCGCACTAGCCGCATCCAATGCTATCTCTGCCAGTCCCTTAATGTCTGCGCTGGAACTCCTAGGGTCGGCACGTAGGGTCGATAGTCAGAGGTCGTGGTTTCCCGTCTTGCTGCAGGTGGTCTCGACCGGGTCGCCTGTGGAACCTACAACAAGCAGAGAAAAGCATAGGAAAAGAGAGATCACGATGCTCCTCCTCATGGTTGTGACTATACCTCTCCAAACTTAAACACTATGCTATGCTTTTATGCTGAACACCGGGTCTGCGATTTTTGGCAGGAAATCTCGCTTTTCCTTTGATGATGACGGCACTTTAACGTAGGAAACCCTACTTGGATGATCATGCTTTGATGATGGTTGTCCAATGAAATGGATATTGACATTTTAACTAAGCCTACTTGGGATGATGTGCTAATCTTTAACGTAGGAAACCCTAAGAAGAAACCAAAGTTGGTGAACATGCCGAAGATTCATGGCTAAGTAAGATGATCAGTGCTCCATATTTAGAATGGCTAACGAGATAAACACACTACACCAAATTGTAATATAATATTGTAGAAAACACTATATCTTTGGCTAGATAGATAAAAAAAAAAAGTAGGGAAAACAAAACAATGAAAGAAAGGAGACCACAAAGCCCTTCCACACGCAAGAGGGCTTGGGGAAACTTTCTGCTACATAATCAGTTAGTCCGTTAAGTCACTTTCCCCTTTTACCTCGCATCCCAGCCGCGGAGGATTTGTCAACGAGCCGAGAAGAAGCCCGTCCTCCTTTTCCACGGTTGTGAAAACCGGCTCCGGCCAACAGGTTTCATCACCTCGACGTAAGCTAGGGAAGGTAGGGTCGGTGCCGGATCTATATAAGTAGGGTTGGATCCCTTGATTTTGTTTCTGAGGGCTTTGAGGGATGATGGACGGGAATTTGGCCGATTCGAAACCACCATTTTTGTAGCCGACCGTGAGGGGTTCTGATTGGGGTGGCAGAGACAGCGTCATCCCTATGCTCCCCCGAGGTGTTATGGGACTTGAATGTGTGTGTTGGCCCTCGTAGGTGGTGACCACGATGGACAGATCGTCGCTCGATCTTTCCACCATCTTCTTCACGCCACAAGTGGCGCTGGTGCAACGATAATAGCTCCTAGACAATTAGACATGCCAAAATAATCCGTTATTCATCGTCGATTCATCTCGCCATGAGTTAACGAGTATTCACATGAAAGTCTTTACATTGTTTTCGAGATAGCAAGTCGTTTTTAAATTGGCTCGACTCAATCACGAGCATTACAAACACATTACACTGTTTCGTGTTCGATCGGATTTAACCTCCAAACACTTTCTTAGGGAATGATGCAATGCTTTATGGGGGGAGATCAGACCAAGGTTATCGAGAAGAATGGTGTTAAGTTCTGGAATGGTCTTACCTAGGATATGGGCTGTTCTTGACAGCCTTCTGCCTACGGGAGCAACACCTAGGTAACACCTGCCTACTCCAGGTCTTCCTACCTCTGCCTACGGGAGCAACACCTCGTCAGGAAGACCGGTGTAAGGACTCCAAATAGAACTACAGACGCAAACCACCGGTCAATTAAATGCGGATGTGGGGGTTAAACTTAGTAAAATTTACGTCACTAGACTTAAAAATCAGTAAATAAGTTAGTAAATTATTTACTCGGGGTCACTTAACACAAAGAAAATTAGTAAAATGTTTCGTAAATTAGTAATAAGTTTAGTAACCAGGGTAAACCGGTAATTTCACATCCAAAATAGGTTCGGAGTTAGGTTCGGAAACACTGTTCTAATTAGTAAATTCATTAGTAAACACGTTCATTTTTTAGTAACAGTTTACTAATATTTTTAGTAAAAACATATCAAAATTAGTAAACATTTACTAAAAACGTAGGACTTTACTAACAGTTTTACTAACTGGAAGAGTTTTTTACTAAAAAGGACACCAGAATTAGTAAACAATTATTAATTATCGGCTTCTTTCGCACAGTAAAAAGTAGTAAATTTTACTACTTTTTTTAGTAAATTTGCGCTGACCTTACTAAAACTTTTCCGTTAGTAAAAGTCAACTCAGATTTAGTAAAAAAAGTAGTAAAATTTACTAATATTTTTACTAACAATACGTTGACTTTACTAAAAAACTAACAACTTTTAGTAAAGTCAACGTATTGTTAGTAAAAATATTAGTAAATTTTACTAATTTTTTTACTAAATCTGAGTTGACTTTACTAACGGAAAAGTTTTAGTAAAGTCAGCGCAAAATTAGTAAAATTTAACTTCTTTGAACAGTAAAAAAGTGGTAAATTTTACATACATTTTTACTAATTCTGCGTTGACTTTACTAAAAGAAGACCGGATTTTAGTAAATTTTACTACATTTTTTACTAAATTCGCGTCGACTTTGTTAGTAACGGTCAACTTTTAGTAAAATTTACTAAAAAAAATTAGTAGTAATTAGTAAAAGCACGTAACCGTTACGTGCACGTACCGTTAGCCGCTTCCGTATAGTAGAGACAAAGGTACTTGAGAAATGTAATGTCCTAAAATGTTGGGGTTCGGACCAGTGTGCAAAACAAATAGCATGTTGGGTTGGGGGAGGTGTTGAGTAATGTAGTAAGTAGATCTGCAGAATAATGACGGCGCTGCTTGTCGGCACATCAACAGTGCTGAGCTAAACACCGCCCGCCGTTCCCTTTACCATGTTGAAAGGGCAGCGGAGTCGTCCCCCCCAAGCCAAAACACAGTCGCAGATGGCAGAAATCCAGAAGGCAGAGACACCTCCCCAAGTCCAACCTCTGTCGTATTAAGAAGAAGAATATGCCCCAGTTTGGGCTTTAGAGTGAAGGGAGTGATCGTTTCGCAGTTTCTTCATTCACCGTGTCTAACATTACATACTCCGACTCAAACTTGGAGCTTGCTGTGCGGATGGTAGCGAGTACCGAGACTCTGTATCGAGTTGCGCCATCCCTTGTTGTTTCATTCGCGTCGACTCCCTTGAGGGGATTAGTTTTCTAGATGAGAATCAGGGCTATTGCCGCTGCAGCAGCCCCGGCCAGTGAGAAGATGTTGTAAACCCGCGAAGCACTCGGTTCGCTTCCTGATCCTTTGAACATAAAAGAAAGAAAGGCTCCCCATCATTTGCGAAATGAAGATGCAAAGCCAGCCATAGAACCACTAATAATCATAACAGGAAAGGATTGAGGAGAGGATTTACTCTTCCTGGGGCTAGGAGGAGCCGAATTTGGAGGTGGAGGCGGAGGTGGCCGCGGCCGGCCGAAAAACACCCCATCACAATTTCCATTTACGCTGCCTGGACAGTAATGAAAAGCAATTGCTCACTAGACCTACTGACTCTTTAGGCAGCGAAAAACATGCCGGCAGATGTTATCCTCCTCTGGAAAAAACTTTTAGGCAGGGAAACTAGGAGGAAATGGGAAACGTACATTGCTTGAAACAAGGTAAGCCCCTCTGACCAAGGGCATTGTCGGATCCGTCATTGCATTTGCAGCTGTGGTTGTGTCCTGCTTTATCAGGGACACACTGCCCTTCGTTGCACCATACCAGAAAACAAGCTGCCAGCCAAATCCACTAGATCAACATCGCCATTGTCGCTAGGTTGTGCGTTTCTAACTAACGAAACAAACGCCAATGTTTCTAGAATAACACAATCAAGCAAAGAATCACCGACGGTCCATAAAGTTCGGGGGCGATGGTGCTATGGGTGTGGGAGGAGGTGGTGGAGGAGGAGGAGCTGTGCCTCCACATTGCAGGTCGATGGTGCCTGTTCCGACAATTCACTGGTTAGTAATTCAATCACTTGTTATTCAACCAAAGCCTCGTGATACAAAAGTTTTCTTGTTTGCAATCTCGGCATGAGATGATCGCTTATGTCCCCATACACGAATTGGATCTAGACAAAAGCACTAGATTTATCAATACATGAACGAGAATGATCAGCCCCTCAACGGGAAACTGTCTGGACTCGATTAACCTTTGGTTTTGTGGAAACATGAGATATAATAGGACCCAAATACACAGTTCGCGATCTGGTTTTGGGAGATGAGAATCACTTACAGTTGGGGATGACACAGAACGGCAAAGGCACGGGAATCGGCAGGTCCTGGGGCTTCAACCATCCAGGGTTGCATGTGCATTCAAAAAAAGGGGGCGAGTTGGAGGGTCCGCAAGTCCCAATCCCACATTGCACCATCGAACAAATGCCTGAAAGCACTACAACAGCAGCGAAAATTCTTTATCATCAATGTCAAACCCCACAACAGTTCAACGAATTAGGCGGCAGAAGTTTCAGTTACAGGGAGGAGCTTGCGCAGAACTGAAACTGGGAAAACAGGCTAGAAGAACAAGGTACAGAAAGTTGACGAGAACAACGGAGGAGGAGTTGGAGTTTCTGCCCATCGCCAATGTCCTGATCCTCGTCGTCTTCCTCTTCCTTCCTAGGTGATACCAAGAGAGAACACTAGTTGGTTCGTCAGTGAAGGCTTACAATGGATTTGAAAGAAAATAGAAAGACTTCTGCCGAAGGAGACGAGGCAATGTGTTGTTGCCCCGGCGTGGAATTCAAAGCGCGTCTTCCTTACAAAACACATCATGCTTGGCTTTTACCTATCCTAAGTTTCTTCGTCCCTAAAGTGACGACAAGAGAACGAAAATATATTAATCAAAGGATGTAATAGGCGAGATATGCGAAGAATGTTCGCCAATTCACTACATAATTATAACATCCTCAAAAGAATCGACCTCACGCACACACGGAGCAGAAAGAAAATTACCCACACCATTTGTGGATCCCTAAATTAAGAATCATTCGATACATGTATTCGATCCGTTATTTTTATCTAAATAGTCGTAAAAATCGACCAAGACATTTATACAAAAAGAAAATTGATCGATTTCCTGTGTATCTGTAAATTAGGTTTAGATTAATTTTATCAGTGATCAAATATCATTGATAGTAATCTATAAATTAGTTTTAATGCACAATTACTAAACATAATTAACGATACCCGATTAAGATCAATTCGAACGTTCATAGTAATAATAAATGATGTTTTATAAATCAATTCTTATCATCTCTATTAGGTGATCGATTTGAAATTAGGATTTAATTTCCCTAAACACGATATGGTAATTAATTTTTAATAAGGATTAGTTACATGAAAGTAATTTCTTAGTTGCATTTTTAAGTGACGTATTTAATTTTTCAAATTTTAACAGAACAAAACAAAATAATCTCCATAAAATTATTTTTTTAACATTTCAATTTCTTTTAAATTCGTTTGATTGGACAAAAATATCACAAAATAGAAGTGGGGCTAATTTGGTCAAATATAAGAGTTAAGGACCAATTTGTCTAATTTCGGAAGACATTTAAAACCATTCATAAAAAGAAGGACCATTCGTTAACTTTTTACTTTCTATCTATCTTGGACGAATGCGTTAAAAAGAACAAACTTTGAGGACCAATGGGTGATTTGTAAGTTTTTCTATCCATTGTGGAAGGAGTAGAGAAACAAAATACGACTCAATCGGTAACATCATATTTCGTCTAAATTAGGACGGACAATTTGATAGACGGGCATGTTAACGCAAATACGATACAACACGGTTTAAAGCTGGTTGGGGATTTCTCTAAATGTGTCTTCATATAAACGGATTGAGACACGACACGATAAAATATGTGTCCGGATATGAGTTTTAAAATTAAACACTATTATATACATTTATAACGGTTCATTTTTTTAGATTATATTATATATAATTTTAATTTTGTAATAAAAATATATTAGTTTCTTTTCTTTATAATCTATCTTATTTGAATTAGCTTCTTTGTAGTCTTTCTTTCTCAAAAGAATCATCGTCATTTAGTGATTAGAAATTAAAGAGCTAGTTAGTTGTAAACGAAATAATTTTTTTATTTTGAAATCTTCTTTTAATCATGTTATTATATTTTATCTTGTTTTCCGAAACAGCTCATGTCGCCTTCCTCTATCCATGATGCTCCGTAAAAAGGTTGATGTTGTTTAACCTAGGTAAGCTACTATGAGGTCGCCACCGACTTATTTTTGTAAAACTGTTTAAGTTAGAAAATAATTGGTTTGAGGATCCCTATTTACTAGCTTTCACACTCACATGCGGTGACGTTTGCTCCAAAACATGTCTCGGGTTACAGGTGGATAAAAGAAGGATCGGGAGGTCTGCACCTTCCCTTAAGTACTTGAGGCCTGCCGGGATGACCATCAGCTAGGCTCGTTAGTTGGAGCCACTTTAGAAGAGTGTTTCCATCGTGGGTCTCCCAGTGTGCCACAGTCTTGAGCTCCGTCTTCGAGATCCGTCTTGTCCAATCCTCGAAAAAATGTCGGATGCACGAAAACAAAAAAGGTGGTTTATGCTATCAGAAGAACAAAATCCAATTATTCATTAAGTGGATAGATCGATGGAAAACATGTTTGTCAAATTTTACAAAGATTCAATGGTGGGATCTCGACTTATGGAAGCACAAAGTCGGACAAACGCAAGTTAAGGAGCTGCCATTACGGCTAATTGCACGTGCACTCGGACATCCACCAAGCCAACCACAAGCACGCGCAAGGCAGTCATCTAGTCGGGGTCGCTCACGAACAAGACAGCTACTCGAATCGCACTCACACACATCAAATCACGCGTACATGAACCCAGCCCAACTGACACTTACTAAGCACGCATCACCCTCACTTTCGACCAGCCACACACCCCGCCAACGATCACACACAATCAGCCACAAACACAAGTTAAAAAATAACATCCTCGCCTAAGCTAGGCCGTAGTACCCGAGGGAAAAGAGAGGGAAAGGGGGCCCGTACCTCGCTGCCTTTGCTCTCCCCCTAGTGCCTCATTCTCCTCGGACGCCCTCTCCCGAGTGCGTCCTTTCTTTTTGAAAGACTCACAAGCTGGCCGCGCTTCCCCTTATTCAACGCCCAAGCTTCACCTCGTCGTGTCGTCCCTTTATTCTTCCTACACGAATGGTGCTTCCTCCTCTTCTCTCTTTCCTTTCTTTTTTTTCCCTTTCCTTCAAGAGTGTATGCTGGTGTGGGTTTCTTCCTACATTTTTTTCCATTGGATTTTTACATAATTTAATTTTAGTTCATGGATGAATAACACAAGCCTCCCACCCGCAAGATTTTCAAGGAAAGGCTTTTGACTTCAATTTCATTGACCGGTCAACCATTGACCAATTTGGGCGTTGGACTCGATCAGGGTTTGTGGCCCAGACTCATGTCACAAGGTTACGGGTATTAGGTCCGATTCAGGCGTTGACCTAGACTCATGTGAGATGATCACAAGTGCAATCACATACAAGTATTTTGATGAAAGTAGGCAGGGAAGGATAGTGACCGTGAGCCTATGCACTTGGGCCCACAACCCGCTACTAGTGGATAAAAGAAAGATCGGGAGGTCCGCACCTTCCCTTAAGTACTTGAGGCCTTTCGGGATGACCGTCGGCTATGCTCGTCAGTTGGGGCCGCTTTAGAAGAGTGCTTCCAACGTGGGTCTCCTAGCGCGCCACCAGTCTTGAGCTCCGTCTTCGAGATCCGTCTTGTCGAATCCTAGAAAAAATGTCGGATGTTCATGGAACGAAACCAAAAAAGTGGGTTATGCTATCAAAAGAATGAAAATCCAATCATTCATTATGTAGACTGATCAATGGAAAATATGTTTGTCAAACCAAGATCCAACGGTGGGATCTCGACTTATGAAAGCACAAAGTCGGACATTCAGTCATTCCGATGACACTCAAGTGGCGTGAGGTGGATGGTGGGTGCTTGGAATCTTGTCGTGATTTCTGGTTCGACCCCACCATGCACACTCCACTTGGATTTACGGTTGATCTCTTGGGTGATGGCTAATAAAGCCCAAGAGTCGCCCACCTGCTAGACCTTTGGGCTACAACTGAAATTGGACCGACAGGGGAGCAGGCTTCAAGTCGGGCCTAAACGGGATGTAGGGGGGCCGAGCCTGAGGCTCGTGGGCTTGTCAAAGAGCATTCGAGCCTCGTGAGACGGCTCACAAAAAGTAAGTCCACCACGAACCCGCTGATATAAAAAAAGTCGAACATTTGCGCAGACTTCTCTATTTCCTCGAAATTAAGACCTCAAAGAAAAATGGAAAACGTAATGTGCGCACGAGATAAAAATGCGCACAATACGTCCAGAGACCGTATTCAAATGAAAAACATGTCATTCGAGTTTGATGGCGATTTAACAGTACGATCAATTGACATCTCATTGAAAACGGGACTGAGACGTATAACAAATCCAGCTCCGCGTGTGTTTTGTTCATCGGTTCGTGTCCAAATTCACCAGAGACTTCAACGGTCAAAATACATATGTATATAATCGTATTTCAGTCTAATTTATATTCGAAAAGTTTGGAGACGATCCAATGGTCGGATCTCTCGATATCCCCTCGGAAGCGGGACTATTGTACGTAGGCTAGTCGCAAACTGCACGCACGCCCTTAGCTTCTAGGGTCTTATCTCGGTCCTCGATCTTCATAAATATAGAAAAAAAAAATTTCAAAATCGTCACCCATTTAAGATCATCCGGTATGAGAAGTTCGGCCTTCGAAAAGGCCCTCTTTTGGACTGTGATACCAGGAGACGGCAGAACTGGGAAACTCAAAGGTTCTCCACCGCTTCTAAGCACGGTTGTCAACTTACGAGACTCCAAATGACCTCAAACAAATTTAAAAAAAGATGCGTAATCAAGCAAGAACGAAATATCATCTGATTTCGCATCTGTCCGACATTGGGCGAGAATGTTATGGCTCGTCGACTACCTCCCGTACATTCTGGCCGATGTTGTCGTGTTCATCAGTGCTCGGTTTACATTCCACGCCACATGTGACGGATTAAAATAAATAACGGAGGTGGTCATCCATGCTCTAAGGTGAAAGAGGGGCTGCATGATTATGAGGAAAAAGTCCAAAAACTCCCGAGGGATTGCCTCGCCCAGGATGGCCTAGAGAGGAAGAAGAACGTCGGGAGTCCGTTAGAGGGCTGCCTTGGTACAACATGCTTGGATTGTGGCTATGGTAGGAGGGGGTGTCGGAGAGAAGCGTGTCAGCTAGTCGGGAGCCTTTAGCTCATCAGCATTGGAGAAGGAGAGTCCTTGGCTCCGGTATCTGTGTGCATGTCGGGAGGAGTTGGCCTCCGATTTCGGTGTATACAGAGGAATATGCCTCCAGTTCCTATGTGTGAGGAGGAGTTGGCCTCTGATTCCCATAGGGGGAGAAGGAACGTATCGAGGAGATTTTTTTGGTTGTCTGTTAATATTCTAAAGGGAGAGAGGAATGTCTCCTCAAAGAAGAAGGAGAGTATTCGTGTCTAGGTTTGTCCCATCGTGTCAAGATGACATTTGCTTTTTCTCTTTTGATTTTTTCTATGATAACGTTTCTTAGGATAACGTTTCCTTATTGCATGATTTCTTTCCATTTATTTTGATTTTATTACGATTCGATTAATAGGGTTAATTGGTGATTGATTAATTGAAAAATTTTCGGAATTTGGGGTATTACAATGACCATGAAAACATTGATTAAATTAATTCCTCATAGATGATTCGGACACAAGAATGGCCCGTTGGTCATGATGTGGATGCGGACGCTGCAATCGTGGGGAGTTTACCTCGTATGATATGAATCTGCTTTTGAGATTTCAGGGATCAACAACATCTGGAACAATACAAGGATCATATCGTCATCCCGCAACACAGGACAAGTGAGGAGGTGCAGGGGAATCCAGAGTTAAGCATGATTGTAGTGAATGTCTGCCCGTGTGTTTGCACAAGATATTTTTTTGCCATTAATTGTGATGTTTATTCGAATGAAACACAATTGACGAGAAAAATAGAAGCTAGTCGATTGCGTCCACAAAAAAGCAGTTGATTGTGTGCATAGAATCTAGTCGACTGTGTCTAAGGAAGTCGGTTGACGAATTCTACAGAAGCCAATCGACTGTACCGACAACTTGTCGATCGTGCTTACAGAAGCTCGCCGACCTTGCCTACAAAAGCCCATCGATCGAGAAGCCAGTGGACTTTGGCTATAAATGCCTATCAACTAGGCCTACATAAGCTAGTTGTTGGGTCTATAAAAACCAGTTGATTGTGCCTATAGAAGGTAGTCGACTTTGCCTATGGATTCCAATCTATTGTGCTTACATAAGGTAGTCGATTGGACTTATAGATTCCAATCGATTGTGCTTATAGAAGGTAGTCGATTGGACTTATAGATTCCAATCAATTGTGCTTACAGAAGACAGTCGACCGGGCTTACATATTCCAATCGACTGTACTTACGTAAGGCAGTCAATTGGGCTTACAGATTCCAATTGATTGTGCTTACAAAAGACAGTCGACTAAGCCTACAGAAGCCAGTCGACCAGGCTTCTACAAAAGCAAGTCGATGGAAAGAAGAGTGGTGTTTCCCTTTAGCAAAGCTACGGTTACAAGTGGATAAAGCGGTTGGAGCCTAATTTACACACGTGTTTAACGGACAATGGCGGTTGCGCTCCAAAGACCCAGCAGGTTGGAGCCTTTTTGCAAGCCCTCTCACGAGGCCCAGAGGCTCTTTGACAAGCCCGGGAGCATCAGGCCCAAAGACCCAGCAGGTGGGCGGCTCCTAGGCTTTATTAGCCATCACCCAGGAGACCAACCATAAATCCAAGTGAAGTGTGCATGGTCATAAATCCAAGTGAAGTGTGCATGGTGGGGTTCGAATCAGGTGTCATGACAAGGTTCCAAACACCCACCACCCACCTAACGCCACTTGGGTGTCCTCGGAAGGACGGATGAGGCTTTGAAATTACACTGTGAAAGTTGTACGTGCAAATAATGAACGCAAGTTACTAGACGTTGAAAATTGCCTTTCGAACTTTGACAGAGTGACTAGATAATTTAGGTCGAAAATTAGAAAGTTTGTGTCCAATGCATATTCTCACTTTGGCGCATGTTATTACTGAAATCGACAAATTACCGCTTAGCGGTCCGAAAGTATGTGACACTTTGAAAATTTGGTTGACAAATAATGTCACGTCAGTCAAACAAATTGACAGTAAGGAGGCCTACATCGACTCGGTTAGTCGATTAAAAATAATATACTTTGTTGAATTAATGTGTCTTAAAAAACTCAAGGTATTCCCTCGACTCTTGTGGAATATCCGATGGGTTATTGAAAAAATAAAATTTAAAGAATGTCCTTAAAAGGTAATGATTGTGGACCACATAAATTGGTTTATTTGAAAGGGAGCAAATGTTTGCTCAAGCTAGTTTGTGGCCGTCAATTGTGGTGTTTATTTATTCCAATGAAACACAATCGACGAGAAAAACAAAAGCGAGTCGACTGTACCCACAATAGACATTGATTGCGCTCGCAAAAGGCAGTCGACTGCACCCATAGAAGATAGTTGACTGTGTCCCGTCGGCCGTGTCAACAAACGCTAGTGGACTTTCGCTATGTATGTCAGTCGACTATGCTTAAAGAAGGTAGTAGACTAGGCTTAAAGAAGATCAGCAGTTCCCTTTGGTGAAGAGACAACTACAAGTGAATAAGGAGGTTTGAATCAAATTTTAGCAAATGTTTAGCGGTTAATGGCAATTACGCTCCAATTTTCACATGTGTTTCTCAGTTATTGTCCTATGATTAATATAAATAGCCTAGTACATGTCAAAATAAGACTCAGATAATCACTTGACACCAATAAGAGCATTTTAGTTGTCATATTTCTCATTCATTAACTCCAATAAAAAGACACGCAAGCATTTCAATCCCAAGGACGAGCATACTTATGCTCTTTATTTCCTTTTCAATGAAATACCCACGTTCATTCGCACTCAACTAAATTGTCGCAATGTCCCCTAAGGTCTTATAACATGTCCTTATTTTCTTTATTCCATAATCAGCTATAAGAATAAATCCAATAAATGTCTTCTAGTCTAATTGTTCCCAACCCTCCCAAATGCATCCATCATTTGCTATCGAACTAAAACCATGTCGTCGGCGATGTACAAAATATCACCGACAACTCGGTCATACAACGCAAGGGACTCGCTGGTAGAGAAGTTTCAACATCAGACCAAGCCTTATCAGCTGTTCCTGATATTATTTATTAAGCAATAAATGGGAGAATGGATTGAGATAGTAAAAATCATCTGTTACAATATCTAAGGTAAACAAACCCCCCTACCAGTAGGACGATACATAGAGAGGGGGCAGAAACAGGGAGACTAGAGCAGGCTATGGGGATACATGAATATCAATAGGGAAAAGTCTTGAAACAATGAACGAAGCACCTGGCTATTAACTAGGAGCCGACGACCCCACCAACACGGGATAAACTCCTACTTAACTTTGTTTTTCTCCTGTTCTTTCTTATAATTTTCCAATTCTGCCAGCCACAAGTCCCCGAACTGGCAGTCCTTCCATGCATCGAACCATGGCCCCCCGAGGGTGTAGTGTATGGCCTTCGGGTATGTGGTCGGATTCCCTTCAACGACCTCATTGTGGCCCACCAGAAAGTTCCAAACAAATGGGACAGACCCGATCTCTTCGTCCTCAAGCCACTGGAACCTGTGCAGGTAGGCACCGGACTGAGTATTCACAACCTCCACGGTCAGTTGGCGATTCTTTGGATGTCCACAGTTGTACAACACCATGGACGACCAGTTCTTCCTAGGATAAACAGTCTGGACCCTTCCGTCCATCTTAGTGGTCTCTTTCGGGGCATAGTCATGGTGGACGCACATCAATGCGTATTTATCATCGACCAGATCCTTCAACACCTTAATGTCAGTCAGGTAGAGGAAGTCGCAATCGACAAACATCGCCCAGCCATCATAATTCGCTAGATAAGGAGTCAGGAACCTACTAAATGAGAACTCAGTGCTCTCAAGTTTCCCTCGTTCACGCCAGTACAACTTGCTATCCCTCAACTCAGACTGCTTGATGGGGATAACATCAACGGGAATAGAGGATCGTTTGAGTATCGAGTAACGGCAAACCTCATAAGCAACGTCCTCACCAGGGTCATATCCAACAAAGACCTTGAAGGGCTTTTCTGTCTCAGGACTCTTCACTGGAGCAAAGTCATTGTTTGCAGTGTTGGAACCCATTTCAGCACACGCAAAGAAAGATTTCCACACAGATCCTTAAAGATTCAACCCAACTATCACACTTGTCTTATCCCTGATCAGAAAAAAAAGGAAAACAGATTTATCAGTCAGTCCAACCACATCACCTCAGATATTCTTCCAACAGAGAGGAAACTTCTCAGATCCGAACACCATCTCAAATGATCGAAATCCAGGCCAGCAATTCAAGTATCAACACGGATTCGCTCCAGCACGCAAAAGAACTTATCATCGCCTTCACAAGCAAATGCAAGCAGATCCAAAACCACGAAAGCAGCTCAATTCTAGAAACAACGAAACAAAAAAAAAGGCGATCCAAATCCGCAAGCCACGATAGACAACTACAACCTTAGGAAATCCGACCAAAATGCTCCCGATCCCGCCTCGCGGGGCCTAAACAACACAGATCGACATACAACAAGCGACCAAAACCGGAGCAATTCACACAAATGCGGTGCCAAGGAATCATGGGAGCACGCCCCTGCCGACAGAGAGGAAGAACAAAGAGAAGAGCAGAGCAATGCACCTCGGAAAAGAGAAGCAAAAGGAACTACAACAGGGGGGCAGGGGGGAGAATCGGAGCTCTCGAGACGAGTCAGATGATCAAATCGAGGTCAATCGAGGGGCAGTTAGTAACCACTGGGAAGAATGTACGGACGGACGAGAAGAAATCGGGAGGGTGGTCGATGGATGCGGAGGGGTGAAAGGAATACCGTGAATCTCTCGTATTTAATGGCGATGCTTTGGGATTGCCAGGGCCATTATCCAGCCTGTAATTCTATGCTACACGTGTTCTAAACCTATATCATCTAATTTTCCCAATTTATTTATGACATAACATATTGATCGCGACCAAGTTTAAAATTTATTAATTAATATTTTTAAATCGTTGTAAATAAAATTAAATATTTTATTTTGTAAAATATTTCCAAATAATAGAACAAGCTTTCGTAACATGACCATTCCCCATAATATAAAAGAAAAAGGATTTTCTCGATTGGACACCGACACCACCAGATCGGCACGACCCATGTCTCTCCTCTTCCTTGTTGCGGTCGTCCTAAGTCAAAGCTCGTAAGGACCGATGCCCGTACTTTTCACCTAAATGTCGGTTTTAGGACACGTCGCCTCGGGCCAATAATGGGCCTAATCATTTGGGCCGTGAAAAGTCCTATTTAAGGCCCACAAAATAGACAAGTTTGATTTTTTTTTAATTTTTTGAGTTCCGTAGCAGAAAGCCAACAAATGACACCAAAATCTTACACGCCATGTCGTCTGGTAGACGGACGCGGTCCTTTTTTAAAAGAATTGTGCTTTCTTCTTCTTTTTAGAAGAAAGAAGTCACAAAGAGCAAAAGAAAAAGGCTAGTCTTATTGAAAACATACAAAGCAAAGAGGAGAAGAAGGCTGGAGCTATCGAACAAGGCCGGAATTCATCTAATAATTATGTAAGGCCTACATGGCCCTAAAATGATAATACAATGTATAAGAGACAATAGATGAGGACAAAATAGAATAACATAAGTTTGTTTTGTTTCCCTCTACTCTGTTGGTTGGTTCTCCGATGGCGCCTGGCTGATAACTTGGTATCAGAGCGCCGGACGTTTACAGCCGTGGTTGCCGGAGCACATTCGGGACAAGGAGCCGAGCAGATGGAAGCAGGGCGAAGGGTAGTGCAAGCGGAGATGAACCCAGCCAGATCTGTAGCCGTAATGGAGGATCCAGCGTCACCATTTTACCTGCAGCAGGCTGACACGCTAAGTTCAGTAGCTGTGACGCTACCTTTGAACGGTATGAACTATTTTACCTGGGCTAGATCTTTTGAGATGGCCCTGGTGTTCAGAAATAAAATTGGGTTCATAGACGGCAGTATTCCGGTTCCTGATGTTCAAGATGCATTATGCCCAGCTTGGAAGAGATGCAACACGCTTGTTGTTTCATGGTTGCTGCAGTCTGTCACAGAAGCCATTGCGAGTAATGTGTTTTTCATGAATGCAGCATCTGAGATATGGGAAGTTTTGAGGAAACGTTATGCAATCCCGGACAAAACTAAAATCAGTAAACTGTAGTATTTGATGATGACTGTAATGCAGGGTAACAAATCTGTGGATGAATATTACTCTGAGCTAAATGGCATCTGGGAGGAGTTGAAACATGTCAGACCATTGCCGCATTGCTCTTGTGGAAGTTGTAGTGACACTTGCTTTAAGAAATTTGTGGATAATCAAATGGAGGATTATGTGTATTGGTTCCTTCATGGGCTGAATGAAGAGTTTGATGTGCTGAAAAGTAGAGTTCTGGGGTTGAGGCTTTTTCCAAGCTTGGATGAAGTTTACAACATGGTTGTGCAAGAGGAATCGTATAGGAATGGAAGAGAAATGAAAGTTGGTAGGCTTGGGTACATGGCGGATTCCATGGCTTTTGTTACACCTACAGTACCAGTTCAAGCACAGGATTTCAAAAGAAAACAACCAAGAAGGATGGATATCATGTGTAGCCATCGTGAAAAGAGGGGGCACACTAAGGAGAAGTGTTTTCAGTTGATTGGCTACTCTAACAATATGGATGGTGGAAGAAGAAATAGAAGCCATGAAGTTGGGCACAAGACATTAGCTGCTGTAGTGGATAAAGAAGGAACAAGCTTCATAAGTACATAAATCAATGAAGTCAAGGAGCAGATACAAAGGCTCATGAACTTGCTCAGTGTTCAAGGAGAACAACCTAAGAATATATCCACTGTTTCAGCTCAATCACCTCCTGCTGCCTCTGCAAATCCATTCTCCTCTTTTGTCTCTTCTGATTCCTTTAAACCTTTTTCCATAGCGGCAAGTATTTGTTCTGCAAGTGTTTCACTTAACCTGTCACAATAGTGGACAGTAGACTCTGGTGCAACAGATCATATCACCAACAATTTGTCTTTATTTCATAAATACCATTCTGTAAGTCATACTTCAGTTTCACTTCCAAATGGTCAAATCATTCAGGTCATTCACATTGGTGAAGTGATCATTCATGAAGGCTTCTTACTCACAAATGTCTTATATATCCCTTCTTTTTGTTTGAATTTGATTTCAGTCAGTCAACTTGTTAAGACTGACATGTATTCACTTATGTTTCTCAAAAGCTTTTGTTTCATACAGGACCTGTCTCCGTCTCCATGGAAGACGATTAGTCTTGCTGAGGAAAGAGGGGAAGGATTATATGTCCTGCATAAAGGTCAAGAGGATGCTGCTGTTAAGTATAGTTACACCACAGTCACTGGTCATAGAAACATGTTTAATTACAGAGTTTGGCATTGTAGATTGGGTCATCCATCTAAAGATGCACTTAGGCATATAGCACCATGCAAAGATGTTGTTTTAAGTGAGACTAATGTTTGCTCTATCTGTCATTTTGCAAAACAGAAAAGACTGGTTTTTCCAACACCGTCTCAGAATACTAAAAATTTTTTTGAGCTCATTCACTGCGATATATGGAGACCAACATCACCAACACTTATAGGACATAGATACTTTCTTACAATTGTAGATGATTACAGCCATTTTACATGGGTTTATCTTTTAAAAACTAAATCTGAGGCTTCTTGTGCTGTGCAGAATTTTTGCACCATGATAGTGACACAATTTGATACTCATGTTAAAGTAATTAGAACAGATAATGGATCTAAGTTTCTTATGACATAATTTTACAATCAGAAAGGAATTTTGCATCATACTAGTTGTGTTGAAACACCCTAACAAAATGGGATTGTGGAAAGGAAGCATCAACATATCCTGAATGTGGCGAGAGCTTTGCTTTTCCAATCTGAGGTACCTCTGATTTTTTGGGGAGAAGCAGTTTCAACTGCTGTTCATCTGATTAATCGATTACCTACACATACATTAGATAACAAAACACCTTTTGAAGTCTTATATAATAAACCACCAGATTACAATCATTTAAAGGTCTTTGGTTGTTTTTGTTTTGCATCAACAATAAAGCAAGGCCAGTTTGATCCAAGAGCAGTTAAATGCATTTTCCTGGGTTATCATGTTGGCACTAAAGGTTATAAACTATATGATTTACATTCAGGTTCTATCTTTGTTTCTAGATATGTGAGTTTTCATTAAAGTCATTTTCCTTATTCTAAGAAGGATAGTACACATGTTTCTGTGGTTAATAGTTATTCTTTACCTTTACCCATTCAACACTACAAGTCTTCTCTGCATAATTTGAATCCATCAAATCATTTTCATTGTCATGATACATCTACTGATCTTACAAATAGTTATATAGACACTCAAACAGCTACACCTAGTCTTAGGAAAAGTACGCGGCAGAGGCATCCTCCTACCTACTTACAGGACTATCATCTTGGCATCTCTCTTACTTCAGCAAAATCAGTTTGTCTTCCTCACATAGGTACTTCCCCACAGTTTCCTATACAAAACTTCCTTCATTATTCAAATCTTTCTTCTTCTCACAAAATCTTTGCTATTAACATCATGTTACACCCTGACCCTACTACTTTTCATGAGGCTATTCAACATGAACACTGGTGCGAGGCAATAGATGCCGAGTTGAATGCTCTAGCTGAGAATTGCACCTGGACCTTAACTGAATTGCCTAGAGGGAAGTTTCCTATTGGTTGTAAGTGGATTTTCAAAACAAAGTTTAATGCAGATGGCAGCATAAACAAATATAAAGCTCGGTTGGTAGCCAAAGGGTATACTCAGCGTGAAGGTATAGATTACACGGACACATTTAGTCCAGTTGCAAAGCACTCTACTGTGCAGGTGTTTTTGGCTTTGGCTGCTATGCATAAGTGGCATTTGTGTCAGCTTGATATCAATAATGCTTTTCTAAATGGCAAGTTGGATGAGGAAGTGTATATGTCTCTTCCAAATGGTTTGCAGTTTGATCATTTGCAGTTTAAGGGGGAGACAAGAGTAGTATGTAAACTGCAAAAGTCTCTTTGTGGACTAAAACAAGCTTCGCGACAGTGGAACTCAAAATTCGTGGCAGCTTTGACAGATTATGGTTTTGTGCAATCAAAATCTGGCTATTCTCTGTTCATACAGGTTTCAGGTGATGACTTTATTGCTTTATTAATCTATGTGGATGGCACAACACTTGCAGGGCCCAATATGGAGATCATAGAAGGGTTCAAATCATATCTAGCCACTGTCTTTAAGCTCAAGGACTTAGGCAAACTTAAGTACTTTCTTGGACTGGAGCTGGCGAGGTCCAAAGAAGGAATTGTTCTGTCACAACGAAAATATGCATGGGAGTTACTTCAGGAACATAATATGTTGGCTGTAAAGCCAGTAGTCGTACCAATTATGCCAAATCATAGGATGTCAAGGGAAGAAGGGACACCTATAACAGACCCCAGAGTGTACAAGCACTTTGTTGGGAAGCTAATGTATTTGACACTAACTAGAGCAGGTATCATGTATTCGGTGCAAGTGCTTACTCAATTCATGGCAAGCCCCACTTATGTACATCTCAAGGCAGCTTTTCAAGTTCTTAAATACATCAAAGGGTCACCAGGTTGTGGGATTTTTTTTTATGCAAAACAATCAAATCAACTCACTATATATGTAGACAGTGACTAGGGAAGTTGCCCTGACACCAGGAAGTCGATCTCTGGTTACTGCATTTACTTGGGAGGTTCTGTGGTCAGCTGGAAAATGAAGAAACAACCCACAGTAGCAAGGAGTTCTGCTGAAGCAGAGTACAGTGCATTGGGAGCAGCTACTTGTGAAGTGATTTGGCTGACTGCGGTTTTAAATGAGTTTGGAGTGCATGTTCAAAGGCCTGTGCAGGTGAATTGTGACAATCAATCGGCAATCTATATAGCCAAGAACCCAGTGTTTCATGAGAGAATGAAACACATAGAGTTAGACTGTCATTTCGTGCGAGAAAAGCTGCAGAGTGGACTGATATGCTTGCAACATGTGCCTTCTGCAATGCAAGTGGCGGATTTATTTATTAAAGGTTTTCCAGGTCTTAGATTCAATTGGCTAAAGTCCAAGATGAGCACGAAAGATATCTATGCTCATCTTGAGGGGGAGTGTGAAGAAAGAAGTCACAAAGAGTAAAAGGAGAAGGCTGGTCTTGTTAAAAACATATAAAGCAGAGAGAAGAAGAAGGCTGGAGCTATCGAACAAGGCCAGAATTCATCTAATAATTATGTAAGGCCCAACATGGCCCTAAAATGATAATACAATGTATAAGAAACAACAGATGAGGACAAAATAGAATAACATAAGTTTGTTTTGTCTCCCTCTGCTTTATTGGTTGGTTCTCCGATGGCGCCTGGCTGATAGCAAGAACACGATCAGAATAAGGAGCTATGCGCCGATTTCACGTACTAACTGCGGGCATCTGTAGGTGCGGGCTACTGAAGAGCGTAGGGCGAGTACTGGTATAGTCTGAAATGGAACTGTGGCTATTGCTTTAGTTGGTCTTGGTCGTGGTCTCGGTCTCGGCCTCGATTAGGGCATCCTCAAGCGAAATCTGGTGAGGCGGAGACGGCAGGTTCATGTCCCTGGCCACAGATCACTTTGTGATCCTCAGCCTCTTGCACGTCCCCAGGAACATCCTGTCGGACAAACACATCTTTTCTTAGATTCATAGGGTTTCATCTTCTAACTAGCCGCGATCTAATGGTATCACACCACCCGAGTTGGGGAAGAAATACTTTGTAAATAACGGGTGCGTAGCGTCAAGGATTGACATTTTTGGTGGTTTTGAGGATGGAACAGATAGACTCATGGCACTGCAGGCGGTATTGTTGCTAGGGTAACTTCTTTCGTAAGAACACAGAAACAAGGCATCGACGAAAAGCTTCGTCTCGAAGTAGCTTAGCATTAAGCCATCTAATCATCAAGAGGTCTACTTGTGTATCATAGACAAGATAGCACTAATTACTAATGAATAAACATATCTGATTAGGCAATTAGGGGGCTAACTCACTTCCAGGGGACATCTCCACATGCATCCCGTCTCCATCCTTGTCTTCACAGATCAGCATATACTCTGACGACTTCTCCTTCTAAGCCTCGGTACCTAATACATGAAAAAAGATTATCATGAAATTTGCGACTTTCATCCATGAAATGCGCCGAGAGGGAAGAAACGGGAAGTTACCGATGCCAGCGTAACCAAAGAGCCTCTCCAGCGCCTGCGCGAGGTCCCCGTACCCTCCGTGCTCGCCCAGTTCCGTCTTCCGGAGATAGATCGCTCCGTCCCTGCTTACCTTCACATAAGCCTTGGATGAAGACTACGATGGCCCATCTGCTTCGCTCACCCCGGTCGCCCTCTTCTTGTACGAGCACACGTGGTTTTCAAAACCCGTCCTTTTAATTAAATGAACAGGAGGCGCGTTTCACCTTTCGAAAGTTTAGATAAAAAAAAACCTTCTAGCTTAGTTGGTTAGAGTCCTTCGACGGTAAATTCGTGTTTTATGAAACATGAACCGTATTTTACAAAAATTTTTAAAAATTAACCGTATTTCCGTACAAAACTCAATGAAACTACTACTTTCAAGCCCCATAATTGGAGAAGTTGTCAGTTTGTCCTACGAATAAATTACAACAAATTTTGGGGAACTGACCCAGATCCACCAAGAGATGTATATGATATGATCCCATTCTCAAAGTTCACTGTGTCTTGTCCATGGAATCATTAATTATGCCCCCACTTCAAAAAGAAAATAATTGACTTTGCCTCCTCCGGCCTTACTTATTCCCAACCTAACATCGCAAGGAGACTGACAAGTGATTAAATTAAGAGAACAGGGAGATGTCTCTGACCAACCGAACATGTAACTGTTCCCTTGTAAGAAAACCGAAGCACATGTCCTAACCAAAGTCCAACACAATGGAGTTTTTTTTTGGGGGGGGGGGGATGTTCTTTTGTTAGAACTGCAGCTTCCACTATTTTCACTTCCCAAGACCGGTTCAAAAACATGGTAGTCACCAGCCAAACGCGTTGTCCCCTATTAGATCTCAATCGTTTGTCGCGTCATGCAATTAACGTTGTGTTTACATCAATAAAATATGGGCTCTCTCAATCGAGAATTAATTGGAAAGATTGTAAGCTCAAATCGAGACCATTGTGAGCTCGATAAATTATTGCAAACAAAGCTACTATTTGTTCGTTAAAAGTTTACAATCTCATATATTTTTTTGGTTGATAGACAAGATGGGCATATGAAAGACTTGAGAAGGAGTGTGAAGTATTAAAAAGAAAGGAGATAATAAGGGTGTTGCAGGCTATGGAAGAAGAAGGTGCTTGATTAGTAATGTGCCTAAATTGTACATGTAAAAGCCTCCATTCCTATATACATTATTTAGAAAATTTATATCCAATTTGACTAGTCACGGAAGCCGACAAACTCCAAAATCTTTACCCGTGAGTACTACTGTCTCGAATTCCAACTCCTCCGTGCACCGTATCTCTCCCTTCTCTACGCTGCAAAACTAAAAATGATATCACCACTGGGGTCAGCGATAAACGCCGAGTACGTCTGACCCATGCACACACGAAAACACGTGAGACTTCTAGACTTTTCCTAACGTGCGACTTTTGAAAACGATTTCATGCACTAATCCGACCAAATCAACAGAAGGTATACAAATTCAGGTAAAAACAGATATCACAATAACAGAAGGTATACCACTTCCCAATAAACGCACATATCGCAGTAAGCAGAAGATATACAGTTTACCAGTTCAATGGACAAGTAAATAAACAATGCGTCTTCCATGAATCACCTCCCACCATATCCACACTCCCAAGGTGCCAGGACCACCGTAGTGCGTCCCCACCCACTCCTCCGGGAGCGCCCGGGAACCGAAGGAAGTAACCACCGCGGGTGGTGTTACCTCCCCGCACTCCTCCGACATAACAGCTGGGTATGCACCGCAGTGCCAGTGGGTTCAACCTCCACCTCATGCGAAAGCAAACGGATAACAAAAACCAAGCAGAAGAAACAGCCATCTCATCGGGGGTAACCCAACTTTCCACGTTAACAGATGTTTCCCCAAGACAGATCAAGTGACAAAGGAATCATGATTTCATTTTCCCCCATTCATATGCCCACAAGATATCCCATATTTCAATTCAAATGTATACGCAGGGGAAAGGGTCACAGTTCAATACCACCGTGATCATACCGGGTAGTAACACCCCAAATTGGAAAAAATAATAAATTGGGGCTATCAATAAGTATGGCAATCGGGCAATTAGAAAAGAAATTAAAAATTAATTCATCAAAATTAAAAAAGAAGGAAGGAAATCAAAAGTGGATGTTTGGGGAAAGAAACGATCATATCACATCAAGTAGAGGAGGAACCTAGACATTTTTCTCACCCTTCATACAATCTCCAATTAGACAATAATCACACGTAAAAAAAAAATCAATCAGGATCTCTAAAAATCCTCTCCTTCCTAAGAGCCAGAGACGTCCCTCACCTCCAGACACGTTCCACCCCTCCGAGAAATCGGAGGCAGCCCCTCAGACAATTCTCGGAGACAAATTCATCCACATACAACCGGAGGCCAACTCCTCCCGACGTACACACAGAAACCGGAGTCAAGGACCCCCCTCTCCAGTGCTGACGAGCCAAAGCCTCCCAACCAACCTACTAGCCGACACCCTCCCGGAGTCGTTCATCCTCCTCAGGCCACCCCGGGGCGATGTAACCCCTCGGTGAGACATCTTCTCACTTTGCTATCTCCAACATGCTTCTACCATGTTCGATATGTTGACTCCGACGTTCCCTTTCTTCTTTCGCCTACCACACACACCATGGGGTGAGGAACGAGCCTTCAAACAAGATCGTGACAGCCGAAGTTACAGACAAGGTACAGCCGGCGCGCCACCTTCCTCCTGTATTAGATCACGGCGAAAAAAATGGTCGTAATCACATAAACTCTTTCCTAAACGCATTTTCGTATGTCTCTTAGACCTCAAAGCTTTCATAGTAGCTTTGGGGGTCGATTTTGAGTTCATTTGTGGCACGAAAGTGTCGGGACATCTCCAGGCCATCTGTTTCGATTGTTTCCTACGGCAACGCCTCCAAAAGCTGATTTTTTCGATGAGGTTACGGACATTTTCAAGCCTCGACCCCAAAAGGTCAAATGGTCTACAATGAGTGATGATCATGGAAATATTTTTGTTTTAATTTTTGGATGATCGAGGATCGAGTTATTTCCCCTGAAACGGTCGCCAATTTTGCTGGCTGCAGCAGGACAGCCTATTCCATTGTCGCTTCCGGGGAAGTTTCGTGAGATCTAACCGTTGGATCTTGCTCAAATTTTTGAGACTTAAACTAGATTTCAAGACGGTTCTATGAATATATCTATTAACCATTGAAGTTTCTAGCATAATTCGAAACAATCTCGCGAGTAGACTGTATACTTAGTAAGGTCTCCTGAGTATTACTATCACGTTCTTTATACAATAACGGAAGATCCCGCCATTGGATCGTTTCCAAATTTAATAGATGTTTTCTTCATTTCATCTCGATAATTTTGACATATCATACATATTTTTTCGTTCTGTGAATGCGATGTTTGCCATTTTCCCTCCCGGAACTTTACCCAGCCAGAGTCAGATCGAATCTACAGAATAGTCTGAGCTTTTGTACATGTATTTCTTACGATTCAACCATTAGATCCATGTGAAATTTTACATACATATTCTTCATCACTTTATCTTTCTGTGAAGACCTTTTGCACTCTAATCGGACATTCGACGACCAAGATATGATAGGAAAAATACTGTCTGTGCAAATTGTTCCACTTTTCTGGATAGCTACCTTGGTTCCATGATCTTGAGACATTGCACCGTTAGATTTTCATAAAATTTTACATGCACACTCATCATTAAGTTTCATATATTTTAGTTTAAATTTCGATTAAATAGGACAATCCTAGCCGAAGTTATAATCCGTTTTTTGAACAGTGCGCAATCTATGTTCGTTGTGATTCGTGATTACGTAACTCTTTGTAATATGATTACATGTGAAGTCTTGTGCTCTACTATCTCGCATAACTTACACTCTATTTTTTGTCTATGCATGTACAATGAACGTGTAAATTTCGAAGGCCCAGCCGGAACCTCTCTCGAAGGTGCGTGTATCAGACGTGTGAATCTTTCCGCGTTTAAAACCGCGATGTCAAGACCATCAAGCGGCTCCCACTGCATGAGGTAAAAAGGGGAGGTGCGGGCCTCCCCGAAAAGATATAAAATCCACTTGTAACGGACTGTGAGCCCAAGTGTATAGGTCCGCAGTCACCATCCTTCCCCGCGCCCTTTGATCTCAATAATTGTCTGTGCTTGGCCGCATGCCTTCGGCTCATAGGCTTATCGTCGCATGTTGTTTGCCAAACACACATGAGTTCGGGCCCAAAAAGCCCGAATCGGGCCCAACGCCCATAAAACATTGACATGAATCCGGAGTCATGCCCGGATCGGGTCCAACACCCGTTAAACAACAGCAAATCTTTTGGAGCAAACCCCACCTCCTTTTTCGCATGTTAGAATGTAAGAGTTACTAAATAGGAATCCCCGAATCCTACTCTGGTTTTCCGACTTAAACCAGCTTTCAAAACTAAGTCGGTGGCGACTCCGTATAGTTTACCTAGGTTAAACAACAACCTTTTTACGGAGCCATTTTGGATGAGGAACGGATGACACGAGCCGCTCCCCATTTCTCCCGAAAGTTCCTTCTTCGGATCATGCTCCGCCTTTCGCCCGTCGCCTCTTAGGAAAACAGAGACGGTCGGCGAGGGCCCGAGCAGGCCCAGTTAGAAACCCAGGGAGGGACCACCCAATTCCCTTCCGCAGCGTCCGATGCTCGAGTCGTGACGTCGACTGGTTGGGCCTTGGGGAGCGGGCCCGGATCCTCGAGTCGTCCGAACCGCCACGCGCGTGATAGGCCGGAAGGCGTGCGTACATCACGAATGGCGAATCCGTAGGGGACTCTGCATGTGGATTCCTTTCGAATGCTCTTACATTTTTAATTCACATGCGGAGATGAGCTCTTGTTTGCGCATGTCATTGCTTGGCTCGGTGCCCTTTGTCTACCCTCATGGTTGTATTTGTTTATTGCTTACTAGGCATGTCTAGGAATGCCCAAACCCGGGGCTAGGATTTTTAGGGGGGTCACCGAAAGGCCCAGCCTGCTGCTCTTTGCGATATGGTTTTTGGCCGGAGTTCCGCCTCCCTTAGTCCGAGGGAGGTTTAGAAGCCTTCATCCGAGAGTCTAGCATTGTTTGTCCACTACAGGTACCAGACGCCACGTATGTATTTGTTTGTTACTAAGTAACTATTACTTGTGTAGGGACAGTCTTAGGTACGCTTTGCCTGCGATAAACTATAGAGCTAACACTGCTTGTTTTGCAGCGGTTATTGTTGAGAATCCTAAAATGATTCAAGAATCCTTAATTATGTAAGGCCCAACATAATGATTCAAGAATCCTCTTTTCTCCCTCCCTACCTATTTATTGCTTACTACATTCATGTATTCGCATGACACATGAGTGTATGTTCGATTGCAGTAGTTACATTATCATGTCATTCACAGTAATCGCTCCATTGCATCCCTACGTCTCATTTACAATTGCAGTTACATAATGCATACTTTTCTACATATACGAGTGCGATTAAGTAGCATCACAAATTTATCATGCATCGATTACATTATTGCATGATACTAATCCAAACATTCTCTCGATTTTCCTTCCGAGGTTTAATTCTTCAACATGGCTCCTCGAACGGGACTAGGGACAAAGCATGACATTACAAATCTACAAGCACAAGAATGCCAAGGATTTATCGACGACTACCAAGGCACAAAGTCGAACATCTAACAACATAAAGACCAAAGTTTCCATTACGGCTACCAAGTTCCAAAGCCGTGCGTCAAACGACATGAGCCCAAAGTGATATCAACGGCTACCAAAGTACAAAGCCAAGCATGAACACCGAAGATCACCCAACGGCTACCAAAGTTCAAAGTCGAATCTACAACAACATGAAAACCCCAAGGAGGTTACATCTCACCAGCCAACCGCAGTCAACATCGGAGCTAATGACGAGCCCATAATGCTGTTAACGGGCATGCTATGATCAAACACACCGGGAACATCATGCCCCTACTGATCCGAAAACTGCTCCAAGGAAACAGAAGCGATTCCACTACGTCATCAGTCGGCACAACTTCAGCACCAACGAAAACTTCTATTCCAAACAAAGACGATTCCCCAGCATACAACACAAGCATCGATCCTCAACATGGGGCAGTCTTTCAATCTACTTCTCAAACTCTCACCCTCGACATCAACAATCTTGAGAAGAGTTACAAGAGACAGATCATCTAGCTTACATCCCGTCGTCAGCTTTCTTCACCATGCCAACAAAGCATTCTAGCACAAGGGGCAAACATCGACCTTCACAACGACCTCGCGAGATCGGGGCACCTGCAAGCAATCGACCTCACCGTCTCTCAGATAACAGGAACTCGACGAACACCGGATCCAAAGCATCCCCACGACCAAAACATGAACATGGACTAGATCGTTCAAGAGACGGCGGATACGTAGCGTGATTGGCATCAGAAGCTCCCATTCGCATTACTCGCCTTCCAACAACTCAAGACATGTTTGACGGGGCCACCGATATTCAAACCGCCCACACCGGGGCATCCATTTATCTCACAAGATAAGACGAATCGTTTGGGGCAACGATTACATAACATCTTCGACCTACACCAAAGAACACGCAATCTACCTAACGATGACGCGTGCTCGGACTGGGGCAACTCCCATCAAGCTCATCCACGGTACCTAAGTGATCAATCCAGCAGAAATTCAATTACTGACTCTCTGGAGCTCGTCCCAAGGAGAAGGCCCACCACATGAGAGGCCACTTACCCGCCCAGACCCACCTCAATAAGCAATCAACAATGCACATCCAAGGATAATCGACTTGGTGACAATATTCTTAAATGGATCCTGTCAAACGCCAGCAATTTCAAAAGACATTTCTCTTCAAACTACTAAAGAGACGATCGCTATCAAGCACGCCCTTTCTAGAAAGCAACTACCTTAACCGAGAAGAACTGTCACAAGCACTCAACGCAGATACTCTTCAACATTACAACACATGAAAGGGAGTATATGTTCCTTGATCAGTACTTTCTTGCAAAAATAAGTTACATGAGCTCACTTATTTTAGCCCTTGTCGCATGTTGACGAAGGCGTGGGTGGCAGGGTGGTAAAGTTTCGAGCCAAAGCCTTGAAACAGTTTTGAGCCAAAGCTTCAAAATATCCTTCGTTGTCAACAAAACGACGATCTACATGAAAGGGAGTATTCGTTCATCAACTAATACTTTCTCTGCAGAACAGGTTACATGAGCTTACTTGTTTTGCCCTTCGGCTTGTCTTATAGGTACATGAACATCCTAGACAGATGACGAAGGCGAAGGTGGTAGGGTGGAAAAGTTTAGAGCCAAAGTTTCGAAACAGCCTTTCGTTGGCAAAACAACGACGACGACAACACGAGAACAATCCGAGACAAATCTCCAAGCAATCCTGGGGTAAATCCCCACCGATCCTGGGGCAAATCTCAAAACGATCGTAGGGCAAATCCCCTACCGATCCTATGGCAAATCTCCGAGTGATCATGGACATATCTCCGAGCGATCCTGGGGCAAATCCCCAAGTTATCCTGGGACAAGACTGAGCAGTCTTGGTTAATTCTCCGTTGACAAACCAACGAATCACATGAAAGGGAGTATTCATTCCTTGACTAATGCTTTCTTCGCAAAATGAGTTACATGAGCTTATTTGTTGTGCCCTCCATGCTTATCTCAGGGAGTACATGAGCGTCCTAGACAGACAATCAAGACAATCAACGAATTTCGAACCGGAGCTTCGAAACAACCTTTGTTAGAATCCCCAAGGAACCGGGGCAAAAACGTTGACAATACACATGAAAAGGGAGAATCATACAAATATTACTCTCTTCATCAAGCTAAGTGAAATTACATGAGCTCATTTCGCTTACGTCCTTTGTCTCGTGGGCAGGTACAAGAGCTCCTCACACGAATGGTACAAAAATCCTGTGACGAAGGCGAGGGTGGCAGGGTGGCAAAGCTTCAAGCCAAAGGCTTGTGGCAGTTTCGTCAATCCTTTGATTCCTTCGGACGAAGACGCAATGACGAAACCATACAAAAGGGGAGTACCAAAACTCTACTTCACCCTTTTTATCAATGAAGTTACATGAACAAACTTCATTTTTACTATAACAGAAACAAGTCACATGAACTTACTTGTTTCTCGATATCTATTTGATAGATACACGAGCTTCCTTACAAAATAGACATCGGGCAGGAGTAATCTTCATTAATCCTTATATTCCTACGGACAAAGACGCAATGACGAAACATAATAAGGGAAGTATCAAAGCTATACTTCGCCTTTCATATAAATGAAGTTACATGAGCAAACTTCATTCTTACTTTAAAAGAAACAAGTTACATGAGCTCACTTGTCGTCCGCCCTTTGGCGAGTGCAGGTACATGAACATCCTTGCATTACGAACAAAGGCGCGGGCAGTTGGGTGGAAATTTCGAATCAAAATTCGAGATTGCCTTTGTTTATCACCAAGGATGGTTACATTAATTCAATTCTAACACTTTCTCCATGAAACAAGTTACAAGAGCTCACTTGTGTTTTCGCCCTTTGGCGAGTGCAATGTAGGTACATGAGCATCCTACATTACAGACAAAGGCGCGGGCGGTTGGGTGGAAAATTTCGAACCAAAGCTTCGAAATTGCCTTTGTCGTCACCAAAGATGGCCATACCAAAAGAGAGTATCATCTACACTGCTCTCTAGCAAAATTTCTTATCATTCCCCAGATGGAGTCACGCCTCCATTTCCCCAGCTGGAGCCCTGCTTCCATTTCCCCACATTGGAGTCTCCCCAAGCGAGAGTCGAAGTACATGAGCTAACTTCGCCTTCATCCGTTGTCAACTGTGTAGGCACATGGACTCCGCACAGTATAGTACAAACTCTTAGGCGACGACATGGGTGGTCGGGTGGAAGCCGTTACGAGTCTAATCTCAAGGACCATGACTATGGCATGAAAGTGCAAACACTTTCCCCGCGAAGCTTGAACAAGAGCACCACCTTAGTACGACGTCTCCAAAGAGGTTTGCGTACCGAAACCTATTCACTTCTTAAGCATTTGTGTGCCCTTTTGTATACAATTTTAAAAGATTTTTTACAATAAGAATGCTTCTGAGCGAGAATGGAGAAGGCAAACCTACTCCCAAACACCCACCCTAGAGAGACAAGTGTAAACATAGAGATGATTCATACAAACAAGTGTCCGGACGAACAAAGAATCCTTTGACAAACGATGCTCAGACTGGGATGAGATCGAGCATTCATTTTCTACCCTAAACACAGAACATTAACCATTGCTAGCCCTTTCGAGCCAAAGTCGAAGTTTCTATATACACTACTCCCGCTGAGTCTAAGGACCGCCTCACACTGAGGTAAATAGAGATCATATGGTCAGAAACCGGGAGTAGCGGACCACAGAGGTGACACTTCCTCAAGGTTCAAACAAAAAGGCACCATCAATGGATGTGCACTCCAGTCGAGTCGTTCCCAAGGACAGAGCATCTTCAAACAATTTCATAAGGAGTCCAAAGCATCTCCCACGAAATCAATGAGAGAAAGAAAATGGGGCAAATCCCTATAGTTTAGTAAAAAAAAAGCAGAGTCGGCGCAAAGACCAAAGTCTTTAAAAAAGCAAAGCGCGGAATCAAAATAACAAAAATAAAGTACCATCGATATAGACGGTCGCAAGAGCAAGTGTTTTCTACATCTCCAAAGCGGATCATTGGCAATCACCAGTAAAAACATCTCTCAAGCAAATCAAGGAGAAAAGCATCCTCAAATTGGATCATCAAATGTCACCGGTGAAACCTTCATCAATCTCCAACGGAGCGTTTCAGCTGGCATTCCGTCTGGAAGGTAGAGAATTCGCTTGAACGGTGAAACTTCTGTAGTCCAACAGCTCCCGATGAGGTCCATAGATTCGTTTCCCAAAACAAAGAATTTAGAACCTCAAGCAAAAGGCCTTATGCCAAACCCACATTACAACCATACAAAGACTCCTTCAACCGGTACATGAGCATCCAAGTTAAAGGAATTCTAAAATCTCACCCAGACAGCTTTCAAAAATAAGAGTGAGTCGTGAGAAAAGTCATAAGCCCTTCTCTAACCTCGCTATGAAGCATTCAAATAGACTTTGTTATAACAATGCATGGCATACATGAATGTCTTAATCATACATGTTTGATTACTCCGTATTTCACGGGGATACATTTATTACTAACATTTCTTGATGAAGTCCCAAAGAACAGGTCTATCAAGGATACCCTGATCCACAATTTGAGGTATTAATGAAGTCTTTGCGAGAAAATCCTTTCAAGATTCCCTCACAAAGAGGGGCAACTGTAATACCCCAAATTGGAAAAAATAATAAATTGGGGCTATCAATAAGTTTGGCAATTGGGCAATTAGAAAAAAAAATTAAAAATTAATTCATCAAAATTAAAAAAGAATGAAGGAAATCAAAAGTGGATGTTTTGGGAAAGAAACGATCGTATCCCATCAAGTAGAGGAGGAACCTAGACATTTTTCTCACCCTTCATACAATCTCTAATTAGACAATAATCACACGTAAAAAAAAAATCAATCAGGATCTCTAAAAATCCTCTCCTTCCTAAGAGCCAGAGACGTCCCTCACCTTCAAACACGTTCCACCCCTAAGGGAAATCGGAGGCAGCCACTTCAGACAATTCTCGGAGACAAATTCCTCCACATACAACCGGAGGCCAACTCCTCCCGACATACACACAGAAACCGGAGCCAAGGACCCCCCCTTTTCAGTGCTGACGAGCCAAAGCCTCCCGACCAGCCTACCAGCCGACACCCTCCCGGCGTCGTTCATTCTCCTCGGGCCACCCCGGGGCGAGGTAACCCCTCGGTGAGACATCCTCTCACTTTGCTAACTCCAGCATGCTTCTATCATGTTCGATATGCTGACTCCATCGTTCCCTTTCTTCTTTGGCCTACCACACACACCATGGGGTGAGGAACGAGTCTTCGGACAAGATCGTGACAGCCGAAGTTACAGACAAGGGACAGCCGCCCGCTACATTCCTCCGGTATTAGATCACGGCAAAAAAAATGTCGTAATCACATAAACTCTTTCCTAAACGCATTTTCGTATGTCTCTTAGACCTCAAAGCTTTCATAGTAGCTTTGGGGGTCGATTTTGAGTTCCTTTGTGGCACGGAAGTGTCGGGACATCTCCCGGCCTTCTGTTTCAGTTGTTTTATGCGACAACGCCTCCAAAGGCTGATTTTTTCGATGAGGTTACGGACGTTTTCGAACCTCGACCCCAAAAGGTCAAATGATCTACAATGAGTGATGCTCTTGGGAATATTTTTTTTTTAATGTTTGGATGATCGAGGATTGAGTTGTTTCCCCTGAAATGGTCGCCACTTTCGCTGGCCGCAGTAGGACAGCCTGTTGCATTGTCGCTTCCGGGGAAGTTTCGTGAGATCTAACGGTTCTATGAATATATATATCAACCGTTGAAGTTTCTAGCATAATACGAAATAATCTCGCAAACAGACTGTATACTCAGTAAGGTCTCCTGAGTATCACTATCACGTTCTTTATGCAATAACGGAAGATCCCGCCATTGGATCGTTGCCAAATTTTATAGATGTTTTCTTCATTCCATCATGATAATTTTAACATATCATAAATATTTTGTCATTCTGTGGATGCGAAGTTTGCCACTTTCCTTCCCGGAACTTTACCCAGCCAGAGTCAGATCGAATCAACAGAATAGTCTGACTTTTTGTACATGTATTTTTTACGATCCAACCGTTAAATCCATATGAAATTTTACATACATATTCTTCATCACTTTAACTTTCTGTGAAGACCTTTTTCACTCCAATCAGACCTTTGACGACCAAGATATGATAGGAATAACACTGTCTGTGCAAACTGTTCCACTTTTCTGGACAGCCACATTGGTTCCTTGATCTTGAGATATTGCACCGTTAGATTTTTATAAAATTTTACATGCCAACTCGTCATTAAGTTTCAGATCTTTTGGTTCAAATTTTGTTTAAATCGGACAATCCTAGCCGAAGTTATAATCCTTTTTCTGAACAGTACGCAATCTGTGTTCGTTGTGATTCGTGATTACGTAACTCCTTGTAATATGATTACTTGTGAACTCTTACGCTCTACTATTTCGCATAACTTACACTCTATTTTTTGTCTATGCATGTACAATGAACGCGCAAATTTCGAAGGCCCAGCCGGAACCTCTCTCGAAGGTGCGTGTATCAGACGTGTCAATCTTTCCGCGTTTAAAACCGCGATGTCAAGACCATCAAGCGGCTCCCACCGCATGAGGTAAAAAGGGGAGGTGCGGGCATCCCAGAAAAGATATAAAAGCCACTTGTAACGGACTGTGGGCCCAAGTGTATAGACTCGCAGTCACCATCCTTCCCCGCGCCCTTTGATCTCAATAATTGTCCGTGCTTGGCCGCATGCCTTAGGCTCATAGGCTTATCGTCGCATGTTGTTTGCCAAACACACATGAGTTCGGGCCCAAAAAGTCCGAATCGGGTCCAACGCCCGTAAAACATTGACATGAATCCGTAGTCATGCCCGGATCGGGTCCAACACCCGTTAAACAACAGCAAATCTTTTGGAGCAAACGCCACCTCCTTTTTCGCATGTTAGAATGTAAGAGTTAGTAAATAGGAATTCCCGAATCCTACTCTGGTTTTCCGACTTAAACCAGCTTTCAAAACTAAGTCGGTGGCGACTCCGTATAGTTTACCTAGGTTAAACAACAACCTTTTTACGGAGCCATTTTTGATGGGGGGGTAAGACGTACTTAACAACCCAGAACCCTTCAAATCGGGGCTTCCACTTTCTTTCCGGGCGCGGGCAGCTGACTCCCTAAAAACCTCGAGCTGCTGTTGGCGACCAAGGTAGAGATACAGAGAGCACCGACGCCCACCATCCTTCTCCTGCCTGGTGGCCTGTCCGCCCTTCTGCAGTTACGACGAAATTTCGAGGGGCTCGCGACCGCGGCGGTGGAATGGGGAGGGCCGAGGGAAATCCTCTTTCTGGCTCCTACCCGACGCCCCTTCCCCCTCGTGTTTTCTTATCCTTCGTTAGGATAATAATTAAGTGGGGAGGAACGATCAAAAATCACCCCCTTACTGTTTTGTTATCTCCTTCTCATCATCAACCCCCTTCCCAGACGTTTGCAAGACCAACCAGCAAACGTCTCATAAGTACGTTAGTAAGAGCCGGTGGGGAGGAGCTAAGGTCACAAGTGGTGAGAAATCCCTTGAAGATGTCCTGACACTCAGAAACGGTAACATCTGGTGCGAAGTTTTCGTTGTTCGGGGCAGGAATCGGAGCATCCCCGGCTCCATCAGCTCCTAGAGCGCCACCACCTAAGCTCCCACTTGGGCATGCCTTTCCTTTAAACAGCTCCTCCATATGTCCCATCCGTCGATTACCATCGTTGTTCACCATCTTCAATATTTCGAGACCAGTGTGAGTTTTCCCAAGTATTAGGGACAAGGGTGTGGTTTGATTGACGAATTCACAGGTGTACTTATAGTACAATTCCATTCATTTATTTGTTGTTTCATCAAGTATTTTCGCATCACGGCATGCATACTGTTCCTTGTCAGGACCCGCTGCCCTTCGAACGATTCTAGCTTTATCTGTCATCTTTGCGTTTCTAAGGCAACAGCGAGTGTATTTGTGTATGTTAGCACTTTATGACCCCTGTCTAGTCGTTTCAAGTCACGGGTAGGCGTACTATTCCATTTATTAGACCTAACGCGCATCCTACTCCTCCTTATCACTCCTTTCTATCATGGCTCGATACCAACTTAAAAGCCTACATTCCTGTATACATTATTCAAAAAATTTATATCCAATTTAACTAGTCAGATATGCCGGAAGCCGACAAACTCCAAAATCTTTACCCGTGAATACTACTGTCTCGAATTCCAACTCCTCCGTGCACCGTCTCTCTCCCTTCTCTACACTACAAAACTAAAAATGATATCCCCACTGGGGTCAGCGATAGCCGAGTACGCCTCACCCATGTACACACGAAAATACGTGAGACTTCTAGACTCTTCTTATCGTGCGACTTCTAGCCTCGATTAATTTCAACCACCCAGGGACCCAACATAAGCAGGGCTCTCGTCTGCTTTACCATACTTGAGCGGGCCATCCCACTGAGGGACGGCTCCCTCGCTCTGGGGCTTAGCCCGGCCTCGACGACAGGTCACAAGCTCCAACCGGTCAAGCACCCACAGAACATCGCCATTCAAACCCACCACACAGAACGCATGATCAACAGAGACCCAAGGGTTTGGGACTACACGACTCCCCCGACCTACCCGGCCCTCCCCTGATGACTCCTCCCCCATGCGTTCAACCAAAAATAGAACAACCAAAGGACGGGAGAGGGGAGGGGAGTGAGACGTACTTAACAACCTAGAACTCTTCAAATCGAGGCATCTTCTTTCTTTTCGTGCGTGGGCAGCCGACTCCCTGAAAACCTCGAGCAGCTGTTGGCGACCAGGGTAGACGCAGAGAGGACCGACGCCCACCGTCCTTCTCCTGTCTGGTGGCTTGTCCGCCCTTCTGCAGTTATGACGAAATTTCGAGGAGCTCGCGACCGCGGCGGTGGAACAGGGAAGACTGAGGGAAGTCCTCTTTCTGGCTCCTATCTGACGCCCCTTCCCCCTCGTGTTTTCTTATCCTCCGTTAGGATAATAATAAAGTGGCGAGTAACGATCGAAAATCTCCCTCTTACTGTTTTCTTATCTCCTTCTCATCAGCGTTTCATTTTGTTTCTTTTGTTTATTATTATTTTCATCACACGTTTTGTCTTTTCCAATTATTCAGTGAACTCCGCATCTTATCGTAAATTCTTCCCGTAATCACAAGTTACTATTAGGAAATTCCATTAAAACTTATCTGTCAAAATCCTTGACGTTAACACAAGTTTCATTACTACCCGAACCCGATCAAGTTTGAGTCAGGACGTCCCTTTTCCCGCGTGACGTAGTCACACGTAATCGAATTCGAGTATCAACACTGCCCGCTAATAACATCAGCCGACTACGAGAATATTAAACTCTTGTGTTCACGTCCGATTTTGACCAAGTCCAACTGTTAACCCGCCTATAATTATTATTTTTAATTAATCATTCATATAAATATATAATATTAAATTTTCGGGTTGTTACAGTACTAGTATGTGGGATTATAAAACGTATCCGAATGATACTGCAAAAGTAATAACGATAACAAGAAGAGTATTCGTGAAAACGCACACGCAACTATACGGGTCAAACAAGTAGTAGATGATGAGAAAGAGTATCGTCTCACGAAAATTGTTCAAAATATTTTGTTGATTTTCATTTAACAAGTCTCAATTCAGTCGAAGTAGAGTTTTGATTGTTTTTAAAGATTTAACGGAAGAATGAAAATAGCAACTAAACAAAAGCAAATATAGAGTAAATCAATGGATGAAAAATCAGGACTTTGAGTCCCTATCATTCGTGAACTATTTACACTCTCTCTTCCTCAATTTCGTCGGTTTCACGTTTATTAATCACAATTCTTATAGTTCGTTAGACCCCTCTCGAGTTTGTAACGGTGAATTATAAATTACCTGCAAACATATATCTCTATAGTGATGCACGAGCAAGTATAATTCTTTAAGTGCTAATTATTGTCGTGGTTACCTACGAGTGTATATTTTTATACTCCTCTTAGCTAACCTGATCTCTCAGGCTTGACCTAGGCTATACTCTCCTTCTTTTAATCCTAAGTTCTTCTCTCGAGTCTATTAAAGGATAAGAAATCGAAGAAACCGGCAATCAACCCGATATGTAAGCATTAAACACAAGAAAGTCCTTACGAGGACACCCAAGTGGCGTAAGGTGGGTGGTGGGTGTTTGGAACCTTGTCATGATCCCTGGTTCGAACCCCATCACGCACACTCCACTTGGAAAATTAAGGTTGGTCTCCTGGGTGATGGCTAATAAAGCCCAGGAGCCGCCCACCTGCTGGGCCTTTAGGCCTCAACTGAAATTGGACCGACAGGGGAGCAGGCCTCAAGTCGGGCCCAGAGGGGATGTAGTGGGGCCGGGCCTGGGGTTCGCAGGCTTGTAAAGAGCCTTCGAGCCTCGTGAGAGGACTCGCAAAAAGTAAGTCCACCACGAACCCCGCTGATATCAAAAAAAAAACACAAGAAAATATAAGCAAACTTGAAACTTTATGAATTAAGTCTGAAAAGAGTTTAGACAATCAACTATACGAATCGATTCATCACCGTCCTAAATAAAGAGTTTAGTTCCGCATACTAGCAGACAAGCAAAACATGAAAAGAAAAGAAAAGAAAATCTCCACCGTCTTCTCCGATCTTTTTCGTCGATCGTCTAGCAGCCACCGTCCCTCCTAAAACTCACGATTTAAACCCCTTTTATAGCTAGGGTAAATCTTCCCAAAACACACCAGATTTTAAGAAATATTTAAAAATATCTTGCCGTCCCGTGTGGCCACAAGAACCTTTCTGTCCAAATCTGCTGTGCTCGTGTGGCCACACTAGACTTTCGTGTGGAGACACTGGATTCTCATAGAATATCTCCTTTCTTTTGAATACTCTTAGCAACTATTTCCTTCCATACTCTTGAGATCTCCCACATCTTTCCATGACAACCACTAATCAACCGTATCGCCCATTAGCCTTCACCTGTAGAGGTTTCCTCGTTCGCTCAATTGACTGTCTCTTCGTCTATTTGTGTCGTCTGGTGACCTTTATCGCTTGGTAGTTATTTCGCTCGCAAGCCTTCGCCTGTCGTGTTTCTACAACTATCTCACTAAAAGGCCTTGCCTTCATATATCCAAATATCTTCTTGGAAATGATTTCCATGTTGTATCAACCACTTCACCCGCAATGAAAATCACAAATACGAAAGTACGCATGCAACACGACTAAACCGAAATTAACATGTAACTAACTATATATGCAAATAAATGTTGGATATAACTCATGAGGCTCCTAAACGAGACATGCAACTCTAATTTCTTAAAGTTAATAAAGTGAAAGCAAGGGAGAAGATGATATCATTCTATATATATGGAACTTATGATAGTTACAATTATAACAGAAGGAATAATAAAATATTCGATACTAAACAAGGTAAATGAGAGCCATGATGACATTCACAATGAATATATTTACAACACTCATTCTTGAATGTCCATTATGATACTGAAATCTTTCTAGGAAAACTCATTGGGACAAAATCGTGGTAAAGGGAAAAAGAGTTATGCTTACTCGGCTCTTCATAGTACTACTTTAAATCTCCAAGTTTGCGCATTCTAACTTCATGTACCAATCTTTCAACAGCCGTAAGCAAGGCCTTTGTGAATAAATCTTCCATATATTATATTCATACTAGTTTCATTCACTATCATGAGGATAAAGGACTCCTTGCTTTTCAAAATAATATATGTTGATAAGCTGTCTACAAGATAAATACATTTTTCATTTGTCGAGAATTCGCTTCTAGAATCCTTCATTTTCTTCGTGAAAATAAATACAAATATTAGGATTTAAAGTTACATGAAAGCACATAAGAATTGCAATAACAACAAGAATACAAAAATAAAACTAATGGTGCTTGGCTTGGTGGTTAAAGTGTTAGACTTCTTATCAAATAGAACTATCACTTGCACTCTATTTACTCTCTCCTTTTCTTTTGCAAGTAATTCTTGATAGAGATCAACAAGATATTTTGGCTACAGATCAAGAAAAGAAACACTTACTCTCCACAATTTTGGTTAATTGTGCTCTTTTGTCATTATGCACCTCTTCGCCATTCTTCGCTTTTTTCATATATCGATGATCATCTTTGCGAAAAATTGTCGTCCACAATCACATACGTTAATAAATATTGTTGATTGATAATTCACTGACGGGAATCGAAAATTCGATTTGATGAAATTGAGAATTCGCTTTGACGAATTGATGATTCGCTTTGAGAAATCATGGATTCACTATAAGTAATATTTTTTTTTGGCTCATTTATCAAAAATATCCCAAAGTTACAGAGAATTTTCCCATCTATCCCGAAGTTTAAGAAATATCTCTGAGTAGCCTAAACTTTAGACCTGCTTCAAAAATACCCCATCAAAATCTTCCGATTAAATTTTCGAAATGGCTGGAGAAGGAAAATCCTCTGGAAATCCCTCCGGGACTCCATCACGATTGGAGTTCGTTCCAGAATCTAGATTATCTCCTTTTGGAATTAGTAAGAGTATAAATGATATTTTGACTCAGCTAACCATCCAGGGGAGCACAGAAACTTTAGAAAGCCGAAACCAAATGGCAAGGGAAGTAGGCACTATTGTTAATAATATGCTAGATTCTTGGGAAAGAGAAAGAGGTTTAAAGAGGCCTGAAGCCGAGGCTACCTCTGGGCTGGAAAGTACTATAGGAAATCCAGTCGAAAGATTGAATCTGGGAGGAAGAAATTCCAAACAGAATCAAGGCAAGAGTGTGGAAGAGATGTATAAGGAGTCAGTCGCTCCTTACAATTTAGACTCACAAAAGCGAAGTGCAAACTTAAACTCCCAAAGTGGGGAGTTGGCAAAGGACTTAAGGAAAGCCTTAGGTCTGGCAGAAGATGCTCCAGTTCATCTAGACAACAGAACGTTTAATGAGCTGGTAACTGCGAAGAGGGAAATTTACAGGCCAGATTATCCACACAGAACCAAACAAGAGTTTGTTCCTAGGGATAATGTTTTGAAGCCTATAATTACCCCTGGTGCTTTTCTGGACATAGATTGTGAAAAGCATGTATCTGAAAAGATAGATGAGTGGTTATCACTAATTCGAATGACTGCGTCCGCAGGGATATTATCCCCTGGATCTGTCTATGAATTATGTGTGGCAGCCCTCATGGGAACGGCGCAGAAATATTGGAAATCTTTGGTGGCTCATACTGACATCAAAGAAAAGATAGATCAGGCGCTGACCGTTGATGGTGTGTTAGCTATAATAGCCGACGCATTAAAACGGGAGTTCTGTGGTTTTTCGTTATCCACTGAAACTGTGGAAAAAGAGCCGTCATTGACCGCTCTGGTAAAACTACAGATCTGCGATATGTGCTGGTTTGATAGCTACGTGTGTGAATTCCAGAAGTATTATTACAATCTAGATGTAGTATCTCAACAGTTCATATTGGGAACCTTTTTTGCAAAACTTCCTGAACCTTGGCCGGAAGTGGCGCAAAAGGCCTATGAATTACTTATGAGTGAGGAAAAAATTGTCTCTGGACTCGGAGGTAAGATTCAGGCGGTTAAGTACGCGATGAGGAAGGCGTGTACGGAGCTCCAAGTTAAGGAGGCAGCTAAGAAGCTGCCATACCTAAACAAGAGCTGTTGTTCTCAAATCGAGTATGTTCCTGGAAGGTATGGATGCGATACTCGCAGTACTCCCGGAGACTCGTTGAGAATGAAAAACTTTCCCCGAAAGAGGAGGTTTGTTGGGTACAACAAAAAGAAAGTTTGGCCCAAGAAGGACTTCCAGCGTAAGCAAAAAGGAGGTTCTGCTTACAAACCCAGAAGGTTTGTTAGGAGACGGGACAACCTAAAAGATAAGGATAGGATCGATGCCTTTAAGCGTAAGCATGGCAGAGAGCCTAAATGTCCAAAGGGAAAACCGTTGAGCAGCTGCAACTGCTGCTGGTTTTGCGGTTCGAAAGACCACAAAGCGGATAGTTGTCCAAAGAAAAATCAGAGGAGAGAAAGACTCCGTATGGTATTTGTAGACAACGGGAGTCAAGAGGAAGGAGTCCTTGTTTATGAACCCATAGATGAGCTAGAGATTTCCGACTTGGACTCGGAAGTAGAATCAATTTACGAGGTAGTGTCGGATTACGATACAGACTCGGAAGAAGATTCTGATCTTTGGAAAATGCATCTATTCATGATGAGAGCAGTGCAAAACGAAGATGGTGATGAGATGGTTCCATTAGAAGCATCGAATCAGGTGCTGGAGGAATTCCACCAGTACGAAGATCCGTCCCAGTCAGTGCTGGAATGGAGGTTGCCTAATGTTAATGTGAGAGAAGTCTATAACGTATCGAGATTTAATTTTAGATCGATAATAGACATCTCACAAACAGAAGCAACGGCTCAAGTAACAAGTACGGAACTTGAGACTTTGGATATCCCATTACTCAACGTACAACGCATTCGGGAAACCATGCAACGTGCGAGAGGTGTATATAACTATATACACATTGGGTTGATTCAAGTAGGATTAATCCCGCTATTTCATTTACCAGCGGATAGTCCTGTGGTAGCAGCGGTGATCGATAAACGGTGGCGAGAATTTAGAGATCAGCTGATATCAGGTATACAGGCTAACCTTGCACATGGTCCTGTATGGTTCCAGTCCATCCAAACTTCATGATGGCCCTGAACGATCGCTGTTTGGGAAATTCATTGACCTTAAGAATTAAATCCATGAATATGGATAGAATGAATTCCCAGGCCAAGTTTTTGGCGTATCACACTAGAGTAATTTACCGATTGGTAAATACCACTAGTCCTGGTGTGAGGAACATCTCAAGACTAACTGAGTTGTTCGAAGAAGGTCATAATAACTACCAACAATTTCACAGGCGTGAGGTAAACCCACTAGAGTTAACCTGGCCAAGAAATTGGGTTATGACTGAGCCTGGTAGTAGCTCTAGACCCATTAGTGCGGCTAATATCCGACAGAGAAGTAATGAGATTACTTTGATGTTGGGTGAACCGGCTAGAGATAGTTTTAGAGCTGATAAGCATTTGCCTATGAGGATGCCACTCCTGAGAGAACCTAGAAATCATTCGTTCTCTGAAGTTTCTTCTAGAGCTAGTGATGTGGGAGAGGACATAATTGTGTCCCGACCAGCAGAAGCATCTGCTCCACCGCTAGTAGAAGAAATGTCTCGAAGATCTACAGATTCAAGGACCCCGTCTCAACATACGGGTAGAATCGTGGGATATAGACAGGTGTCACTACCGGTCTATGAAGACCCGGTAGATCAGACGAGAGAGGAGTCTATACGGATGATAAGGGTTACCAATATGGAATACTCTTTATCCAAGATTCCTGAAGTTTGTAAGGTTATTGAGCAAATAGCCGAGCAAAGGTCTATACCAATAGACGAGATCTGGAGGATGATAGAACCATCCCAGGAGGTTCCTAAGAATATTGGGTTTAGTGTCAGGAAGGAAGACTTGAGCACATACGTGGCTCTAACCTTCAAGTTTCCTGGATACTACGAGTATTCTCTGGATACCCTGATAGATACTGGGTGTAGCGTAACATGCGCTAGACTCAATGCTCTATCAGATGAGTGGTGGAAACCACTGCAAAAACCCATCCACATGGTAAACATAGATGGAATGGCGACAATAGTCAGCCATCAGGCCAATAATGTGCCTGTCTTTATTGGTGGACAACAGTTCATCATAAAAGAGATCCTGGCCCATCCTTTACTAGAGGCAGTTATCATAATTGGTAATGCTTTTCTGAAAGGACAAAAGGAAAACTTACCTTTTGTGCAGGATGTCCATCATGTGTCCATAGGTGATGTAAAAATTAGTATTCTCCCCGAACCTAGGCTAAGGTTAAAGTTTGGGTTCTATCCGGTAAAACGGACTGAATACTGTAGTAATTCACCATGTGAAAAAGCTTTCAGAGTGCGAGCTCAACGTGGTGATATACGGTTGGATGAGAACGATTCATTGGAACAAACCCTGTTTTCTCCAATGAATACCAGGAGTTCTAACTGGTATGACGACTTGTTTCCAAAACAAGAAGTGTGTATGGCAGTACAGTTAGCTGGGACAAAATGGGATAAGTTCCTAGTAAAACTTGCCGACAATTTTAGTGAAGATCCATTAAAATTGTGGACTCGAAATGGCCTAAAGGCTATATTAGAGTTGAAGGATCCCGGAACCATTATAAGAGCCAGAAACATTACGTATACGGCTGAAATGGTTGAGGAGTTTGACAAACAAATTCCTGAGTTGCTTGGAAAAGGCTTGATTAGGGACAGTTACAGTCCACATTCTAGTCCTGTCTTTATGGTTATTAATCATGCCGAGCAAGTGCGAGGTAAAGTACGAATGGTTATAGATTATCGTCAGCTTAACAAAGCTACGAAAGACGATGGCTATAAGATTCCCACTGCATGAGATTTAATTGATAGGGTAAGTCTGAGCCAACCAAAGTTCTTCTCTAAATTTGACTTGAAAAGTGGATACTGGCAAGTCAAGATGGAGGAAGAATCGGTTCCTCTAACTGCCTTCAATGCTCCGCAAGGAATGTTTGAATGGCTGGTGATGCCGTTTGGCCTGAAGAATGCTCCAGGCGTATTTCAGCGCAAGATGGATAATGCCTTCAAGCAGATCCAAAAATTTTGTGCGGTCTATATTGACGATGTGTTAGTGTACAGTCAGACTGAGGACGACCACATGAGGCACCTAGATAAGGTGACTGATATCTTCCGACGGGAAGGTATGATTCTATCTGAAAAGAAGATAGAATGGTTTAAGGAGTCAGTTACCTTCTTAGGCATGGAGATTGAGCAGGGTAAGATTAAACTGGAAAATCATATTGCCGAGAAAATAGTTAATTTTCCTGACAGACTTGAGGATAGAAAGCAAGTTCAAAGATTTTGTGGATGTGCTAACTATGCAAGAAAGTTTGTGAAAGATCTTTCCCGAGATCTAAGTAGGATTTCGAAGAAAACTTCTTCGGCTAATCCTTGGATATGGGAAGATGAAGACACTCAATCTATTAGAAGGATCAAAGCGAAGGTGAAAAATTTGCCACAACTCGCTTTACCATCTGACAAAGATGAGTTAGTCTTGGAAGTTGATGCTTCTGAAGAACATTGGGGAGCAGTCCTTAAAATTAAAGGATGAAAACCAGAACCTGTATGCAAATACTGGTCGGGAAGCTTCAAGGGGAGCGAATGACGATACCCGATACATGAAAAGGAAGTATTAGCCTTAAAATACGGGATAAAGGCTTTTTACATCTTTTTGGCACCAAAAGAATTTTTAGTGCGTTCTGACTCGACCTATGTAAAAAGGTTTATGAGTCTGAACCTTAAGGAAGCTAGGCAAACTAGACTCTTAAGGTTGCAAGAATGGTTTAGCTATTATAAATATGAGGTCGAATACATTCAGTCCGACCACAACATAATAGCTGACTCTCTCTCTAGAGAACTTGCAAACACATCTCTTTCAAAAAACTCTGCAGATGGATCCTGCTGCAAAGAGAAAGATATGCTGGGGATGCAAGAAGGAAGGACACTCCAGAAAGGTATGTCCTAACACGAGAGATAGTGAGCATAGTGATGCTGGTTCCGTTTCAGGAACGAAAGCAGCAGTTCTCTGCTGGCAGTGTAAGCAACTAGGACATCATTCTTACGAATGTCCCAAGAAGCTGAAAACTGCGGATTCCCAGAAAGGGAAGGCTGAACTAAAGGAGAAAGCAAAAGCTGACTCCAAGAGTAAGGCGAAACCAGATCTCCAGAAGGAGATGGCTAATCCCAGAGAAGCTGAGGCTAGATCTGAGGAACAAGCGAAGGTTGTATCCCAGAAGGGGATGGCGGAACCCAAAGAAAAGGCAAGAGCCAATTCTAAAGGGAAAGCGAGAGTTTCCCAGGAGGGAAAGGCATATCCGAAGGAGGAAAGCTCCAAAGGGGATGCGAAAATGGCAGATCTGAAAGACAAGGCAAAAGCTGAGTCACAGGAGAAAGCCAGGAAGAAGATGAAAGCTAAAAGGCTTAGGTCTTCTGGTCCCAAAGGGGAAGTTTCTGGAAAGGAAGGTCCTAAGAAGGATGGTAAGGTTGAAGAACCTTGGTGGTCTCCTTTGACCATGGAGCAGTTCGACTACTGCAAAAACCACTTGGCCAAAGAGCAGAAAATTTCCATTAATCAAGCTGTGAAATCCTACAAGGCTTTGTTGCAAAGCAAGGAGGAGCAGAAAGAGACGATGGAAACACAGTATGCTGAAGAAGAGGCTAAGTTTAAGGCCTTGATTGGCGAGCCAGTCCAAAAGGTAGACCCTGAACCAAGGGTAGAACTTGAGGAAGCGGCTGCAATGGAGTGTGAGCAATACTTCGACTTTGGAAGTGCTTACGCGGCATTGGAAGGAACTCTGGAGAAAAAAGAGGACCTTGAGGAAGCAATTCCTGAAAAAGACTCGGTCAAAGAGTCTGGTGAGAATGTTCACGGTGACGGAGGTCACGATGGCAAAGGCCATGTTGGGGCAACCCAAGAGGATCTAGGAGGATCCTGGTTTTTTTATCAAGACTCATTCGAAGATGAATCCCTGAGTTGGGATGCGTCTGTAGTCTGCGGAGGACTCATGGGTGGCATCAAACATGATGACAAACACCAAGTTGAGTATTTCGCAAGAAAGACAATTGAGTACATCAAAGATCTGGAGTTTAAGTTATCGATTATGGCATCAGATGAGGAGGAGCTGTCCAAAGTGGAAAAAGAAAGACAGCAGATATTCTCCACCACGATGTCGATCATACCAGGGGATGTCAGAAATTATGAAGTCCCAAAGGTAGTAGTAGACATGAGCGAATCCTCGCTTGAGGAAAACGCTGTACTTCAATCGTATCTACACTAGATATCGGGGAAGTGGCCATCTCTGAGAATTCATTCAGAAATGGTGGGAGTAGCAGCACCTTACATACATGCTGGGTTTGTAGACATCCTAGAGATCGACAGATCTGAACCAGAGTGTATGGAAATACTGCCGGTGTTGGTAAGGTATGTACTCGGATGCTTGGGCTATGGACCAAAGTATGCCACGGCATTGATTACTAGCACAATAAGGGAGGAGGAAGACCATCCGCAGTTTGGGAAGGTAATACTTCAAAATCTGCAAGTATGGAATATCCACCCTTGTGAGAGTAGGCGTCTGGTGGAACCTCAACGGCAGGACCTCGATCAGAGAGGTTTATGGCGAAAATACTACAAGGACAAAACAGTCCGAAAGGCCATAAAGGTTGAGTTCCTTAAAGATGTGCTGGAGCATGTGTTAACCCGCAAGGATGAATACTACGTGCTCTGTGATGGCATTATAACCGTCACGATTCTTCGGTCTGATCTAAGTCTCATAGACGAACAAGCAGGGGATCGTGGATGGCAGAGGATGCTCAACCTTCTAGATAGTTTCTGGAGGCGAGAGAACTCTGAGTTGCACCTCCGAGTCGACACCTTTGAGGTTTGGAGTAAGATTGCTGATTTCACAGATAAAACCTTAAATCAGCAAATAGAGCATGATGAGAGAGCCCAACAAATCTCACAACGAATTCTTGAAGCGGTCAAAAGCCCGCCGGGACTCTCAAAGAAAGAAGGAGTTGGCGAACCTTCAAGCGCCAACAATAACAAGGAAGGAATCTCCCAAGACAGCGCACCAATGCAGACGGGAGAAGACAACTGTATAAAGTTAGACTAGGACATTTTTGTCGGTCATTAGGACCCCACTAACTTTTTGTAACAGTTTAGATTCCTTTTACTTTTGAGCTGGCAAACAGTGCATTGGCACCAGCTCTCTTGTGTATATATTCACGAGCCCTCTACCTCATTTGGGGAGGCAATCTGAATAGAGAATTTTCTCTCTCAAAACTTTGAGCAAGAATTCTTTGATTGTCCTCCAGAAGAAAATCCTAGATCAAAAACTTCGACTTCAAATACGAGTTGAAGTTGTCTCTGATTGTTCTTCGAAGAATACCTTAAGGAACCAAGAGTAAGGTGGTTAGAATTAATCAACATTGGTTAAGACTAACGGAAGGTCAGGTCGAAAGATCAAGAACCTTGTAAGGGAGTATAGCCTTGGGCTGAAACCTTGGATGAGGAGTGTCTATATAAGTCCCTCAGTGTAAGGGCATTGAAGCGACACAGAAGAGCCTCTCCGGTTTGCGAATTAGTTCGCTAAATTCTCTAAGCTTGAGAATTGTGCTACTCTTGGAGTTCTATTGTTGCGGAAGCTTGGTGAACCCTCTGAGCAACCCACTGAATTAAGGTATGATAAACTTTCCGCTGTGTAGTTTATGATAATCTTCGTGATCTAATAAGATTGTGAAGGTTGGTGCAAGGCACGACAGGTGCGAAAGCACGAGTCTTATGACTGATTGTCCAAACCCCGAGCTCCTACATCTGGATCACGCTGTGGGCAAGGATTCTGCTACTGGACTCCTAAACACTGTAGTAGATCGATTGGCAAGTATTTCAGCACAAATACAGCAGCTGACTGAAATTGTAGAGAGCTATTCTAAGAAATTAGAAGAACTGACTCTAGCACAGAGTGAATTCGAGGAATACTTCCTTGAAGGTAAATCCAACTTAGGATTTGCGGCAAGTTCAAAGTACTCAAACGAGTATTTAAGGTTGGCTGAATGTCGACGACAAAGACAATTGGGAAAATCTTCTTAAGTTCGATTCCTGTAAGATCAATTGTTGGTATCAGAGCCGCTTAAGATAACAGTTCAATTGTCTGGAAAAATTTAATCGAAAGAGATTAAATTTGAGTGGGGATAAAATTGAAACAAGGGAAAAGTTCAGGTTATAAGAAGATAAGTTTTAAACATCAGGGTAGATCGGAAAAATTGGGTAAAGTTGAGGGTATATTTGATAATTAAGCCTTTTTTTTTTAAATTCGATAAATGTAACAAAAAACTAAAATAACATACAAAATTACCGTTTACAAACCTCCTCCATAGAATCATGTTCCTCGCGGAAAAAAACTTGCAAACAATCATATTTTTTCTTTTCTTTTACTTTCCCCGCTTTGCTGATTACGTATTGTGAAACGGAAAAGGTAAAGAGAGAGCGAGAGAGAAACAACGAAGAATGAAAAATAAGAGATTTATTTATTAATGATAAATGAGAATTTTAATGCATTCACAATGAATATATTGACTACAAATGAAACATAATAACGCCCTATGTATGTAAATTATGTTTTCCCTTTTCAACTAATTTATCCGGCGACCTTTCGCTTTCTGCTGCGCGTCCGACCATCTTCACTCCGACGGCATACTTGCATTGTGCCAACCGAAGCTTTATAAACCCGTGGAAACTTCCAAGGAAAACGCAGTAAACACGGAACTTGAGAATGCCATGGACGTCACATGGTACCCCGCGACTTAGCTCCAAAGGACCAAAGTATTTTATTATGCTTAAGAGTTGGCCAATGTCACCAGTCGTAACATTGTAATATGATGGAGTAATCCCTAGCAACAAAAACGTCCCGTATACCCGATCTTCACATTTGAGAGGCGTAGTTGAGATATACTCAAGGGTTTTACGAACTTAATCTCGTGAACCAGTCGGTTCAACCATCGGTTGTTTGTCTGATTCTTCCGCCTCCCTGTTCAGCAGGTCAAGAACCCATCCGCGGCCTCCACTCTGTCCTGGCTCTCGCTATTTTCATCCTGTTCTGCAGCAGGAGCGAGTGGTCAAATCCGACGATCCCTTCATTTCTTGAACCTCGATCGATGATGCATTCATCAGTCCTTGCAGATATGGAACGCAGGTCGCTATCTATATCACATTCTCTTCTGTACTCTAACCACACATTGTCGAGAACATACATCTCCAGTATCAAGTGAGGAACACCCTGCCCGGCAAAAATTTACATGATGTTTGAAATCAAAGCTCGTAGTATGGCTAGAAGGTCGCTGAAACTAAAAAGGCAGGGCAATGAGATTCGAGAGGCTTTCGCCACCTCTATAATCCAGTTGATGTTCTTGACATTGCTCACATGAGCATTCGTGTCAAGATCGTTCCACATTGGCTGCGAACATAAACATCAGGCCACGATTTCATCTGATGGATATGAATGTAAGATTCAGGGAAGGCAACCCTTACGGTTAAGCTTGTCCTGACATAATTGGCTTTGTCTATGTCTAGCTTCCACAACTTCTTCAGGTTGATACGGTCAAAGGCACCAGAATCCCTCGAGTGGGTCTTCATCTCCCGTGAGATTTCTTCGGCGAATGTGGATAGTTTCCTGGTGTTCATGTTCATGACCACGAAGTGACTGCATTTAGAGATAGAAAAATTACCAAAATGAATATGTTCATTGTGTTCTCTACAAATCCCACAGCACGCGTTATTACCAACCTCGCTGATTTTGCAACCAATGCTCCAGTCTTACTGCTACAAAGCAGCCATTCTCGATGCATGCCTCTCCTCGACGTATACATCCTTGTTTTGACATCTATGACATCGGTCCTGAACACGGAAGGTTGTCATTTCTCCAGCAATCAGAATCAACATAAAGAAATATGTTCCGACATAACAGTACTCACCATGAAGGATAGCTATGAAGGGAGATGTGTGTTTTCCTGATTGCCCATATCAGATTCCTTCTGCACATCTCTGGAATACAGCCGAAAAATGCCTTGATGGAATCGAATCGTTTGCGGAATCCTCATTCCTGTTCAGGAACATAGAATTACATTGTTTTACTTACACGAAGTCATTTGTAAAAAATATTTCTTTTTCCCTTCTTGTGGAAATCACAAGGAACTGTTGACAAATTTTTTCATCGGTTGCTCTGGAAACATACGATGTTAAGCCTCATCCGTTTGTCAGCTGGCGTGATCTATAAATGCAAAACTACACGACGTACGCGATGAACTATAAGCTCGATAAAAACGTTTTCTTTTGCTGCAATGCCTTATTTCACATCCTTTTCGCCATCTTTGTACTTCCTTAATATGTCTGCAACAAAACTGTATGATTTAAAATGTAGTCCTAAACTACTGAATGACTTAGACGATTGTGTGTTTCGGACAAGTTGGCGCTAAGGAAAACTTCTCTGTGTTCGAGACATCGAAAAGATCCTTACGCTGAGTAGTTGGGCAATAAGATGGCGAAATAGCATGGGATATCAAACAAGTCGTAGAAAGATTATTATATGAAGTTTCGGCAGAGTAAGAGAGGCTGAGAAACAAAAAACAGGGAAGACTAGAATGGCGGCTCACCAGCGAAAGGAAACTGCTGAATGTTCCATTCTGACTGAAGAAGAAGAGGATGAGGCGGTGCCCGTTGCTATGTGCCTTGGCGACTTCGGGTCAATGTCCGTGGCCTCCTGGGACGACAGCCAGCCTATATCACGTCAGACACCGGCCGCGCAACATGGTTGCCTTGAAGGTGAGACGATAGCTAGCACATTTATACAGGCAGAAGTAGTTGGGAGGGACGTTTCAAACTGCGCCTTGGTGCACACATCCATATGGATATCCAATAGTATCATCCAATCCCAGGGAGACGTTCCAAGTTCCTCGATTTTTCTCGTAGGAATCTTATTGTTACTCGGGATTCCCTGATCCAAATGAGTGACATTTACTTTCCGACAATTACATGCCATTCCATCCTTGTCCTGGAGATGTGGGGATTGATTCCAATGATGCTTCGGTTTTAATTATTTTCCTCTTCGTTTATTCTCATCGTTATATCCAAGAAAAGAATAGTAACGCAGTGGGCCAACCCTATCATTTTTTTTTTGTTCAATTCAAGGTCTGAACCAAATTTATAAAAAAAAAGTTTAACAAGTCGTATAAGAAAAACACTTCAACGACAAATATATTTAATTATATGCTTATAGAATTCGACACCATGATTTTTCGATATTTTAGGGGTTAAAAATGAAAATACATAATATATCACATTTTTATTTATAAGTTTGGGCTTTTACGTACGGTTGGCGTTGGTATAAAGGCGGAGGGTTCACACCAAAAAATAAAAAAAAAATTAGAAAAGACGCCACAAAAATTCTTCAGATACGGTACATGCATTCAGGAGGATTCACGAGTTCTCGTTCTCTAAATATTAACTTTCTTAATTCCTGGAACAAATCTTTTATTGAAGATATTTATTTCATATGAAAAATAAAAGAAATTTAAGAAACGTGCGATCGAAAGGGGGAGGCTGCTGATCGTGCGGTTGATCTTCCCAGTTGAACTGAACAAGCCCCCGAGACTAAGAAGAACACCATCCGCACGATGGGTCCCCGCCAACCACCGGACTGATCGGACGGCCATGATTCCCCAATGTCATCTCCCCGTTTTCCGAGGGGGTCGTCGTCTCAGTTGCTCTGCATCTGCCTCCTCCGGCACCGAATCGACGGGCGATCGTCGTCGTCGTGGCGACGGGATACTCCGTCGGGAAGATCATCGACACTGATCAAAATTAAGCTGTGGAATTCTCGTCTTGATGTGGCACTCTTCCCTTGGGTTTTGTTAAGAGGATTTCGATCACTGTTGCTGATGAATCGTGAATTTTCAGCGGTTTTCCATCGGGCAGATCCATTTTCTAGCTGGATGAGCAGGTTTCTGAATTTTGCTGTTTATTGTGGTTTTTTTGGGTTTAGTGAAGTGAATGGAGCACTGCTTGCTTCGTCCGTGTTCTTGGCTATGATAATAATTTAAGTTCAGTCTGCTGATTTTAGTTCTAGAGGGTTGAGAAATTCACTCCCTCTCATCTCGAACCTGCAGGGCATATGAGGGATAATATTTCAGTGGCTTAAGATGCTAATATTTGGTGGCGAGTTGCATGTTCCTAAGATATCTTGTTCGCCGCCTAGTTTAGCAGCCGAGTACGCGCACAGCAGATTATAGTAGTAAGCTCTTATGATCCACGACAGCAACCTGCCTTCTCATAGCTGATAGATGATAGAGGGATGCGTCTTCAGATCAAGGGGAAACACTGAGGATCCAGTTTTCAAGGATCCTTTTTGCTAATGGATGGGGCAGAAGGCCAATACAGTCAGGAACAGCTTGTGATTGTTAATGTTGAGGACTGCATTGATGTCTCATCCAGTGCATCTCATAGTGATCGCGGCGATGATCTTCAGGAAAATGCCACCGAGCATGAAGACGGGCTCCCGACTGATAGGCCCTCATTGGCGGCTCAAGTTAATTTGGATGAAACAAACAGGTTGGTTTTGACGAATTCTGTCTCAATGAGGAGAAGTCCTGGCTATCGCCATCAACACCAGAGAAGTCCACTGAACTCTGTTCTGTGGATTTCTGTCGAGTTTGTTGTGACAGTTGGCCAGATTGTGGCTTCTCTGGTGGTTCTACTTTTGTCGAGAAATGAAAATCCAGGAGCCCCATTATTTGCTTGGGTTGTTGGTTATGCATCTGGCTGTGTTGCAACCCTTCCTATTCTTTACTGTCGGTATAGCTCCAGAAATCAAGGCATTGAACAGGACATTAGTCAATCTGGTCAGAGTCATTGGCATGATAATTCCCCGGAATCTAGATCTTATTCAGCTGTCTCAGTTACCATCACACAACAGACAGACGAAGAAAGTCAAAATAACAATGAAACAATTCCTAGGGATGCACGAATCCCAATCTCCTTGGAATCATGGTATGTGATCATCTTTTTCCCGTCATGTTTCATTATTTTATGATAACATCCTCTGATTTCTTTCTAGAGCCTTTCTTTCTTATGTTGTCCTTAAATTCTCCATCTTGGGTGTCAATAAGTGAAAGAAAATGTGAGCACGGTTTTTAAGGAAGGTCTTTATCTGTGTTTGCGTAAGTGTAGCATATGGAGAAAGTTGTGTTCCCAAAGTTCCTTTCCCTATTTTTCTTTTTTTTTTCAATTCACCGTTATAGTTGCAGTCAGTGCATAATAATACAAGGCTAACATTGTGAATTGTTAATGTGACATTTTTCTTTCTTATGATGTAAAGGTAATACCGATATCTGCTTCGCAGGCTCAGTGGACTGCTGGACCACTTTAAGATGGCATTAGACTGCTTTTTTGCAGTGTGGTTTGTAGTTGGAAATGTGTGGATTTTCGGGGGCCACTCTTCGTCGTCTGATGCTCCTAAGCTATACAGGTACTTCCATTCCATACAATTGAATTCCTGATCTGAGTACGGGGCCTCTTTCTTGATTAAGCACTCATTCCCTGTCCTTCACAGGTTGTGCATCGTACTTCTGACTTTTAGCTGTATTGGATATGCTATGCCCTTCATCTTGTGTACAACAGTCTGTTGCTGCTTACCATGCATCATGTCTGTTTTTGGTATTCAAGAGGAACTTTCTCAAGCAAGAGGAGCCTCATCAGAATGCATCAATGCTCTTCCCATCTATAAGTTCAAGTTGAAAGACACCTTGGTTCGGCAAACTCTTGAAATTAGTTCTGGAGTAAGCGAGGAAGGAGTCTTTGCTCCTGGAACGGAGAGAGAGCGTCTCATGTGCGGAGAAGATGCGGTAACTAAGATGCATTTTGTAATTCTGTCTTTTTTTTTTCTGGAGATGGCAGCAACACCATATGCGAACGGATAGTCAGATAAAAACCAATGCTTGAGATGTGTGGATAGTTTTTCTGCATGGCTCTCTCACTTGATCATCTCTTTGCCCATGTGATGTTTTGTGCAGATTTGTTGCATTTGCTTAGCGAAATATGCAGACGATGAGGAGCTCAAAGAGCTACCTTGCTGCCACATCTTTCACGTGGAATGCATCAACAAGTGGTTGAAGATCAATGCCTCGTGCCCCCTCTGTAAATGTGGGATATGCGAGGGTCGGAGGCTATCTTCAGCCAGAGGCAGCCAGAGCAGACAACTATGAGAGTAAGCCATCACGGCATCTCTCGGCCACCATATCCGTCCCCGTGCAGTCATATTTGCAGATGGTGCTGTCACACCCCTAGCTTAGAAAATAATACTACACATATTGAAAGGTGTATCGGATGTGGTTTTCAAGGTGCTTGTTTTCAAACGACCTACGAAACTGTCAACACCCAATGCCGACGTGGTTGTGGGTAGATAGCTGATGATATGTTCCCGTTCTCTGTACTCTTGTGTTTCTATAACCTGATTGCTTGGCATATAATATAGCAATAATATCAAGATCTGATGGTGTAAAGCACATAATTTTTTCTATCGAAATAGAGATAAAAAAAATTCCCAGCTCTCTCTGTGTATACATCGAGAATCAGATCCCATATCTCATAAACTCTTGCCAATACAGTTCCAGGAGATCATCCAGCTGGCTCAAACATGATTTGAAGGTCCTAGCTATGCCTGGCGACTAGCTTCTAACCGCTACCGCTTGGACTTGGAAGCAAGCTACAGCAAGCAACTCGGCGTATTGTGTCGATTCTTGGAGCATTCCAAAAACTTGGAGATCCAACGACATTATTTGAATCGTAGACATTTTCTCTTCGGACATCGATCGACAAGATCTCTTCACGGCTTGCAAAAATATGTCCAAAAGAAACTAAGAAACTGTGTATACGTAAAAATCTATCACTGCATGCAGTATGTACCCCTCATTGCAAAATTTTTAACGCATACGCATCACGGTTATACAAAAGCCAAACTAGAACCAAATGAGCTAGTACAGTGTATATTTGGGTGTACAGAACCCAACCCGGCCGACTCAACAATTTCATGTAACTGGTAACTCCAACATCCTCTGGGACACTTGCCCCTGACGCACTTCAATTGCCCAACAGAGAAACACTCTGTTCGTCGCAAGCGAGAAAAGATGGGCCCTTCCATCTAGACGCATATGCCGGAGAATAAAACTGTTCACGCCTCAGAAAGCTGGGAACGTTGACCCCAGCCGAAAGCAATGGAACAAACTCATACACTTAGAGAAAGAAACCCTCAAGGGCTGATATCGGCATATGACTCATTAAAGCGCCTGGACTGATCCTCTCAAATTGGCTCTGCAACAAAATTATTTCCTCCCCAGTAAGTAGGTTGCTCGGACGGATGCCAATCTAAAGAGTCGCACCGAGTACGAGCCTTTCCTCATCTTCAAGATAAATGATCATTAAAGCCATCCAATTGTCCATTCAATGCAACATAATCCACACTTAAACCACCACCAGGATGGGTGGGACCTCCATTTTCAGGATTCTTAGAGACCTGATTGTAAGATGAATTGGGAACTGCAGAGCTACGACATCCTCCAAAGTAGGTAGAATAGGGGAAATATTCGGCACATCGTAGTTTCCATCCTAGAAAAATGGGCACAAATGAATTAAGTACACTACAAAATGCCTCCACAGAAAAATACCGCCGCTACTCTGCCAATACATCGGAGAGAATTTGGCAAGTCTAGGAACAAACTACTTACTAGATGCAGCATCCTTGTCAACTATAGCTGTCTCCAGAACCTTGTGCACAGATATACAATCTTTAAGTTTCCACTCCATGATTGATCCTAGGGCTCCATTTCTATCACAAGACAATGCAGAAGTCTTGCTTTAAGGAGAAGCCAGAGTGGGTGCAAAACTATACAAGCCTTGTTCACACGAAGTAGGAAGCACAAGGGCAGCCCCTACAAGGAAAATAAACCGGACAATTACCTCGACACCATATTATTGGTCGAATCTTCAATTAATCTGACAGCCTTCAACTTATTGCTGGGCTCCAAAAGATGCAGCATTTCAGCCGCTGCCGCTCTATGCATCAAGGAATCTGCTAGAAACAATGAGGATGAGAACTTCTAAACAACATCCACTCTGTGTATTTATGTTGTAGTCTTGAGTATGATAATGATAACCTTCATGGTTGTGCAGAAAAAGATCATTTGCCTCCAACAAAGATTTCTCGTGTAAAGAACTACAAAAAGGAAAACATGGCAAATGTTTTACAATATAACACACAAAATAAGCCAGGCACACAAATCTCTCTGAAGGACAAAGTCAATAAAACCTTATCTCTGCGCGCTCTACATCAAGAACGGACCAAATAAGCTTCTCTGATTCCGTCACTGGTGTAGGCAGAGAGACCGCTTGATGAAAGAATCTTATCTGCAATATGTATCACATGGTTAGCGGCTGTGTAAATGCATGCATTATATTAATCAGGAATCAGCTCTCCCTTAAATGTAAAACCAAGTTCCATAATTCACAAAATCATGTAGATCATGCAATGCCTTCACTGAAATGTCAGTATCAATAACACACAGATCTGCGAACAAAGAAAGGAGCTCAATATGCATTGCATGTATTCTCCGTATACAAGGAAAAGCGACCATACCATGCATCGATGCGTGTCTGGGTTTTCAGCATCCAACCTTATCAGCTGCTTTACAGCCTACATACAAGGCATGTTAGAAATAGAAGATGGCCACTCAAACGAAAATGGGCCATTAGGCTTGGTTACAATGTATCAACCATTAAAACATATATTTTAACCTATTTCCGCATGTGACCAAAAGAAACACTCCTGATGTTCATTATTTTTCTTTCATCATCTTAAGTACCTGGAAAGCAAGTAAAATCTTCTGCTTTCTAATGTTCACTTCGAACGAGAGGATGTGCGTTTCTATTGAATCACCGGTGTTCTTTTGAAGTAACTTTAAGTACTTCGTGGCTTCTAATAGAGGATCTTCAACCTATCATCAGATAATTCAATAATTGAATACCAAGTCCGTCAATATTCATTGGATGAATAGCCCTGTTGTGAAGCCAAAAGCATCAAACAGAAACCTGCACCAACTTCTCCCCATGAGGATCAGGATCAACAGGCTTCGTCTGCTTTTTCCCTGACTTCGAAATAACATTTGAATCCTCATTTTTAACTTCAGCTTCCTTTTGAATACAGAGAGTCAGAACAAGCGTAATATTTAGAGAAGAAAGAAAACAACATTATGCAGTCGAAATAGTACCTTCTTAGCGCGTGCTTCAGCCTTCCTCTGCTTTTGTCTCAGTTTCTTTTTCTGAGAGGGAGGCAACTTTGACATCTCATTGTCCTCTTCAGTGGTTGACTTCATTGGCAAATCGTATAACTTGAGGTAACATCTGAATTACAACTGGCTAATAAAAAAAAAGGCAAAATGTGCAAGTGAAGACAACTGATGAAAAATGAGACCAATTTACCGGATAGCTCCAGCAGCGGCCTTACGGAAGTATGAATGAGAATGCAAACGATCTTGAAATTTCAGCATTTCTACATAAGCCCGCAAAGTCATTTTCCTCAAGCAATATGAGTGGAAGTCAAATTGATCCTCTGTAATGTCAGCATAATGCTTCTCCACTGCTAGAAAATTTTTTAAGGCTCGTCCCAGATCATTTTGGCGATAATAACTTTCACCTGATGCAAGCTCATACCTGTCAACGACATAGACTATTAGAGAACACGGTAAGATAGAGCACCCAAACAATTACCCAAGCAGAGGTTCGGGGGCAAATACCACATGCACTGCATATCATGCAAGTTATTGTGCTGATCCCCTTCTTTTGTGAATAATACAGCTGTTTTTTCGGCTACAGCCACCTTCAAGAAAATATACGAGACTTTCAACTAAGTGAGTCTTAGAAGAAACAATCGAAAGTACTGAAAGCCATAAAACAGCTAAAAAAACCTGATCTGCTTGCAGCATTCTCTTCACGCACTCACTGTTGATGTATCTATCAGCAAGATCCATGCACCTAGCCTCATCCGCAAAGGCAGCTGCAGCAGCCATATCACCAGCATGCTTCAGAATGCGACTCTGGAGCCAGAAAAAGAAAAGCATTTTCATGAGCATATATGAGCCCAAGCGGGTCTAGAATATGGCAACGTGCAGCAATTGACAATGAAATACCTTGACAGAGTATAGATCAATCACTGTCGGAGTATGTCCTATGGCTTCATCTATTTTTGAAAGGGAAATATCATACTGCCCCCTTCTGTCATAATGCTGCAACAAATATAGGGTGTTTTAAGCAAATCATTTTCTGGAGTGGTGTTCAAATTGCTTAAAAACGTTCCCAAATGCAACAAAGATAATGGATGGAAAGCCCACATCTCAAATTAAATAAGTGTTTTACATTAGCTTCAAATCTCAATCATGCAGCCACAGGAAATAGGACTCAGACAAGAACCAAGAAGGATTTGAAGAAAAAGATACTAAACCTGGGCTAACAAAAACAAAGTCCACATGAGTGTAGATGGTGGTTCTCTCTCATCCCTGCTCCACCAATCATGAAGAAAGAGAGGAAATTAATCGAATAATCATAAGGCACAAACTTTTACAAGCAGTCAACGGAATAACCTTCCAGGATACCCTCCAGTCATTCTTACGGAATCTTCAATTTCGAGAAATATTTGCTCGAGAATATCTGCCTACGGAATAGAAAGAAATTAAAACTCTTGGTAGAGCATCACACCAAACAATGATTCTGAACTATTTACCATAACAGATGTTAATCTACATCTAACCACTCTAGAAGTTCACACGGAACCAATATCATGAAATGTCATCTTAAGGCCCCACATTATATTCCTAACATCAGCTAGCTTAAGCAATCTAGAAACGGAGGTTATCGAAGCAAAAGCATACTACATCTGAGGTATAATCCAGACTATGATGCAATATCAGATCATCCAAGCCAAAGAAGAGGCCAATAGCAGAATAAAGACAACAATATGTAACAACTAGTAGATAGCATACTCGTTAATAAGAGCCACTCTTAACTCAACAAATTCTCACCTTTCCAGATTGATTGTAAAGAGAAGAAAGATCAGAGAACAATGAGGGAACTCCCTGGGATGTTAAATGACAGAATTAGGTCAATCAATTTTTGAGTTCATTAAACATGACGTCATCACAGTATGTAGGACTACCTTTGATAGAAGAGGCTTTATGTAGTTAACTGTTGCTTCCCGGAACTTATCGCCTCGTAGGAAATCGAGGGGTATTCTCTACAACAAATGACAGTTACATTGTTTCATGAAATATGGCTTCATATAAGTGATTCAACTGAACATACCATTGGAAGAGAATAAGCATCACAGCCCAAAATGGACCAAGAGAAGGGAGTTCCAAAACATGTCAAAAGACACCCATGTATTAATTTTTCTAATAGCAAATGATGACTGTATCAAGTACTGGCAAATAATTAGGCCCATTTGCAAACATCCTCTTATCATCGATAAAAGAATTTATGGATGAAGATATAATGATCCGATAAACTTCGGTATTAGCGATAATTTATCATTTGGTATCATACTATAAGTAAATTGACAGTTAACAATTTCTAAAATCTGCTTCCAGGCAGTGTTGTTAAGGTGGTAAGGCGACCCTAAGGCGACAATGTCTCTGATCGCCCGAGGCGTGAGGCACTAGGTGAGGCACTCGCCTTATTGTTTTAAGGTGCCTATGAACAAAAACTATTTTTATGAATCCTACGCCACACAATACTTTCATGAGTTGTCTACAATCGCAATTCAATCTGTCTCGCAACATTTCCCTGAAAAACCTGGGGAGGGTGAGACTTTGCTGGGGGATATTACCCTAAAAAATCTGGGGAGGGTAAGACTTGGAGGGGGAAGAGACTTGGCTAGGGCTGGGGAGCTGGACACTTCGCTGGGGCTGGGGAGGGGGACACATCGCTGGGGCTGGGGAGGGGGACACTTCGCTGGGGCTGGGGAGGGGGACACTTCGCTGGGGCTGGGAAGGGTTATTAGGTCGAGGTGCCCTAAATAGAGTCTTATGGTTCCCCGGCACCCCTTGCCAAGGCGCTCGCCTGGCAGCGTCATTGATGGTGCCCGCCCGTGCTTGTTTAGGGCGTGAGCGCCTCGCACCGCCTCATCGTCCGAGGTGTCTTTAACAACACTACTTCCAGGACTGTAATGATTTCAAGCAGTACACCACAAGAACTGGTATAATTCTAGTATTCCCTATATGTTCCGGTAAAACCCTGGCACTTATCAATATAGGCAAGTCAAGACTTGAATTTTCTAATCACTGCCTCAAAGCCCGATTATTGCAAGAATATAATCTGCAACCACTGAGGTAAATTCACAGGTTGGTCTTAATTACAAGCTGGACAACAACAAATATAGTAATAAAATAAATCTCACCTTAACAGCAGAGGACCGGGGAAATTGTTCCGCCAGGGATGCATACAAGTTATTCAATCGATCTATTTCATCAGAAGAATACTGCCCATCATCACGGTATAGACCATAACATTTCTGCAGTCCCTCATAATATCTGAGAAAGCAAAATGACATGGAAATAGATTGACTCGGCCACACCAAAACAACAATCCAAGCAATATGGAAAGCAAAATTGTTAAAGGCGACCGGGGCGCTCGCCTAGGTGCCAAGGCGAGGCGAGGCAAGCCCCTGGCACCTGGTTAGAGGTCAGGCAAACGCAATCAATGAGGCAACGCCTAGGTAACAGGGCGTAAGGTGCCCCAGGCGCTAAATCAGCCTTCAACAAAGGCTGAATTGCTGATGTAATACAGTCAGTAGCCTAATACAGCCAAAAGAAACCCTATTGGATGCCTAATACTGCCAGCAGCAACCTCCTTGTGTAATGTGTTGGCCAGCCAGCAACTCATAATAAAAGCTTCTATGGCTGCCTAACGCAGTGACTGCAGGATTAATATAGCCCACAACAGGCCTAGGCGATAGCAACATCAGCCTAAGGAGTTTTCGTGTCCAACTAGTGTCCACCTACAAGTGACAGGATTAAGAAAAGGAAAGCTCCTCCACACCTAACTACATTAGCGCCTCGAGCGCCTCGCCTGGCGACTAGTCCATAAGGCAATGAGCAGCTTGTGCACCTTGAAGACGCCTAGCACCTTCAACAACTTTGATGGAAAGGCATGACATCCAGCATAAATGACAATCATCAATTTAAAGATGTTGAAACGTTGAACCTTGAGTACATTAAGGTCAATTGAAAACAACCATAAGAACTAAGAAGCAAAAAGTTGAAGCCATTATAATAATTCAAGTAGTTACCCGTAATTGTCTGGATTCACCGAAAGTAATATCCTGTAAAGCTGAGCGCCTTCTTCAAAACGACCAAGCTTCACTAAAAGGGTAACCTCTTGTTCTTTACAGGCTAGTTTATCAACCTAATAATTCATCCAGACAACTGCTGAGCAACGGAGTAAACTCTAGTATGTCAAGTGCAGCAGCCACAAAAATAACTACTGAAATGCTTACAATTTTTAGCTCTTTCTTGCGCAATTCTGAAAGCGCTTTATCAAGAAGCCCACACTCTTCCATCAATGATATCTGTGATAAATGATCAACCGAAATCACAAAGAGCTAAGCATGCCCCCTCACTGCGGAAATCTAACCAATTAATAGAACTTTACATGTATGGATAAACACTTCAGAAGAAAATTTTCAAGAAACAAGCCCATTGTTATGATGATGCTCACCACAACATTTATGGCAGATTAAACTCTCTAAGTGACAAAGGTAATTTTTTCTTCAGCATTTACACTACTACATTAATGTGACAACCAAATGGTACCTTATATAACAGCATTTCCCCATGTTCACAACGCTCATTCTCAGGTGGATGATCCTCTTCAAGTGTCCCTTCATAGGCTTCTAAAATATCAATTGCCTTTGAGGGGCTACCATTTTAAAACAATCAAAAGGAAAAGGATAAGCCATTTCATAAAGGAAAAAATAATAATAAACTCAAGGATTCCAACAAATCTGCATTATTTTCCAAATTATCAGATGCAATTACATGAATTTTTTCCTCTTTATTAAAAGGCACATTGGAATTTAAAGTCAAGCACACAGATAAAGGAGACAACTGAAAAATTAAGGTTCCACTACAACTGAACTCCATTTTGTCCAAATCCGTATTAAAGTTCCGCCAAAAGATTACCCAAGAAATAAGAAAAAAGCTATTGCAAAGAAATATGGAAGGTTTGAAGAATCTTACTCAGAATTTAAATGATGAGAGACAGCAAAGCCAATCCAATTCATACGGTGATTAGGCTTGAGAGTCAATAGCTGCTGTCTCGTCTCAACAAATCCCGTTAAATCTCGCATTTGTGCCTATCAAATTAAAAGAAAGGACGGGCCAAATACAGAAACTAAAATTGCAGTTCAATAAAATTCTTAACTGAAATCAGAACTAAAAACCCGAGAAAGAAGGATGATCATTCAATATAGAAACCTGTAAAAGAGAGAGATCTCGCAATATCTCAATGTTGTCGGGATCTATTCTCAATGCATTACGGTAGCATTTTATAGCTTCCCTATACTCTCTGTCTGATCTATACAATAGACCATATACATGCCAGCACACATGACTCTTTAGATCATTCTGCATCAAGAGAAGATGAATCAGAATCTGTGAACTGCGATTAATACCAAAACAATACAGGAACTCCGGACAAAATCAACCTTCAATCCCTGCCGCACAAGTTCGTATGCTTCGGTTTTCCGGTCCATGCAGTTAAGAGTTAATCCCTTCATCGATAAGGTTTCTGGTAGCAAGGAACAAGCAATCAGAAAAAAAAAAAAAGCTAAATTTGGAAGCAACCAAGTAATATAGCGGAAATACATTGCTAAACAGCTTATATGAAAGGATTGCTATATAGCAAACCCAATCCCACATCAAATAAAGAAAAGAGCCTGGTCTAGTATACATAGCCTAGCGGGCTACTCCCTCTACAGTCAATTGGTTTTTGGGCTGGTATGCTGGGCTCGGCATGTAGACCGGTCCGATATTCCAACAGCCTAGTGGGCTACTCCCTCTACAGCCAATTGGTTTTAGAGTGGAACCCCGCTGGGCTAGTATGCTGGGCTCGGCATGTGGGCCGGTCCGATATTCTAACATATACAGCCACGAGCCCTTCCATATATCCATTTTATTGTTTCTTATGGGGTCAACATGTGATAACACGCTAAAATTTGTTGTTCATTCCATTTATTTCATTTTATTAGTGTTTTTAAAGAAGAGCAAATGGCACTTATGAACTGGAATTTTGCTCAAAAAGCTCTGCGAAAAGAAGTCAAAATGGATTTCAAGCAACACCTGTGTATTCCTGCTTAGAACTTTGAGCATAGTTCAAATATTTATCATCCTAATTTTCTCACCTGCTCCCTTTCTCCAGTACAAAAGCTCGAGCATTAGTCATGCCTAGGTTCATGAAAGTTCATTCTGCAGTCCCCTCTACATAGATGTAATCTTATAACCCAAACCCACTCCCCACTTCCCCCTTCTCTCCTTTCTCTTTCTCCTTAATCACTAAAATATAACCGACTATGTCACTGGCAGCTTAACATATAATTAGTTACCGTGCATCAATTACAAGAATTTCATCCACTTCTGATACATAAGCATTTTTTATGAATAGGGAAGGGGTGGATGCTCTTTTACAACAATCTTGTTCTTCAGCCCCAAATCCTATTGGGCGACTTAGAATCTGTCACTCACTATGATAAAATCAAGAATCTAGCATTCTCATCAACTGGGACAACAAGTACCCCAATGGCGACAAACGCCCAGGGACACGGGAAAGAAGCCAGAAAGACCGCAAAATAAGGTATTACCTCCATGTTCGGGAAACTTCTTCAAGATGGAATCCGCAGCCTTCAATCCCTTCTTATATTGCTTAGTCTCATAAGATTTCTGCACGATGAAACGTACTAAAAAATCTTGCAAACGAAGATAACCGATGAAGCTGCGTTTGATAAACAGCTGACAACTGCTTAGTGGCTAAACACAACAGAAAACAACCGATTACAAAGAAGATGCATGCCAGTTAGCACATTGCATTTGTTCTACGCCATACGGCACTGGCTGCGGCGGCGGAGAAGGCGGATTGACTTAAAAGGCAGACCGGAAAACGGAACCAATCCACCACCCCTCAGAAAAAAGAAACAAGGAACAGACAGAAGGAGGGGCACCCACGACGATGAGCTTGAAGAGACCGGCCTCTTTGTTCGGGAGCGACGACCCCATCCCTTCACCTTCACCTTCCCCTTCCTCAACGACGAACGAACACAAACACCAGTAGAAGGATTCCGGTCAAGGCCGACGACAACGACGAGGGGCGGGCGAGGGTATGGGATCTTGCGTGACGCAGCTCTAGCGCAACCCTATTGCGTGCCCAGCTACAGCAACTGTCTCCCTTTGTTCCATTTTTTCTTCCCTTTGTTATTTTATTTTTTCACTTTTTCTGAGGTTTAGGGTAACCGGGGACGATGTCGGCTTAACCTAACCGATCGAGACGGTCTGATTCCGGAACGGGGAAAGTGGTTTTGTTTGGTGGCCAGAATACTTCGATTTTAAAATTCGTCAAGTACTATCCGAATACATGTGATATAACTAGAGATCGGAATTTTAAACTTCAATCTACAAGAGTGAAATCAGAAATTGGATTCGGTGATTTTCGTAAGAAGTAAGATCCGATTTATTAACTCAATGATTTCGTCACTGTCATAACTATGGTAAGCAGCGATGGATCCTTTATTTAATCTCTACTTCATATGTTTGGACAAAGCGCCACTGTTATCCAAGAGATGGTATTCTGACTTGTAAATTTCCTTGAACTCCTCGGACCTCTTGTGGAGACTGACTTCGCTTATGCACCTCCTGCGCATTGCTCCATTGCTCTAGCAATGGACTACTTGAGGGACGACCTTCCATTGCTCGGGTATTTGTATGATATCTTACTACTAACAAACATCAATATAACCGAACTAGATCATGCAGGAGATAGATTGCGATGGAGTTGGTTTTCTATTCGACTGGATAATTGGTCGATGACCCTACCCAAGTTTGGTCTTTCCCAACAAGAATGCAGATAAATTTTCCAGCCATTGTAGGGGAAGACTAATCCTAATGCACTAGGATGATGATCAAGTTTTTCGTTGACACCGTACCTAATTTTGTTATAGAGCATCAATCGCATCTTGCAAGTAAGTAAGTTAATATTCCCTTGGCCGCTATTTTCTCTAATTCATCCCCTTCAGGCTGGTTCCGAAAATAGATAATCAAGCATAATCAGTAGAGTCCATGATTAAGGAGAAGGCATCAAAATCTCAACTACGCTAACCTTTTCTTCTTAACCCTCTGTTGGAAAGTTTTGCAACCCAAATGGTGCAAACCCAAAAAATTCATTAGGTTTGTATACTGGGTTTAGTATCTTGGCTGGTCTGATATGCCTGTCATGGTATTAGAGCTCAATTGGGTGTCAAAAAAGGGGGTGTCGATTTCCGGTTTGGGCCCGTATGAAGACTTGGGTTTGAGGGGAGGTGTTGGAAAAGGTTGCAACCCAAATGGTATGAACCCAAAATATCACATCAAAAAAAAAGATTAACACAACCTAGTATATAAGCCTAGCGGGCTACTCTCTCTATGAAAACCCGTCAAGCTTGTATATTGGGCTTGGTATTTAAATCAATAATACTAACATTCTCCAACAATGTAACAATTCTACTTAAATCGTCGTGAGACCATTTTTAAAAAAATAATGGAATCGAGGCATCCTCATCCAAATTAGAATCGACCTTCAGCTTAAATCATGAAACAAGTTACCATAAAACTACCACACAGGTAGAGGTATCGGAAAATGACTCGCAACACCAAGTCAAAAAATAAGTCAAATAAGGTAAGGAAATGCCTTAGAAGGGGAATGTCAATAAAGAGCTTTTTCCTATGTGAACTAGTGTCATTAGTTGTTTCTTCACATGCATGTTAAACACTTTGAGAGAGGAGTTCCTTCGAATTCAATGTCAAAACAGGAGCAGAGTGAAATGACCACGCCCCTGGGACTAAGCTGCTTTTTTTCCAGGTTTGCCCACATGTATTAGATGAAGTTCAATGTCAGCCAGCTTCTACTAAGAATGGCATTATGAGATCCATTCTTGGCGGTATCTACAGGCCAACATTAGCCATACTACTTTTTTATTGACTACATTGATAAAAAATTCACATTCACTGACTCTCAAATTACTAAACTACCTTACAAAATCCCTAGGATTCCCACGCTCCAGACAAACAACGGAGTTCTATTATAATGAGTACACACCTTACCGACGATGATTCCGATTTTGGCTTAATTGTCGAAACTTAGGCGTATTTGGAAATGCGCAAAGAATACATTCAGAGGTCCAGTCAGGTTTATATTCATCTCAAGAGCCTGGGAGCATAACACAGCGCTTTCAGAATTGATAAAATAGGACAATACAAAAGCAACCCCCTCCTGTCAAAAACCGAGGAACCTTCAGTTCTCGAGAACTCAATCTGAGTCACGAACGACTCCATTAGAGGCATTGTTTTCATTAATGTACATAGTTGTTAAAATCGCGATTTAAATCGTGTAATCGAGCGATTTTACGATTTTTTACACCCTAACGAGTTGGATCGTCGTGAAAATCGGTTTTTGACGAAATCGTAGTGAAATCGTAAAATCGTTCGCAGGATAGTAGGAACGAATCGTTCATAGGAGTGTAAAAATCGCTGAAATTGGGCCATAACATTCCAAAGCCCAAACCCACCTAATCCAGCAGTCCGATCAGCCGATCTCGCCCCCGAGCAGCGAGTCTCCTTTGCCGTTCTCGCCCCCAAGCAGCAGCCGGCCCTCCGAGCTCGTCCCCGAGCAGCCGGCCCTCCGTCCTCGCCCCCAATCTGTCTGTGCTTCCGTCTTCGTCGTGTTTGCGTACGTTTCACCCCCTTTTTCTTCCTCTACTGTCGTCGTCTTGGTCGAAACTCGTAGGTCTTGTTTGATCAATGTGTTGCTGTCGGTCCATGGAGAGTGGTCGGGTTCAGTGGTGTCGTGTCTTGTTGTTGTTCAAATCTTGTCCACTGTGAGCTTGTGAAGCCATGGAAGGATAGCCGTCGGTTGTCCTTTGTTTGAATGGGCTACGCCCTCATGCTCCTGTGGTAGTCTAAGTGTCCAAAATTTTGCATCTTAATCCGAATTACCTCGTTGATTTGGGAGCTGTGACCTCTATAAATGCGGGCTTGTGGGATTGCTTGCCATCTTGTTATTGATGACTCTGAATTTTGGAATTTAACCGCTTGAGTCCTCTGGTGTGGGCTCGTTCTGTGTTGAGACCGAAACCTGGTAATCTTGTGGATACATGCAATCGATGCCTTAACTTGCTGATATGTGAATGGGTGTCAGTATCTTCTGGAAATATTGCTCCCTTGATTCATAGCTATATAGTGGAAGTTGAAATCGTGGTTCTTATTCTGTTGGCGATCCTCTCTATTAAGGAATTAAGGTAGCAACGACATCATTGGGTGATTGGTTTTCTGGGATCAATTCCACGTAAAACAAATGAATTGGGATTTGGCAAGTGAAATTCATTTGTAATGGTGGGTTGCAATTTTGCTTTCTCTACATTAACTCGTTTATACTCTGCAGCGATTTAAGCCTTGGTTAGGCATGCGGGAAATTGAGGAAGGAGTCCTTTAATGAGCCCCCTGGCTTCTTAATGATCTGAATGGCTTCGAGATTTATGCTTCCCTGATACATATGGTCTTTTAGGTTGTTGTTGCTTAGTGTCTTTTAGATTCGAGATTTGATATTTCTGACATGGTTTCGTGTTTAAATCACAATTTTGTAAACTCTTCCGATTTTACTTACGATCCTACGAGTTACGATCTTACAGACCCCTCCCGATCCTACGTAGGATTTCGATTATGACAACCTTATTAATGTACCATAAAATTAGAAAACTAGGAGCTATTATTCGAAATCGACGAAGCGAAGGTATCCCCTCCACCAGTCTCTTCATGCCTCACATCCTTTGCGCGAGCCTCGCTCTTACCACGGCTGGCCGTCTTCTTCACTCTTCCGGAGCTCTTCTTGGAATTCATCCAAGAAGGAAGACATTGCTTCGCCACCTCATCGCTGCCATCATCGAGACTCGATTTCGGTCTGTCATTTCCACATTCAGCAAGAACCAAAAGAGCGGTCCGTCATTTCCACATTCAGCAAGAACCAAAAGAACTGTTGAACAGAAGGAATGAACACAGCAAGGAGATGGAGGTTGGGCTATAATGCTCATGGATTGTGCTGGAATGAGAGTGGCCGTAAAGTGTCATACCTTATAGCCCACAACCCAGAGTTTTCTTAATAGAGGTTGAGGATCTTAACAGAATTTGTTATGAAAGTGTAAAGGCTATAAATGCCTATGTTTGTACAGAATGTTGTGTGAATTCTAACAAAAAATCGTATAACCTTCTCTGTCATTCTCCTTTTCTTTCTTTCCTCTTCTGCTTCTTCCTTCTCGTCACCATCTTCTTCCTCTTCTTTCCTTTTTCCGTGTTAAACCTGTGGGTACATTTTCTGCTGAGCTTCTGGACTGATACAATCTTCCCTCTTCTACCCTGTTCTTCTTCAAGAACCGACTAATCGCCAAAATATAAAATGCACGGACACAAAGCTATGCACAAGTGTGTGGAGAAATTACAATTCCAACATAATGTAAGGAGTGATGATACCCGAATCTAACAAAATCAATTAACTGTCAGATTACTCAGCCACCGAGAAGAACAGCAAGTGAGAGTTGTAAGACGAAAAGTTGAAATGGAACTCCGAGGAAAACCCTAGGCAAAGCCACATACTCTGATGGGTCAAACTGAAGGCTCATCTTTTCGGCCCCATGATATTTTTGGTTTTTATGGGGTGATGGTGGGTAGGGGACAAATTATTTCGATACACGTTTTTTTGAAATTTTAAAAATTATGAAAGAATCGATTACATTAAATATTTCATATAAAATAACGTTAAGTGTTACAGGGATAAAACATATTATCAAGTGAGTGTTGTAACTCGCCCTCGAGCACGATCATTGGAAGCACACAAGTGTATTTGGGTGAAAAAATCACTCAATTGTAATATCTAGTTGTAAACACTAAAATTTTACGAAGTCCAAATCACATGATGGGCTAAATATTTTGTTTCCAGCCCATTTCCTAGCCCATCTCATAGTCCTGTCCACTTGGAAGTTACCAATTATGGGAAAACCAGCTGCTTATTATAGATTGACCCTTGAGCCCTATAAATAGAGGCATCCACAAGCCATTTGGACACACCTCTCACACACAAAATTCTCTCTTCTCTCTTAAACCCCATTGGGTTATAAAGAGATTCTAGTGTTTTTTTAAGACTCCTCGGCGGGTGGTGCGGTGCGGCAAAGGCCTCTCTGTGGGTGGTGCGGCGGCGAAGGCCCCTCTAGCGGGTTCTTCGAAGGACCTTTGTGGGTGGAGCGGCGAAGGCCCCATGGCAGGTGGCGCGACGGCAAAGGCCCCTTTAGCGAGTTCTCCGAAGGCCCCTCTGCGGATGGTACGGCGAAGGCCCGATAGCGGGTATATCTCCGAAGGCCCCTTTTGGGTGTTTATCTCCAAAGAACCCTCTTGTAGGTTTATCTCCGAAGGCCTCATAGTGGATATATCTCCGAAGGCCCTTCTTGCGGGTTTATCTCCGAAGGCCCTTTTACGAGTATTTCTCCGAAGGGCCCTATTGCGAGCATATCTCAAAAGGCCCCTCTAACGGGTTTATCTCTAAAGGCCCCATAGCGGGACGATGATATTCTCGCGGTAATATATTCTCCTAGGAGTTATATTTTCCCATCAGTCATATTCTACACATCGATATTCTTCCCGAGCAATACACTCGGATATTATATTCTTCGATGATGGCTATATCCATATGTCGACAATAACATCTCCCCGAAGTTCTGTTGGATCAAGCCCACAGGTCCCGACAACTTCATCAAGTTATTGAAGCTTTCCTGAATCACACCCATAGGTCCCGACGACTTCACCAAGCTACTGAAGTGATGTCAGATCACGCTCAAAGGCCCTGACGACTTCGTCAATATATCACCCTGAGGTACAGATGATATTCTGTTATAGCTCAGGATCATCATCTACAACCGTTATTCTTCGAAGATCGAATCAGATGACAACACGTGCATCGTCCGTGACTAGAGACTGAACCCGTTACATTTTTTTTCATACGACAATTTGTACACTGGTATTTCTCCGCGAGATTTTAGTATTCACAAATTTCTGGCACGCCTAGTGGGATTATCTCTACCTCTCATCTCTTTACTTCGAGGAATTCACATGGCGCCAAAGATGATTAACGTCAAGAATGTTGTTGCGTACAATCAACTTGTTGTTTTTCCTTCACTCTCGTCCGGGGGCTCTTCATCTGCTGAGTTTCCAAAGTTGGTCAAGGCTAGGACCATGGCTGAATTATATAAAGAGACTGAAGAATTGCTTAAGTCCATCTCTCCCAAGGCATCTCTATCTAACATAGATGTCGCTGAAAAGAATACTCTCAATGAAGGGGACTCTCCAAAGTGGACTTACGCCCAGTTTGTAGCCAAGACACACAAACAGTCTGAGGAGATATAAGAAATGCTCAAGTCCATCTCTCCCAAGGCTTCCCCATCTTACAAGGATGTTCTCAATCGGGAAGGCTCTCCAAAGTGGACATATTCCCAATCCGTGGCCAATACCCGCAAACAAACTAGGGAAATAGAGGAAATGCTTATATCCATTTCCCCTAAGTCATCTCAACCAACTACTAGTGACACTCCCTTCGAAAAGGTTATGGTATCTCCTGTGCCGTAGATAAATTCTGAAAATATCACTCGGCTCGTGGTGAGTATGATCGAGCTGACCAATAATGGGAGGAGGAACCTGTCGTCGACTACATTCAACGATGGAGAAATCTAAGCCTGAACTGTAGGGATCGCTTGTCAGAAGCGACATCTATAGATATGTGCATTCAAGGAATGCTTTGGAGAATCCGCTATATTTTGCAAGGGATCAAACCTCGATCTTTTGAGGAACTGGCTATAAGAGCACATGATATAGAGCTGAGTTTTGTAGGAGTTGATGTAGGAGGCCTTCCAGTACCCGAGCCATCTAAGGGAATGGGAAGACCAGTTAGTAGAGTTGGGGGCAAGCCTGCTTTCAAGGATAACAAGAAACAAGCGATGGCTACTGATGCTATCCTTGTCAAAGTCCCAAATATAAAGGAGAAAGGACAACCTAACGCTTCAACCCCCGCTCCAACAACTCCCCAGACAGAGAAGAAACGACCAACTTTGGAGGAGATGCAAAATAAACAATATCCTTTCCCAGATTCAAATGTTGCGGATATGTTTGACTTTCTTCAATCGGTTAAGATGATTAAACTCCGTCCGTCAAAACGTCCACAACAAGCAAGTCGAGCGGCAGATCCAAATTTTTGCAAGTACTATCGTATCTTGGGATATCCTATTGAGAAATGCTTTGTATTCAAGGAAATAGTTGTGGAGCTTGCCAGAGAGAACAAGATTGACTTAGGCTCGATGATTTCCTCAAACTTCGTGGATGTAGCAAGTTCGGTTGCCTCTATTATTACCTTGGGGTCGTTTAGCCCCAATGAAATGGCTTCTTTCCAACGTTCGAAGGTGATACTAGGATAATTATGTTGTCAAGCTGTCAAGCTATGTAATTAGACATGAAGAGATACATGTTGAAGAAGGTTGGACTTTGTGACACATAGAAAGAATCGAAGAAAGACTTTAAAGGCACGAGAGAAGAAACCTCCTATCCGGACGAAAGTCTCTAGAAGAGGTCCAAGGAGAGATAACTTCAAGGGGGATATAGGGAAGCAAACTTCTTATGTTGAAATAGCTCCAAAGAATCCATCTCCAATCACGATATGGGATTTCTTTCCCAAAATATTCCAAAGGCTTGCAAATTTGTCCAGAAGTTGTCACCATATTGGCACAAATAAGAAGTAGCCCAATCCAAAGGTTGGCGTCCCAGAAAGTTCCACTGTGATGTCAGTTGAAAATGTGAAGGAGAATTGTCCAAATATCACGTTTTCCGATAAAGATCTTCTTATGGGCCATAAGTCCCATAATCGACCATTATTTGTGTCCGGATATACACGTGGCACGAAGGTTAATCGCATCCTAATTGACCCAGGTTCTGCCGTGAATATCCTTTCATCAAAAGCATTGAAAGATATTGGCTTGGGAGTGGATGATCTCTCAAATAGTCGGCTGGTAATCTAGGGATTGAACTAAGGCGGAGAACGAGCCATTGACAAAATTTGCCTTTCTTTCACGATGGGTGACATGGAATCTAGTACGATATTTTATGTTATCGATTCAAAGACGACCTATAATATGTTATTAGGTCGACCTTGGATGCACGAATATGGAGTTGTTACATCAACTCTTCGTCAATGTTTTAAGTTCATCAAGGATGGAGTATCATGTGCGATATGGGAAGATGCTAAGCCCTTCACAAAAGCAGAGTCATACTTTGCCGATGTAAAATTTTACTTGAACAAGAGTGTAGATGTGGAGGCCTCAAAGTTAAAGCCTATCGTAAAGAATAACCTAAAGCAATCAAGTGCAAATGTATCATCCACACAACAAGGGGAATCCTCAGTCGGTCTTATGCCTGAGAATGCAAAGGCTAAACATACGACAAAGCAGAGCACACAGTTCTGCGATACATCCCCAGGGCATTTAGGAAAGCAGGAAAACTGCCCTTCGTGAGCGATGATAGTGCAAAAACGATATCACCAAAAGAACTCAATTGGCATGTGACAAAGCTCACAACCGCAATCCCCACGAATGACCTCTAAAAGGTTTTGTTCGACCAAAGCAGGGGGCAATTCTCTGTCCGGATTCATTGCCCAATAAGCGCACCAATGGGCTTGATCCAAATGGTTTCAGATTACTTTCTGCAGCTGGATACACTTAGGACTTGAAGACACTCGAGGATGCCCCAAAAGAAACTTAATCCAGGAAGTGATACACTTGACACTCGGGGATGCCTCAAAAGAAACTAATCCAGGTCAACTAAAGATGAACTCGTTGAAGTGTGCGTTCGAAGTCACTTCGTGAAAATTCCTTGGATTCATCATTCGACATCGGGGCATTGAGGTTGACCAGTCAAAGATAGAGGCAATTATAAAGATACCAGAGCCAAGGAATATACACGAGTTGAAGAGCCTGCAAGGAAAGCTTGCATACTCCGAAGGTTCATATCGAATTTCGCCCTTTCCATCGACTATAGAAAGATACTCCTTTTGAGTTGGATGAAATAAGTAAGAATGCCTTTAATAGCATAAATGCATATTTATCAAAGCCGTCGGTCTTAAATGCACCAATTCAAGGAAGGCCACTCATATTGTATATAATGGCACAAGAAGCTCTTCATTAGGGGTCTTGTTAGCCCAAGAGAATAATGATGGAAAGAAGAATGGTTTATATTATTTGAGCGGACCTTAACCGGTGCAGAGCTGAATTACTCTCCGATTGAGAAGACATGTCTCACATTGATGTTCACTATACAGAAGCTACAACATTATTTGCAAGCACACTCTGTTTGCCTCATATCACGAGCAGATCCTCTCAAGTACATCATGTCAAAGCTAGTATTGTCTGGTCGTCTTGCAAAATGGGCACTCATGCTCCAGGAGTTCAAGATTTCTTATGTGCCTCAAAAGGTCGTGAAAGGACAAGCCTTGGCTGATTTCTTAGTAGATCATCCTATACCAGATGACTGAAATATTTATTAGGAATTACTCGACGAGGAGGTGATGTTGATGGGCACTCCCCGTCCATGGAAGATGGTTTTTGATGGATCGGCTACCCAAAAAGGTGCAGGAGCTGGAGTTGTCTTCGTCACATATATAGAGATATCATCCCATATGCATATACCCTTACACAATTATGCTCAAACAACATGACTAAATACCAAGCCCTCATATTAGGGCTAGAAATGGTCATGGATAACAAAGTGCATGATATAAGCGTATATGGAGACTGCAAGATTGTGATCAATCAACTTCTATCTACCTACGAAGTTCGCAAGCCAGAGCTTGTGCCATATCATGACTATGCAGCTAAACTTGCCGAGTGGCTCCAGAATTTTACAATAAGTCATATACCGAGAAAAGAAAATGCGCAAGTGGATGCCTTGGCAAATCTCGCTTCTGCACTCACTTCAGTAGATAGGGAAGTTGGCATCAGATTATGCCATGCATGGGTGATTCTGCCAATCTCTGATGAAAAAGATGAGGATGAAACGGACGAAGTTAATCTCATATCCCTGTATAACATAGAAGACCAAGATTGGAGACAATCACTCGTCAACTTTCTCGAGCATGGAAAGCTGCCCAACACAAAAAAGTAGATGTGAGGAGAAGAGCGCATTGATTCATATATTTTAAGAATACTCTCTATCAGCGATCCTTTGAAGGAGTGTTCTTGCGATATCTTGGAGTGGAAGAAGCCACCAAGGCATTAGAAGAGGCGCACTCCGGAGTTTGTGGGGCTCATCAATCAGGCCCTAAACTTTTTTTTCAATTGAAGAGAATGGGTTGTTATTGGCCGACAATGGTAAAAGATTGTAAGGAATATGTAAAGAAGAGTCAAGCTTGTCAGTTCTACCCAAACTTCATCCATCAATCACCCGAGCCGCTACATCCCACTGTAGCATCTTGGCCATTTAAAGCCTGGAGGCTAGATGTTGTAGGGCCTATTACACCCGAATCGTCAGGGGGTCATTCGTATATTCTGGCAGCAACTGACTACTTCTCCAAATGGGCAGAAGTTGCACCCTTCCGGGAAGTGAAGAAGGAAATAATGATCGCCTTCATAAAAACTAATATTGTATTTCGTTATGGCGTGCCTCGCTATATCATTACTGATAATGGCCGAAACTTTTCCAATAAGGCCTTAGATAAACACTGTGAGCAATTTGGCTTCAGGCAGTATAACTCTTCCATGTATAATGCGGCTGCAAACGGGCTGGCAGAGGCGTTTACTAAGACACTATGCAATCTTCTAAAGAAGGTGGTCGATAAAGCTAGAAGAGATTGGCATGAGCGAGTCCGAGAAGCTCTTTGGGCGTATCGTACGACATACAGAACCGCGGCTCAAATGACTCCATACTTATTGGTCTACGGTGTTGTGGCGGTCCTTCCACTTGAACGACAAATACCATTATTACGAATAGCCATACATGAGGGACTTTGTGAAGAGGATAATGTGTGACTATGCTTATAGGAATTGGAAGCTTTGGATGAGAAACGTTTTGAAGCTCAGCAACGAATCAAGTGCCACCAGGCAAGGATGTCAAAATCTTTTAACAAGAAAGTACGACATCGCTCCTTTCAAGTCAGTGACCTTGTTTTGGTGGTGCGAAGGCCTATAATTGTCACGCATAAGACCGGGGGCAAATTCACATTCAAGTGGGATGGTCCGTACGTAGTCTAAGAGGATTACACTGGGGGCGCCTACAAAATAGTTGATCAAGATGGAGTACGTGTCGGACCGATAAATTGGAAGTTCCTGAAGCGATACTACGCTTAAAGAATAATGTTCCATGTCGCATGAACCTAAACTGCATGACATAAAAAAAAAGAAAAAAAAACAAAAAAAGCAAAAAAAAAAGTTAGAAAAAAATTTTAAAAAAAGTAAAAAAATCTTCATGTAATGCCCATGACCCGCACGAGTATAAACTGTGAACGGCTAAATAAAATGCAATACTCCTGTCTCGCACTAGTATAAACTGTGAACGGCTAAATAAATTGTAATACTTCTGGCCTACACGAGTATAAACTATGAACGATTCTATCTTCGTATAATACTCCTTGTCCACACCAGTATAAACTGTGAACTACTCTATCTTCATATAATACTCCTTGTCCACACGAGTATAAACTGTGAACGACTCTATCTTCATATAATACTCCTTGTCCACACGAGTATAAACTGTGAACGATTTTGTCTTCATATAATGCTCCTTGCATATACCAGTATAAACTGTGATCAACTCAATCATCATGTAGTTGAATGAGATATATGTGCATCTCTTCAATACTTTAATTCTCGTCTCTCTGCAATATGTAAGCATGTGAGATGCAAAGTAAGTCGGTGCATTTGTAGACATTAAAATTTTACCAAAGCCTCTCTGCGGGTGGTGCGGCGAAGGCCCCTCAGCGGGTGGCGCGGCGGCGAAGGGCCCTCTAGCAGGTTCTCCGAAGGCCCTTTGTGGGTGGACCGGCGAAGGCCCCTCGGCGGGTGGTGCGGCGACGAAGGCCCCTTTAACGGGTTCTCCAAAGGCCCCTCTGCCGGGGATGGGGCAAAGGCCCCATAGCGGGAATATCTCCGAAGGCCCCTCTTGCGAGTTTATCTCCGAAGGCCCCTCTTGCGGGTCTTTGATTGATTTATCTCTGAAGGCCCCATAGCGGTACGATGATATTCTCGCGGTGGCATATTCTCCTAGGAGTTATATTTTTTCAGCGGTCATATTTTACACACACCAATATTTTCACGAGCAACATTCTAGGATATTATACTCTTCGACGATGGTTATATCCCTTTGTCGACAACAACACCTCCCCGAAGTTCTGTTGCATCAAGCCCACAGGCCCCGACAATTTAATCAAGTTATCGAAGCTTTGTCGGATCACGCCTATAAGCCCCGACGACTTCACCAAGCTATTGAAGTGCTGTCGGATCACGCTCAAAGGCCCGGACGACTTCGTCAATATATCACCCCGAAGTTCTGCTGATATTATATCATAGCTCAAGATCATCATCCACAACCGTTATTCTTTAAAGATCGAATCAGAGGACATCACGTGCATTGTCCGTGACTAGAGACAAAACTCACTATATTTTTTTCATACGACAATTTGTACGCTGATATTTCTCGGCGAGATTTTAGTGTTCACACTCGCGTTCCTAGGATTACACTCAATATATTACTGTCTAAGCCCCTTTATAGAGGTTCGTGACTATTCACGAAACTATACAAGCATTCCCCAGAGTACTACTATAAGTAACCGCCCCTTCTTAACACCCTTTCCTAAAAGTCGCCCCGCCTTTCATTGGATAGACATTGCCCTCTCAAGGAACATGTCCCTCCATGGTTGCCCCTTCACCAAGGGATGAGCCCCGAACACTCTTTGGCCTTCCCGTGTATCTTCACGATCATACAATTTCACAAACTCTTCTCTTTGAGTCCACCTCCATTCATGCTCTCTTCACAAACATCCCTCAAGCGTCCGGGCCTAAGTATCCTAGTCATGTTGCACATCGTGCCCAACTTCATTATCCAAGCACCAACTCAAACCCTCACCTGATTCATCAAGTATCCACGAACGCACCGACCTTCGTTGGTGTCCATGCGGTCCGACTCATGGACGCCGCCAAAATAGCTTCACTCAAGCATCCATAGTCGACAGGCACCGAACATCGTCTTGTCTTCGTGACATTAAGGGTCTAAGGCTGGACTTGATCTAGTCATCAATATTGTGAGATGACCTCACAGTACGTTTAGCTCTTTATATACAAGATACAACCTTCTTGCCTTTCTCTTCCCATTCATCCCCATCACCACCCCCACGAACTGATTATCGAGTAAAAGCTAAAGATTACGTGCGATGACTTTCACTCGTCTATGTCCGAGAGGGTGGAGAAGCCATGTTTGGTCCTTGATAAGCATGACGCCTCTTTTCCAAAGCTCCATCATCAATTCACCCTTGCTATTGAGCACGGCAGAAGAAATGCCGGTCGTCAACTCAATCATCGACAACAAAGCGCCAACTCAATCATCGACAACAAAGCGCCAGTCGTGGACAACTCGTGAAATATGAGCACAAACTTTCTGGACCTCACGGCCGTTGAGAAACTCCCGTCCTCGTGACAGGAAGGCTTTATCTGCATATTGTTTCCTATCACCTTATCCTCAATGAATCCAAAGGGACCGATTACCCTGCCTTAAGTAGTGTTTTTCTCTTGAACTTGACCTCTGTGCTTCCGTGTTATATGCGACGCTGAGGTACCACCAGCGACAGATTTCTCATCCTTCCTCCTTTGAGAGAGAGGACCAAATCGACCACTATATGTGCTTGCTGCAGACCAAATCGACCACTGTATGTGCTTGCTGCAGACCAAATCAAACTTTTCTAATCCTCAAGCGCCCACGATTGTGGCCAAAACTCAAGGCATCAATACTAGACTGGATATAAAGCACCACATAAACCCACGTACAAATGCAAAGCAACCAATGTAATGACCCGAAATTCTATGATAATGGATAATGAAATCAATGTATATGTGATGAGTTTGATGATAAATGAGAATGACTTGTGTATGAATGTTTAGACATGTGATGGATTAATGATGGATGCCTTGGATGCCCAAAAATGAAGGTATATGAATCAAAGTGGGTTTGTCGCGAAGGGTTAAAGGACGAAAGACGAATACCCGAAGTGGGCGTTATGATATTAAGGTTCGTCCTAGATTGAACACAAGGAGGTTCGGAGTAGGTCGGGTAGGTGTCAACGGCCACCGACCCCGGGGGCGATAGCCATCGACCCCCTAACATACCCAAGGGGCGATGGATAGACGACCCCGAACAAGTGTGAGGACAGGGGAGGATCGACCCCCACATCGCCCAGGGGGCGAGGGGAGATCGACCCTCGCATTGCACAAGGGGCGACTTCTTCGCGACGGATGAGCGTGCCCGTGTCGCCCAAGGGACAATGGACAGCCGTATCATAGATATATCCCGGGGCGACCCATGAGCGACGAGTGGGCAATGCGTGAGTATTATATAGATGATAGTACGGGGGTCCAAAGGGGACCCAACGGGGGCTCGGAGGGAGTCCAGAGGGGGTCTAGAGGGGACCCAACGGGGAAGTTGTGGCTATTGGATTAGGATTGACTAGTCAACTAAATATATTAATATAATAATGTTATGGAAGTCCAAATTAGAATGATGGTAATTTGGACCCTAACTACAAATGGATGAGGATGTGGGAATTCTTATGAGGGGGATGGAGGCGGTGAACCCCACATGAATAGGGGGGAGTTCGTCCTCTCCCACATAACACACACACACACAAGAAGGGACTTAGAAAGAAAAAGGAGAAAGGGGGGGAGAGTTCGGCGAAGGAAGAAGAAAGGGAGGAGCTCGGCGAAGGGAAGAAGAAAGGAAAGGAAGGGATTCAACTCGCCAAAGTGGATCCAAGGGCGAGAAGAGGAAGGCGCCGAACGAGCGAGAGGCTAAAGGCAAAGGGGAGGCTACCTTCACGGGCTGAAGTGGTCCGGCAAAGGGCGGAGCTCACCCGGTTGTGTGTTGAAGCAAGTGGAAGGTAACCCCCACATCCCTCCTTCGCTTTTAAGCTTAGTTGTGGTGCATGCTGTTCAAATTCGTGGCTGTGGTTGGGCTGTGAATTGGAAGTGGTTTGGAGAGGGTTAGAGGGTGACCGAACCCTTAAAGGTGAGGGAAGCCACCCGAACCCCTCTATGTTTGAGTATGTGTATACGTGTAGTTGTTGGCTTACCGAAAGGCTGCGCTTGGGGCGAGCCTTGAGGGGAATGATTGCGGTCCTTAGGGGCTGGAAATGAGTGAAGTGAAGGTATGGAATAGGGGAGCGTCGAGTCCCGTGGTGGCTGCGCTCCACCTCGCGCTCTAAGAGCGGAATCGCGTGGCTTTGGCCATGGAAATCAAATCGGCTAAGGGCTGGAAATTATACGGTGTTGTAAGGCCGGAACGAAAGCCTAAAACGGCTGTCCCTCGTGCTAGAAAAGCACGGAAAAGTTATGCTCGGGGGTGGATGGGAGGTGAGACCGAATGGGGTGACATTCGGTTGAAACGGGCAAGAATAATGAGTGTTACTTGAGTTCAAATGAGGGGCTGTAGGAAAGGAGTTATAGTGTGAAAATTTGTGGCCACATTCCCACCTTGGAAGGGAGTAGGAATGTGGTAGAAATCAGTGGAAAATAATGGAGGAAGGTCAAGGCCGAATTGGTATATCATTGGGATGTACAGAAAACGAAAAATGGCCGAAATGATGATTAGACGGGTATATGGTTTCACTAGCCTAAGGGAAAATGCACTTGGAGTTTGGTTTTGAAATTTTAAGGGTGTCTTCCTACCTTATCTAAGAGGTTGAAAATGGCAGACACGAATGGAAATTGATGGGAAAAGGTGAAGGCCGAATGGGTTGAAATTTGGTGTCCGTACTGCACTAAAATGGGTGTTTGTGCACGGGTGACCTTGCGTGATGTGTGCCATCATTATGTTTGTATGTGAGGGTTAAAATGAAATGAATTCTAGTTTCTTACAGCTAGTAGAAGAGTGTTTTGGGCTGCGCATCTTGCGAGAAGAGACATTAACTAGATTTCGAAAAGTTTGAGCGTGTAGCTCACATACATGTAACGAATCTTTTGCTAAACAATGTAAATGTAATGTTTTTGCATAAATCAAATTGTTTCGATCCTTTCAAGTGGTATCAGAGCCTAGGATCGTTTTGGAGTGATAAGGGTGGAATTTGAGTTGATTTTTGCATTGAAAATGCACTTTGTGCCATGCGCATGCGTATGTACTTGTTTGGATTGATTCGGATGAGTTGGTATTGAGGAAAAAGTGAATGGAAAAGGGTTCGGAATTGCGAAATTATGTGTGTATGAGAACACATGAGTGGGTGTTTGGTTTGGAAAGTTTGAGGTTCAAACATCACGGAAGGTGATGGAAACAAGCGCTTGGTGCGCTAAAGGCATGGTGCCGTAAAAGAACACCTAAAAAGGGGGTTGATTGAATTTGAAATGTGTGTATTGAGGCTGCAAATGTGCGCCTAAGTTGGGATGAATGAGATGTATGACTAAATGTTTGAATGGTGATTTGATAGGGAAATGACGGATGAAGGGGTGCCCATAGCGGTACGTGAGTTCACCGAAGTGGAACGTTCTCTTCCAGGGAAGAGGAAGGCATACCTTATGGGACAGTATCGGAAGATGGGTCCTCCAAGATTTAAGGGGGACGAAGGGCCTGAGTTGGCGGAAGATTTTATCAATGATGTGGAGAAGATCTACGACTCCTTGGTGTGTGTACCCGAGGAGAAATTGTGCCTAGTCGAATACTCGCTTCAAAGAGGAGCGGAAACTTGGTGGAAGGCAAGTAAGGGGAGTGCCAAGATGGGCCAAAGTGAGGATGCTTGGACAATGTTCAAGACGGCATTCCTGGACAAATACTTGCCATTTTCTTATCGGACGGATAAGGCATTGGAGTTTGCTCAACTGAACCAAGGAAATATGTCGGTAGATGAGTATGAGACAAGGTATACAGTTCTGTCTCATTATGGACCTGCCATGGACGAGTTGAGTCGGGCAAGGAAATTCGAATTGGGGTTGGAACCCCATATCAGGATGCAAGTGTCTACGCTTTGTTTGACTACTTATGAGGAAGTGTACAAGAGGGCTCAGAATGCGGAAATGTCATGGAAGGCAGTGAAGGAGGTGGAGGAAGCTGAAAGGGCAAAGAGAAGGGTGGAGGGCGGAATGCCTCCCCCTAAGAGGTTTAGGCCGAGTGGATCCTTCTCGGGTCAGAGAGGATTTGTGTCACAACCTCCGCGTCCTCCTATGCCTATGAGGAGCTTTAACCGAGGGGGAAACCAAGGCTCAAGGATGAGCGGCCCTCCCACTTGTCCTCGGTGCAACAAACAACATTTTGGGTTCTCATGTGTAACCAATGAACCCTTGTGCTACCAATGTGGGAAACCGGGCCATTTGAGGAGGAATTGCCCTCAAGGTGGTGGAGTGGAAAATAGCCAAAGAACCGGCATGAGTGCTCCAAGAGGAAGGGGTAGCATGAGATTGGGTCCGACCGTGACGGCCTCAAGAGGATCGGTGAGTGGACCGGTGAACACCGCGAGGCTGAATGCGCTTACGGAGGATGAAGCGAATGCCTCACGAGGAGTGATCTCAGGTACGGTTCAACTTCAAGGTGAATTACTACGTGCATTGTTTGATACTGGTGCGACGCATTCGTTTGTGGCACAAAGGTGTGTGGAATTGCATGAATGGCCGGTTGAGAAACTTAAGAAACTGATGTGTGTGGTGTTGCCTTCGGGAAATGGATTGGAAATAGAGGAAGCATGTTATGCATGCGAGTTGATGGTTGCGGGATTGAGTTTTGTGATTGATCTCATTGTGCTGCAGATAAGTGACTTTGATGTGATATTGGGCATGGATTGGTTGGCTTCGAGCCGTGCCCAAGTGGATTGTGAATCGAAGCGACTTTTGATCACGGATGAGAAAGGGAAGTCCCGTGAGTACATAGGCCATGGAGGATACGGCCGAATTTTGATGGTATCTGCAGTACGAATGTACAGGTGGATGAGGACAGGACATGAAGTGTATCTTGCGTTGATGCTTAACAAAGAAGCTGAAATTCCAAGGTTGGAGCAAATAGAAGTGGTAAGGGACTTCGCGGATGTATTTCCGGAAGAGCTGCCAGGATTACCACCGGAGAGAGATGTAGAGTTTGAAATCGACTTACTTCCGGGGACCGCTCCTATTTCGCGTGCTCCATATCGAATGAGTTTGATTGAGTTAAAAGAATTGAAAGCACAATTGCAAGAGCTTGTAGAAAAGAAATATGTACGTCCTAGTGTAAGCCCGTGGGGCGCACCTGTACTGTTTGTAAGAAAGAAAGACGGTAGTTTGAGATTATGTATAGACTATCGTTTGTTGAATCAAAGAACGATTAAGAATCGTTATCCTCTACCTCGTATTGATGACTTGTTTGATCAATTACAAGGATCAGTTGTGTATTCGAAGATAGATCTTCGGTCGGGATATTATCAGATTGGTGTGAGGGAAGAGGATATTCCTAAGACCGCGTTTAGAACACGTTATGGGCATTATGAATTCAGAGTAATGCCGTTTGGATTGACAAATGCACCAGCGGTGTTTATGGGATTAATGAATCAAGTGTTTAGACCGTACTTGGATCACTTCGTGGTGGTGTTCATAGATGATATCCTCGTGTATTCCCAGAGTTGGGAAGAACATAAAGAACACTTAGAGATTGTGTTGAAAACATTGAGGGAAAACAAATTATATGCCAAATTGAGTAAGTGTGAATTTTGGCTTGAAAAAGTAGCATTCCTTGGCCATGTGATATCGGCCATAGGAGTGGAAGTAGATCCTTCAAAGATTGAAGCGATAAAAGAGTGGCCACGCCCGAAGAGTGTGTCGGAAGTCCGAAGTTTCTTGGGATTGGCGGGCTATTATCGAAGATTTGTGGAAGGATTTTCGAAAATTGTAACTCCCATAACGAAACTCTTGAGGAAGGATGTCAAATATGAGTGGTCGGACAAATGTGAAACAAGCTTTGAGGAATTGAAGAAGAGATTGACTAGTGCGCCGATTTTGACATTGCCAACGGGAACGGGTGGTTTTGTAGTATATTGTGATGCTTCGACACAAGGCTTGGGTGGAGTGTTAATGCAACATGGAAAAGTTGTAGCCTATGCTTCGAGACAATTAAGGAAGCATGAGGAAAACTACCCTACACATGACTTGGAATTGGCTGCGGTGGTGTTTGTGTTGAAGTTGTGGAGGCACTACTTGTATGGAGAGAAATTTGAAATCTATACGGATCATAAGAGTTTGAAGTATTTGTTTACTCAACAAGAGCTGAACATGAGACAACGCCGATGGGTGGAATTGTTAAAGGATTATGATTGTACAATTGTGTACCATCCTGGAAGGGCTAATGTAGTGGCGGACGCATTGAGTAGAAAACACATAGCTCTCATGTGTTTGATTATAGAAGAATCAAAGATGATCGAACAAATGGGCAAGCTAAATATTCGATTGGAAGATTCGGAAGGAACTCTATATGTAGCCAGGGGGCAAGTGGAACCGGAAGTGATTGGAATGATTAGAGACGCCCAAGTTCGTGATGAATACTTGGTGATTGTAAGAGAAGGGCTTGGGACGACACCTTATGAACGGTTCAAGTTAGCGGCCGATGGGTTGCTAAAATTTCAAGGAAGGATTTGTGTTCCGGAAGATGTTGTAGTAAAGAAAAAGCTTTTGGATGAGGCACATAAGACCGCATATGGTGTGCATCCAGGAATAACGAAAATGTACCGGAACTTGAGACAATTTTATTGGTGGCCTAAGATGAAAAGAGATGTCGCCAGATATGTGAACCGGTGCACCGTTTGCCAGATGGTAAAGATTGAACATCGAAAGCCAGGGGGATTGTTGGAACCACTGCCTGTACCCGAATGGAAGTGGGAAGATATTGCAATGGACTTTGTGACGAACCTACCCAAGGGAGGTCGTAATATGGATTCGGTATGGGTGGTTGTGGATCGGCTAACAAAGTCAGCCCACTTCATACCAATACAGATAAATTGGTCTTTGGATACCTTAGCAAAGATTTATATTCGGGAAGTGATAAGGTATCATGGAGTGCCTCACACTATTACTTCAGACAGAGACCCACGGTTTACCTCGAAATTGTGGAGAAGTCTCCAAGGAGCTTTGGACACAAAGTTGCAGATGAGCACAGCTTTTCATCCACAAACGGATGGGCAAACGGAACGGACAATACAAACGTTGGAAGATATGTTGAGGGCATGTGTATTGGAATGGAAGGGTAGTTGGGTAGACCACCTTCCATTGATTGAATTTACGTATAACAACAGCTATCATGCGAGCATTGGAATGGCCCCGTTTGAGGCCTTGTATGGGAGGAGTTGTCGATCTCCTTTATGTTGGATGGAACCGGGTGAGAAAGTATTTGATGGTCCGGAGCTTATCAAGGAAACATCGGAAGTAATTGCGATAGTTCGAGAGAGAATGAGGACGGCTCAAAGCCGACAGAAAAGCTATGTGGATCAACGAAGGAGACCCTTGGAATTTGGAGTCGGAGATAAAGTATTTTTAAAGCTCTCCCCCATGAAGTCGATGTTCCGGATGGGCAAGGCTCACAAGTTGAGTCCGAGGTATATAGGTCCGTATGAGATAATTGAAAGAGTAGAGAAAATGGCGTATAGAATAACTATACCTCCGGAGTTGTCGCACTGCCATGATGTTTTTCATGTGTCCATGTTGAGAAAGTATGAGCCAGATCCGGAGACAAGGGTGGAAACGACCGCAACAACGGTGAATGAGAATTTGAGTGTGACCATGGTACCGGCAAGAGTGATCGGGCACAAGGAGCGAACGACTCGAGGGAAGAAAATGCAACTGGTTTTGGTGTTATGGAAAGGAGATGGAATGAAAGACCAATCTTGGGAACTAGAAGAACGTATGAAAGAGTTATATCCATCTCTTTTTGAGTAAATAATTTCGGGGACGAAATTCCTTAAGGGGGAAGAATGTAATGACCCGAAATTCTATGATAATGGATAATGAAATCAATGTATATGTGATGAGTTTGATGATAAATGAGAATGACTTGTGTATGAATATTTAGACATGTGATGGATTAATGATGGATGCCTTGGATGCCCAAAAATGAAGGTATATGAATCAAAGTGGGGTTGTCGCGAAGGGTTAAAGGACGAAAGACGAATACCCGAAGTGGGCGTTATGATATTAAGGTTCGTCCTAAATTGAACACGAGGAGGTTCGGAGTAGGTCGGGTAGGGGTCAACGGCCACCGACCCCGGGGGCGATAGCCATCGACCCCCTAACATACCCAAGGGGCGATGGATAGACGACCCCGGACAAGTGTGAGGACAGGGGAGGATCGACCCCCACATCGCCCAGGGGGCGAGGGGAGATCGACCCTCGCATTGCACAAGGGGCGACTTCTTCGCGACGGATGAGCGTGCCCGTGTCGCCCAAGGGACAATGGACAGCCGTATCATAGATATATCCCGGGGCGACCCATGAGCGACGAGTGGGCAATGCGTGAGTATTATATAGATGATAGTACGGGGGTCCAGAGGGGACCCAACGGGGGCTCGGAGGGGGTCCAGAGGGGGTCCAGAGGGGCCCCAATGGGGGTCCAGAGGGGACCCAACGGGGAAGCTGTGGCTATTGGATTAGGATTGACTAGTCAACTAAATATATTAATATAATAATGTTATGGAAGTCCAAATTAGAATGATGGTAATTTGGACCCTAACTACAAATGGATGAGGATGTGGGGTTTCTTATGAGGGGGATGGAGGCGGTGAACCCCACATGAATAGGGGGGAGTTCGTCCTCTCCCACATAACACACACACACACAAGAAGGGACTTAGAAAGAAAAAGGAGAAAGGGGGGGAGAGTTCGGCGAAGGAAGAAGAAAGGGAGGAGCTCGGCGAAGGGAAGAAGAAAGGAAAGGAAGGGATTCAACTCGCCAAAGTGGATCCAAGGGCGAGAAGAGGAAGGCGCCGAACGAGCGAGAGGCTAAAGGCAAAGGGGAGGCTACCTTCACGGGCTGACGTGGTCCGGCAAAGGGCGGAGCTCACCCGGTTGTGTGTTGAAGCAAGTGGAAGGTAACCCCCACATCCCTCCTTCGCTTTTAAGCTTAGTTGTGGTGCATGCTGTTTAAATTCGTGGCTGTGGTTGGGCTGTGAATTGGAAGTGGTTTGGAGAGGGTTAGAGGGTGACCGAACCCTTAAAGGTGAGGGAAGCCACCCGAACCCCTCTATGTTTGAGTATGTGTATGCGTGTAGTTGTTGGCTTACCAAAAGGCAGCGCTTGGGGCGAGCCTTGAGGGGAATGATTGCGGTCCTTAGGGGCTGGAAATGAGTGAAGTGAAGGTATGGAATAGGGGAGCGTCGAGCCCCGTGGTGGCTGCGCTCCACCTCGCGCTCTAAGAGCGGAATCGCGTGGCTTTGGCCATGGAAATCAAATCGGCTAAGGGCTGGAAATTATACGGCGTTGTAAGGCCGGAACGAAAGCCTAAAAGGGCTGTCCCTCGTGCTAGAAAAGCACGGAAAAGTTATGCTCGGGGGTGGATGGGAGGTGAGACCGAATGGGGTGACATTCGGTTGAAACGGGCAAGAATAATGAGTGTTACTTGAGTTCAAATGAGGGGCTGTAGGAAAGGAGTTATAGTGTGAAAATTTGTGGCCACATTCCCACCTTGGAAGGGAGTAGGAATGTGGTAGAAATCAGTGGAAAATAATGGAGGAAGGTCAAGGCCGAATTGGTATATCATTGGGATGTACAGAAAACGAAAAATGGCCGAAATGATGATTAGACGGGTATATGGTTTCACTAGCCTAAGGGAAAATGCACTTGGAGTTTGGTTTTGAAATTTTAAGGGTGTCTTCCTACCTTATCTAAGAGGTTGAAAATGGCAGACACGAATGGAAATTGATGGGAAAAGGTGAAGGCCGAATGGGTTGAAATTTGGTGTCCGTACTGCACTAAAATGGGTGTTTGTGCACGGGTGACCTTGCGTGATGTGTGCCATCATTATGTTTGTATGTGAGGGTTAAAATGAAATGAATTCTAGTTTCTTACGGCTAGTAGAAGAGTGTTTTGGGCTGCGCATCTTGCGAGAAGAGACATTAACTAGATTTCGAAAAGTTTGAACGTGTAGCTCACATACATGTAACGAATCTTTTGCTAAACAATGTAAATATAATGTTTTTGCATAAATCAAATTGTTTCGACCTTTCAACCAATACACCAACTTACGGTCCCAACAGAAAGCTTTGTGCCTCCCTTGTTACTATAAGTTCTGAGAACTTCATCCTGATGAACGGAAAACTTTGTTCCTCCACTCCCAGAATTCGTCTCGCTTTGCCGCTTGTCCATTTGATCCACTGCCTTAAGTTTTTCCCACCTCTCGTGATATGGGCAACTATCAACAACTACTGGCGTTCGGTTTGAATGTAAGAGAAAGGAAAGCCAACCTACCTTGCTATTTGAGTACACATGTCAGACTACTCAAAGGGAAGACACAACTAAACTAGAAGAAATAATACACGTTTACTAATAAACTCCAACCTTTTCCCATCTGTTGTTCCATGAATATTTCTCTTAGAATTCACTGCATCGTTACTTCATAAATGCAATCAGATGGAATTTGAAATCTTCCTACTTTCCCACAACGAGACCAAACCAAAGTTCAAAGAGTTTCAGGCCCATCTGGCATTTTGAATCAGGCTGTACATGGAACAGAGGACATGAAAACAGATTAAACAATTGGACAACGGCATTAATACTCCGCAAAATGTATTATCCAGCCAGCTAAAAGCGGACAAGTTCAAGTGAAATTAGATACCCTTCTATAAGCAATGATGTCAACCACCAACTCCAGTCAACTAAAATTCAAAAACAGGCAACCTTACAAGGAATGTCAACCACCAACTCCAGTCTTTAATTTTGCAGGCAAAAAGAAGAGAGAACAAACCTTTTTAGACATGCCTGTGCACCAGTAGAGCACACCAGGCAGGAACATGAAGACGAAGATGTAGACATGAAATAGGGGACGAAGCATCACAAACACAATTTATATCTTCACGGACAATACATGCCTCAAAGAGCAGATGCAAAGATGTTTACAAGGAAATGAGGAAAACCAAAAGCTCAGTCATGACGTAGAAGGTCATACAGGAATTCACAAATCCCGCTCACAATATCAAGATCTTTACAAAGAAACAACTCTAAAAAGTGATATGAATGAAATTATAGGGACATAATGGCTCAAATAAAGAGAAATACTCCAGATTTCTAGGTCCACAGCAGAGCTCCTGAATATTCATCCTTTCATTTTTACTTTTCTCTTGATATCACAGGGATGGAACAACTTAACGGAGAAGAATTCACCAAAAGCCAAGCCACAATAAAACCTGGGAAACGGAAGAAATTGATCATGAAGGAAAGATGCAACAAAATGCCCCAGAGATATCTACAAGGAGCGTACTTTTGTTCCACACCTTACGCTAAAACAAGAAATGGCCACCCATCACGCCACGCGGAGATTCTCCAGCAGACTGCAGCGTGAGCAGGTGTATGCCACATTAAATGCTACAATTTTAAACACAGAGGCCTTAGTTAGTCGACCTCAAAATCACCACCAATGACATGTTACCAGAAAACTCACTAGCAAAAGGGCAACAACACCCTCGATGCATATATATCGTATCCAAACATTAGACAGAAAGAAAGATGCAAGTCCAGGAATAAAAACAGACGCATCCATCAGCATAAAGATCCCCTAAGATGACCTCAAGTTCCTTTGATAATACTAGCATGCGTGTGTAACAAACTACTCCAGTAAGAAACTATCACAGACATTTATTATGCTAATTTGACTTGAAAGACGCCATAAAAGTGATGAAGTGCACAAAGATCTAAAGTTAATATACTTCAATTTTTAACGATATCCCAAAAAAAACTTCATATTAGGAAGAGAAAATGTATTTGTATAATAACTAACTCATCTGTCTCCAAATAACAAATTGGGTAATTGCATGCTAGGAATATTAAAAGTATGCCTGGTAAAATTACCCAACATATTGCAACATAAGCTCGCCCGAAGTGGTCCAGTAGGAAAGCTGGAACAACAACGGCCAAGGATTAGGTTGTATCAGCAGATAACCCATGCCCACATTCTTTGAGATCCAGTCAACAGAAAATCATCCAGGCAAATCTCAACCGTCATCTACTGGTACACTTTGGAAAACGAAACTTCACTGTCCAAAACTCATCTCCGAGTATCTGCATTTTTGTCAAAAGCATCAGACAAAAGCCATGAAGGACGCCGAACAGACAGATTCATTAGCAAGATGCTCATTAGAGCAAAACAAGTACACAGATGGAGAATCATTTCTGCACTTCCTGTGACCAAAAGGAAAAGTTTCCAGCTTCCTAAGACAATTTATAGACTAACCTCCGAGGCTTATTCTGACGTTGTCCATAATCCTCATTCACAGCTTCTGCATTTTAAACAGTTTCCATCTCCATATCAGTAAGAAATAATTAACCATCACATTAACAGGTCAAAGAGGAACCCTGGGCGAGCTTCTAGTACCAGATCTTTGAGCGGGATTCCCCTCATTATTGGGTTTATTTGAATGGATTTCCTTACTACAAAAAATAGACAGGTCAAGTCAGAAAATTATCACGCAAGAACTGAAAATAAGCAGTTGTTATTATCCTCTAAAAACATGCATACAAAGATAAAACTTTGATGTCTCAGATATTCAACAGCTGCTAAGTCGGTTTTAATATCATATTCCCAACATGACCTGAGCAAAAGCGCACTCACAAAATCACCCCTCCACTGATAAATAAACTCGATGCAACCAAAAATTGCCATCCCAAAAAAAACAGAGAAAAGATCAAGACCGAAGGCAGACCTTGAACTGCTCGCCAAAGTTGGCTGTCCTGATGAAGCATGATAAGCACCATCCACAGCAATATAAGGAGGACAATATGCACCTCCTAATGCTCCAGCTGCTCCGGCTAGAACTGGCAACCTGAAAATGTGGAAGGGTTGAGGCCAGAAACAGTGATTTAGCCAAAGCGGAGACAGCAAGTCAACATTACGATATCATTCTGCTGATAAAAAATGCAAATTATAAACCATGCATAAACAAGTATGAATGACCAGGAACTACAATAACCTGAAAATTGGAAAATAATATACTCTTTCGGTGAACCAGATCCAATACAACTCTGAACATACTACAAAGCAAACTAATGAGAGGAGGTGCGAAAGGACATAGAAAGTTAAGAACGGAAAATAACGAGGACACTTAGTAAAAAAATAACAGTATACCATGTCATCTCAGAAGTGCCCATTCCCAGTTGAGGTTGAGCAACATAACCTGGAAATGCCATACCAACAGCAGGAACTCCAAGACCACCAGAATGCTGACCCCCAAACTGCATCACTGCATGCCATTTAAAGAACACAAAAATGTCAATGCAGAAGTCTAATAGTAAAAAAGTAGCACTCAAGGCTCAGGTCTTGTCAGGATATTTCAATTACAACAACTTGAAGGAGTGATTGTACTACAAAAGATTCCTCACCTGGTAAGAACGCAGGAGTACCAGGGAAATTTTGATCCCCATGTCCTATACCAGTATTTCCACCAGCTCCAACTTGTGGACCGCCATAGACAAAAGAGCCTCTCCCACTTCCTTGAACTGTAGGTTTTCCCTTAGGAACCAAAGTCCCAGAAAGCTTACTTGATTCTGTGGGAGAGTCGGTGTCTAAAATCTCAAAAGCGTTATCTGAAACTGATACTTTTGACGGCGAGGAACTTTGCCCGCTACCAGGGCGCTGCCCCAATTGCTGATTGGTCATGTGAACCCGACTGGATGTTGAACTTTTCTGATCAGAATTCACCTGCATGGCTGGAGAAGTTCTGCCAACCCGTCCCTGAGAAATAGGTTGATAACTCATGGTTCCAACTGGGAAACCTGCAGACCTTCCTTGGGCTTGAATCTTATTGTGATTGTGAAGAGAATGAGAACCATTAACAGGAGCGACAGACAATGGGTTCACAGGTTTTCCAACTGATGCACAGAATGAATCATCAATAGAAAGCTTCTCCATGCCACGGGGATTGGCTACATGTTGTCCTTGCACCAGTGCAGTGGGTTCCCGAACAAAAAACTTATCATCAACACCAGGAGGACGGTTGATTGTATTGTTAGTACTCGATTGTGTCTCCTTTCTCTGTGATGATGAAACATCCTTGCTAGACGAGCCAGACGGATAGAATGGAGGAGAAGCCGAGCTCAAGCTTGAAGCAAATGACTGCTTTCTTGCAGAAGCACCACCAGGTTCCCGATTCACGGAGGAAACAACAGATCGCCCAGTATTACCCTGTAAATATTCTTCAGCATTCTTCATGTACCTAATTGAATCAAATTTCGGGTCAGCATAAAATTGCCAGCCACAAATTAGATGAGACCAACAGAAGACACTGGAATACTTACTGTTTACTTTTATTTGAAGATTCCCAGTTGCTTTTTCTAAGGGAAGTCTCATATCTTCTCGGCCCTCTCCCTCTCACACTTCTTGCTACTTGATTTTGACGGCTGTTATTGGCACTTGTAACAGTACGGTCATTTTCGTAGCTTTTTGTCCGGTAGCCTCTGGGGTAGCTTTGATCCACAGCCCGATTTCTACCACGTCCACGATAATTGCCTCTGCCCCTTCGTCTCTGCAGAAAACATTTCAAACATCATTAGACGATAAATTGATGGAACAAGGCATGCAATAAACTCCAATAACAAGTAAGTATAATGAGGAGCAGACAAATGCCAATACAACTAGAAAAGACACAATTGAGCAATAAGCACATGCTCACCTCATCAAACCGCCTTTCCTGAACTGTCATCTCCTCAAATTTGTCATGGCCCCATTTTCTGTCATCTTTCGATTCCCACAGCTTCTTACCACCAAAAGTCCTCCTGTAAAGGAAACAGAATGCATTAAATACTCTAATCCATTCCAGTAAACAGAATATCAAGGTTGTACCACACAATTTTGAGGAAATTTCAAAACAGAAAGCTTAAAAGAAAAGCCAATGTAGAAACCAAAAACCTAAATGATAAACGATGGATGATAAAGTGCTATCCACCAGAGGAGGAAAGGTCAAAACTGCATCACAGCATAATTTAAAAAATATATATATAAAAGAAAACACCTAGCAAGTTGCAAATCCAACACCTAATTCACTGGAAAATACTAGAGAACTGCTTCCAGGGCCTATATCTGCGCCCAGTGAATAGCCAAACGGGGTGGGGTGAACATGGTTAGCATAAACCCAAAACAGGGAGACCTCTATTCAAGTTTTTCCCTAATCTGACACGGTGGGGCTTTTAATGAGAATTAAGATACAACAACTAATTCAAAGTAAGTTCACTTTTAAACAGAACTACAATGAGTGCTCAATAGCAACTGAGTCGCCCATGGCCTTTGTCCAGCCCATCATGTCAGCCAGAATGATTCCCAAAGAACTAATTGCCCCACCTACAAGTAACTTTCCCAAAATACTATCGGAAAATCACCATAATGCCCACGTATCACTTCCTGAACTTTTAAGCAAATAAGAAACTAGACGAGGAGTCATCATTACCTGTTTCTCCCACCAACGTTGTCCCGGAACCGATCATCGTGCATGTAAAATGCCCCAGCAGTAGGCACAGCGAAGGGCTCGTTCTCCTTCTTCCCCTCGAGGTTCCCTTCTTCCTCCTCTTCCTCCTCCCCCTGATCACCCCCCCACTCGGCAGCATTGTCCACGACCGCGCTAGCAGCATCCGTCTCTTTTCTAACAGTCTTCTCTACATGCTCTGGACCGCCTTTATCAACAACCCGCTTGTTGACGATGACATCATCAGCAACCGCCACCTCCACCCCCTCCTCATCGTAACCACCCTCCCCATCAACATAATCATCCTCCTCTCCATCCAAGTAATACTCTTCCTCCTCCCCCTCCTCATCGTCATCGTACTCGGCCACCGCACCCTCGCCATCCGACTCTTCCGGCTGAACCCCACCGACACCCATCCCCTTCTCCTCCACCCCATCATCCCCATCCTTCCCTCCTTCGGCCCCCATCCTCTCCTCCTCATCGTCGCTCGCAGCCCTCCTCCTCCTGACGAGCGAACCCTTCGTCTCATCAGGATCGCTCTCGTACTCGACGTGATCTTCCTTCTCCGTCGTTGCCATAACAAATGATCCTGGCAAGAAAAAACCCTAAATTCCTGATATGGACCAACACCCAACACACGGAACGATCCAGGAAGGAATTGTCGGAGAGGGAAGAACTAGGGCACACCGGTAATTGAGCCGAATCAAGTGAAATCAAATCAAATCGCCAGCGGAAACGGAAAACAGGAGATTTTATTTATTTATTTTCCTTCAGAATATCGGCGGATTGAAGGGGAAAGGGAATCGAGGATATTTTACGAGGTGAAAATCTGATAAGGAAGAAGGGACATGGAGAAAGACGACGACGGCGATGTCTGTTGTGGACTTGGAGCTGTAAAAAGAAGCTGGATTTGGGATGAGGGATATTTTGGGGAAATCATATCGGGCGTGGATGACGTGGTGGGATGTGATTGGTCGGTGGTCAAACAGGGGAAGGGACGAGAGGGCCTTTCGCATGCGCCCTGTCGTGACTCGACACGTCGGCCACGTGGATAGAAGTTCAGTTCATAGTTTGAACGGAGGGGCATTTGATTTGACGACGGTTCGGAAAGCCCCCAACATCCCCCTCCCCCCCCCGGGAAGTTGGAAAGTCAAAAAGACACTAGTTTAAAATATAAAGTTCCACGTGCTATTATCTCCTCACAGATAGTTAAAAATTTTATAAAATTTTCAAAATTTCTGATAGTTTTATTTTTCTCTTTAATTTAAATAGAAAAAAAAAAGTTACTTGAAGTGTGTCTTCTTCTTAAAACAAAAATAAAGCTTAATATGTTTTTCTTATATTATTTACTTCTTTAAATAGAAAAATTTACCTTTAACACATGCACTTATTCCGATCCTTTTTATTAATTAGAAAAGAGTCATTCTGATTTTTTTTCTGACTTCGAAAGACGTTAGTTAAGTAAAGAGTCCCTTTGTATTTCTAATATTTCCGTGGCGAATTTTGAAAATTTATTTCGAAAATATTAAAAATATAAATCATATTTCATAATTTTTTTAAAATTAATAGTAAAATAGTATAAAACTCCCGTCCCATCTGCATTTAAGTTCGTGCATTTTTCTTGTATCATCCTGTATATTGCATTCCAGGTTAAAAAGTTGCCTTAGTGGGCCCAGAGATATATGAGAGTCCAATCCAATTACGAAGGCAAGTGACCCGACGATCAAGCATCGGAACGGTCCCCCGGGAAACCTGCAGAATGATTTACTGGACGGAATTCACACAAGAAGGCTTCTATAACTCCTTCGGGTTCACCCGTAAAATACTATGCTCTGTCCTAAAAAACACAAAGACGAAAAATTAATAAGCATGCCTGTAATCGATTGTAGCACTAATGGAATTTCTTCATACACAATGACGAGAGGGGATGAGAAGGCATAAAAATCAAACAACAGCGGCCCTCAAAGAATTATGACAGGCGAAGGAAAAGGTAAAAAAAGACCAACTAAAAAACTAAAGAGATAGGGAGACAGAGAGAGAGAGAGAGAGAGAGCTCTTTAATGCTATTTGATGGTTCGGTCGTCACAAAAAGACTCGATTTCACTATTAACGTCACAGTCCCTTGACAAAAGTAGAGGTAGTCGGTCAAGATGAATCGCTTCAGTAATGAACCTGCATGCAGCATTTAGTTAACAGTGAGTTCAGGTCAAATATTGTTGGGATCAGATCGATAATTAAGGCTATTAGTCGAAGCAAGGTCGATGAGGAAACAGCAGAATGCCGAAATAAGGCCTTAGGTCACGTTTGTGTTTTCCTTTTATGACGTTTCGAGAGCAAGATAATCATAACAGCTGGAGTTTGCAAACCATTACTGCCTAAAAGGAATCCATCTTACCTTAAAGCCGATGAATACAAGCAAGGAGACGGAAACCTATTGACCTGGGGTGAGAACTGTCAAAAAGCAAGAAAACAGAAGAAATGCATGAGGAAACAGAAGCAGAAACAAGAAGCGGAAAAAGGAGGTGCAAGAGCTATCTAATCGTCGATCATTACACCCGATATAATAGCCAAGCAGATCATTGTAACGACAAAGATGAAAACAACGTAAAATATGAAATCCACCAACCACAAAGTAACATGGAAATAGGAGGCGCTTAACATGTTCAAAGAAACATTTTTTACAATATGAACTGAAGGAGCTGTATTTCCTTTGATGTGAAAAAGCACACAAGTCCAAGCTAAAAAACGAGTACCGCAAATCCAGGTAACATTAACATAATCTCACAGCCAAATGAAAATTATGATTGCATCCGCAACGGCAAAGACGCCTCAAAACTGTGGAAATATTAGTTCCAGGGCCGTTCAGAAATCCAGAAGAATCCTAAGATTTCTACACTTTAGAGGACAGGAGTACTGGAGGATCAATGCTTCATGTCAAAGTCCTAGTCAAAGAGGGATAAAAAGGAGAGAATTCATAGAGATATTTCAGGCATCTGGCAGCAGATTTTTTTTTTCCAAGTTCTCACCTCTAAAATTAGACAAAAAGCCTAGAATCTAGAATTAGACAAGCCAAGTTAGCCATTTCTTTCCCACAGATTAGACCTCAGTCTGTCAAAAAGCCAACCAAAAGCAGCCAAGAGAAAAACAAATGGCACTTTAGATTCAATTAATCACCAGTTGACAAAATTTGGATTTTCACACTGGCCCAACCAATTGCTTTTACGCTGACGGAGTTCCTTCATTATTCGTACCCCACTCTTCTTCTGCCTCGTTACCATTGACGAGTACAGCACCATCATTTGAATCAGCATCTACAACAACTGCTTCTTCCTGACCTTGGCTCTCTTCCTCTTCATAGTGTTCCTCTTCATGGTTATCCACGTGCACTCCACTTTCCTGGGTAAAAAGGACCCGATACCAGCAATAGTTAAAAGCTTTTCCCACAGGAAGATAAGTAAATGATCCCTCTTTCTTTAGGAATGAGGTCCCAGGAAAAGAAAAGGACCTAATTTCTAATTCTGGTTTATTGCCTAAAAGAACTGCAATAATTCTGTCAACAATTACACAAGGTTTTGCTTTCTAGACATAAGAGATATATCAGAGTTGCTGTTTGCACTTAACAATTTGTGCTTTCATTCCATTGATGAGACTTAACCTAAGGACAAGCTGCTAGCTACCCATTCTTTTGAAGGAAACCCAAGTTTTCCTTTGCTTCTTGAAGACAAGCAACTCAGGCAGTCAAAAATTATTCCATAACTGGCAACATAAAGCAGCTAGCATACAACCCCTCAATTTTTCATTTTCATCCTGCTCTACTGCAACACAAAATAGATGTTTTCTGAGTAACATTATGCACATAGTTTATAATCACCACCATCGGCATAGTTAATTAACAAAACAATTATTCTCTTTTTGAATAATTTATACCTCATGAGGTGCATCGCCATTTTCAATTGGCTCATCATCTTCTTCCATTTGCATGTTTCTGAAAGCCTCAACAAGAGTAGTGGTTGACCTATCAGAGTGCTTCACATATTCTTTGGAAGGAGGAAATTGAACCCTGCAATGCATTGAACGGAAAATGTCGGTGAAACACGGCTGTAATGCAAGTGCACAATAGGATAAACCATTCAGTAGAATAACAAGCAAATGTGATGTGGATGATTACGCAATTTGAGATGTGGTAGGGAAGCACCAACATTACCTTGACTCGGCAACCTTGGACTCAATAGAAATTGATACTTGCCAATCATCAAACAAATTGGGATACTCTTCAGGGTCAGCTAAAGATTCTGCAGCTTTAGGGTTGACCTATAATTATGCAGCAACCATCAGTCCAAGCAGAACCAATCACACCAGCTCACAAGCAAAATAAAACCTTCAGCCACAGCATTAAAATGTCACGTCGAATACATCATATTCCACACAAGGATATCAAAGACTGCCTAAAAAGAAAACAAGGTATTACCTTCTTCAGGTCATTTCTCCAGAGAGCAACTATATCGGAAACTTTACTTGGAAGGTACGAACGAGCCATTAGTGCAGCCTCTGGTATTCGATTGCTGCAAGGGAAATATCCATTAATAAACCGCTTCATGTTTCTTCAACAGAAAAGGAAGCCGACTACTTGCCCTAATAATTTGAAAGAGAGAATACCTATCCACCAACAGCTGCAGACAATCTTCCAATCTGCCCAGTGTAAACAAACATAGAAATGCAACATTATTCTTTCCTTGCTCCTTAGCAAGGGTTGCAAGGTTAGACATTCCTTCAGCATCACCCAAGGAAGAATAGAGAAGCAACAAGCCACTTAAGTCAATGGCTTGTTTCATACATTCCTCCGCCATTTCCAGCTGCAAAAGATCCACAGAAAATATAGATTGGTGGGACACTATCTTTTAACAACACCAAAAGAATTATATAAGTAACCTGTCCAAATATAATCTATATAAAATGGCGTGTTGCTAAAGACTATATGGATTTAAATAACAGAACAACAGTCAGATATTCGTATTGCAAAGATTTCAAACTAGTGAAACCAGTAGCTAAACAAGATGTAGGCAAACAATGGATGCTAAAGAATCATGACCAATTAAAACTCCCTTTCCCCCCAAACAGGTTCTTTCGTGCTTTGATGAACCAAAAGCAAACAACTTATGTTTGGTAGAAGTACCTTCCCCGAAGACATGGCCAATTCACCCAACTGTTTCCATTTAGACTCGCTTTGTGCTTCCATAGCAATTTCCTAAACAAAATTTACCTGAAAATTAGACTGTAAAAGAAGAAAGCAGACAAAAAGGTATGCAATAACGGCGACAATAAAATTCCAGATCTAGTTGTAAATCACCAGAAATGTCCTTTTGACATAAATGAACCTTACCTGCGCAATCTCCAGTCGACTCAGCTGAATGGCTAATTCAAATCTGTAATCTGCATCTGTTGCTACTTCAAGCGCCTCCTCTACCATACCTCTTGATTCCAAAAATCGAGCAACACTGAGTATATGATAATCATAAATTTCCAATCAGCATAAAATAATTCAGACTAGCCCAATCAATACATTAACCAAACTCGTGTCATGCCACACCAAAATCATAACCTGTTACGATGTTCCTTCGGAATAGAAGGCAGAATTTCATTTGCCCGGTCAAAATCTCCACGCATGACCAGAGTTTTGTACTCTACCAGGCTGAGGAGTAAAGTGTATCCCATAACACTGAAGGAAAATGTAAACAAAAGCAAATTATGGCCAGCTCAATTAAGATATGATAAAGGAAATTATCAAGAAATAGCTGCTCACTTAAATTCTTTATCTATCAAATATACTCTGCTCTGATTGGCAAGATATCCCAGCAAGTACATGGGTCGGTCTAGATGAAACATAGTTGTTACCTGTAAACAAAGTGGAAACAGTCAAATCCCTTGAAATACCAAACGAGTGAAAAAGTAAAAATATTTCTGCAACAGAAAAGCACCCGCAGACAGTGTCAAACCAAAGAAAAAGGGCGAACAAAGGTCATACCTCGCCCCCAACACAATAGTTAAGTCTCCACGAGGAATTGTTGTAAATAAAACAATCACCAACCCAGAGACCAGTTCTAACACGTTCGTTGGTTTCATGGAGAAGTTCGAAGGAATCTTCAACTCCCTGATCATCCACTGACTTTCCGCTGTCAAGGTAAGAAGAAACTACATCCCTCTGCAAGTGATGTTTCTCATGTCAACAGAATAACATCAAACTATCAACAGAAATTCCAATTCAAATGATGAATATGTTTCCGTGTTTTCTTACATTATATTTCAGGATATAAAATGATGTATCACTGGCAATTGCCACCAAATCACCACTATCAGCCCAGTAGAGATTCTGCATTCGATCGCCATAGATTTGAATAAGTCATAAAATATTGAAGATTTGTTCATGAGTAGACAGAGAAAATGTGGAGAATAGCAACTCCAATTGGATTACCTTCACATTAACATCAATTCTTCTGATCAGTCTGCACTCGGCCCAATCATAGAAACAAATGAAATCATTTGAGCACATTGCTAGCAAAGTCCCTCCATATATGCGCTCAGCAGAGAAGGTTGGTCTGACGCTACGTTTCTCCTAATAAATATACAAATTTGAAATATACTCATTAAAAATAAAATGAAAATAAAAAAGAAAATTTAGTTATTTATCGAGGGTGACAAGAAACTGAATATGATACATGTTGACAGAATAGCAATTGCCCGTGTATGTACTTTAGAAATAGAATTTGGCCACTTACTGACGATTATATAAGTAAGAGATTTTTCTGGATATCATAAAAGCATAGGATATTTTCCGGTCATTTTTTTAGTAACTTGTCAAATTTTGATAGATGATATAAAAGACAAACCTGGAAAGTTTTATTGAAAATCATGATCTTCGAAGTACTTTCACGAACAGCATATTCTCCGTCAGATGACCAAACAAACTCCAGTGCTGAACCAAAGGATCTATTTCTCCATGCCAATGCGGTATAAATAATATACTCGCCATCACCACAGACAACAACGAACCTCCCATTAGGATTGTGCCGTAAGCTCTGCAAATTATGAGGAGAAAAGGTAAGGAATGCATAATAATCAAAACAGAAACTCAATGAGAGAGGCCACACAAGGCCAATTATCTATCATCCCGGTTAAATTATTTAAGTATAAGCCACCAATCTACCTGAGGATAAAGATCACATGTACCCAACTCCTTGACTGCCAACGGCAGCCTTTCTCCATCCGCAATCTATTGACAATAGAACGATACGGAAGATTTATTTCAGTTCAATGCGCTAACGAAATACAAGTTATTCAGATAATTTCTAACCTCAAAATCTGCTCTGGCACTCTTTATGTTTACTGTTTGAATTTCATTGTGTTTAGCCCAAATAATTTTCCCACTGTTATCCATGCTTGCCACAGGAACTTCTCGACCTAGCTTCACCATGATTGTCCCTTCATCATAACCAATGACAACCCTACAAATAGAGAAAGTGGTTTATATCACACCAAGCCAAACATACATCCAGAAGAGAATAAAAAAATGAAAAACAAAAAAAATGTAGGAGTTAAACAACTAGGAAATTGAGAAGGTAAAACCAGAAACTACATTAAAACCTCAGGAGGAAAGTAGGGTTCCAAAGGTTGATGTGTTCAAAAGCTGACAATGTGTCGTTTCCATGTTGTCCAAGTAAAAAAGGGTAAAAAATAAACAAGAATATAAAAAAAAAAGATAGAAACAATAAAGCAAGGACATGACTAGAGAAAACATGCAAAGAATGCCATTTAATGAAACAAAAAAAGGTACACTGATAAACTTACCGACGGGATCCCTTCATGTATCCTATGGCCCAGACTCGCTCAAGACCGTAATTCAGTGTATTCTCAAGCCTATAAGATAGCATCAGTTGGTCAGTCGAGGATTTAGATCAAGTCTAATGCAAAACAGCTCAGAATGCGACCAGCCAATAGGAAATTAAGGATAAATTAAAATTTCTCTCTGATTAAAAAGTGATAATCTCTGAGCTACCTGGAAAACTCACCGATAAGTAGTTGAATGCCAGATGCGAACAGTACCATCCTCAGAACCCGTGATTATAATTGGTAGCTCGGGATGAAAGCATACAGCTGAGACATTGTGTGTGTGGCCTTCCAATGTTTGCACGCAACTTTTTGTCTGATAATCCCACACCTGCAAGGACCAGCAATAAGCTCTGCAATGACATCATTTTGGACTTCAGAATACAAGATGAGTTTTCCTTTGACAAACCTTAGCAGTGTGATCATCAGAACCTGTGATTAAATATGGTTTATCACCACCAGTAAAGTAATCCACACAATTAACTCCTTTCTGGTGAGCATCTAGTGTGAAATTTGGGTCCGGCGATCCAAGATTCCATATCTACATAGCACCATTAGGACAAATTTGAAGCGATTGTTGGTAGATAGTATGGAAAAACAGTATTTAGACATCTAATATTGTACCTTTACGGTCCGATCAAGGGATGCACTCGCAAATGTGTTTGTGTCCTTCGGGTTGAATGTTACTTGCATCACATAGTGTGAATGTCCCTCGAAAATCTGTGTACAGACCCAGCCTTTCTCCCAGTCCCAAAGCTTAATTAGCATGTCATCAGATGAAGAAAGCACATACGGAAGGGTGGGGTGAACGGCAACACATCTAATGTAATCTGTGTGCGCTTCGAAAACTTTGACTTTGTCCATTGTGTTGTAATTGTATACACGAATAAACATGTCATCAGCACCAGCAACAACCCACTGCTTTCGAGCTATGAACTTAGCAGATCTAACTGTAACAAAATGAAAAATGACAACACCAGGGTAATTAAAATACATCCTTCACACAGTCTCACATTCAAGACTGAAGTTCGGACAAGAACTGAAGTGCTTACCCGGTAGTTCTGTGACTTCAAAGGACTTAACCATGGTCTGAAGAAACGTAAAAACTGAAATCAGGTGAAGTTCTAAGGTTAAAAGTAAAAAATTACACTTTTCTGCTAAAAGGGGGTAAATAAAATTATTTCCAGTAAAGTTGACTTTTTTAATTCCCACGGAATTATCTGAGAAATAAAAATACGAAAGGAGAGGCATACCACAGAAACACTGCAAAGATGTACCATTATCTGGGTGTTACAACTACCAACCAAATTCAAAGCCACCTCAGCAGAGCCACGAATCATTTATTAAGGTTTGATTGATCCCACCTTAACAATTACAAAACTCTGACTAACTTAATGCTACTCTAACTTCTGACAGGTATCTAGCATTATTGAAATGATCCATTCACATTGATGCAACTACAGCAAGGATCAGAACATAATTCAGAGACTCAGGAACCTTCCCATAAGGATTTTATTCCATGTCTGTGTAACTTCTAGAAATCAAGATAGAAATTTACATCAGATGCCCTTCCAGGGTAAGAATTCATGTACAGAGTCTATGACCATCACAACATATTTTACTGTGACCCTAAGCTTAATTTAGTTCTCATTTGGAGAAAAATCTAGAATAAAATATTTCAACTAGAGTCCCGCAAAGGCACATGAGTGCCCACTCCCAAATAAAAAAGGAAAGCATCAGCTGTTACTAACAAAGGAAAATCTGTATCAAAGATTCACAGCCAAAAGCATCTTTTACATATCTCACTTAATCTCTCTGCCGGTATTACAGTGAGCCACAAACATAAATGCATCACAGGAGAGGTTCAGATCTATGAACATTTCTCTCAACTTAAATGAACTGGTACCTGTGATTGGTAGTTCCATATACACACAGTTCCTGAGTACAAACTTGCTAATATCCTGTAATCAAATTGAATGGAAAATGCATCAGATAGGAGTCTGAAATTCAGTAAGAACGTTTGTAGGCAAGCCATAGAAATTTGAAAACTCAAATTGAAGTTTGTAAGAGAGTGTAATTCAGTTAAACATAACCCATGGATCCATGCCTACCATGGCTCAGTTGGATGCAGATCCACAGACTTTACCCTTTCGGATCTTTGAGCGAGTTTCCTCTAATAACATGAAAGGAAGGCTGTTACTCCAATTATTTGAAAAGCTAACAACCAAGCCAAGAGGGATTTTAACTTGAAGAACTTATGGACGTACCTTTATCTCAAGTCTGAGAGGCTGTTAATAAAAAAAAAAAGAGCTCGATCAGCCCAATTGTAAATCGGTCAGGAAAATACAATAAGTCAACTTCAATTCCGCTATTGCAAGTATAGAATTCGAGCTGCGGGCGTCAAAGAAAAAAGAAAAAAGAAGTTTCCGATTTCTTCCACGAGCACGTCCAACTGGGCAGGATCTGATAGAAGAAACGTGATCCAAATTCCAATTCCAATAAGCTGAACGACGCCAGCCGGACACAGACCTCACTCCATTCGTAAGACTGATCCCCCAACCTCGCATTCACTATTCAACGCGAAACCACTCCAACTCGACCAGAACGAAGAAAATACGCAAAATCACACCCCAATTCCATCAGATCTAAGGCGCGTCCACAGCTTAAGGAACAGTCCCGAAGCCGTAACCACGAAGAAGGCACGAGGCGCTCACCATTGTCGATCGAGATCTCTACTGGTCCGTCTAATGGGAAGGGACCCGTAGAGATCGCGCGATGGAAAGAGGAACGAAGGTGGAGGCGATGGGGACGGCGGTTTTGAACTACCGGAAGGGAGCTCGGTTGGGTGGCGAATAACACGACGACGATGGGAAGGGGGGAAGAGAGTTATAATAAGATCGGAGACGGCAAATCGAGTGTATTAGTAATTTTTCCTTTTTTTGTTTTAGTAAATAATATTGTATTAGTAATTTTGGTTAACAACTTGGGATTTGACGGGGAACCCCCCGTATTCAGACCGGGTGGAGTTATAATTTAGGCCAAATTGATAAATATATCATGTACTATTTTAAAATTGACAGATCTATCCTATCGTCTAAAATTACACCTCCCATAACCCCATCTGACGCCGTTATTGCAAATCCATCCTCCGTTATCGGACTCACTAACGGAATTCTACGTGGATTCACACGTGCGTAACGCCGTTTATTCGTTGCCGTTATAGTGGTGACTTTCCCAAATTACCCACGCTGTTCACTGAAAAACCGATAATACCCCCACCCCTAAGCCTTCCAGGGAGACGATCACCCCCTTTTATCAGAATAGATTTCCCCCCTTTTCATACCCTAACCGGTCCCCTTTGTTCCCCTTTGTTCCCCAGTCCTCCCATCGGCCGTCCCGAACGAGTGGCCTTCATTCCCCGTCCTCCCGTCCTCCCTTCGTGCTTCCCCCTGCGGTCCCCGACCTCTCATGGTTCCCCGAGGCCCTCATATGTCCCCTTCGTTCCTCGTCAGCTCCCTGGTGGTGATTTTCAGTTATTGTTCCTCGTCAGCCCGTTAGGTGTTTCCTCACACAGTTATTGTTCCACCTCGTTTTAATTTTTTTCAGTGAATAAGCAGTATAGTGTGTCCCCTTTGTGTTGTGATTTTCAGTAGAAGTGTAATGGGTTTTTCCAGAAGTTCTTCGTGTAGAAGCTCGAACAATACTGTATTGAGTGGTCGACATGTTTTTTGTCAATGTGGTGTAGAATGTAATTTGAAAACAGCTTCAAATGCAAAGAATTATGGTCGGAGATATTATGGTTGTCCTCGTTACAAGGAATCAGATGGTGGGTGTGGATTATTTCAATGGATTGATCCCGTAGGTGGTGGAGATGGTAGTTGTGGAGGTGCGTCGGAGATTGAGAAGATTGCTGATATTGAGGCTAAATTGAGGAAGACGGAGGTTGAACTAATCAAAGCCAAAGCAAAAATCGAAATGCTGAAGAATGGGGAGAATAGATATATTTGGATGTGTTGTTGTTTATTTTCAATAGTATGCATTTTAGCCTTTGTAATTGTTGTTAAGTGAAATTAGTGTTATAGGATGATGTACCTGTTTGGATGTTTTAGCATCAGTGAGGAAGTTGTAAGTATTTGGATCATTTTGCATTATTTGATGGGGTACCTCTTTGGTTCTTTAAACAGCTGATTTGGAGAATTGGATAACTGGATAACAATAGGAAAATCAATTTCAAAATGATTTGGATAACTGAACCCATGGTTTGAAGGCATCAACAGTGACTAAACATAAACAACTACAGAAAAGCAGCACATTTGCAATGGTTTGATAACAAAACATAATTCTTCAACGCTTCAAAAGACAACTGCAGACCAACAGCAGACCACCAACAGTAGACCAACTTCATCACATGCTTCCTGCATTGATAGCATTTCCAGAAGTGAAACTTGGTCCAGCTATTGCAGATTCTTGGGTTGCACTCGTCCCCAGATTGTAGCTACTCTGCAGCGGCTCCATATTGTTGCTACTTTGCGGCGGCTCGAAATTGCTGTCCATTCTTCCCCTGCCCCTGCTCCTGCCTGCACTGCCCCTACCCCTGCTCCTGCCTGTACTGCCCCTGCTCCTGCCCCTGCCTCTCCCTCTGTTTGTTGTGTCAGTGGTGATTCCATATTCCTGTAAATGAATAAACAAACATAAATGACCAAAATATGTGAACATGGCCTAAATGACATATTATATTACCCCCTGTCTTACCAAAAGTATAAGAGCATTTTCTTGTTGCTCCGATCGAACAGACTGGTCAGAAGTGGAGGCTGCAGGTCGTGCTTTGCAGGACCTTTTGTTGTGGCCATATCCCATACATCTTCTGCATTGCATTTGGAGTCCTGTCCTTGGTAGCTTGTTGAGGTTCTTCGGTTCCTCATCTGGACCCTTCTTCCTGGCCTTTTTGGGTCGTCCTGGTCTTACCTTAAAAGGTGGAGGTAAGATGGGCTCCCCTTCAGGAGCTGGCCAAGCGACTTCTCCCTCCAACGGCTTCAGCGGGTACTTGTATGCTCTCGGGTAAGTGTCCTTCTTGAACCAGTGACTCACATAGGCCTCAGTATCATGTTTCATGAAGTTAATGCATGCAACTCCATGAGAACAAGGAATTCCATTCAAGTCCCACGCTCTACATGTACAAGATGACCTAAGCAAGTTCACCACAAACTTCTCTGTCCTATAAACAACCTCAAACAGTTCACCAACGCATGGTTTGGGGACCCATTTTCCTGCATCTATCTTGATTTTTTCAACCTTGGATCTAATTTCAGGACATAAGATACCAGTCCTCTCATCAAACATTCTACTCTTAGTATACATCCTTTGCATAAGAGCTGACCTAATTTCATCTAGCATGTCAACAATAGGTCTACTCCTAGGCAATGCAATGTAACTATTAAACGTCTCGCATATGTTATTATCCGTTGCACACAAAAGAATACCTCCTGCAAGATGCTTCAAAAAGGTCCCATCAAACCCAACCACGTTCCTGCATCCTTCTCTGAACCCCTTCCTAATTTCATCAAACCCCACATACAGACGCTTGAAAGTATTAAATAATCCCGCACTTGGCGTAAATTCTGTCTCAAGCTTGAATGTACTGTTCGGGGACATCTTACTGAGGTATGCCACATAACTCCTTAATTTCTTGTAATGCACCTCAAGTGTCCCATGCAATAGCTTCTGAGCATGCCACTTGGCACGGTACACTTGCCATTTGTCTACCTGAATGGAATATTTTTCCATCAAATCCACCATGATGTCACTCGCTGTCACTGTTTCAATAGGCCGATTATTCTTAATGAACTCACGAGCCAACCAATCAACACTAGTACATTTGTGTTCGGTGTTGCACGACTTAACTACAACAGTTGACTCCTGTTGCAACCACCCAACATAAACCCGCCAAGGACAGCCCTCAGAACATGCCACCTCCATCCGTTTCTTATCACTTCTAACCCAATGAATGTTCACACCATTATAAATGGCATAATCCTGGACACCATATCTAAATTGCTCTAAGCTGTCAAATGTCAATCCAATATCAAACACTAACTCCCTATGATCACAACCTGGATCATACATCCTTGACTTCACCCCACTGGCTGCTAATTGTCCTTGATTCTCAATCAACCCATCATCGGACAACTCATCCTGAGACCCAGCATAATCTGAATTTTTTTCACTGTCTAAATCAACATCCAAGTCCATCTCACTCTGTAATCCCTCGGGCACCTCATTCTCAACCGATGGCTCTTCATTTCCTAGATGCTCATTTTCCAAATTGTAAGTTTCCAAATGCTCATTATCCAAATCCTCATATATTTCCTCCATATCAGGAACACTTCTCTCATCACCCTCAATATATATATGGATATATTTCGCTTCTAACAAGAATGAGACCATTTCACCTACTTCATTATCTGTGTACATTTCTCTCAAACCTTTAGATAAACTATGGCGAGGCTTGACAAACCACATTTTACTAGGTTCGTACCCAGACTTTCTAGCCAAGTTCAATATCGTAAAATACCCAATCTTATCAACATCAACATCCTCAAACTTGCTTAATTTTCCCCCAATATACCTAACACGGCCTGACCGACTTAGCTTCCCTCCCACATGGAAAATCAGATCTCCCCTTAGTACATCCATCACAACCTAAACACTATACAAAATCAGTTTTACTAGACCTAGGAACCAATACTTAGCAGAAAAATGAAGAAGGAAAACAACGAAACACTTACCAGAAGGAGTCTTGAGAAGCACGAATATGGAGGGTTCTGAAGTTTCTTCAAATTGGGACTTCCTAAAATGAGAAAAACATTAGGGAGAATGGAAAGAGCTGTCTTATTCTGACAATGTTTCACTAATTAAACTATACAGAGAAAACATCCCGACCGTCTAAGACATCATATGCTAACATACTGACGAAAATAAGGATCGGGGACGGATGATTTTGGCATTCATAGATTTAAGTCAAGAATAATTGTCATTTTTAAATGTGGAACGAGAATTTCAAAAGCCTTCAAAGCCATGACTCTGTCGCCCAATGACTGCCAGTCTAGGTGCTGCAAGTTCGCTAAGTTGGATGCGTGGGTGAAAATTTCGCAGCTTTATGACATCAAATAGAGGGAAACGCTTACCAGACGAACTCGGGACAAGGAGACGGAGCAAAGCAAGCCCAGCAAGCCCAGACTGATTCAGGAAGACCGGCAAGCACGAATAGTGGATGGGCTCTTGAAGATTCGTAAAAATTGGGTGAATGCGAAGGCGATTAGGGTTCTTATGGGGGATTTGGGTTCATAAGGTGATTTCATCAAGGGGGTCACTTGTCTTAGGGGTGGGGGTATTATCGGTTTTTCAGTGAACAGCGTGGGTAATTTGGGAAAGTCACCACTATAACGGCAACGAATAAACGGCGTTACGCCACGTGTGAATCCACGTAGGATTCCGTTAGTGAGTCCGATAACGGAAGATGGATTTGCAATAACGGCGTCAGATGGGGTTGTGGGAGGTGTAATTTTAAACGATAGGATAGATCTGTCAATTTTGAAATAGTACAGGATATATTTGTCAATTTGGCCTATAATTTATTTAAAATTTGAAAACGACCGGATAGCACAGTGGATTAGCGCGTTTGACTTCGGATCAAAAGGTCGTGGGTTCGGCTCCCACTGTGGTCGGATTTGGGTCTTCTTTGCTATTCCGAATACCAAGTTCCCAAATAAGTTTAAGAAACAGCATTCTGACGCAGTTCATCTTCTCCTGACATTGCTCTTAATGCTCACAGTCCACTTCTACTTAACTGCAGGCAGACCTTTGTTAACAACTACTTTTTGGGTTATCGAGGTGCAGTACTTCGCCTTCTCAGAAGCTACGGTGCTAATCACTGAATTCAGTTCATTAATCTCAGCAATCTACCAGTCAGTTCTGCTCAGCATGGACAAAGACCTTGGGCCCAATGCATACGATGAGAAATCATCCACTGACTTCCTGAACTCTTGCATTTCCAACAATGGCATCCTCATTCGCCAACTCAGGATTTACTGACAATATATTAGCATGGGGAAAAATCCTAAAGCTCCCTGGTAAAAACTTCGATTTGAGATTACAGCCCAACCTGCCATGGTCGAGATAATGGAACCTCCTGTTTGCCTGAATTCCAAAATTGTGTCCTTGCTATGCAACCATGACATTTCACTGGACGGTTCGTCCTCGTCCACTAAAGCATTAATCATGGCAAGGCCTCCTTCTCCAAAGTCCCACTTCCTCTGATTCCCATTGCTTGAAGATGATCCGGGGGACCTCAGCTTGAAAGAGTTGCTGAGGTTGGAGAGGAACCTAAAGTCAAGGATAGAGGTAGGGCTCCACAACGAATCCGAATCAGAAGGCGACTTGGTAGAAAACCATCTCAGGAAAAGAATCGGTAATGTGTTTCAGACAAAAAATCTCAGAGGGGAAAGGAGACTCTGTGGGCAGGTAGGTCATTGATACAACACAGAGAGCAGCCTTGCCCTGCTACTCATGGCAGCGTCGTCCGAACTGCATTTTTTCGCAATTTTTTTCCATCATTTGTTCAATAACAGTGAAGTATTCGACCGGGAAATATCCCATTTTCTGTTAACTCAACTGAAAAGAGAAGAAAAAGGTTCAGATTACTCGACATCGTATCAAGAACTAAGGAACGGGCTCGTCCACCACGAAACCATCAGGAAACAAATGTAAAGGATCGCAAACCAGGTAGGATATGAAGAACAAGGTAATAGGAAGACACAGACGCACAGCCCCGCAACATCACACTAATCAGACAAATCCATCCTCCTGTCTACCCTAAGTCAAGCATCAACGCTAAGCACAAACCAACACTCCCAGCAACGCAACCACGGAAAGAGGACACGCGATCTTCCCCCATCACCAGATGACCATCTCAAAAACAACAAACGACAAAAAAGGAAAGCCCAAAATCGGATTCAAGCAACAAATCAACTCCAAATCCAGCGTCAGCAATTAAAAGAAAACAGCCACCCATCCACGGCACCTGGTTTGTTGCTGCTCGGGCATATCAGCAGAGAGAAGAACGGAGGTTTAGTTCCTCCAGTTCTCCGCCTACTCCTCCATCTCCATTTCCGTAGCTTAAAGAAGTAAAGCGGAAATTCTAGAGAAGACGTAGCTCGCCGCTTCGTCGTTGCCGCTCAAACACCATCACTCTTATTATTCTCCTCTCGCTCTTATTGCCTTCCCTTTTCTTCTATCATTCTTTCTCCTCATCCACTTCCTTATTAAGCTACGAGGTCGTTTCACGTGTGATGCGAGAAAACCCAGTCTACGAAAAAAGTGGAAACAACTAGAGGACGGTGCTGTTTGTAGAGAAAAAAAATTATGCTAAATACGTTTCGAGTAATATTATTTTAAGTTATTATTTTAGATAAAGATTTTAAATTTATACATCGGAACAACGATTTAGAATAAAACTGATAAAGTCGCAATTTAAAATTTTTTAAATTTCTTTTATTTTGGGCTAAAATGTTGAAAACAAGTTTATATATTTTAACCTAATAATTTTTTAAAAAATTGAATGAGTTAACATTTTTTTTAGATTTTTTTAATGTTAGACTAAAATGGTTGTTTGAAAAGTATTTTTATTAAAAGACTTTTTAAATCACGATATTCTTTCAAATAACCACTATTTCAAATATCACATTATTAAAAAAATTTTAAGTTTCCCAACATCATGATTTGAAACAATGAGTTCCGTTTATACAACAACTTAAGCACCATACGAATAATTTTAAAAACTCAAATAGCATTTCCGACTTTTTTTTTCAAACCTAATCGATTACACCGTATCAAAACCCATTTATTTATATCTGACGTCAACGCTTCTGACCCACTAATTAATTCACCCCACCTCAAAATAATTCACACAAGCCATTTTAAAAGGTTTTACAAGGGGCAGAGGCAGAAAACTTTCTTTGTTTGGTCTAATGACCACAATCCAATAATTCATTGTTCACGTATCCTACTACTATTTCAAAAATACGAGAGGCTTCTCTGTAAATTTGAACAAATTCCGTGATTGTTTGATTGTTCTACTAAAGTTTTTTACTTTAAAATGGTTCTTGCAGATCATTGCCACCGGATAAGGTACCGCTAAATGATCCGGCCATCTCACGGATTAATTAGTAGGCCCGTCCGGTTTCTCGGTATCCATTGGCTCGGTGGATGCTTGGGTCACCTCATCTGAGACGTCAGCCATTTCATCCTTAGTGTTGATAGCATCGGACATCTTGGCATCCCCATCAATAGGCTGCTCACCTGGAGCCGGCTGTAGAGGAACTTCAGGGGAGGCTGGCTTAGAGGGCTTGGGTTTCGTCATTATCGGCCGGCAGACCCTGATGTACGCAGCAAGTGATGTTAATGAGCTGCCTCCAATGCCGTGAACAACCAGAGAAATCTTGCAGAAAGACAGAGCAATGTGTTTACCTGTCGATAGACTCCACCTTCTTTTTCAGGTCGCCTGAGAAGAGCACCGGAGTGGCAGTCTTGGGGAGGGACTCCTGCTGTTGCATCTTTTCTCTCAACCAGGCCTCTGCCTCCACGCATTCATTCAAGACCTGCAGCAAGATCAAAAATTGAGAAGAAAAAGGCCTATATATATTTCGCAGACGCGAGACCTAACAAAGGCAACAAAATCCTCCACCTGCTGCTTATCAGCCAAGTCAATATGATCAAACTTGGGATCATTGGACATGGCTGCATTTCTGTAACTGTTGATGCAATACATTAGCTGATCGGTAACTGCTCCTCTGTCAGTGTACTCTTTATAGCGCTCTTCGATAGGGTCGCCTTGCTGTAGACACATCACCAATCATGAAAAGGTCTTTTCTGCGTGCAGAGGATAAAATAAACAGGCAAACTCTAAATAGCAAAGGATGTTACCTTCTTGAGGTCTTCAAGTTTGGCAACATAAGCTCCTTTGGTTTCATCTTCACCATCCTCATACAACCAATCTTCAACCTCCTGGAGTCTTGCAGTGTACTGTTCCCTCTCTGAATCAGTGACAAACTCCTGGTACTTGTCATTGAGCTTAGAAACGAAAGAGGCACAATAGTCAGCTGAGATGTAAAGGAAGACAAGATAGAAGTTGACCAGATAAACGCAACAGCCTATATATTTCCCTTATCAGAAGAAATTCAAAGGACAACAAAAGGAAGAGGAGGGTCAAACCCCTTTTACCTTGTTTCTCATTTCATAAACGTAAGCTTCAACAGCATTCTTCTTGTCCTTTGTTTCTTCCATCACACGATCCTGCAAGGCCATCTCAAACTCTTTTTCAACAGCTGCTTGTAGGTCTCCTTTAGATAAGCCTCCGTAAATAAGTTCAGCCACGGGCACATTGGTCTTTGTCACCTTCTTCTTTGGTGCCACAGCCTAAAACCCAAAAGCCAATGGCCTTTCAGAGACTCAGCAAACTGAATTAAACTCTTTGAAAACAAGAAAAAGGCTCACTGGATGCAAACAAGACCATGTAAGGAACCCTGAATATCGTCCTTGTTAAATCACAAATTGGACAAAGCTAATACCTGCCTTGCAACTACAGTCAGGAGATGTTTATATTCTTTGGTAGGTCAAGAAGGAAAAAAAGAGGTATAAAAAGTTAAAAAGTACATATCTAACATCATACAGAAATTATAGCTCACAAACTCAACATACCTTTGTCTTTGTTTCCACTTGCACCGGTTTGTCCACTGAATCAGGAACGCCATTTTCATCATTTGAAGTATCGGCTCCTGCATTGGCTGTTCCCTTGGCATCTTGCATACTCGCATCGTCATCACCGGAAAATGGAACGGCTCCAGAATCCGTTTCCATCTTACTTGTATTTTCTTTAATGACAGGTACTTCAAGTTCCTCTTCTTCTAACTGCTGGGTCGACAGCAAGAAAGTCAATTTAACATGAAGAATAGTAGAGGAAATCAGGATGCCTGGTGAAGGGACAAATGACAATAACTTACTATAGCTGATTCTACTGACACAATTCCATGCAAGTTCAGTCGAGCTTTCACTTTTACTTTAGCTCTCTCAGCCTTACATTGGAAGGGACCAATCTGCAGAAATTTTAGATCAATTTATCAGTTTGACTTTGACTACTTCGAGTGTGACTAATTAGCAAGCCCAGACACCTATTAAAAGAAGCGGTGAGCCAAGAGATACAACCGAATCACATTTAAATGAAAAATACTCTTACTGTATATGTACTGATTTTAGCAGACTCTGGTAAGTCAGTAGAATCTGCATATTGGACATCGACATGGAATGTTCCAGATCTGTAAAATGTCAAAGCTTTCACACTTGGTATGGGGTTTCCTTTAGAAAAGACAAGAGTACTTTGTTGGTTTTCCTCTACTCCATTCTCAGCTCCTGGTACAGTGCCTTTCCATGACATAGATACCGAAAACGGAAAACTCTCATTGACCTACATCAACAAAAGGAGAGGTTTATTGACAAACTATGAAGCGAGACGATACAACCATGGTCATGCTACTAAACAAGAAATTATGCCACCAATTTCAACTTACGAAGCTAACAATAAACATGTTAAAAAAAAAGTATATCACCTTAAACACATGAAAATTCAAAACCATTGGGCAAGAACAAGGTCAACAAAGTAGGACATGTCAATGCAACAACTGATCAGTACTGTACCTGGAACTCACGGACTTTGAAATTAGGACTCAGGATGGCGCATTCTAGTGCACATCCCCTCGCTACACACTCACTAGCATTCAATGTGCGCCGGGGTTCTTTCCCAAAAACCTCGGACAATATTTTCACGACAGCGGGCACCCGAGAACCAGAACCGACCACCTCGACTGTGTGTATATTTTCCACAGCAAGACCAGTTTCAGCAAGTGCTTTCTCCAGGGGTTTCTTCACCCGCTCCAAAATCGATGCACTGATCTGTTCAAATTCATCTCTCTTAATGGATCCCTTCACATCCTTGTCATCCATCAAGCACTCTATGTTTAGCGGGGCCTCTGGGTTTGCACTGAGGACTTTCTTCAGCTTTTCACACGCAGCCCTAAGCCTTAACGAAGCTCGGGCATTCTCATATACATCGATCTTGTATTGCTCCTTGAACTTAGCCGCAAAACGCTGGAACAATACCTCATCAAAATCTCGTCCACCCAGATTTCGATCATATGTATGGGCCAATACCTTCAATTGCCCCTTCTTAAAGCCTGCAATACAGACCTGCATGCTGGAATGGCCAATGTCAACAAATGCAACATTCAGCTGATCATTCTCTGGTAGATCAGTCTTGTAAATACCATAGGCAAGGGCCGTTGCAGTCATCTCGTGAATCAACTGCAGGGGGTGGAGCCCTGCGATAGTAGCCGCATCAAGGACAGCCCTCCTTTGGAGATCTGTGAAATATGCCGGAATCCCAATGCAGCAATCCACAACAGCTGCATTCAGGTTCTTCTCTGCTATCTCCTTTAGATTTGATAGCATCATACCCAGAACTTGGGTTGGTGTGAACACCTTGGGCTCTCCCAAATATCGAACATGAATCAGCGGGAATCCATCTGGACCTTCAGTAACCTGAAAAGGCAGAGACTTAAGATCTCTCTGCAGTTCAGGGTCGGAAAACTTGCGGCCAATCAATCGCTTCATCTGAGAAATAGAATTCTTCGGGTTCATCATGGTCGAAGCAGCACCTGCTGCACCAATAAATCTTTGCTTCTCTCCAAAACAAACAATAGCAGGAGTTTCTCTCTTCGACTCATCATTGAGGACGACATCGATTCCTCTCTGCCTAGCAACAGCTACAATGCAACTCTCATTTCCCAAATCAAATCCCACAACACTCATTTTCTTCTGTAGATATGTTCAGTCAGGCCAGGGAGGAAATGATCAAAAGGTCTCCTGCCCATATGTCATGAAACCACAAAATCAGCAGCATGCTACAATAGGACCATCAATATAATTTAACAACAGAGAAAAGAAGAACGCTGCAGTTCGACCTGTGGACAGACAACTGGAATGACTCTTGCAAGCACTAAAAAGATAATTTATCCACAAAGATTCGCAGCGAACGCTGCTGTCAATTGAAAAGAGGATGCACAACACGTGCAGAATCAATCATAGCCATGTCACGTGCCTGACGAAAGTCATCCAACCTACTCGGCACAACTGCATAGGCTACACCTCCTAGGCACGCGACAGAGAAATCCCCAGCCATACTAGCATCCGCAATATCAGGCCATCAAATGAACGAACTTTTCCGACGCCCTATCAACCCCATCATACACAAAGGAGGCACTAAACTCTACCGAAACCAACCGCATTCCTCCCCACACTCGGCCAACACCAACATCTGCACCTCCAGGAGCACCTAAACCACCCGCTTATCCGTAGAAAAGCAGACCCCGATCACGCAGTTCCAACAAAACCGGAGAAAGCAACCAACAATCGCATCATCGACGAATCACCGCACAGATCTAAACGCAACAAGTTCCCACAGAAAATGAACACGATGAAGTCAGGGACCGTGCTATCTAACCCAAACAGAGGAGCGATCAAGAACGAGGAAGAGGGAGCCGGCGGGCGAAAGTGTTCTGGAGCTTTCGAAAAGGGAACCGGACCGAAAGAGCTTACGTTATAGTGGCGGGGAAGATCATGCGCTGTCGATGGTGTGGAGTTCGTAATATATTTGGGGAGAGAAGTGTAGGCGCGTTGTGAGGCGAGGCGGTCTAGGGAGATCGGCCCTCCCGCTTCCAGAAAGATCTTCTTAGTTCGCAACGGTCCGGAATTCCGAACCCGACTTGGGCCTTTAATTTAATTGGGCTTCATTTTTGGCCCAATTCCTAGTGTCGGGATTGGGAGGAAACATCCGGCAGACAGTCTACCCTTGCGAATCCTCTCATTCAACACGAAAACCGAAGGAAATTAAGCAGTGCCCCCCACCCCCCCAGGAGAATAATTACACTCAAGTTGATATAATTAATATTCGTCGCAACGGGGAATAACTCGGCACTGATTCCCACGTTTGACCCAAAAGCCTTTCTGCTTTGCGACTGCGTTACATGAACGACTCAGTTCAAAAATTGTTCTTTCACCCTTTCCTCGTGATTCCTTCCTCCCGCTTGCTTCTACGAACAACGTCCCGTGACCTCAACGCTACCCCCGCCCTGCTGTCCGAATCCTGACGGAGGGAGATGACGAGGTCGACGAACGCACTGAGGATGTGCTCGTGCGAATCCCTGTCGTTCAGTCCCAGGTAGCAGAGGAGCATCTCCTCCATGAATTCCCAGTCCACGCCCCTCCCCTGGCACGACTCCACCATGTCCTGCATCGAGCACTTGAAATCCCGGTACGGGCACCAAGTCTTCTTAATGACCGCGATGCAGTCCTCCGGTAGCTTGATGCCTGAGGTCATGGGAGCAGCGACGGAATTGGTCTTCAGTGAGGCCGTGCTCGGTCCCACGTCCTCAGACATTGTGAGGCTGGTCCTTGCTTCCTCAATCAGGGAGCCGGTTGAGCCGGGGGCTACGAAGAAACGCTTCGACCCGCGGAGGTTCAATGGGGGATAGATCAGCCTTGGGGAATCGAACAGGACGGCGTCATTGAAGGCATGGCACTCCCCTTCGTCCTGCTGTTTCCTTGTCCCATGTCTCGTGACTTCCCCGACGTCGTCCCGGTCGTCCTTCAAGTAAAGAGACTTGAAGTTTTCAAACAGGAACCTGTCAATGTCCGCCAGGGTCGCCGCGCCATCGTTGCCGACGTCCTGGCCGTCACTCCCCTTCCTGTCGATGGCGAAGGAGCGGGTTTTCGGGTGCTTGCACCGGGACAGGATCCAGTTCCTCGAAGGCGACGGAGCCGGGGACCTCTTGATCTTGGGGAGGTAATCTTGGAGTGATTTCTGAAGCTTCTTCTTGTGTATTTTGCTTGATGATGTCGTCATGGTGGAAAAACCTTGGAACCGACGTGAATCTGAGGGATGGATTTTTCTCTAATCTTATAACAACTCGAACGCTTTTGAAACATACACCACATTGATTTGATTAATTAATTAATCAATTTAACCGCTCGTCGTCAACTTAATGGGATTGGTTGAGTATGCCCTCAATTGGGCTTCCGATTGAATGGGCTTGTGCCGCAGCTTCCGGCCCAATATCAGGAGCAAAGCTGGTACGACATCGTCCGCTGCTAAAACAGAGGCGAGGGGAGGCCGAGACAGATGTTCAAGTGCTTTGAGCGCCACGCCGGTAGTTGTCCGAAACAGAGGAGGAAAGAAAGAAACGAAGGAACGGATTCTGCGGTGTCACTTTTCTGATCTGGTCGTATTTTTCCCTGGTTTGGTTTGTTCGAGGGGTTTTTCTTCCTCACCCGGACAATTCTCCGGTTTCTGTTTTGACCCAACAGAACTGGATTTGTTGGTTTTTTGGGGAAGAAGAGGGGTGACCCTCGATGGAGATCGACACCAAGGAGAAGAGCACCCGTGAGGTGAGGCGGCGGAAGATCGTCGACTGCGGCTCCGATCACATCGCCCTCATCACTGGCCGAACGCCGAACCTCCCCTCCCCTCAGCTTCCCCATTCGTCACCCGTTTCTGACGGGGATAATCGAGAGTTTGACCGCTTCAAGGGTCATGCCTCGATCCCGTGTCACCATTCTTGTTTTTAGTTTTCATCTGGAACTGACATGGGACGTGTTCGTGTTTTGCCGCATTGCCAGGACATTTTGAAGGAAGGTACCGCAGAGCTGCCGAGGAATGAGGATTTCGTCGCGAGTCCGGAGAGGAGAAGGGAAATTCATGAGAAGGATCAGTCTCGAGCGATTGTTCTCGATAAGAGCCACCAGAGATCAGTGAAACCTTCGAGATTGAAACCTCAACCTTCACCGACCTTCTTCAGCTCAAAGAGGATAAATCAATACATCCTCGAGTCGGAGATCATGCGAGCGCTCTCCGCCCTCGCCATAGCGGTCATGGTCGTCTTATCTAATGCCGTCGGGAAATCTGGAGGATTCGTTTCGTCTAGGCCTCTGTACTTGTTGTTTTTTTACTGATGCCACAATCATGAGAGTGCGGATGCACTTTCATCTACAGAGGAGCCTGGCCGAGGCTACAAAAGAAGAAGAGGATGGGAAATCGCCCCAGGATGATAGTCAGAACTGGGACGGAGCGGTGAAGCTTCTGGAGAGAGGTTTGGTAGCATACCTTAGCGGAGTCTTCATTGACTGCAGCGTATATATGGTCATTGTTATGTGCAGTCTCTGCCTCCTATAGCATGCTGCCGTTAACAAATCTGAATTTTCTTCTCAGTGTTCCCAGTTAAGGTTAGGTTTGTTTAGTTCTTGGCACTTTGATCTGGTCTTTCATCAAAATTTTCAGTTTCTGTGAACTTTCCTTTGATCGGCATGCCATGAATTAGCTAGCTTCCCGTGCTTGCTTCTGTTGTGTTTTCTTTTGGTGTAATTCAGTCCAAATAATCCTTCATTTACCGTTTAGCGTGTGGCGGTCGATTTCTCGATCCCACTTATACAGCCATTTAACGTCACATAAACCTCACCTCGCTAACATAACGAAAAACATAACGTTCTTAGCAAAGAACATTCTTAGCAACGAAGAATAAAAAAAAAACATAACGAAAGGAAAGAACACACGCAAACCATCATGTTGACATATATGAATTTTGGGCGTTGTCCCAAGTGAGCCAAAGTAACGAAGCCCAGAGAGGTGCGCTCGAGCGCTGAAAGCGTCCCGTTCGAGAGTCGGCTCTTGAGCTCTCGAGAGGAGACTACTCGAGAAGCAGATGCTAAGCCCGAGAGTTAACACCAACCACGCTTGAGAGTCTCGTTGAACCACGATCTAAGAACACTTTTAAGCACACAACTAAGCCACGATCAAAGAGAAGAACACGTGGCAATCTCGGAAGGGAGGATTGAGATACGCCGCGCATGTCTCCTACAAAATAGGAGAGAGATCGTGAACACGATCCAAGAAGATCCCGAATCTGCTGAGTAACTGCAACCAAAAGATCCTGAGCTATAAAAGGATCGCAACAGACAACACAACAACAACGACAACAAACACAAACACAAACTATAAGTCTTTTTCTTTTTCCTTTTACTTTTACCTTACCAGGGTGAGCCTCCGGCCCTAGGCATTCTTCCATTGTCACGGTGAGCCTCTGGCCCTTGACACCAAATCCCGCTTCACTCCACCGTCAGGGTGAGCCTCCGTCCCTTGAGAATTGAATTCTGCATCATTCCACCGTCAGGGTGAGCCTCCGGCCCTTGACGATCAAATCCCGCCTTCGACCCACCACTAGGGTGAGCCTCAGGCCCTTAGTGTCCACGTTCGTCGCTTCCTTCATTCCACAAGGCGAATTCCATGAAAGGAGTTCGCCTCGACCGCCTCTCGTCCATCCCCGACCGTCGTGAAGCGTCACCAGGCCTTTCTTGTTGTTAACTCGTAGGTATCGTTGTATTGAATTCCGATATTGTTCTTTACTTATTATATTTGTATTCATTCACTTTGCGGTGTACAACACCAAACATTGTAAATTCAGTCCTGTTGTATTGCGTTTACTTTCACTTTAACGGCGACCACATTCATTGTAAAATTCGACACGTGTTGCGGGGAACAGCATTTTCCGCGCCAACACGTTTTTGGCGACCACAGTGGGAGTCAGAAATCGAAAATCTACTAAGAACCTTTAAAAATTGGTTCACACTAGGAGTCATGAGACAAATGAGAGTCTTAAGGATCCCAAAGAAGTGGATCCCAAAGAAGTTGATCCCAAAGAGGTCAATCCCATGAAGGATCAAAACAAGGATCAGGAGGTCCCTCCTATAGGACCCACTGATTGTCCTAAGCAAGAGAATTTTTCTGATGCTTTTATAGGCACTATAATTTAGCGATGTTGTGATTAGGCTAAGTTTAAATATGGCTGAAAATTATAGAGAAATATAAGTACGGATGGATCAAAAGGTCTAGTAAATATTAGACGCCTTTAACTCCCTTAAGGATGATAGGCTTAAGGAAAAGGATACTGTAAAGGAAAAGTCCTTTATGGTAGATGCTAGGTCTGCTGGAAAACAAAAAAGTCGATAGTGGGAATCCGCCTAAAGAGCAGGTCGTATTACGTTCTAAGGTCTCTAACGAGTTAGGCGTAGGTAGCTCGAGAAGCCCAGCACCTAATGTAATTGTCAATCTCAGCTCGAGAAGTCCGACGCTTGATAAGAACGCGAATGTAAATCCTACAATTATAGATCTCGAGCAGAATACTTATCCAGCCTATCCTCCTGTAAGTCAGCAAAAAGAAAATGAGAGTTTTTACTACAAAACCAGGGAGAATGTGAAAGCCAATTCTAATCCTATTATTGACTTGAGTGGACAAATCGCTCGAGTTATTGCCCAAATGGTGCTAGGTGCGAGGACCGAAGATGTGCGCTTGTGTAGGAGTCCAATTCCCGATTATATAGAACAGAGGATAGAGATACCTCGAGGGTATAAGATCTCTAGTTTTACCTTGTTCTCAGAAGATGATGAAATGACTCATGTAGAGCACGTAGCTAGGTTCACTTATCAAATGGGGGAAATGTCCGGCAATAATTTGTTAAAACTTAAGTTGTTCCCTAATTATCTAACGGGGGATGCTTTTAGTTAGTATTCGAAGCTTCTCCCAAATTCAATAGCGAGCTGGGTCGAGATGCAGACCCAGTTTTTAAAAGCATTCGATAAGCTAGATTCAGTGGTTACTATAGGAGAATCTTGAAAATGAAACAACTTACTAGTGAAAGTCCTTCTTTGTTCCTGGCAAAGTTTAGGAAGAATTTGTTAAAATGTACGACAATTTTGGCTGAAAGAGATCAGCTCAAGGTTGCACAAAGTGTATTAACTTTAGTAATAAGGAAGAAACTTCAGGGAGAACGTTTTCGGGACTTCTATGAACTCTCGAGACGAGCCACTGAGTACCACAACCTTTTATTAGAAGAGTTCATCTCCTCGAGAAACCGTCAGGCCGAGTGGGCAGAAATCAATTTGGCCGAATTTGTGAAGGGAGAGCCAAATGTTTGTGAGCCTCTAGTAAAGAAGAATTATAAGGCTCGAGCTTCTCTAAAATCTGAGGAGGAGACGTAGAACAGATGGATCAGATCTTTGATTGGCTGTACCAGAAGGGGTGTATAAAGCTCAGACCTGGTCATAAGCTGCCGCAAAACGATCGAGAGAAGCGGAAGAAGCACTGCAAATGGCATGGGACATTCACTCACTCCACTCAAGAGTGTGTGCATTTTAAGAACTTGATCCAGGACTTGATCGAGCCAATGGAATTAAAGTTTGCTCAAGTAAATGAGTCGAGTGCAATAGATGAGAATCCTTTCGGCGAAAAGCCCATAATACATATGTATTCTCCTGAGAATGAAAATAAATGTTCAAAATGCGTTGTTGACGATGCGTCTGCTTTTTATCTCGAGACTCATACTTATGCATCGCAGGGAATCAAGGTGTCTGGTGAAACCACTGTAGCCAATAAGCTCTTCAAGCGCCTGGTCGAAAGGCAGATAGTGAGTTGCCCGGCTCGAGAAATCTAAGAGGAGAATTGTCACTGGCATATGAACGCATCCCATACCACAGACAAATGCCGCAACTTTCGCAGGTATCTGCAGATCAACAAGAAAAGTATGTGGTATGATTTAACCCAACTCGAGGAAGTAGCCATGGGAATGGGACCGTCGTACTCCCGCTTTGCCCAAAAACATCCTTCAGGCAGTTCTTCATCTGGATCGGCAGGCTATGAACCTCGACAGAGGCAGGTCGAGGGGGAGAAACAAGCGACTAGGCCTTCTGTGCATGAACGTTTGAACGGTCGGGGCAGGATTGGCCGAAATGCTCGAAAGGCCGAGCCTGAAATGCCCGATAGCCTTGGTCTAGCGTCGGTAAAAAATGAAAAGGCTGTACCTGAGAAAGGGAAGGAGGTACTTCAGATCAATGCAAGAAGGCCCACAGATTGCCCGTTTTCTCAAGGAGGAGATGCTCTGTGACAAGTGCAAATTAATCGCCTCGAACAGGTTCCTCATCCCACAGATGTGCACTAAATGCTGTGTAGTGTACTTCCTGAAACTCGTCCAGATATTTCAGGAAGTACTAAAGAATGAGAATACAGGTAATTTCACCACCAACTTTATAGATATAGTGATGCCTGTAACTAACATGCAGGGAGTTCGGGGCTACGACCCCATAAAGGGAGATTTTGTTTACATCAAACGCCCTGTTAAAAGTTTCGGGCGAATTGTAGGAGAGAACTCGAGGGATCCACAATTAGAGTGGCATGAGTCTGCAAGAAAATAATAATTTCGAAAACGGCTCGCAAGAGAATCCTAAGACGGACTCAAAGGGAGGCTAAGAAAAGTCGGAGCGTTTCACCAAAAGAAACGGACGAAATTCGAGAGAAGACACCACAACTAGAGGATGAGGAAGAAGGCTCGGCCTATCACGATCACATCGTTGACACACCTCTACAAGAGGGAACTCCCGAGGGACATCAAGAGGACGAAGATCCTATGGTGGTCTCTTGTAATGTGGTCGAGTTGCCTATCTACTTCTCGAGGGAAGGTAAGAAGGTGAAGCTCACTAACGATGTAATACGTAAAGTCACTAAAGCGAGTGCAAGGTTCCTGAGAGGGTCCCCACTCCATTGGTTTCAAAAACCTACCTCCACGATGAGGCAACACATCCATTCCATGTTCATCACAGCGGAATTCGATGGAGTGAGAGTGAACAAAGTGCTGATAGACAACGGAGCCACAGTTAACGTCCTTCCCTTCGAAACTTTCATAATGATGGGCAAGGAAAGATGGCAATTAACAAATACGAGGATGGCAATCACCGCTTTCAATGAAAGGAAATCCGAATGCATGGAAGTATTCTCAGTAAATCTCCGAGTCGGAAGACACGAGATGGAGACCTCTTTCTTCGTGCTAGACATCACGTCAGCCTTTAACGCTCTCTTTGGTTGAGACTGGCTGCATAAAGCTACTGCTATACTGTCGACTCTACATAAGGAGTTGATGATATGGCTTGATGATGAAATAGAACTCATAGGAGCTGACAAAAACTTTTGTTCTTGTGAAACTAAGTCTCTATGTTCCATTGCAAAACCCGAGGAACAGAAACTCGAGGAGGAGACCGACCAAGGAGATAAGTCATTGAAGCCAGAGGTCGAGAAAGTCGTCGTTCGCCAATCCGAGGTCCCGAGGGTGGAACCACCCATAGTACTGAGGGGTTGGGGAAGCGACCAGGACGATGATGTCCCTCGAGAGAGAGCCTTTGCCCCTCTGTTCAGCTTCGTCATTGAAGGATCGGACGATGAAGAGCTCATGAACAACCCAAGCATGCTGGTGCCTGAAGAAGGGATACCCATCACTTGGTTTGGTGAAAGACCCCAAGAATGCCGGAAGGAGATATCGTGCTAACCCAAGCTGGAATCAGAGTTTGTGACACAGATTTCACCGATGTGGAGTATTGTGCCAGGCAAGCGGCTCGAGAACAAGGTAGCAATGCTGAAGCCGTCCAACCGCAAGGTGTTGGTACGGAAGCTTCTCGAGAACAGAACGATAGCACGGAGTTGAGGCCCGATAGACTCCTGCGCGAATGCACGTATGAAGATTGAGGAAGTCGAGGAGATGATTGATGTGTACCAAGAAACACATCCTTTTATTTTTCTGATTCTCAAAAGTGCGTTGCACCGCACCAGCATTTTCTCTACTCAGTTCTAGGTCATCATTAGGTGTTTTTTCTTTGCAACTCGACGGTTACAGTCAAGATACTTTGTTTTCAACTTCAGATCCATTGATCAGTGTCAACCTTGGTACTGATGAAAATCCTCGTCTTACCTACATGAGCGCAGTCCTAGACAATGAGTTATCAGGATCTCTAAAAGAACTCTTAAATGAGTTCCGAGATTATTTCGCTTGGGATTATACGGAAATGCCAGGACTTGATAGACGCCTGGTAGAACATAAACTTCGGATTCGAGAAAATTTCAACCCGTCCAACAAGCTCCTCGAAGGATGGTGGGTGAGGTAAGTAACCTCATGTATGAAGTAAAAAAACTTTTTCAAGCCGGTTATATCAGAACATCTAGTACACGGAATGGATCTCGAGTATCGTACATGTAGTAAAGAAAAACGGCAAAATTTGAGTGTGCATAGACTTTCGAGACCTGAACAAAGCAACCCCAAACGATGAATATCCTATGCCAATAGCCGACGAATTAATTGACAAAACAGCAGGGAACGTCATTTTGTCATTGATGGACGGTTATTCAGGGTATAATCAAATCTTCATCGCAGAAGAAGACGTGTATAAAATAGCCTTCAGATGTCCAATTGGCTTATTCGAGTGGGTAGTAATGCCATTCGGTTTAAAGAATACCGGTGTCACATATCAAAGGGCTATGAATGCGATTTTCGATCCCTTGATAGGAAAGACTGTAGAGGTTTACATCGATGACATAGTAGTAAAGTCATGAAAGAAACATCTGCGTGCCGAAGACCTTCGAGCGGCATTTCTTCAGATGAGAAAACATCATTTGAAGTTGAATCGTTTGAAGTGCGCGTTTGGAGTGCAAGCCGGACAATTCCTTGGGTTTTTTGTGCACCAGAAAGGTATTTAGATCGATCCAGGGAAAATTAAGGTTCTACAAGAATTGCAACCCCCGAAGAACAAAAAGGAGTTACAAGCTTTCCTCAGGTGAGTGAATTACCTACGAAGGTTTATTGGGAATCTGGCCGGAAAGGTGGAGGCTTTCTCTACACTCTTGAGGGGGAAGAACAAGTACATCTGGACGGAAGAACACGGACAGGCCTTCGAAAACATCAAAAATTACCTGATGAAACCTCCAGTCCTGACTTCTCCTCAACTTGGGAAACCTTTTGTCTTATATGTGGCTGCCACTGCTACTACGATAGGTGCATTATTGGCGCAAGAGGATGAACAGAAGAGAGAAAGAGTTGCATTCTATTTATCTCGACTACTGAACCCTACCGAGAAGAGATATACAGCTTTAGAAAGGCTATGCCTCTTAGTATATTACGCGGTGACAAAGCTAAGACGCTACATAGGAAGTAGTGAAGTCCATGTAGTCTTGAAAGCCCAAGTCCTAAGAACATTCTTCGAGAGTCCCCTGCTTACCGGAAAAGTCAGCAAGTGGAGCTTGGCACTTTCGACATATGACCTAAAGTTCAAACCTCAAAAAGCGGTTCAATGACAAGTTCTAGCTAATTTATTAGCAGAGTACTCGAGCGAAGCTTCGGTGGATAAAGAAGATGACGAACCGCAAGAACCTTGGGAAGCCTGGTTTGATAGCTCCTCAACAAGGTTTAGAACTGGAATTGGCGTCGTGATAAAGTCGCCAACAGGCTTCGAAACTAAATTAGCCTTTAAATTAACCAAGCACACAACTAACAACGCTACAGAGTATAATGCACTCATTGTAACATTACAAGCTCTACTCGCAAGCGGTGCAAAGGTCGTAATAATTAAAGGTGATTCACAACTGGTGGTAAATCAGGTAAATAGGTTAAGTCTTTGTCATACTCAAGAGTTGAGAAGGTATTTAACTTTAACCCAAAAGTTAATCAAAGAATTCCAACAAGTTACTCTCGAGCACGTATCTCGAGAAGACAATGCCATAGCTAACTCGCAGGCTCAATTAGCATCAGGGTACAAGTCGAATGACACTTTACGAAAAGAAATAGGCGGGATAATCCCGAGATCAGTCCGCCCATCACCGAACCGGGAGAAAATGGTTCTACTTCTGTTTACAAGGTAGACATCATGAAGGCAGAAGGAGATTGGCAATCACCGTACATTGAGTTCCTAAGGAACCCGAATTCACAGGTCGAGAGAAAGATCAAATTAGCGGTAAAACAATATATACTACTGGATGATCTTCTCTATAGAAAGCCCAGAGAAGGAGTACTGTTGAGATGTGTCGATCTCGACGAGGCAATGCCGATCATATTGGAGACTCATGAAGGTCTGTGTGGAACTCATCAATCAGGAGTAAAGATGTACTGGATGATCCAAAGAAATGGTTTCTATTTGCCGTCCATGAAAAAGAATTGCATCGAGATGGCTAAATGTTGCAGGAAATGCCAGAAGTTCGGACCTATAACTCGAGCCCCAGTCATGGAGTTGAGTCCGGTGACTCAGCGATGGCCTTTCAAGTCTTGGGCCCTAGACATAATTGGCCTTTCAAGTCTTGGGCCCTACTAATATATAGGCGTCTCCCAGAGTAGCTACAGATTATTATACGAAATGGGTAGAGGCTAAGGCTTATCAAAGGATCGACCAAAAAGAAATTGAGTTCATTAAGACGAATATTATCTTTCGCTTTGGACTCCCGCACAACATAGTAGTGGATATTGGAACTGCGTTTAATGGAGAGCAAATGCAGGAGTTCTCGAGAGAGTTCGGGTTCATCATTAACAATTCCACTCCTTATTATCCACAATCGAATGGACAGGCAGAGTTCACCAACAAACCCATAAAGAATGTCGTCCAGAAGATGATAGAGGATAACCCCAGGAGATGGCACGAGGTGTTTCTCGAGACGCTATGGGGTTTAAGGGTCACTAAAAGGGACAGCACTGGAGAAGCTCCATATAACTTAGTGTACGGACAAGAAGCCACTGTCCCTATCGAGATAAAATACAAGTCCCTTCGAGTTAACCAGACAGACCAAATGAGGGATCGAGAAGACGAAGTTCCTCGAGATGGCAAGTATCTCGAAGAGTTGTGCATGAAAGCAGCAAACAGGATGGAAGTACAGAAGAAACGGATGATGAGGCATTACAACAAGAAAGTCCATTCTAAAGGTTTCAAAGAAGGAGAATTAGTATGGAAGATGGTTCTCCCCATAGGTACTCGAGACTACTTTCTTGGAAATGGTCACCTAACTGGGAAGGTCCATTCAGAGTCAAGGAAGCTTTTCCCAAGAACGTATATCGGTTAGCAAGTTTCGAGGAACGTTCTCATGAATTAAAGATTAATGGAAAATATTTGAAGTCTTACAAACCAACCAGCTGGGAAACCCATAAAGAGACCTTAAAAAGGAAGTCCCGAGTTTATGGTTACAACTAGAAAAGGAATACTTTTATCGGAAATAAAATCCATTACATTGGTATAGTTCATGAGAAGACAAAGTACACATCTTCGAACAGTTTTTCCTTTACAGAGAGATCCAACCATAGGACCGAATTCTATCGGCTCCGGGGTTGGAAGGGAAAGAAGCGCAGAAGTCCTCCACCGACCCAACTAACTCTCCAAAAGCACAATGTCTATCTCAATTCCCGCTTCAAAGTCTGGAAAGAGGAGACACGTTGGGACACGTCGGGGAAGCGGATTGGGAGAGCGTGCTCGATTTTTCATTGCTTCACACTCAAGAAAGGGTGCGAGGCATGAAAGACGGAAACCCTGTCGTAGGTACCAGGAGCCTACAGGAGCCATGCGCTGCAGGTGAGCAACACGACCGCCTGAGGTTGTGGACCTAGGCTTTCAAGGGATGCGGGGTTGTGAACTTAGGCTTTTGAAATCTCGAAAAGATTTTGAAGAAGAACAGCATCGCGGAATGACATGTTTGGTGTGGTTTGGTGAAACTTCATGAAAGGAGAACGAGGTTATTTATAGCAGGAAACAAGGGTAAAACCGGAGCGACTGTTCATGAACCTCGTGACGTAACAATAGAAAATCGTGAAGATTTGATTTTGGAGAATCTTATCTTTCGGGGATCGTCGCAGCCTTAAATGCAATATTAAAGCTGTACAGAAGGAAAACGGAGATCGCATGCTGTTACGAAACACTGGAAACGTTTCAAGGAAAGTAGTTAAAGCATTCAGTGTTGTCAAAGAAAATCAAGACAATTTAGGACGACACTTGGCCAGACGATCAATTAATTCAAGGCGTTGTTTTTCACGAAATTCCTTCTCTTGAGAGATGGCTTGACCCATGATTTTTTCTCGATTTGAAGGACTTGATTCCGTGGCAGTTGTCCACATAGCCCGCTTGCTCTCAAGCTTGGACTGAGTTCTGAGAAGCTTTTCTTGCAGCTTGACAAGCTTTGCCATTGCCTCTCGAACAACTGCGAGACGCTTGTTGTTACGCATAATCTTTTTGTCCGAAAGCCCGATTTCATGCCTGCCTTGAGTTTTCGTTTGCTCGCATTGATCTTCAAAAGCTCGAGCAAACTGGTCAAGAGATTCAAACTCCTCATATGCGTCATAGGATGGCCAATATAGTTGTTGGATGAGCCTGCAGGCAAAGAACGGATCTGCCGTTACCAGAAGGGAGTGAATGACGCCATCCAGAGCAGCCTTGTACCGACGAAAACTTTCTTCTGTGTAAGGGGCGTCGGCAGGAGAAAGCTCAATCGGAATTCGAAAACCATGCAAAGTTGATCTGTTGCATTCGGTGGGTCTTCAGAGGTCGTCCCACTGCAATCCACGGGCTCTTCCCAAAATAATTCCCGGAAGGGTCCTCAGCTAGATCCTATACGAAAAGACAATGGTTAAAGAGCTGAGATAAACAGCCTCAAAAGACATAGAGGAAAATACTCGCTGACACCGTCCGATACATTCTCTCGAGTCACGCCCTCACAAGCTGGCTCACCACCCGAGGATGCTGCAACTAAGGTAGGAATGACTGCAGTCGTCGCTACTGCTTCAACGATGGGAACATCTTCGGCACCCTTAGACGACAACATTTCTCGAGTCTCCAGAACCAGAGTCACCTCTCGAGACGTTCCTTCATTTCCGAGAGAAAAAGGCTTTGAAGTATGCAGGTCGTCTCGAGAAGTTGATAAGGAAGCTTGAGGTTCTTCGCCGGTATATTGAGGGTTCGCCTGTCCCATTCCCAAAATAAGCACCCATAAAGAAGGAGAGCTAGCTATCAATGTCGTCCACAGCAGGTAAAAAAATACCTTGAGAGATGACATCTCAGGAAGAAGGGAAATAGATCCTTCTACTTCTGAATTCTGATCTAAGTCCCGAACGACCGGGTCCTTGAGCATGCTTTTCACACGCCTTTGGAAAACACGTTTAATTCGCCCGTGGGCAAGTTCTTCATCACCTAGGGACTTAGAGGGGCGATCCTCTCGTGCTTTGGAGTGCTCCTCTCCATGGATGTTCTCTAGGGACTGTGTAGGACGAACCTTGCGTTTCCCTTTACGCATTGGGCCCTCTGTTTTAGATACCATCCCGGGCGACGTCGTAGCATCGGCCTCATCTGTAAAAGGTGAACAAGGTTATATTCTAATGACAAGTAAACAGCAATAGAGGCCAAACAACTCACCCCTTAGAGCAGGAGTTGGCACATAAAGATCACCCAAAGGGCTACCCAGAATAAGCATAACCCCTCGCAACTCCGACCAGGTCATGGCTCAGTAAAGTCGGAAAAGCTCAGACGCAGCAACCGTACTGTTGTGATCGAGAGGAAATTGTATAGCGGACGGAGCAGTCCGAATCAAAACTTTAATTGTTTCCTTAAAGCCTACGGTTGCGGTTTTTCCATGCACGAAGATGTTGAAGGATTTCGAAAAAGGAATACTTGTATCCTGAAAGAAGCTGAGTTGCCTGGCGCATAACTGTGGATTGTACATCTCGAAAGTCAGTTTGTCTCCAGGGCAAACTCCCACCAAGTTCGAGGCGTTAACAGACTATCCCAGTCGGGATACTAATGAGATAACCTCGACCAGAGTAGAACTTATTGGGAGGATACGGCTCCCACTCTTATTCCCTCTCGGGATTAGCCAATTTGCGCATCAGGGAAGTGACAGCTTCAGAAGACCAAGTATGGGAGTCACTACAAGCACAGATGGTTATATCAAGTCCAAAGCATCTATCACCTTCAAGGGTTGATTTATTGAAGGAAGTTAGCTGAGAGAACCAAAGGAGTGCCCATAAATGTAGAAGCCACATCGGGCCTCTAGATGGATGATTCGGAAAACCTTTGTCCTCGACAATAGTAGAAGCAATCTGAAGACTTCTGTACAACAAATGAAGGAGGAAAGGTGCAAAAGCCACAGGCTCATCAACCTGAACTAAGAAGTTGCTAATCCAGGACATGTAAATGACAGCTTGCTTGCCAGGACAGCAAAAGATATATTTGCTGAGCCACTCGAGATAAAAATCAAATTCCTGCTCGGCTCCCCATCGAGACGTTGTCTTCCCCGTAGTCTGGAAGAGTTCCATGTGCCTAGCAACTGTGCTGCGGATCTTATGCCCATGACACTGAAACTCATCTTCTTCCACTCCGTGAATACGAACACTAACGCCCGAGGTAGGGCAGCCAGCTAACAAACAAACTTCTTCTACGGTAATAGTCATGGGACCATTTGGAAAAGAGAAAACGTTTAATCTCGAATTCCAAAAAGGAATCAAGCTTGAGCAAACATTGGCATCCCAAAACTCACCTTCCCCGAGATGGACACCAGATCTTTCAAACCCAGACAATGTTGTTTCTGATCCAACTTATCCTCCCACAATTTATACCACTTTTCAGTAGTAGCATCAGTGGGAGGGAACCCTACATATTCTTTAGTGCTAAGCCATGAAACGGGAGTGCAAAAATCAGGTTGACATGCCGGAATAGTCAGCGAGGTCAGGAGATAAGTCTGGGGAACGTCATATTCTTTAAAGACGAACGACAGGAGTAGAGGACCTAGGGTCAGAATTGGCGGCTCATAACCCGGAATAGCGATGAACACGTCTTGATTGGCGAGTTCGTGATATCGGCCAAAACGGACGTAATCAGATTCCGTCTGGGAAGCCATCACTTGCAAGCGGCACTTCGATGAAGAAATGTTTACAACTTTAGGGGGAAGAAAGGGCAAGAAACACGGTTTGATCAAAGAAAAGGTCGAATTCAGGAGTCGAAAAGAGATGAGGGTTTTGAAGGAACACGAAACGGTTGGCCTTCCAAGCTCGACGAATAAAAGAGCAGGAAAAGAGACTTACTCCACAAGATGCATAGTAAAATGCGACCGTTTCGAGATAAACATAAAGTTCCCACATTATGTTTAACAAAGGGGGGGCTTAATGTTGATACATATAAATTTTGGGCCTTGTCCCAAGTGGGCCAAAACAACGAAGCCCAGAGAGGTGGTACTCGAGAAGACGCCAGAGCACTGGAAGCGCCTCGTTCGAGAGTCGGCTCTTGAGTGCTCGAGAGGAGACTACTCGAGAAGCAGGTGCTGAGCTGGAGAGTTAACACCAACCACGCTCGAGAGTCTCGTTGGACCACGATCCAAGAACACTTTCAAGCACACAACTAAGCCACGATCAAAGAGAAGAACACGTGGCAAGCTCGGAAGGGAGGATTGAGATACGCCGCGTATGTCTCCTACAAAATAGGAGGGAGATCGTGAACACGATCCAAGAAGATCCCGAATCTGCTGAGTAACTGCAGCCAAAAGATCCAGAGCTATAAAAGAATCGCAACAGACAACACAACAACAACGACGACTTACACAAGCACAGACTCTAAGTCTTTTACCTTTTCCTTTTACTTTTACCTTACCAGGGTAAGCCTCCGGCCCTTAACACCAAAATCCCACTTCACTTCACCGTTAGGGTGAGCCTCCGACCCTTGACGATTGAATTCTGCATTACTCCATCGTCAGGGTGAACCTCCGGCCCTTGACGATCAAATCCCGCCTTCGACCCGCCAATAGGGTGAGCCTCAGGCCCTTAGTGTCCATGTTCGTCGCTACCTTCGTTCCACAAGGTGAATTCCACGAAATGAGTTCGCCTTGACCGCCTCTCGTCCATCCCTGACAGTCGTGAAGGGTCACCAGACCTTTCTTGTTGTTATCCTGTCCAAGTCATGTCTCTAAGTGTAACGCTGTAAGCGCGGTATCGTTGTAGTTAATTCCGATATTGTTGTTTACTTGTTATATTTGTATTCATTCACTTCGCTGTGTACAACACCAAACGTTGTAAATTCAGTATTGTTGTATTGCGTTTACTTTCACTTTAATGGCTATCACATTCACTGTAAAATTCGACATGTGTTGCAAGGAACAACATTTTCCGCGCCAACACATCCAGAGGAACGTTCTTAGCAAACCAAGATGAGAAGGTCCTATAGGCATCACGCAAGCTCTGTCCTCCAGTCCAAGTTCTTTCGTGTTGAATTTATTTAAAATTTTATTTTTCAAATGGGCCTTAAGCCCATGAGCCCACTTGGCCATGTGCAGTTGTCCCACATCTCTCGTATAAAGGAGCATCCTTTATTTTTCTCCTTGTTTAATTCTTTCTTTTTTTCTCCTTCTCTTTTAAATTTTTTTGAGTTATAAAGATGTTCTAGTTTTTTGTTTTTTATTCCTGACTTGTGAATGCACACGAGTCTCACAGTGTTAATTCTGGCCTGTCAGAAAATTAAGATCGAGTTTGATATACTTCCACAAAGAAGTCAGTCGCCACTACTTATATCAAGTCTACCAGTTGGCCTCAGGATGGTCGTAATGGTGTCCAACAGGACGCTCCCCCTCAGCAAGTCCTCGAGCAAAAAAGCCACAACTCTCAGCACCTTTGCCTCGTTGACGTCCACGTCAGCATTTACATCCGATGTCCCGAGGGGCCGTAGATGCCCGTCCTTCGCCTTCACATGTCCAAGCACTTGCCCTCTAAATCCTATCCCCACGTCGACAGTCCTCTAGTCCATGGCATATAGGTCATCGTTCTCACCTTAACCGTCAAAGCCAACGACATATAGGAAAGGTGCCCTGCAGTGCAGATGTTGAGGGAGTTTACTTTCAGCCGCGAGATATTAAGGTCAGGAGGGGATGGCCATATGGAGTATGAGGCAACGAGAAGGGAAACCACACGTGATGGCAATGATGCGCAATCGTCGGGACAGGAATGCAAACCGATCAGGAGTCGAGGAGTAGTACACGGGATGGCACTGGAGTAGTAGGAATGGGAGGTGGTCGATGGAAGCGATAACAATGACCATGTATACGCTGATTTTGTGTAAGCACGACATCGATCTCGATTTGATCACGCCGTCTACATGGCCTAACATGCCCAATAATCTCGACGAACTTTATCCATTCTCACTTGGGCCCGATTTCTGACAGGGACACGCCATCATCCGACCAGAACCTCGGAGTTGGGATGGCGTCATCGGCCCGTAAGTGGAGGTTCGGGAAGTGCGCTGCTGGAGCACTTGCACTCTGTCAAAATGATGGGGTTCTTTCAGCACCACCAACAGAACCTACTGGTCAATCCCCAAAAGAACCTACCGTTCCAAATCCAACTCCAATTTTTTACGCCTCCCGATGTTTCTCCTCCTGGGTGGAACATGGGTTTTATTCTTTTTCCTACTCTTACCATTTGGGTGAAAGTATCTACCTCTCGGCGAAGGAAAAGGGACGATGGCTAGGCCGCCGAACAAGATGATCAATGCCAAGCTGGTGGGTGCGTCTCGCCCTTCTTCATTTCTGTCCGGTGACAATCCTTCCTTTTGTGATTGAGGTGGATTTTGGCCGGGCTTGAATGAGCCTTGAAGGGGTTGTTGATCGATCTAAGTCCTCTAGTGTTGTTGATTTGTGGTACGCTGAGAGAATGGTTAGTTGTTAAGCTATGGTTGTTGCGAGGATGGTGATTCTCCGAAGAAATTGACTCGGTCGGGTTTCCGTTGAGTTCCGTGTCATGCCAAAGATTGCGGCCCTGGTCGAAATGGCTGTGTTGGGTGGTGTATGAATCGCTTGGAATGGGGATGCTTCGGATCATCGTGCCTAGTCAAAGAGTTTTTGCTAATGCCATGTTATGTTATTGCTTTCGTCCTGTAGGTGCTTCTGGGCGACATGGGAACTGGGAAAACAAGTTTGGTGTTGAGATTTGTCAAAGGCCAATTCTTCGACAACCAGGTCCGTGCTCATCGCCCCTCGCAGTAAAGTCCAGGGGTCTCTTCTGCGTTGTTTCCGTCGGTGAAAGGAATGACACGTGCCTACTATCAGGAACCGACGATCGGGGCAGCATTCTTCACACAAATCATGTCTTTATCTGAAGCAACTGTCAAGTTCGAAATATGGGATACTGCAGGACAGGAGCGATACCACAGCTTGGCTCCTATGTACTATCGTGGAGCAGTGGCAGCGATTGTTGTATATGACATATCCAAAGTGGTATGTATCTCCGAAGCTCTCACTGGGCATGCCATTTTCATATTCTGCAAGTTTTATGGAAATTGACAGAAAAGAATACCTCAGTCCCAGCCCGGTTAAGATCGATCCCAGATATCGTCACTCATTACGCCAAAGCAGATTACTGTTCGATGGGATCCAGCCTTGTTTAGTAAACTTTCTATGGACACAAACTTCAGAACCAAAATACAAAAGTTTAGTGAGATTCGCGATTAACTTAATCGTGGCCTTTTCCTTTATCTTACTTACTCAGGAAAGTTGATTATATCATAAATATGGTTTGGCTTTGGATAAACTAAACTGGTCTCCTGGGAATAATTTAGTTCATTATATCTAGTCATCAGATTGAATTGTCCTCCGGAATCAAATTTGCTGTATTCACCTAGCCCAGAATGTGGAAGGTTGCTTGATTTGGCAATCAATGTGATTTTGCCTAATCTTTGCCTACTTGTACCAGCACACTTTTGTTCGAGCCAAACAATGGGTTGAAGAACTGCGGAGGCAAGGTATGGCATTTTCTGTATCTTTTCATGGGTCGGCTATCTAAAGACTAAAGTTAGAAAGCTGCTTCTCATATTCTGTTATACCGTGCATCCTAGAGATTAGCTGAACGCATGATGCTTTGATGGTTACGACCTTGCTTGTTTTTTAATTTACTATGTTGCCACAGGGAACCCAAACATGGTGATGGCTTTGGTGGCCAATAAATCCGATTTGTACCCTAAGAGAGAGGTTGAGAATGAGGTTAGCATTTCTGTAGCCAGTACAGTAATTCCTGCTCCCAAAAGTTCCAGTAGTTAATATATCCTATGGAGGGGGCTTATACTGTTTTTCTCGCTCTCCTGATGTAGGAGGCCGAGCAGTTTGCCCAAGAAAATGGGATGTTCTTCGTCGAGACATCAGCTAAAACTGCTCAAAATATCAACGACCTCTTCTTGGAGATAGGTAAATAGCACTTGTCTGAATGATTCGCCCCGTGCTCGATTATCTCTGTATTGCCTGCTGCATGACAATGTATCTATTGCTCCGAGTAATTCCATTCAGAAGTTTTAGCAAATTTTTATCAGGCGATTTCGTTCTTCACTCAGGATTCTTCTGGCCAACATTTTTGCAGCGAAGAGGCTGGCGCAAACCTTACCCATAAGGAGTCCTGCGATGAAGCTGAATGACGGAAAAGAAGAAAGAAGACGACGGTTCTGTTGCTTAGTATAGAGAAGAGGAACGAGCCGATATTCTTCGCCATATCACTGATTCCCATTTGTAGATATGTTTTCTTCTGAACCAGGAAAATTTGGACTTTAAGGCGATCCTTACTGGATTGCCTTGGTACAGCTCCATCTCCCACTATGCATGAAGAGAAGGCCTCAAATCTCCAGCAAGTCGAAGTAAATCTTAGCATTCGATTCCGACAGAGATTGCGACACAAACACCTAGAGTATATATCACTAAGTGATTAGTGTGCTATGCTGACAGTGCTAGTTATATGCTATCGGTGCTTTCAGGCTAGCGAGGTATCGAAAGATTGAGAGTACTGAAGTATATTATTGCCCTCTAAGGGTGGCAAGCCTCTCCACTAAGTCACTGTAATTTGGTAGATTTGGGTGAACATGGCCTGCCAACATCTGCGGCGGCAATGAAGCTGATCTGCAGTGGCCCTTTGAACTGTCGGTTGCATCTGTTGGCGTTACGGGTTCGAGCCTCAGAGACGATGGCCTCACCGCTGCTGGTCTCTCCACTTCCTCCTGGCCCTGTCCTTGTGCTCGAGAATGAGGCGGCTTCAATGATCCCCTAAACTTGTCCATCTCGTAGGGCGACTGCTTCTTACTGTAATGTAGCAGTAGCCTGTCCATCATCTTCTCTTCCTCGTCAACTTCCCGAGGTTTGGATTCATGACCGGGTGGCTGCTTCAACTTCCGATGCCTCACTGACTTTGGCCTTGGCATATCTTGGACACAATCGACTCCGTCATGACGACATGCTCCGGACTTGCTTTTCATATGAGGGGTGATCTCCCTGTACGAGGATGACCGATTTTTCTTCACGTCTGCATCTGCCGGGCTCGAAGAGGAGCCCAAACTTTGCTTGGATACGTTACGCTTGCAGGCCTTCTTGTCTGTGGCCACATGGTGCTCGACGCCGCTGCTAGTCAACTTTCCCTTCTCTTCTCCTAAAACCTTCCGAGTAAGATATGAGTTCGAGTCCTTTTTACTTCTTTCCCTTTCTTTGCTCGGGCATGAAGGCTTCTTTTCACGATTGTCGTCCGCCTGCCGAGAAACTCAATTTAGCTCACAAACGTTTGGGCGAAGAATACTGACAGTAGCGTCATAATCTAAATCCTCACTGGTTTCGGCTGATTTTGGTTGAAAAGCTTCTGGTCGAAGATCTTTAAGTTGCAATCCACCGAGAACTCCACAGCAATGTCTCTCATCAACTGAAGCTTCGCATCCTTGGAATGTGGCTTCGTCTTCAACCTCTCAGCAAACTGCACGAAGGAAGAAGTTCTGGAGTCAGGTAAATATCGACTAAAAACAGAGAGAACTTGGCTGTAATTTTGATGGATGACGATGAAGACCTCTTTGTTAATGAATGCAGCGACGGAATTTCCGTATTTCTCCCTAAACAACGTCCTCAGATCGCGTAACTCTGGCAGATCAGCAAATCTCGCCGCCGCTTGCATCAAGGAAGCCACTGCTTCTCTGCACTCTTCCGGGCATTCACTGCTGAAAGACACGGAAAGAAAAATTAGACTCGTGTTGAATCGCAGAACCAGATTCAGCAACTCGTCCTCCTCGCGAATAACAAACTACCTTTGGTTTGGCATAGTTAAGAAGTGACAGGAGGAAATGCACCGGCAGAACTGATCGATGAAGTCGTAGCAGCGGGTCACGTTCTGCTCGACAAGAAGACCTTCGGCCTGCGATCGAATAGGGATGGCGACTTTCAATCCCTCAGGGAGAGAAACGAGAAGAAAAAAGAACACATCACAAGAGGGAGAGGAGAGGAGGGATTAAAATACCCTGCCAAAAGCGTCAGAACGAAGGCCGTTCTTGAGGAGATCGGCGATGTCCTTGGCGAGGCAACGTTCAACGGCGGCCCTCTTCTTCTTGATTGCCTCTAGTCGTATCCTGGTGGTCTTTAAGGCCGTCTTCCTGCGTTCATACATAAAAGAAAAACAGTGAGGGAGAAGGAGACCGACGGAGGCCGTCATCATCAGTGGGAGAAAGAAGAGATAGGAAGAAGTACGTCTTGTTGTGGAACTTGGACTGCAACAACCCGTCGAACATGTTGAACACGATGGAAGAAGAAGGGGGAGATGATGGAACGAAAACAGTTAGTTATATGATGGGGGAGGGGAAAGAGATGTGTACGTGGAGGATTTGACATACTTGGTCTGGGAAGCCGGCGGGTCAACAAACCGTCAGCCCTTGTTCTTCTTCTTCGTAACCCCAACCCCCACCATTATTAAACCCATGTCCTGTCCCCGGGAGCAACGACGCCGTACGCAAATGCCAAATGACAAAATTCCAAATCCCCGGCCCCCCCCCCCCCCCCCTTCCCCCCCGAGTTCCCAAAGTGCCAAATGGCGTAATACTTAAATAAAACATTTTGCTTACAATCTCTGGTAATACGTAGAAAATTTTTGTGGTAGTCGTGAAAAAAAGAGTAAAAAAACAATAGGCATAAATATTTACAAAAGTCTACCCGTCGAGAGAAAACGCAAAAAAAAAATTAAGAGCTAGCTGGTAACTGAATTTTTGTTTGAACTGTGAGTACTATTTATATGAATTATATTTATAATGAAAATTTTAATTATCTTTTGGAATATTAGAGTAATCCACTATCTCTTAATTTTTTGACACGTTTTTTCAAGCAATACACACGTCTTTCGCCCGAATGAATTGGAAAAATTGTTTATCTCTTTTAGGTGAATGATTAGGATCCGAATGATAATCAAGAGCAAGCGATAATAGAAACATGATATGATCTCAGCCAATGAAGGTTGAAATATGTTAACTTCTGGGCGAATGACGAAGTTCGGACGATATTAAAGATCAAGCGAACCGTAAAAATAGGTTATGATCTCAACCAAGCGAATATTGTAACATGTTATTCTTTGAACGAATAACGATCTGGAAAAAAATCAAAAGGATAATAAAAATAAGTCGTGAGTGTTACCTTCTAAGCGAATGATTTAGTGTGGGCAATGTCCCTCGTCAAATGAATGTTGAAACTTAATGATACTTAGCTTGGGTTTAGGGGTAAACTTTTTATTTGCTGTTCTGTCGCACGATAAAACACAGCTGGCTCCCAATCCATCATCCCCATTATATCTGTTTGGTGGTTTTTGGGGTTTAGGTTTTATGTCACGCGACCTCCCCCAAACCCCCAGTCTACGCTTAACCTCTACATAATATATGACATTGCATCGGTGACTCCTTAAATCAATCGATTCATCTGACCCACCTTTCATGGGAATCTCTCTCTTTCTTCTTCTCAACGTGGAATGATCTCGACCACGAGATTATCCATATTTTTTTAGCTCGAGTCCTGCAAGGGTTTGGGTCAATCTTTTACCTAAATTCATATTTTTAGCAACTTTTGTTTATCCAATCTCCAATGGGCCTCTTGGGCCTTTAAGGCCCATTGAGTTGAAAGGCCCACTTTCTTTCTTTAACTGTCTTTTCTTTTCCTACCGAACTCTTGGAGTCGCGGCAACTGTTTTGAACAGTGAAGGAATAACAAAGCCTCGCTCCTCCTCCTCCTTCTCTTTGATCTGCCTCTTGTTCTTGAATCCCAATCGTCTCTCGTGTGTGACCTCTCTCCCCGGCCCTTTCTTGTCTTGCGGCCACGCCCCATCGAATGTTTTTGACCTAGAAGGATGGAGGTGCTCAAGAAGCTCAACTTCCTGACGCTCTTGCTCTGCATCTACCTTGCCCTTACCTACCCCAACTCCGAAACCGCCAAGGACTACTACCGTTCCTCCTCGGACTTCGTCGGGGGGTTCTCTGATCCCGCCGCCCTTGCTCACGACTTCCAGTCCAGCCTTATTTCCTTGGCGTGGAGCAATTACGATGACTTCAACTCGCGTTCTGCCGGTCAAGAATCACTGCAGTACAACTTCTACCATGACACATGCCCCAAGGCCGAGAAGATTGTCAAGGAAATCATCCGACAGGTGTACAATGTCCGGCCCGACCTTGGCCCTGCTCTCATCCGGCTTCTTTTCCATGATTGCTTCATCAAGGTGGATTTCCGGAATCTCGTTCCAAAAGATCTTTTCTATCCCCTCCATCAAGGAGACTGAATATTCTTTCTTTGCAGGGATGCGACGCATCAATCTTGCTGGACGGGACAGAGGGAATGGAATCCGAGAAGGATACCCCTCCCAACGAAACTTTGAAGGGATTCGAAGTGATCGACATCATCAAGGAAGAAGTGGAGAATGTCTGCCCAGGCACAGTGTCCTGCGCTGATATCATCGTTTTGGCGGCCAGGGAAGCCCTGCTACAGGTAACAGTTTCCGAAATTTGCCCTACTCTTTCTGGTACCCGCAAAACATCATGTTATGGTTAGGCATAGGCTAATCCAGCATTCCCTTATTTCCGCGATCGCATACTAGGCAGGAGGGCCTTATTATCCGGTGACCACTGGTAGACGGGATAGCATGATCTCATATGCACAGCTTGCCATGTACCAGCTCCCTTCTCCATATGGAGATCTAGATGACGTGCTCGCCTCATTCTCTGCGAGAGGATTCGACGAACGAGAAACTGTTAACCTCCTTGGTACATTTTCGTTTATTGGCTCATACTTTATTCTGATTATAATGGAATCGGGATTACGACACTGTTGCCGACATGTTCCTAGGGGCTCACAGCATTGGAATCATCCACTGCAAGTCCTTCCATTCAAGGCTGTACAACTTCTCCGGTACGAACAAGCCCGACCCATCTCTAGATCCTGGGTTTCTCGACACGCTAAGGTCACGGTGCGGCAACATCAGTAGTCATCTCCTGACAGCTCCGTCTGCATCCCCCTCACCGTCACCAGCACCATCTCCATGTCGTAGTTCATTTAAGTCACCGCAATCTCCCATCGAAGAGCCTGGGGTTGCAATGGATCACAAAGGAACCAGAAGAGAATTTGGGACGTCGTATTTCCGCAGTCTTCTGCAGGGAAGGGGGATTCTGTACGCGGACCAGCAGTTGATGTCCAGGGAAGAAACAAGGAATTGGGTAAGGGCGTATGCTTGGGATGCAGTGCTATTCAGGAAGGACTTCTCCGACGCAATGATGAAGCTGTCGAACCTCAATGTACTGACGGCCCCTGACGGGCAGATCCGGCGCAACTGTTCGAAGGTTGCTTAGATACTAAAAGGAGAAAATTGATGAATCGATGGAATAATTACTTGATTATCCTACACTGAAATGCAGAGTTTGTTTTTTGTGTTGCTGTTTGATAAGCAATCGATGAACTGCAAGCCAATGAAAGTGGGGATTTATTCGAATTCACGGATGACTGAATCTGGACGGAGTCGATATCCGTTTAATTGTGTAAGGGGGAAACTCACTCGCATCTGGGACCTGCCGATAACATCAAGTTCCTGGCGACAGTGAAGTCCGAGTAGATCTCCAAGAAGAACCTGTGGACGATATCGAGGTAGAAAGGGCAGGTGAGGAGAGAATAGCAATGCAGGGCTTCCTCCAAGTCCAGGATCCAGTCGAAGTCAGCAGAATCCATGAACCCCATCTCCTTCATCTTCTGCGCGATCTCCAGCACTCCCATAACGTCCTTCCTCGGGCTAAAGCTCGAAACACTTGAACCCAGTCCGGATGAACGGAACTCGGACCCCTTGATCCCCATCCCGGGACCGTGCTTCTCCACCCAATATATGCACCTTTCGCTTTTTTTGGTACCGAAAACAAGTCTTTGTATTTGTCTGAAGGGCCGGCCTCTCACCTTTTTATCATCCGATGGTAAGGTTTGTCTCGACTTAACTTTAAGAATTCTTTTGCTCTCGTTTCTAACACAATACATGTTGAGGTATCCTCATTTGCCCAGCCAGTCCACTTACCATTTTGTACAAAAATATCTTTAGTTTTAAAAAAATTAAGCGTTATTTTTTATAGTAATATCGAAAATACAATAAGTCGCGGTCGGAATCGTCCACACCATAAAAAAGTAATCAAAAACCTCGTCTTTAATATATTAAAATAATTAACAAAAGAATAAAATGGGAAAGGGAACAAACGGAGATGTCATGGTGCATTTCCCTTCTGACGTGAGATACGATCACCCATACCACTTGATTCATATACACTTGTCCCACGTCAAAATGGAAAATGCGCCGTAGGAGCTCTCATCTCAGGATTACCCTTCCTATTTTTTTAAAAAAGAATTTACTAAAACTGGCGTTTTAGAGCGTGACTTTTGAAATTCTGAGTAAGTTGCGGTCTTAAACAGCGTTCTTATACAAATGTCGCGCTGTTCAAGAGAGCAACAAATTACAATGAATATTGAAGTTTTGGTCCACGGCTTCTTTATGTTTTCGGGCTGCCGTGAGGAATTCATTAGAGAACAAGTAAAGAAAGAAATGGACCCCCACCCACTGTTCAGTGAGGAGTCTTGATCAATCCTGTCTTTCACGAGACTCCATCTCTACTGATTCGTACCAAAATGCTACCTTTTTCCTTATCTCCCAAAATCAGCAATCACGAGAAAATTTGATTGGATTTCTTTCTTATTTCTGGCCTTCAACTAACAAGGATAGGGGTCCCCCCCCCCCCCCCCCCCCGGGTGGCCGATACCAATTTGAGGAATTGGAGCTGACTGGCGAGATTTATGCTTTGGGTTTGTTTGATTTATGCAGGTACCGAAACGAAGCCGAGGAACAAGGGTGCGGCTGCATCTGCTTAAGGTGTCTTCACCTTCGGACGTTAGATGGAGGGCGTAGTTGTCGCTGGGCCGAATGCTGAATATATGGTGATCGGCTTCTTCAACTCCACCCAATTGATTCGATGATAGATTACTAGTTTTCTATAGGCAAGCGCTCTGAGTCGATGGTTATGACACGGGTTGTATCTTTACTTGGTAGTGGTGGTGTTCTGTTGTCTCTCTGGGAAGTTAATTGCATCTCTGATTGCTCAACTCGATACCTTTGAATTTAGTTAGTTACTCAACCACATTGTAGATATGATCATGTGGATGAATGGCCTGTTTCTTCTGGTAGAGATAAAAGTCTTGCATCTGCTGGATGGTCAAACAAGAGTTGAACATCACATAATGGATCATGTCTTTTCCGTTGGATGCTCAAAGGAGATGATGCTTCCTCGGTTACAGCAATAAGAGTGAGATTCGAGATTCATCCAGCACTAATGGAGCACTTCTTTTTCCTGTTGTTTATGTACAAGTAGTCTCATACTTAAAAAAAAATGCATCCTCTGGGGATCCAGAAGCCTAACCAAAGGATGTGAGGATTCAAAATTTAGGCGGATCAGATTTACAACCTAGGGTTTAAATTCACCGAATTGGTGCTTCTCTTCGTGTAGTTGCTTGAAGACGTTATCCATCTCTGGGAACAATGATAGCAATAGCAGCTCAAGGAGATCGAAAACCAGTAGCTTCAGGCAAACGGTTGACTGCATAAACACAGCAATAACGAATGGAATCAGACTAATCAACAAAATTGATGGGTCGCCCCGGGGAATACATATTACATATAGTTGATTCAAGTAACATATTGTTGAATGGATTACCTGCAGGAATAAGTAGAGGTCCTTTGCACTCTGCTCGTACTCCTTCCTTCCTACAAGACCAACAACAGCAGCCGGTGCTTTGTCTGCAAGAACATTTTCATTTGCCCTTAAAAGGTCATGAAAATTTTGGCAAGAGAGCTTTCTCGGATCGCTACTTTTATTCTTGCAATTTTCCTTACCGATCATTATCTCGTAAACAAACTTCGCACGCCTTTCTGCTTCAAGTTGTTGCTCAGCTGTCAACAGAGGGGTGGATATTTGGGGCGTTGGTGGGCCAGATTTTGGGGAATTGGCTGTCTGCGGAGGTTGTTGCCGCTTTGGATGCTTGGTTATGAATATTCCATCCGGCCATAGAATCTGAATGAGAATTGACATCATTAAGTAGGAATTGACATCATTAAGTAGGCATTGACATCATTAAGTAGGAGCAACCACTTAAGCAGCATCCATCATGATCCACAACATGTGCATACACCTGGTCCAAACCATCAATCTGAACAGCTTAGATAGAGGACTGAATTAACCTGCTCAACGCGCTTGATGCCGGAAGCAATCACAGACCCCTTTCTCAGCAACAGAATTTTGTCTATCAACCAATCATCAAAAGCATCACCCATTCCAAGATGTAAAACCTGCTTAGCTACCCAAAAGGCCTTTCTCCTGCAATCAATGGTGATCACAAATGGGGTCATTATTTTATTCCATTGAATGCCAGCTATAGATGAGCTCAGAAAATCACCTTATCCATCCACCGTCTTGAACCTGGAAAACCACTTCTACCAAATCTAACAATGGAATGCTGAGATTTGGTGGCACCCACTGTAGACATGGAAGCTATCAGGTAAGAAGGAAACCATAAGGCTGAATCTGGAAACAATAAGATCCCCGGTTCTTACTTCTGAAGGAAGAGAAGGGTCACTGCCTGCATCAAGAAGCACATTTGATATCTCTTCACTTGCATTATTTACACTACTATTAACAGTTCTTTCATTCGTATTCTTAGCCAGAGTAGCTCCAGTGTCTCGTCTCAACCGTATCGCTGACTCTATATAAGGAAGTGAATTCTCTCTCTCAACTGGTGAGGGGCTCATGACTGATCCTGTGCCACCAGAAACCCTCTGATTCCTTTCAGAGGAGGGTTTATCATCTAAACTGACTGGACAACCAACAATTATGTTATGAGAAACACCAGCACCAGAATTGCCCACAAAAGAGACAAAAATAAGCGTGATAGATAGGAACCTGAGAGAGTTTCGATGATTGAAAATGAGTTTGAGAAATAATATGTCTGCACAAAAAAACTAAAGCATCAAGGTTTCTGTGCTGGCTGAAGTGGCCCTCAGAAGAAAGAAAAACGATCAGAAAGGAAAAATACATTTAGAATAACCAAACAGCTGAGAGTCTAACCTGAGAGTCGACACTCAAAAAATCCCAAACTTCAATTGATCCAGAAACCCTTTGAAGCTGCATAAGACTCTGAAAAGCATGCAGAAGAAATTTTCAGTAAACATTAAACAACCAGATACAAGAAACAGAAACTGATAGACAACGACACAAAATAATTCATTCATTTCCTCAAAGTTCAGATCAAACACAAAGTGAATGTTAAAGCTGATTAAAAAATAGAAAAGAAAATGAGACAAGAATAGGAAAATGTAGTACATTTTCACATTCCAAATTCAACACCCAGAGTTCAAAGATCATTTGAGGCAGATGAGACATTAAACCTTCAAATATTTGTCAAGCAATTTACATCTCTCTTTAATGACGGAAACATCCAACCCAGCTGATAGAAAATGCTTAGGCGGCAAATGAAGATTATACTCAGGAAACTCCTTGAGACGTCGATGTAACTCCTCAAAATGCCGAAATCTGCAGCAAACAGTGTATGTCAGTGAGTTCAGGTAGAAGTTAACACGGCAACTAAAGGATGGATACTAGCAGGAATCTTGTGCAAAAAGTGTCATTCACAAACATTCTCTAACTTCTAAGGAAGGATAATCAAACCAAAGAGTCATTGTACCTTCTTTTTATTGACCAGCAATGGTTATTTATGTCTGTGACAGATATCGAGTAAACAGCAAAGGTTTTAGAGCCACTTTTGACAATATTTGCGCCCAATACCTGTAATGCAGTTCAATTTGAGTGTTCTCTGTATCAGATATCGACAAAAAAAATGTAGCAAGTGAGCAGCCTGATGATACCTCACATCTCAACTTCATAAAGGAATCCATTGCCAAAGAACTTAGCAGGGATTTAGCATTTCGAACCGAGCTTTCAGGTTTAGACTCTGAAGTGGTGGGTGAAGTCACAGCTGTTCCACTATCTGTTCCTCTCAAAGTGCCATCATCCGAGTCACCAGAGGAGACATCGTCGCCATTTCTTGAAGCATTAAGAAGGTCTTGACCATCGCCGGACAAGAAACTTGTCCTTTCAACCTCCTGCCATACATGCACCTTCTTGCTATTTAATCGAGATCTTTTCCTGTTAGACTGGTTGCTAGAAAAACTTTGATAGAGAAGATGCCTGCTAGTCTTTCTAGCATTCTTATTGACTTCAGAACTTTCGAGTGGATGATGAATGTGGGATAATGCCATATTTCTCTTACTCTTTCCATCCCAAACCCTTTTTCCTGGTGAGCCAATACCCGTTACAGTAGTAGCATCTTCGTCTTCAGAAGTATAAGAGCTACTGGGTGAATCAACCTCTTCTAGTATCATGTGATTCAGCTCATCATCTTCAGTGATGTCAGAAAGCTGATTCCCCCCTGGAAAGCTCTGATTCACCTGGATATAGGAATTTTCCCTGCTATTGGAAGAGGTGCTAACCAGCAAATTAGTACCGTTTAGTGGTTTTCCCTTTTTGGGATTTGACAGAGAAGACTGATCATTCCGGGCTACAGCCTTCTGGATGGAATTAACTTGAGGAACTGGTTCGCTGACCCGATTGTCACCTTCTCTTTGCCGGTAGTTTCTCCCTTTGGTCCACATGTTATCAAAATGCTCAGGAGCGAGTGCTTGAGCCTTTCTCCGTGACATCACATCTAGCATCTCCCCCCACTCGCCAGCAGACCTATGATGTTGAAGACCTCTATGGTCATCATTTGCTGTATCTCCAGGCAAGGAGTTCCAGGAACGAGATGATCGGGTATCCAGGGAAAGCAGAGGATCTTTCAAAAGGTTAGCGTCAGTCCCCACTTTGTCGGCAGTTGTTTCAGAAGCACTTTTAGGAGGGTTCATTTTTAGCTGCACTAATTCAACCCCGGTAACTGAAGGATCTACGTAGCGAGAAAACTGATCAACAGAAGCTCCGGAAGACACATTTTTAGATGGCGATGCCCCTTGGCCAGTGCCAGAATTTCTACTGGACTTGTTCCTTGAAATGATGAACAACTCGATTCTTTCATTAATAAATCTGCAGGGGAGAAGCGAATGATGCAAAGGAAAAATAGCGTAAAAACCTCAACTTGCAGAAATGATCCCAAATCAACAGCAGGGAAAGAAGTAAAATTAGCTGCCTTGGATTGGCTAAATTAATGACCGGTCGCATCAGGGCACAAGCAAGAAGCTCCCTCACAATGTATCTGAAAAAAGAGCACTGCAGATCTTCAGTCTTGAAGGTAAATAGTATAAGCCCTTCCATTACGTGTTGTAATACCTAGAAATAAACCATAAGGAGGAGGATCAACAGGCAGAACAGAACCAAGTTAATTCAAGAAGGTTGTATAAGGACCTTATGCTCAGCTTCAGCAGAGAAAAGAGCCGGGTGTAATTTGTTCTCAAATGCCAAGAATTTTCTCAATTCACAATCTAGTCGCTCAGTAGACAACTGTGTCGCTGCCTGCTTTTCTATCTTGGCCTGACTATATCGGAAAACCTCCAAGTGTGTGCAGACAAGACTTACAACATCTCTGAAACATCCAAATGAGGTTGAAATGCAATGCCTTGAATATCATTTTATAGATTTATAAAAAAAGGGCCAAAGAGTTATACAAACCAAACCTCGTCAAAAGATCAATCAAATTAACATTTCTGGCACGATCCGAAATTTCTGCTAGAACGTCAATGATTATGTGCACCAGTTCCTCTGGGCCCTCTCTATCAGGAGTCAATTTGTGGTACCATAGATCAGTGACCCACTCGGATATCAAATGCCTAGTGAATTGTTCCATAGCATCTTCAATAATGGGTGAATCCACCTTCCTCCTCCAGTTGGCCCTTCGAACGATTTTTGGGACCTCTAATGTATTCTCCGAGGATCCCTTTTTAATAGTAGCTTTTCTGTTGTTGTATGCAGAAGCTTTCCTTTTCATCTCAAAGTCGAGCAATACATAACGGAGGGCAATAATCAAGACTGCTGCAGCAGGCAGGTTGACCCACACCGAAGAGCTGGTCACTGAGATGAACATTGAAGTGGAATTTCATACATGGGAGGATAACCAACAAATACCGACAAGTAAAACAAACCTAAAACGTCAGTTTTTCTAACAGAAGGATTTAGCAGCAAAAAATGCAATAAATATATGAAATACAGGTATTCTAAAATCAGCAGACATGCAAAAAGCGTCGAACGTACCGACGACAAACCACAAACAAAAATTTCACCCAAGTGCATACAGAGCATTTGGTTGGTTAATTTACTAGTAAGAAGACAATGCTTGCTAGAAGTGGACCATACAAGCAATGGCACAACACAATATGATTCCAGATGACTGTAATTGTTAACTTCCGGTTTCCCAATATGCAGAGAGCTCTCAAATAGGGCGGGATGTGGGCGTGCATACACAAATGCAACCCTACTTTAGCAAATCAGAGGCGTGAATGACTCAATCCTTGGTGACAAAGATCTCAGACAAACACTTGTAAACCGACGGAGAGAACGATCGCGACTAAATCTAAGAAGGGTGATTAGGAAGCTCGAGACTTACAGGACATGAGATAAGACAATCCGACGACACAGATCGCAAGGACGACGATCCTCTTCTTGGCTTCCTCGGTCAAATCCCTCATCGTGACCTGCCTCCCCGAGCTCATCGCTACCCCTTCCCGCCCCACCACAAAAACTCACAAGCCCAACCTCAATCGACCAATCAAAACTCCACCACTTCCAAAATAGAGAGGAAGAAGTCCAAATCCCAAATGCGCGACAGCATCCTAGATCACACCATTACTGATCCATCATTATCATCATCACAATCAATAAAACCTAACGGCAGGATCACATAATGCGACTGGAGGGATAACACGCGAATTCAACGGGACGACGACGACCGTTAGTTAGGAATTTCCGTGTCTGCTTCGGGATTAAGGATTGCTCCTGCGGGAGCATCGATCTCAGGGCGAGACCCCCTCTTCCTTTTTCCTTTTTGCGTGGGAAGGAGAGACAAATTACAGATTTCAACGCAATGTAGTTTTTGTCCGTTCTATTCATTGTTCGTTTGTTCTCGTAATTTTGTTTCGGTAGGTGGAGGAACAAATGAATGATGACAACAATAATCATATTTTTGGGTTTCCGCTTCCCGGTTCTGGGCCTAAAAATGTCCGTCCATCTCGGCCCGTTATGAGATTTGGGCCTAGGCCCATATCCAATTACAATCAGATGGACTCTTCAATGCCCAAAAGGTTGTGCTCGGTTTAGGACAGGACAAACCGAAAAGCATGTGGTTTCCCCACCGACACAAATATTATGTTTATTTCTTGAAGTGTCGTATTCGTGGACATTAAAAGGGGATATGCCTGACATGGTGTATTTTGAGGAGGGAGGATTGCTTTATAATTTCCTAATCTAGTAAAATCCCCCTCTTTTCTTCTCACGTGTTTTGAGGTGTATTGGTCCCCCCCCCCCCCCCCTCCATCTCACGTGTTGTTCGACGTTGAAGAAGGTCTGCATGTGGGCATGAATGATTGGACGAGGACAAGCAGTGACACCCGGAAGAAGAGACTTTCCTTAATATGTCTAATGATTACATTAAGATCATGTCCTAAACTTACAAGCTCGACGATCGAAGGACTCCGCCGCGGGTAGAAATACGGTAGAGGGACACAGCATAAGGGAACTGAAAGGTATGGTCGCGGTAATAAACGCCTGGTGCGTGCAGTCTTTAATGAAGGGTTGTGAATCAACTACCTCATCAGCTACCAAAGAACCTCCAAACAATGGCGAATCTATAATATTACCACAAGTACAAGTAATGACGTGTCGAAGGATTGATTGTCTCTCACATCTTTTGCGACTCTTTTAAAGAAATGACCAGCTATTAGTCAATAAGAAAAGTTATCGCCGCGCCTAACACACTCTAAGACAATATAGTTTGCTTTCTCGGAGTTTTGTACGTAAATACGGTTCGTTTTAAAAAAAATTTACGAAATACGGTCCGAGTTTCGTAAAATACAATTTTACCGTCGAAGGGGCGCGTTTTAAAATGCAAAGAAAACCCGCCTTTCATGTAAATATGCAGGGGCGGGTACCGAGTTTCGTAAAATACAATTTTACCGTCGAAGGGGCACGTTTTAAAATGCAAAGAAAACCCGCCTTTCATGTAAATATGCAGGGGCGGGTTAACACTTAGCGAAATTGGAGGGGCGTCTAACGAGGAGCGGGTTTTCAAACCCGCCCCTTTAGAAAATGCATAAAAAACCCGCCCCCTCTAATAAATGAGTAAGGGGCGGGTTTCTCCCCCATTTTCTCTCCCCTCTTTCCTCTCTCCACGCTTTCCCTCTGCCTTCCTGTAATAACCCATATTTTCTAGTTTATGAATGTAAATGGGGTTGTACATAGGATATGATTGTGTAATAAAGAGGGAAAATTCTTGATAGTAAGATTGAGTCCAGAATGAATAATGGACCGTTTGAATCCGTAAGAATGGAATGGTGCGAACGATATTCATGGATGATGTCCAACGCCCAAGGACACTTCCATGAGCAACATGGACAGCCTCCTAAGAGAAGGAGTAATGTTTGGAAATATCCTTGTAAGCGACGGATTGACATTTTCGTTGTTATGACGATAAGCTTAGGGTTGTTGCGGTTAAAATTTACTTAACGTGATGGTTGAGAACCGAATCGATTATGGTAAGAAATTCAAAGGTTTTTCAGCCCCAAATGTGGAGGAAAAGTGAATAAAGTAAAGCGTAGAAAGGGGTAATCGAAGGGCGCAAAGGTTGCCCCGAATCCTCCTCGACGTCGCCCACGGACAGCCCACTTTCGTGCGGGTTTATTGCTGAAATTTGGCCGCAAATCCTACAAGTTTAGGAGCACGACTAAGCTGGTCAAATAAGATAAAATAGTGATTAAGGAATTGGATTAATTGAGGTTAATAAAGTTGGATTATTAGCGCTAATTAAACGCGATTAATTAGTGCTAATCGTGGCCAAGGCTTCTTCCACAAGCCATGGATGGTGAGGCCTAAGGTGGGGCCCACTTTTCATCATTAAGAAGGCTAAAAGGCCAGAAAAAAGTGGAAAAGGTGGCTGTGGACGTCCATAAAGGGGGAGGAGGAAGAAGAAGAAGAAAAAAAAAGGAAGAAAAGAAGAAGAAGAAGCTTGCATGAAGCCGGAATCGCTAGTAATCGCCGGTCAGCCATACGGCGGTGAATTCGTTCCCGGGCCTTGTACACACCGCCCGTCACACTATGGGAGCTGGCCATGCCCGAAGTCGTTATCTTAACCGCAAGGAGGGGGATGCCGAAGGCAGGGCTAGTGACTAGAGTGAAGTCGTAACAAGGTAGCCGTATTGGAAGGTGCGGCTGGATCACCTCCTTTTCAGGGAGAGCTAATGCTTCTTGGGTATTTTGGTTGGACATTGCTTTACACCCAAAACAAAAAGAGGCAAGCTACATCTGAGTTGAACTTGGAGATGGAAGTCTTCTTTCGGAAGGAAGAAGGGACTGGTTCGGTGGGCTCATTCGGCGAACAATCCAAGCAACGAAACGGAAGGGCTCGCGTCAAAGAAGAGCGTGAGGAGGCCCCTACGTGGAGAGGTCGCTCGGAGAATGAAAGAATTGGAGCGGTTTTGCTCCTTTCTCTGAAGCAAGGTATGGTACTCGATCCCCATTCGTTTTTCTTGTTGCGAAACGGCCATAAAACTCGTTTGCCTTGAGTTTTGCTTGCTGTGAATGCGTTGTTGGGTGAGAAAAAGGGGCTTGCTAGACCCTTGGGATGGTAGGAGATGGCACCCCGGACCCTCAGTTATGCGACGAATGAGCGGATTCGCACCGCGTGTGGGCTGGCCGGTGGTTCGCGGTTGAGCGTTTATGTATCGAATGACTATCGTACGAGGGCTGATCATGCGGGAACTCATCCGTGTGCATGAGGTTGAGGTTGTATTGAGTTACGAACGAATGCTCATGAGGAATATGGGCTGTCTGGGAGTGAATCTTCCCGATTTGTGTGTGTGTATTGGGCTGAAAAACGGAATGTCAAACTTTGATTCGAGGATAAAAATTGTAGAAAATTATTGGTTGGCAAAAAAACAACTTATCAAACTCACGTTTACAAGAGGTTCTTATATAGGAAAAAAATCAAAAACTAAAAGAGAATCTAAATAGATCTCCTAAAATCTTTTATGAGATTTACTAAATCAATCTTATTCAAACCTAACAAATCAAATCCTAAAAACCTTAACCGCTGACACTCCTCCTTAAGGTTGTTTAGGAAACACTCCAAGTTTTTGTCTGAGATGCTGGAACTGATCTTTCGGTAAAGACTTAGTCAGAATATCCGCGACTTGATCTCGAGATGGACAATATTCGAGCTTGACTTCGCCATTCTTCACCGCTTCTCGAATCGCATGATACTTGACCGAAATATGTTTTCTCCTACCTTGTTGAACCGGATTTTGAGCTACTGCAATAGCAGACTTATTGTCAACATATATCACCGTAGGAACCACTTGTTTCCAGCCCATGTCCTCCAGAACTTTTCTCAACCAAATCGCTTGATTGTTGGCCGCTGCAGCTGAAACATACTCTGCCTCGGCGGAGGATTGCGCTGCAACTTCTTGCTTTTTTGAACTCCAAGCAAATACTCCACTTCCAAATGAGAACGTAAAACCTGACGTGCTTTTCGAGTCCTCAATACTTCCAGCCCAATCACTATCGCAGAAACCTTGGAGGTTTGAACTTTTATTCTTCACAAATCGAATACCAAAATCAATTGTGCCTTTAACATACCTCAACACTCTTTTCGCTGCACAAAGATGGATTTGGTTCGGAGATTGCATAAATCTGGACAAATAACTGGTTGCAAACATTAGATCCGGGCGCGATTCTGATAAATACAACAAACTTCCAATAATACTTCTAAACAACGTCGCATCGGCCGCATCACTTCCATCATCTTTCACCAACTTTAAATTAGCAACAAGAGGAGTCGGTACCGACTTAGCTTCATGCATTCTGAATTTTTTCAGCAAGTCCATGGCATACTTTTTTTTATTAAAAAAGACACCGTCATCTTCTTGATGTATCTCGAACCCCAAAAGATAATGCATCAGCCCTAAATCTGACATTTCGAACTCTTCGACTATGTTGAGCTTGAACTGATTTACTTCCGTTTCATCTCCCCCTGTGATAAGCAAATCATCCACATATAACGACACGATAAGTAACACCTTACCCCGTGAATTTTTTATGTAAAGTGTTGCTTCCGTCTCACTTCTAGAAAAATCCTTTTCTAAGAGATAGGAATCAATCCTGCTGTACCACGAACGAGGGGCTTGTTTCAAACCGTAAAGTGCCTTACGAAGCAAACAAACTTTCTCTTCGCATCCATCCACGGAAAATCCATCGGGCTGCTCTACAAAGATTTCCCCATCGAGATAACCATTCAAGAACGCCGACTTAACATCGAGATGAAAGATTTTCCAACCCATCATTGCTGCAAGTGCGAATAACATCCTTATTGTGTCATGCCGAGCCACCGGGGCGAAGGTTTCACAGAAATCAACTCCGGCTTTTTGAGAATATCCCTTCACAACAAGCCGTGCTTTGAGTTTGTTTACGGAACCATCGGCATTTAACTTCGTTCTATAAACCCACTTTACTCCGATTACCTTTCTATCAGATGGTCTATCGACAAGATCCCAAGTATGATTTTTATTAATCAAATCAATTTCTTCATGCATGGCTGCCATCCAGTTGACATCCATAGAAGCAACTTCATAAGAATCAGGATCTTGCATGGTCAGATTACATCTCTGATAGATATCTTGCAAAGATCTTAATCCCCTCACTGGTTCGTCGTCAAATTCGGCGACATCAGGAGAAGATTGTCCAAGTTCACCAAGACTCGTGGCTGGTTTTTCAACACACCAATCCCACTTCGCATCCTCATCAAACGATAAACTTCTACTCACCGAAAATTTTTTAGTAGTTGGATTATAGATCCTGTAACCCTTGGTATTCAACCCATATCCGATAAAAATAGATTTTTCAGCTCGACGGTCAAGTTTGTCTCTTTTTTGTTTCGGAATATGAGCATAACAAATACTTCCGAACACTCGTAAATGATCCAACGAACAATTTTTCCCAAACCAAGCTTCATACGGAGTTGAATTTTTCAAGGCTTTGGTTGGTAGCAAATTTAACAGATAAACCGAAGTGTTCGCCGCTTCGGCCCAAAAACCCTTCGGCAATCCTTTTTCAAACATCAAACACCTTGACATATCCATGATAGATCTGTTCTTCCGTTCACTGACACCGTTTTGCTGCGGAGAATACGGCACCGTGAATTGTTGAATGATCCCGGCTTGCGCACAAAATTTTTTGAACTCTCCAGAAGTATATTCACTTCCGTTGTCCGATCTCAACGCTTTAATTTTACAACCACATTGATTTTCACCTAGCTGCTTAAACTTGACAAACTCACCGAAGACTTCACTTTTTGTCTTGAGAAAAAAAATCCAACAAAAACGAGTGAAATCATCGATGAAGATCAAAAAGTACCTACTTCCATTTAAAGAAGGCACACTCATTGGACCACAAACATCTGAATGAACCAATTGAAGTTTCTCCGTCGATTTCCACTTTGCTTCTTCAAAAGGAAGTCTGGATTGTTTGCCGTATTCACAAACGGCACAAACATCTGAGCACGCATAAATAACCGGAAGATCAATAATCAACTCATCTGAATGCATCTTCTTCAAAGTAGTGAGGTTTATATGCCCCATTCTTCTATGCCATAACTGAGAATCATCTACATTGGCCGACAAGGCCAAAGAATCTGATTTAAATTTAATCGAAAAACACCGATCCTGCATTTTCACTTTCATAAACTCCTTTCCATCATGGCCAGTCACCGAACAATGCAAATCCTCGAAGTGCAAAATATATTTTTGCTCCAACAACTGTCCCAAACTCAGAAGATTTTGGCACAATTCTGGTACAAAAAGAACTTCTGAAATTCGGTTAGTACCCGAAGAATTTTTAATAATAGTCGACCCCTTACCAAGCGCCTTCAGAAGCTGTCCGTTCCCGATTTTAATGCTGGTCGAGAAAGACTTATCCAAGTCTACAAATAATTTCTCATCGGGAGACATATGATGCGTGCATCCGCTATCGATGAGCCATGCATCAGCTCCATAACTTGCTGCTGAAAAGGTTGCCGCAAAGAGTTGATCTTCTTGCATCGACTTATTCTCTGCAACATGTGCTTGCTCTTCAGAAACAGCCTTCTTCTTCCTACAAAATTTTTCACCATGACCAGGAACATTACAATGCTTGCACTTGTAACCGGGTCTAAACCAACAGAAATCTTCCGTATGAGAAGTTTTACTACAATAAGAGCATGGAGGAAACTCTTTTTGATGTTTCTCGCTAAACTTTTTGTTCTTGAATTTTTTTTTCGATGGCACTTTTTCTCGTTCCGTTTCTACGGGCATATTTCTCCTTCCCCTTTGCCTTCATTAAAAGTGCGCCTTCAGGTTACTCCTCCCGTCTTATTGCTCTCCTTTGTTCTTGTGCTTGAAGAGAACCAACCAATTCCTCGACTGTCAACTTAGTGAGATCGCGAGATTCTTCCAATGCAGAAATTTTCGACTCAAATCTCTCTGGAATAGTCACAAGAATCTTTTCAACAATTCTGCTGTCTGGCAACTCTACCTGCAACAATCTGATCTGATTGACAACCCTCATCAGCTTGTCGACATATTCTTTTATACTCTCCGAGTCCTTCATTCTGAGCAAATCAAACTCTTTCCATAAATTTGAAACTCTTATTCTCTGATTTCGGCCACTACCTTCGAACATCTCCTTTAGTCGATCCCATGCTTCCTTTCCCGTCTCACAAGTAAGAATTCTTGCAAGTACTCCTTCAGAAACAAAGGCATGAATAGCAGCAAGGGCCTTGAACGGCTTGGTGGACTCCTCACTGTGTAGCCTCAACTGGTTTAATGTGGGATTTTCAGGAAGGGCTCGAGCTTCAACGTCCCGCTCAATAGTGCTCCAGAGATCCTGAGATTTCAAAAAAATCTTCATCTTGACCGCCCAAATTTGATAGTTTTCACCATCAAACGGCCGTGGAGGTTGAACAGAAAAACCACCGGAGGAAGACATGATGACAAAATCAAACGGATGATTTGGGTATGAAAGGAAAGGAAAATTTTCAAGCGTGTATACACTCACAGTCCCTCAAGATTGCGAGCTCTGATACCATGTCAAACTTTGATTCGAGGATAAAAATTGTAGAAAATTATTGGTTGGCAAAAAAAAAAACTTATCAAACTCACGTTTACTAGAGGTTCTTATATAGGAAAAAAATCAAAAACTAAAAGAGAATCTAAATAGATCTCCTAAAATCTTTTATGAGATTTACTAAATCAATCTTATTCAAACCTAACAAATCAAATCCTAAAAACCTTAACCGCTGACAGAACTCATCCGTTTGCATGAGGTTGAGGTTGTATTGAGTTACGAACGAATGCTCATGAGGAATATAGGCTGTCCGGGAGTGAATCTTCCCGATTTGTGTGTGTGTATTGGGCTAAAAAACGGAGTGTTTTGCGTATGTTCGTGCGGGTACGCTGCCCATTCGGAATGTATTCCTCGGCATATAATTGAGGCCCGAGAATAGGGCGAATGGGGATGGACGGGCTGGTTCGTCGGTGTTGAGAAAAGAAAAGGTTGAAACTCCGAATGAGATGGTTGCGGACAAGTACGAGCATTCGTGGATGCGAACTTACGAATATTGGATAATGTTATTGAATGAACATGGGCTGAAAAGGGGACTTGTTATGGTTGTTCATAGCTAGTTTGGAGTTGATACTCCTCGGTGAGAGGAGGGTTTATCAAGTGCAGAAGGCACGGATAAATGAAAGTGATCGAATGACCCACGTATCGTGTGCGGAATGGAGGTTTACGACGGTACATTGACACGCCCATGGGGCTGCCCTATGAGGCGGATATGAGGAGGGTTTGGACAGGAGGAATCCACCCTTGGAATGGTGTATTGGATAGCCTAGTTGGCTGGAACAGTTTGACGAAAAGTTAAGGCACGGAGGGAAGTTCCGTAGTTTAATGCACTCGGATGGATTGATCCGTGGTAGCGGTATGTTGTGTGGCTGAAAGTACATGAACATGAGGCTTTTATGGGGCGTGCATAGGCTGAAAATACAACGTTCCCGGATGCCGTTGGAAACAACTTAGTTGCGATCCTTGAGGAATTGGAAACGCAACGGTGTATGTTGGAATTTTGAGACGATGTCTTGATTTTGATATACGTCAAGGGATATTATGGGCGTTTAGTTCCGCATGCTTGAGTTGCCGTACCTAGTCATTTGACTAACGTTATTGCGTGTTTTTGGCATGTCATAGAAGTAATTTATGCGTGTTTATTCCCATGTTCGATTGAAAGCTTCTGTTGCATAAATTTTTATAACTCCATTGTAACCGAATTGTGTAATTCCTTCTAAATAATAATGAAATGGTTGATAAATTTTCTTTTGAGAATCTGTATGTCCTTTCACTTCCCCCCTTTTCCCCTCTCCCTCTCTCGTTCCCTTCCCTCTCCCTTCCCCCCTCTCTTTCCCATCTTTCCTTTTTCTTTTTTCCCTACCTTCCTTTCCTTCGGTTCTGTTCGCGTAGGAAACGGATCACGCAGGAAATATTTGGCAATAAGACTCACAAGGATTTGTAGATGTGGTCACCAGTAAGTAATTGAAGAAATATGATTGAATGCAAACGTTTTTACACGAAGTAAAGAAAGCTTAAAGCTATAAAAGTAAAAATAAGGACGGTGGTAAGTCATAGACTGGCTACAGTGCTCCGTAGACTTGGAGCGTCGTCGTAGACTTGATGGCAGAGCGCTGTAAACTTGTGCTCCTCGGGCAGCAGGACTCAGCTGCTGGACTTGATGGACTGGATGCGGTCAGGTGCTGATGCGAACGTGGACACCAAGGCTGCGGTGGCTGACCCTGGCGGAGGCGTTGAAGGCGGAGATGTGTACCGGGACTACGGTGGCTCGTCCTGGCGTTGGAGTCGAAGGCGGAGGTGTTTACCGGGACTACGGTGGCTCGTCCTGGCGTTGGAGTCGAAGGCGGAGGGCTGTTACCAGAGCTACGGTTGCTCACCCTAGTGGTGGAAGTGAAGGCGGGGATTTGTTGCCGGAGCTACGGTTGCTCACTCTGACGGTGGAAGGAAGACCAATGAAACTTTAAGAGTTTCGCCCAGGTCGGGGAATCCTAACAACTAACAACTAAGGGGTGACGAGCAAGATAAGCTTCTGTTGGCTGATTTGTTCGTGATTTTCTCTGAGGAAGATCCTATCCCTTTTATACTCGGTCTATTACGACCTTCCGAAGATTTTCCAGACTCGATTCTCTCCAAGAATCTCGGAGCTAACTGACTTCCATTCGTTTGATCGTGGGTCGTAAACTCCTCTGACTTCGGGTTTAATTGGTTATCTTTTAAGACGTGTGTTAATATAAGCGTGGGTAACAAATCCCATTTATCTCGGGGCTGTGGAACCGTTTTCCTTTTACACGTGTCTTTTGCAGGCGCAGGTATGTAAACTTCGTATCCTTTGCAGGCGCAAGCCTGTAGACTTTGTGTCTCTTGGAGGCGTAGGCTTGTAAACTTCCCTTGATTACAAAATAATTACCCCGCCTTTGTAGACTTCCTTTGCCGCATAGTCTACATAGACTGCGGGCGCAGGCTTGATATGTTTAACTTGGCTGTAGGCCTCATGGACTTTTATGGGTTTGTCAGAATTAGGCCCAATATTTTCTATTGTGTCAACAGGTTCTTTCCCTTAAAAAAAAAATAAATAAGGCATAGCGGACGGGTTTTGAAAAACCCCCCTTGCCTATTTACATGGAGGTTGGGTTTTGAAAATTCCCCCTCTTAAAACGCGTTCCTTCGACGGTAAAACCGTATTTTACGAAATTTGGACCGTATTTCACAATTTTGTTAAAACAAACAATACAAAGCTATTCGTCATTGTCCTTCTATTTCTTCTTTTGGGATCCTTGGGTTCATTGAAAGGCGTGGAATGGATGGCCTCAACTCATCCCATATATCCCAATGCCCCCTCTTCCAGGTCCACACATAAAAAAAAAGGAGACACGATGAATCATCCATGCAAAGCGATGTCGAAAGAAGGGGACCCCTGCTCACCTCTCTCTCGGATCTACATCAGATTCAAGATCCCATCCCCATTTCTTCAATTATTACAACACATGCAATAATGCAACTGGGGGTGGGCTGGTTGGGGGGAACTGTATTATTGTTTCGCTGGACTGGAATAGATATGCTCTCCCCAGCTAACATTCCTCGTATCATTTGACTATCGGCTGTAGAGATGTCAAACCCCACTTATAGAAAGTGTTGACAAGTCGTTGTTGTAGATAAACAAACGTATGGGACTGGACGCCTTTCCCTGTCCTCCATTGGATCCGGGAAGAAACCGTATCACCGCATAACAAGAAGAAGGGCAATCCACACTTCCTTCTCGGGTTATTTTCAGTCCTAAAAAGGAAAGGGTGAAAACACAAAAACGCCGCCGTATATGTATGGCAAGACAAGGGGCGGGGGGTTGTTTTAAAGTTTTCCCTAGTGGGACGTGTGTCCCCCCCTGCCATTTCTTCAAGTCAGAAACAAAAGAGAGGTTTCCTTGGAGGATGTAATAACTTGACGCTGTGACTAATAACCTGTCGTCAAACTGTCATTAGTAATATTATATTATATTAGAAAGCATGGGAAGGCATCTGGGAATTTTGACCCCCCCCCCCCCCCCCCCACATGGGATTCGCGAATATATTCACACCCACTCCCTAATGGCAACCTTATTAGTCGTTCTTTCTCGAGATTCTTGAAGACAATTATACCAATTAGACAACGAATTGTCGGTCGGTAACATGAACATGCGTGGTAGGGTTTTCGGTCACCGGTGTTATGATTGATGAGGAATCCCTCATGGCCTATTGACCCCCTTTACATTTGCGAAACATCCCTCACATGCATGCTATTACAGTCTCATGGTAATCGATCTTCCTCGTACACAATTTCTGGTAAGTTAGGCTTATTCAGATAGATCCAAGGGGATACCCGTGATAAAAGAGCACTTAGAATTCACCGGTCAGATTGTTCAACGTACTTATTTATAATCATACATAAAAAAAAAAATCAACAACATAAAATTTAAATGTCACCTAGACTTACGAGCCTTTAATTTCTTTTCTAGGCGCCTAATCTGGTGGCCGTGATTGGTGTGTCCCAGGAATTCATTCAAAGTAATATTAATCACGTTTCGGATCGACATCACCTTTCTTTTTGTCCCCTTGCTTGTACCGTTTCCCCTTTTCTTTTTCTCTTATTTAGGAGGATGGAATAAATATTTTTTTTTTCATTCGAGTGCATCATTCGCTAAATATAATCTTTTTTTTATTTTAATACATACGAATTTATTTTATGGTTTGGAGAAAGGAAAACCCAAATCCGAAACTAAGGAAGAGCTGAAATGTATTAAAAAAAAAAAAAAAAAACCGTCAGTGGAAACGCAGGAACGGCCGCCGGCGTGATCCGACATTCCGGATTTACCTCGAAAGTTTTCTGAAGAAGCGTGAGAAGTGGGGCAGGCGAATTTTTAAAAATAACTTTCCGGTTCAGCTTAAAAAGTTGTCATTCCGGCCATTCCTTAAAAAACTTTCAAAATTTTTAAAATAACTTTTGATTCGTAAGAAATCTGAGTTTTCAACGTAGTTCAGCTAAGAAATAAATCGGCGAACTAGGAGCCCCGAATAAAAAAAAATGGTATTTAAAACACGGATTTATTTAATTTTTTCACATAAATATGACGTTGAAAATACATACATCTTTTATATTTTTAGAGTTGAAAATATTATTTAAAAAAAATTTAAAACCATCGTTTCTGTAAAATATTAATATATGCCAACCGAATATTATTTCGAAGCGTTCCTCGAAAAGAAAAATAATACACACAAAAAAAAAAAACGAACATTGAGGACCAAAATCTTTTTGTTAATAAATTTGTTGGCGTTGCCAGTGTTGAGGGACCGTCACCTCGGGCTACCACGACTGGTGGGATGATGGGAAGAATAGTGTGCCCGTGATCTCCAACGTCCCTTGCGAAGGAAAGTAGTAGGTTGAGAGGGGCGGGTGCAGGTGCTGAGAATTGCTGGGTTGCTGGTCAGACTTGATCAGTCGGGTAGGCGGGATGAGTCCCAGAGGATGGGGATGGTGTCGGATGGTGGTGATGGCGGTCGTGGCTTGGTCTGTGCTCGTGGCTTCTGCCGAGGCCGAGAAACATGTCCGGAAAGGAGTTTCTGTCGCCAGAAGTGAAGAGGAGGAAAAGGCTGTAGCTTTCCTCAAGGGCCTGTATGATTTCTTATGGAACCAGGCTGGCCGGTTGGGTTACACTCACGTCTGGCCGGTAAGCTGATCTCCTCTCTGCATCGTCGGGATCGTTTTGTTCCTTGCGCAGTTTAGCCAACTTGAGAGCAGCTGCTGAAAATGGCCACTCTTGTCTGCTCGTCTGTTTTCTCCTCAGGCAATGGCATTTGGGTGGCGGATTATCGTCGGAAGCATAATTGGGTTTCTCGGGGCTGCTTTTGGCAGCGTGGGTGGGGTTGGCGGAGGTGGTATTTTCGTGCCCATGCTCACTCTCATCATCGGTTTCGATGCCAAGTCATCCACCGCAATTTCCAAATGTAAGATCGATATTATCTGAATTGAGTTCCCGAAAACATTAAGTTATCGAGGAGAAGATGTCCGAACCATCGGCAATTTCTGTTGTAAGTCCCCTTCCATTGTTGGGTGAGTTGATCTGCTCTCTTGTTATTCGGCCAGGCATGATCATGGGTGCTGCAGCCTCTACTGTCTTCTACAACCTCAAGTTGAGACATCCGACACAAGACCTCCCCATCATAGACTACGACTTGGCGCTTCTGTTCCAGCCAATGCTGGTGCTTGGGATCAGCATCGGGGTTGCCTTCAACGTAATATTCGCCGATTGGATGATTACAGTGTTGTTGATTATCCTGTTTTTGGGTAAACAGTCAGCCATAACATAAGCTCGTTATACCATCTTTTTTTCTTCGGACAAGCATACCAAATTCGGTTCTTTCGTTCAGCTACATCGACCAGAGCATTTGTCAAGGGTGTTGAAACTTGGAAGAAAGAAACCATAATGAAGAAGGTGCTGAAAATGGCTGCTAGTGTTTTCTGCTGCATTACTCATTCAACAGTTTGATCGTGTGTTGCTTCAAACCCATTTTCTCTCCTGACTAGATTTGCTTATCTTCCAGGAGGAGGCTGCTCGAAGATTGGCTGGAAGTGGTGAGTGGATCCTTTAGTGCACTCCCTTCACATAATTTTGGTCATAACCAGCATCTACTTTCTTGTTAAGTATTTCCAAAACTGAGCTCACGGATAACATGTCAATTGCAAATGCTTAAATTACCATTTCATTGATAGCCAACGGAAATGAAGGAGTCGAATACCAACCCCTCCCGGGAGGACCTGGCGAAGCGAGGACGCTGAAGAGAACGAAGGTGAGGAATATCCTTCTTATTTCTCTCATTTGACATTATTTAGATTACCTGATGCTTGATATTTTGGTACGCGATATCAGGTCCCGGTCCTTGAAAACGTCTACTGGAAAGAATTTGGGCTTCTCTCAGCAGTTTGGGTGATCATTCTGGCACTGGAAATTTCAATGGTTAATCCTCTTTTTCTTCACCTTCTATAGATCAATTTTATAATTCTGTTATCATGTCGAAGAGGATGTTTTCAAACAAGCATTTGAGCTTTCCATGCAGAATTATACAACCACGTGTTCTTGGGAGTACTGGGTACTGAATCTTATGCAGGTAAGCTAAATCATGAAATGATGGAACGTCTGACCTTTTGTTTCCTGTATTTGGATTTCCTAACCTACACGTTGTCTTTTTCCATATGCAGATACCAGTGGCTTGCGGAGTATCCGGGTATGAAGCATATTGCTTATACACGGGGAAGAGGCAGATATTATCCAGGGATGGCACTACCGACTGGAAAATACACCAGCTACTTTTGTACTGTGGCTGCGGAGTCTTAGCCGGTATGGTTGGCGGGTTGCTTGGTCTTGGTGGCGGATTCATTCTGGGACCCCTTTTCCTAGAGCTTGGAATTCCTCCTCAGGTGGTTACAATCTTGATATTTGATTTAGTTGCGTCACCTAAACATAACATTTGTTTCGGGTATGGTCTCTTGGGATGATCCCCTCAGGTATCGAGTGCCACAGCGACTTTCGCCATGACATTTTCGTCGTCCATGTCTGTTGTGGAGTACTACCTTCTAAAGCGATTCCCAGTTCCCTACGGTTAGTCACCTTGCTACTGTCTTCCCCATATTAATGAAAGATACCTCGGACCGACCAACTTATCCGCTCCGATATTTCTAGTTCAGTGCTGTTAAATTGCTTCAATGCCAACTGGCGAGCTCGTCATGCCATGTAACGAGGAGTTACATTGTTCTCCTTGTATCGCAGCTTTATACTTAGTGGCAGTGTCCACGGTCGCTGCTTTTGTTGGCCAGTATGTTGTGAGAAGGGTGATTGCAATACTTGGAAGAGCATCCCTGATCATTTTCATCTTGGCGCTTACAATCTTTATCAGTGCAATATCATTAGGTATGTGAATACTGACCAGCATCACCGTCAGTAGACTATATTTTTTCAAATTCTGCGGCATAATGGGACATTCTGTCTACATTTGACGAATGACCAGGTGGGGTTGGCATTGCAAACATGATTGTGAAAATCGAGAACCACGAGTACATGGGGTTCGAAGACCTTTGCACTTACACTTCTTGACACTAAATTTCCTTTCTGGGTCAAGAACAGCCGTTCAGTATCCTAATCATGGCAAAAAAATTTCCTGGTTCATCATATTTATAACAACCAGTTCTGAGTGGAAAGCTCAGCTCATTCGAGCAAAGCTGTGCTCGGATAAGAGCTGAAGATTTGTAGGAGTTGAAGGTCCTTTCCGAGTAAGGCAGCCAAACAAATGCCTTGAGTTTGGAGTATTTCTCTGGAGGTCATTCCATTCAGTGTGACAGCAACGTGAAGATCATTTTTGCAGTTCCCTTTGTACATCATCCCTGTTATTGTTGGCTGCTTGAAGACATTGAAATTATTAGCTCATAAATACTCTTGCCTGTCCCTATGCTTAAGTTTTCGCGCATCAATCCGTCGATGAACATTGTACTGTGGCTACCATGCATGACGCTTAGCGTCTGGAATAACAACAATATATTGAACGGAAGGAACTTCATGTACAGATTCTGGGAACAGAGACGGCAGAGAATTATTACAATAGCAGGCACTTAGATTGAGAAATAACCATCGCCTTCCCTTTTATGCTGTTCTATGCACACTCAAATCTTATTCACGTTTTATGAAAAACGAATACAGATTTTCTTCTTTTGATCCACTTTTAGGCTGAAATAGGGTCATACAACAAATCGAAGTGGATGAGCACTATTACTCGTAGGTGCACGCGTCCTTCTTGAAGACGATGGGCTTGGTGCTGGTCGAGTCAACAGCCACCGGGCAGTTGACATGTTTGTGGTGCCTCACTCTCACCAGCTTCCCCACAACATCGCCCCGGGAACGAATCTCGAAGCGCATTGTGAGTGGTATGGGGCCTCCGATCGGGGAGTCTGATAAACTTGCCGCTGCTCCGTATAGGGGGACCTTATTCCCCTCCACGTTGATGAGCACAACTCGATGGCTCTTTCTGGGTTGGTAATATTTCTTTAGCTGATATAAGGATCGTTTGCAAACCAGTCAGGATTCACTTATCAAGAACTTTGACTCGTTTTGATAGTTTACTCACTTTTGTATTACCTCTTCGCTCGTTACCTATCCTACAAAGCGGGTAATGTTTTACCTGACCTGTGGCGACAGTGATCTTGGAGAAGGCAAGGTCGACTGGCGAAGACGTGACATGGATGCCAAACAATGTAGCGGGATTGTATACGTTCAACCTCACTGTCCCGTTCAAAGTGACCATCTTTGTCACGATGCCAGAGAAATCGGATCCCTCCCCAACGTAGAAATTATGTGCTGTGAAGCTCTGCAGATCAAGAAGCATTGCAATGAATTCCGGTCTGCGTAAATTTTGTAAACGAAATCTGCAACTTGTCACGCCACCTTTACGGTAACCACGGCTTTGTAAGGCCTGCTGGCTCCCCAAATGATCAGGCAGAAGATAGTGAAAAGAATCACGAAGCTGCAGAGCGCAATCAAGGCCTGGAACCTCCGAATGAATGCCTTCTCCTCAAACTCATCATAAGACCCTTCCTCAAGGATGACATTGCACTCAGGCCACCCCTTGTCGTTCCTCTTCCTGCCACCCTTCCTCCCAGACGAAGACCTGAAGATCCCAGAGAACCTACTGTACGAGGAATTCCTGGAGTGGCGTCCGAATGACGGGTGGGATGGGGACTCCATCGGGCTGTGTGACATGGGAGTATTCTGCATCGAGGACGACTTATCCCCATCATGGGAGTCCCTTGAGGGGCTCTGGACATAGTACGCCGGGCGTTTCGGGGATCTCGATGGCGACGATGGTGTCGAGCTCGTGAGGTCCGACTCCGATTTCGACGAGATCATCATTTCTAACAGGATCGACTAACAACCAAACCGCCTCCAAATTCCTTTCTGGGATTCCAAAGAACTGCAAGGCATCATCATAATTCAGATAAAACGCCAGAAATTGATTAAAAAAAGAAGCAGCAGCAGAAGCAGAAGGGGCCAAAAAGGCAACTCCTTTTTAACATTCTTCTCCATCAGACAACAAAGGTGGGAGACACTGGAAGACCAAAAAAAGCAACAGAAAAAGGGATTTTTTTTTTGGGGGGGGGGGGGGGAATCTGGTTTCATGCAGCTCACCGTCTACTCAATTGACAGCAGCGCCGCAGCAGCAGCTGATTCAACTTCAGACACCCTCAGTTTAGTTGGCAACCAATCAAGATGAACGAAGGGATGGGGGCTTGCATGGAGAAAGGGTGCAAGATGAGTCGAGGGGACGATGATTTTAGCCCACAACGCAAGCAGCAGCCCCTAGTATTCAGACAAAAGCAGAGGGAGGGGAGTGCCTGCCGGGATGCTTGCTCTCCGTTGTAGTAACTGCTGTTGAGCCAAACTCTATGTCCGTGCCTCAGGCTCGGAGGTCGTTCTCGTTCCGAACCTCTGGAGTGTCGGCAGCGTAAACCAAACGAAATAAATATTTATCTTAGCAAACAAATAACTATTTGGCGCTTTTTAACCCTTTTGTGGGTGCTGAGCTGAATCCCCCCCCAATTATTTTTTGTGGTAGTTGTTTGAATTTGCGAGAAAAATGGATAGAAAAAGAAGAAGAAGAACAAAGGGTTAGAATTATTAACATTAAAGTTTGGGGGAGATGCCAAAAGACAAAGTAGGGGAAAATGGGTGTGAGTGGTGGGACCCACCTCTTTTTGCCCCGGGAGCTTTCTCCTCCACCCATCTCTCTCTCTCTCGCACACATTTTTAAAATATTGAATGGACCTAATCGGCCCAAACATGAAACCCCAGTTTAGGCCCAATATCTCGGATACGAGCCCACTTCCGCGATGGGGAACACAAAAGGGCCAAATCCGGACAAGACCTGAAGCGCAAGGCTACTAATCCGAACCTCTCCCGCCAGTGAATCAAAACCATTGAACTAACCGATAACTGAATCCACATAGCCCCATAGTTTTGTTCAAATTTAACGGTTTAGTCACAAAAATATTTTTCAAGTAATTTTAAAATTCGTGAAATAATGTCATATAGGTTAGAAAACCTTGATTTTTAGGAAAATCGAAGTTAGAAAACACATGCAAAATACGAAATTCATTATTTTTATTATACGATAAAAGAAAGTTGAAATTTGAAAATATGATTTTTTTAAGGAGAAAAAAATGTTTTTTTTTTTTTGGAAATATTTTCAAGGCAATCAGAACACAAGCGAGGTATTACTCGCGTATGTTTCTGATTAGCCCAACATTGGATCCTGCGTCACAGAACGAGCTCATGATCATCATGAACAACGAACAGCAAATCCTATCCTAGTTAAAAAAATACACTGTTCTTTTTCCCTTTTCATTCCTCCTGCAGAATAACAATACCAAAACAAAATGCAGCAGACACACTCCCAAGCAAAAGTCCCCCCACACCCACACCCACCGGAAAACAAATCAGAATTGACATCGTAGGCAGAGCCCCTGTTGATATTCTTAAAGTCGAATATCAACGGATGGAGGAAAGAAAATAAAAATCACCCTATCAGTAGATCTATCTGAAAAGATAGTAGATGACAAATGTAAGAGGGAAACAAAATGATCAGGCGATGATTTTTCACCCATCATCGCATTGCAAGCTGGTCTTAATATTACGCAGCGTGCAGGATATCAAGGTGTTGACGGACTCCACGGATTCCATTGTTAGCTTTGCTGCCGGAGAGGTGCTGGTTAGGATCTGAAATGCCAGTGTGAGCAGTGATCCGCCTTCAAAGCTCTTCTCCTCTCGCCTGGAGCTGATCACTAGGGGCCTAGACTCTAGCCCATCTGGCAGGATGGAGAAGCCGGAAGGCAGGATCGCGATGCTGCCGGAGTCGCACCCTGTCATCACGGCCTGCATTCCCGTAATGTCCACTTGAGCATGGACGATCATGGATTCATACGCGCTCGTGCAGCTGTCCTGGAGCACCCACATGCTGTTCTCTTTTGATTTCATTGTCTGCGAACAAGATTGGGTTCATGGTTAATGAAAAAAGCACAGCAATGGGGTTCCTCCATGCTACTCTTAGTTTAATTTTATGATCCAAAGTCTGCAGTAAGACGCTCACTTGTATGTTTACTGCGTTTCCTCGATCTTGCCCCTTTGACAGGTTTGCGATTGATTGCACCGGTTCTCCACTGGACATTATGTCCCACTGCAGTTTAGAGGCCCAAATATCAGAGAGTGATTGGTACCAACAGTTTCAATTTCATGGCAGGACAGCAGAAGGTTTTCTCACCTCGTGACGGCGGGCGCTGTCTCTGAGGAAATCGAAAAGGGTATGAGGAGAAACAGGCAGCAGTACAGAAGAAACAGCACATAAGATGACGCCTCGAGGTTCTCCCGGGTCGTTCAGGTTCTTCCTAGAAGAAACCCTGATGTCTTCCCCGGTTTTACCAGGAACCTTTGTCCAACTGTGATAGCTCGACGCTCCAATAGCATGACAAAAGCTCTGTGTCATTCTCTGCGCCAACCGCAGGATGCTTTTCCTCCCAGCAAGTGTGGCAACCCCTGGTGCAACTCATATAATCAGTTTTTATTTCTTCGGGATCATTCTAGTTTTTCTTCTTCCGAAGGGCCATAAATGTTCTCACCACTCGAATCCTTGGTAGGAACATTTGTAGCCATGAAGAAGACAATCCGCTCACATTGGAGCTGCAGCGTCGCCATCCAATGCCTTGCCCCAAACGCTAGGCCGCTGTTGACGATGGTGCGGTACATTGGGTGTACTGTGCTCTTCTGGCATTCCTGATGCTCTACCCAAATCACCTGACAATAGGCAAAATTCAGTCAAGTTTTTTCTGATCCAAAACAGAATCAAAAGAAGCACTTGTTCTTGCATCACGGTGCATCGCGTACCTTGCAATGCCCATTTGATTTGTCCTCGATAATGCAACCAGATGGGCGTTTCCTGCATTTAACTAAGGACGCATCTATGTTGTCTTCTACCTTGTCGACAGAAATGTCAACAATAGCCCATTGCTCTGCACTCAATTGCTTGCAGTACCTGATGAAGTAGACTTCCCTGGTCGGAACCATTGGAGTGAGTATCTGAAGCTCCGCGAACATCTGCAGATGCAACCACTTGCAGGTAAGAGCCCCCTCTTAGAACGGGAGTACCACTTTTGTTTCTTGCTACTATATTAAGTCTACATTTTCAAACATCACCTCCAGAGAAACATTATTATTCTTCTGCCTCTCTTTCTTGTTCGTAAATTTTTTACGTGTAGATCATAAGTTGATAAGAGCTAATTTCATTGTTTCTGCAAATGGACCACTATTATTTTTAGAAAAGAATACTTGAACAAAATTTGCTAAAAGTGCAAGCTTTACTGACTCTTCTGTGGATGTAATTTCAAATAATGGACATTGAGAAGTAGCTGTCACCGCTTTTGAGTCTCTTTCTATCTTCTACCTTAAACCTGTAATGGAAGTTTTGTTGAGCTCTCACCAATTGTACAGCGCCATTTCTGTTGGGACCTTCGCCGCTGCAGATGACATCTACTGTTGCTGCTTTCGAGATCATGCAGGGAAACATTTCCTTCCATTGATTCTGCAAACAGATTGTTCGTGAGATAATCGGGAGTATTAGGAGCAACATCTTGAGATTCCAAACTAATACAGAAAACAAAAAGCTTATGCTTTGTTGTCTTACAACATCCATGAAACTCTGCACCAGCCGAGGGAGATCCACAAACACCATGCCGGTCTCCCTTGAGGCCTCGATGGATCTCTTCACCTTCCCATCACCTGAAGTGTCAATGGAGAATTCCTTCACATACTCATCGTAATTGAGGATCTCACGGCCTGTCTCGATGCTCCTGACCCAGAGCGGTTCCCCGGCAGTTGCCATCCTAGTGAGCTCTTCCATCGCCTGGTTAACGAGTTCCATTATTCTTGACTTGTCAATCCCGAAAATCCCCGTGTAAAAATCTAACGAGCTTCGGGTCTCCTGGTCATTGTTTCCAGTTGAGCAGGAAGGGGATGTCTGCCTGGGAGGATACTTTCCCAACGCAGTTCGAAGTTTCTCAACCTGCAGAAATGATCAACCAAAGAGCGATTAAACGTGGAAAAGAAATATTCATTCCAGGACTATCGCAGAAGAGGTGACATCCTTCCAACCTCGGCCTTGAGCCTGGCATTCTCGATCCGCAGCTGCTGTTCCTGAGTCGTCAAGGCTGCATCCTTACTGGTTGTCGCAGATCCGCAGTTGGGGCAGCAGGACTTTTGGATGGTCTCTCTCATTGCTTTGTTTTCATCCCTTAACTTCTCCATTTCTGTTTTCAGCAGGGAGTTCTCGTGCCTCTCTTGAATTGCCTGCAGTTTTTTCCGACCAAGGATACATACCCAGAGTAAATATTTAACCGAATTTAGGTCGCTGCATTCATAAACTCTTGATGTAGTCTGATGAGGAATCAGAGGAAGCACCTTGAGTTGGGTTCTGCGATTTTGAAACCAGAACTTGACTTGTCTAGGAGCCAGGCCAAGCTGCTTGCTCAGTTGCTGCCTCTGCTTCTCATCCGGGTGTGGCGACTCCTTGAATAACCTGCAAACAAACATCATCCTTCCCCATTTCATTGCCTTAATCATACAAGTTTAGCGAAAGCACGATTGTCTGTCTGCCTCTGCCTTTCCCTCCCTTTTCCAATATTTAAAGTTTCAATTAGCAAAGCGGGTTCGGGGTAACATCACTCGACATACGCTTCCATCTCTCTTATTTGTTCAGCGTTGTGGCGGTGATACTTCTTCCTCTTCTTCTTCTTATCACCATCGCCGTCCTCTTCGTCCTGGTCCCCATCAGGATCAAACTCATCCTCTGATCTCGACCTCACTGCTCCCGAGTTCTCGCTGCTAATCTCCACGGTGTCATCCCTCTTTCCTCCTCCGCTCCCTTCATCTCCCTCCTCCACCTCGGCGCTCGGGGTCGCAGCCGTGGCCCCCGCATCGCGGAATATTCCAGCCTTGACGATTCAGAACAAACAAACAAAACAGTATAAAGAAACCATACATTAACACCAAAAGGGCAGACGGAAGAATCTCGTCAGCATGAAAGAACACGGGATGCATGAGCTAGGCGATGCGGGAAAGGACCGACCGAGACGAGAAAGTAAATGAAAAGATAGCCTCGCGCGTGGAATATTTTGTGCAGTAGAGAAGGAGGAGGAGGAAGGAAGACAAGCAAGAGAAAGAGGAAGGCATACGAGGCTGAGGGAGAGAGCAGGGGAGGCGAAGAAGTCTTTGGTACGAGAGGTGGGAGGATTATTCGACATGTCGACGCCCATGGCAGTTGGGGAAGCTCCGTGGCATGACGAATGCTGGGTAAATATGGAGATTGAAAATAGACGGGAAGGTTTGTTGTCCTTGTTTTAGGAATAAAAGGAGGAGACGATGAAGAAGAGAAAAAGGAGAGGGAAACAGCAGCAGCAGCAACAACAACAACGACAAAAGAAAAGCAGAGAATTGAAAGAAATGAAAAGGAAAAAAAAGAATAGGAAAATTAAAGGATTGGAGGTGGTGAGAATGGTGATGGTGTGAGAGTGAGGGTGGGGTCTGATAGATTTAAGGATGTAAAACAAAAAAACGGACGAGGAATTGTTTGGTTTGGTTTGTGTAATGAAAATTGGGGGGCTTTTTGTCTTTCAATCATGGCTGTTAGGAGTTGACTGTTAGATACTCAGGGAACAGAAGCAAAAAAGTCTGGGAAGATGTCGATATTCATCCCTCCCTCCCTCCCTCAGTTTTGTTGTTTTATTGTTGTTGTGGTGATGGTGGTGTGTCAATTCAACTAACTTTTTTGAGCGGTTGATTCCCTCCTTCGGACCACAACCGTGCTTTCGAACTCCCCACAACCCCTTTCCCTTTACATTACCAGGGGAATTAGCATCGCGGCAGACTCCTCGGCCTAGCCGTTCATCCGGCGAGACCCACGTCCCGGTTCGCGAAAACCGAGGAGACCCGGTTCCGGAGGTCGCGTGAGTTAGCCTGCCAGGAGGGCGAATAGCCCAAAGAAACATGGGTGAGCTGGTGGAAGCCAAAGAGGTCGGCCGTGTCATTTGCGGTTGTATACAGGGAGGGGAAAGAATTAATTTTTATTATGGATCCGGTGTGTCCTGACATCATTTAAAGGGTTCGAGAGAAGTGAATGCAATTAATGGGTTTGCATCCAAAGTTTTATTTCCTTTAATTTTTCAACTGATCTCAATCAAAGTCATCCAACCAGCCAGCCAGCCAGCCAGTCAGTTAGTCAGTCCTCTCATCTCGAGCGATTTTGGACAAGTCAATGTCTCAAGAATCCCCCAGTCCCTTGAAACTTAGACAAGAACACAACACTTAACACTATTTGATATTAACATAAGTGTTTCTTGGCAACTAAGCATCACCTCCCTTTCTCTTTTCTTGGGTTCCTTGTATTTTTCTTTTTTCGTGCAGAAAAGACAGGGAACTGTGTGTCCTAAAGTGAGCCATTTATGACCCACCAACATCCATCATCAAAGTTTTGGTGGCATATGGGTTATGAATGATTCCTTCGATCTGCAGTTCAAAACCTCTCTTCACAACCGAAGGGACATGCACATACTTCCCTTCTGCACTGCACATGTTCCTCTGGGTGAAAAGAAAAGGTAGTTTGGAATGGTAGATATGATGAAGCAATCACATTGAACCAAGCCCCACAAAAAAAATGGTGTATTTATTTCATTGACGACTCTTTTGGAAATCCTCCCTTCCCTTTTTCTCCTCAACTTTTTTTTTTCTGCCAATCTTCAAGCAATAATCTGCACAGATAACAGCAAAGCAAAAAAAGAAAAAGAAAAGAAAAAGACTTAAGACTTAGACTTAGACTTATACTAGGAAACCTGCCAGAAATGAGGCGCCTGGCTTTCCTTGATCTCAAACCCCACCTTTCTTCTTCAACAAAATTATCCTCCTTTCGCCTTTTGCCGTGTCCTTACAACAGTTCGAGACAAAAGGCAGAGGCCCTTGTCTCAAATACTTTACAGGTCCATGAATTTTAGCAACATAGCTGGTTCCCAGGGTTGAATTCTAGCAGACCATGAGGAGGTAAATAATATGGCTATTGGAATGGAGATATGCCCCAAACAGCTCTACTGCATGTTCTTACATGAGAGAGATGGCAAATTTAAGACAGGCGGTGAATCCTTTGACAACATTAAATTAGACAATGACTAATTACATCATGCAGGAATGTTTCTCGACACCTCCCCCCTTGTCATTAGATAAATCAATAAGAAATTTCCAAAGCCAGAACTGAACAGAAACAGCAGGTCAGCCATGCAGATAGCGAATCCTAACACGGCACGGAATCCGTGGATAACATCGTTGCCGTGCGGGCCGACTGAGGAACTGCGGACGCTAAAACTCCGAGGAATGATGGAATTGGGTACAGTAGTCTCAGGAAGGGCGTTGTCATTAGCAAAACCCAGCAAGCTTTCCTTTCCTTTTTTTTTTTCTGGTCACTTACTCGTTGGGATAGTAAAAAACAGGAAGAGATAATCTTCATCTGATGGCATGATGATCTGGAAATAAGAAAAAAAAAATCTCAAATTCTTTTATTTGTGGGTATCCAACTCTCAGGGGAGACAGGTAGTTATTGAAGAGCGGATGAGAAGGCCAAAAGAACAAAAGACACGAATTGGTTGTTTTGGATTTCTGGTTGTTTGCTCCGGAAGTGGTCGCGGTCAAGCCGGATTCAAATACGTCAGAAATCTCTGGCACTACGAGTCAACTGGTACTCGGAGGATTCGCTGAATGTGTGATCGCCGTATGAAATGAAAGAAAGAAAAGAAGACATCAGATGGACAGCCTTAAGTGGAAGCATTTACGGATGCCATCGACGATGCATTCGAAAGTGAGCAGGAACGTAGGAGCACAAAAAGAGCTTGAACGCTGGAATTCTTGAAAAGATAAAATATGATAATATATGTCCATCTGTAGAGAGGTGTTGATGTGTGTGTACAATGCCTAAGAACAAATATTTATACTAAGCTATACCTACGTATATACGGTAATGTAATATAGCACATATATTACGCTTCCTTTGCTGCCAGTCTCCATAAAATATCTTTTTTCCATACGAGTAGACTTGGCAACAATCTCCTTTCGGATCCCGAGATCATCTGGAGCCTTCCTTAACAGCTGACGGATCGACCATGTCGCTCGTTGGCCTTCGCCGTAGAGTTTCCTCGCTCGCCCAGTCTGACTGTCGGTTGTCGTTTCGCCCACCTGTTGTCGCCCGTCGCCTGGTAATCTCGTCGCTTGGTGATCCCTTCGCCCAGTAAGCCTTCGCCTAGTGTGTATCCGTGGTCCCCTCCTTCTTGGATTTTCCTTCCTTGGGCCTGTGTTCTGGACCGTCGATCCACAGGTTGGGCTGAGATCTGTGGCCCAAAATTTCTGTTGCTAAATATATAAGCCCCCCTCAAGACAGATTGAGTAATCTGTCTCTCCTTGAAAAAGACCAATTAATCATTCACCTATAGCTTCGGTAACGTGTGCAGGTGAGTAATGACCCTTGACCGTCAATATTTCCGAATCGTATCGATTGAGATCTCCAGGACAACTGTTGCGATCCCCGAAATCTCTGTCATAATATATCCCGTCAAAGTCCTTTTACCCCTCACGACTTCGCTATAAATTGAAACGCTCAGATCGTCTTCCGACTCACAAGCCACCATTTCTTAAAAATACCAAGCTATGAAGTTCCTGTCTTTCCTTTGGTATTCCATCCGGAGCCTATGCCCATCACCTTAGCTTGTTTGGGAGCCTACACCCATCACCTTATGAGGATGGTCTCCAACTACTCGGTGGTTCCATCGGGAAGGGTAGAGGACCCGAGCCACCGGGTTTTCAACTCCAAGGCATCACGTGAACTTCCTTCTGGCATCTTGGACGCCAGGGGTTTTCTCATGCGATGCCGTCATTTGCAGCCAAGGCGTTTCTTCGTTGATGGGAAGAATCGGGTGCGTGCTCAGTTTTTGTGGATAAACCGTCGAAGAACGCCAAGCGTTTGTAATATCTTCAATAGAACATTTCCAACGAGTGGAAGCGTCGTCTACTGAATCATCTACTTTCTTTCGTTTTGTTTCGTGTACTCTCATTATCAATCGAACCCATGTACTGTTTGGATTTGAATGAGAATAAATGTTTATTTATTTTGAACCCTCTCGCTTACCCACTTATGACAATTGAATCGTCATCAGTTTCCAAGCGAAGCGACGCTTTGGATGTCGCCTGCCTCGTAATTGAGGTGACGTCTGTGTTGGGCCTCGGTCATCAAACGACGTCCCTTTTAGACCCTACCTTTGTCGGTTTCTGGGGTTATAAAATCTTTGAGGGCCAGGGTTTCCCGCTCACACACTCAGAAAAACCCTCCTTCTTCTTGCAACTCTCATGGCCTCTAATAGCTCATCCTCGTCGTCCTTTGAACCTCCGGTCTTCCTGGACGGCAACGCTGCCAGGTTTCAACATGCTTTCACCAAGTCTTGGCAGTCTCACGTTTCCACCGTTCACACGGTACAATCGGATTTTGGTTCTGCTATGCCAAGCCAACAAACCCTTGGTCCATTCATCCCTAACTCGTTCGACTTATTCCTTTACACCAGCAGGCTGCCTGCAGTATTCCGTCGTCGATTTAAGCCATCGGGGTGGTAGTCATCCGTTCGAGCGGACCTCCGTTGTTTTCCTTCTCCCCGGAACAAAGCCGTTTGGGATTGGGTCTCCAAGTGGATGGAGAAGAAAGGCGCTGCGTGGGAAGCGATGGGGATCAAGGCATTGATCGAAGTTTCCCATTCCCCCGTCGGGCCCAACCTCTCTGTGGTTACTCGGTTCCTCTAGTTTTGGAACCCTTTCGTTAACTGCTTCTACTTTCCAAAGGGACCCATGTCGGTTACCTTATAGGACGTTGCATTTTTAACTGGTTGTGGTCTTTATGGAGCCCCCCTTCAGTTTGACAGCAGCGTAACAATTTGAAGTTCAACCCTTCAGAGCGAGTTAGCAGGGTCGCTGGGGGTCATCTCAAGGACGATAGATGGGGACTCCAAGAGGAATTCGAGTTCTACTTGGAATGGCTGTCCAAGTTCATCTTTTGTAACGGAGGAAAGCGCCCTGGACAGTTCATGGCTGGAGTGGCCACTAGCCTTGTTGAGGCTGCCAATGCAAACAAGCCTGACCCCGTGACCTTTGCTCCCTTCTTGTTATGCCTGACCTATCGTAGCATCCATCAAGCGACCAAGGACCTAGCTAATTTCCCCAGGAACACGATGGATGGCCCTTTGTGGCTCTTATACTTATGGATCATCTTTTACTTTCCTGGGTTCACTAGTTACTCTAAACCCATGCTCACCCGAGATGAGGTCATTGCAGCAGGTTTGTCTCAGTATCAGGGTTCTTCAGAATTGTCAGTTGCATCCAAGCCTTAGCGAATGGATGCGATGGTGAAGGGGAAGTAGTATCCTAACGCCCTTTCCCTGAAGAGTGGGAAAATTCGTGTCTGGAGGTAGTCAAGCGTTTCCTCCCGGCTTTCTGCGCCAAGGAATTGGTGGGCGTAGACTCCGAAGGGCTGATTTTTGAGGTGTACAACCCTTAACTTTGCCCCCGTCAGTTGGGTTTTGCCCAATCTTTAGCCGTCACGTTCTTCGAGTCCAAGAACCAACCCCTAGACAAGCGTAGTTCGTCTCTTATGGAGTCGGGGGTGGCTGAACAAACCCAGGAGCCACGTCTTGGCTCGGCTGAGATTGAACCTACACTTTAAGGTGGTCGAACTGCATTTTTCTCCATGGCCTGGCACGAAGTCTGGAAGCAATTAGAGACCACCTTTTAGTTGAAAAGGTTGATTGAGAATGAGAAGGTGCCCTCTCCTCCAATGCTTGTTGTTTCGGGCGAAGCTTCTTCAAGGAAGCGGCCATCGGGTGGTAGCGCACTCCCTTCAGGTAAGTTGGGTCAGCCTGATCTTTATTGAATAAGTATCCGGGTGATGAACTGGCCTTTTGTTTGTAACAGCTGCTAAGAAGGCGAGATCCTCCCGTGCGTGCTCATCATCACAGGGAGCCCGGTTGAAGAGGAAAACATCGCATGGACCTCTCCCTTAGTTTTGCTGAGTGCTCCCTCTGATCGTTCTGTTGAGCATGCGTCGTCTGGGAACGCAACATGTATTGTTTGTAGCATATTGTCTACTCTTTGATGGGAACTTTATGTTTGACGCCTTTTCCTTTTATCAAGGTGTCGTCGCTTCTGACCCCATCAACGTCGATGATATCCCGGATGACATCACTCTCTCTTCATTGCTAGGCGGACGTAACCAACCCGCTAAGCCGGAGTCAGAGGAACCCCCAGTGATGCAGTGCGCGAGGCCTTGCCTCCTTTGAATCTCTAGGCTGAGGCCTCCTCCAAGAGTGTCGCCATTACCCAGGGGTTACTATGCGAGGCGACAGAAGTCTTCCATGGTCAGGCGACTGAGATCTCCCCGGACAAATAGTGGAGTCACCCTCAGGCAACGCGAGGGAACTACATGAAGGTGAGGCGATAGGAGCCCCTCTGGTCTAGATGACGAAAGCCCTCCAAGGCTCACAGGCGCCGGCGACCTTGGTGAGTGACTTGAGAAAACCTTTGTTTGTCTTTTCCTTTGACTTTGCACCTAAATTAGGTGTCTTTGCGACAGTCTTTGCATTCCTTGCTTGCCTCTGCTATTGTCCTCCTCGAGCGTAGGGTTCCTACTGAGGGTGACTTCGGCGAGCTGCTGTCCGTGGTGAACGAGCTGGAGCAAGCGGATGCTGGTACGTCAGAACTGACGACCCTGATTACCCTCCTCCGGCGATCTTTCTGGTGCTCGTGGGACGAGCGACGCGAGGCTCTTGTACTAAAAACGGAGCAGAAGAAGAGGGAGACTGCCCTGTCGCAACCGCCTCCGTCTTCCGAGCTCTCTGGAAAGGAGGTTGTCCTTCTGAAGCGAAGGGATGAGCTACAAGCTGCTATCCAACGCCTCTAGGGAGAGTTGGATGCTACGTCTGCGGATCTCGCTGCTGCTCGTGCGAACAAGGCGACTGAACGTGCTGCCCTTGACAATGCAAAGGCGACGTATGAGAGGGATTGGGGCAAGGCCTTTGATTTCAAGGCAAAGGAAATCATGGTAGCTGGTGTGAAGGACCGGCTGAAACTCATGTTGTATTCCTTGCCTCGTATTTGACTTTTTCCTACATTTGTATTTGTCCTCACAGGGTGGGGAAACGTTTTGAAATGACACATTTGTGCGCTTCCTACATCGTTGTCCTATACTCTTTCAAGTATTTGCCATTGATCTTAAAGTCATGTAACGACCCATCAAGCCCCGTAGGCGATATGCGTTCCCAAGATGGGACTCAACTACCCGGAAAAGGGCTTTCCCAGTTTGGTGTCCATTTCCCTTGAAAGTAGTCACGAACTCCTTTAGGTAATCGTAACTTCCATACTAGGTCTCGTTCAACTTAAATGGGATTCAATATTATAGGGCATCTATTTCTTGATTGGTCTATCTAATGATCATCTATAAAATATTCATCGAATTGTTAATTCGATGCTCGTATAATATGTGTATCATATATATGGGTATCATAATATAAGAGCATCATATAATATAAGAGCATCATATATAATATGAGCATCTTTAATTAGAGCATCATATATAATATTTTCCTCAAATGTATTTAGGGTTTACATATTTATAAGGGTATCAATATTTATGGATGCCCATATCCATCATATGTGCATCAAAGGAAATGGCTGTTATGGGCATCGGTTAAATGGGCATATATAATATTGGTAAAGGCCGCTAAATTATCGATGAACTACTTTCTTGTTATAGTAGCGGGCGATGTTTCTTTTATGAGCTTTTAAATGGTTCAGCACGTTGATCCTGGTGGTTTTCAGGTTTTCTAGTTCAACATGCATGTCCACATCATACCCTTCGTATTCTCCTAAATGCTTGAGGAGTCTGAGTGATTTTACCGCACTTTTATTGGGAGCTTAGCATCGTGGCCGTAGACAAGGCTAAACGGGGCGATGCCTATGCTTTCCTTTTTGGTAATCCGGAGTGCCCATAATGTCTCTTGGAGCAGGGTATGTAATGTTCGTGGGTTATTTCCAATCGTCCTCTGTATCACTCGTTTGATGAGTCTGTTAGAGGCTTCTACTTGCCCATTCGACTGAGCATAATACGGAGTTGAGTCGAGTACTCTGAAGCCAAAATCCTCGGCGAATTCATTCATAAGTTCGCCGTTAAATACTCTTGCATTGTCTACGACAATGCTTTGAGGTACTCCATATCGATAGATACTGAAGTCTTTAATGAATTGGATCACGTCCTTCTGGTTAATTAACTTATACGCTGCTGCCTCGACCTATTTGGTGAAATAGTCGGTGGCAACAAGTATATAAGTGTCTCCTCTGGTTGAGTGAGGGTGTATTTCTCCCATGATGTCTAACGCCCATGTCTTGAAAGGTCATGGTTTTATTACGACATTCATATCCGTTGCGAGGGTCCGCTTCACTGGCCCACATTGTTGGCAAGCCTGACAGGCTCGAGCCATCATCGACGCACCTCAGAAGCTCACCTTCGTTGGTTTTTCTATAAAGAGTGTTGTCGAGGAGTACATAGTGTCTAGCGATCACTCGAATTCTCCTTTCAACTTTTGTACCAGTATCTTTGAGGAATTGTTGTATTGGTTCTCGCCAATCCTCTTTCTGTTCGAACAAGTCGGCGATGTGGACCTCTTTAATTTTCTCTTCAACCTCATTGTGGAACTCTGGTCGTTTGCTTGCAAACAACGTCGTTTTGCTCTTGGATGTCTCCAACTCACTAACCAACCCAAAAGCACATTGTGCTAAGTGGTTAGCCTCCTGGTTGTCATCTCTTTTTACATGGACTACTTTGACTTTGTGTAACTTTGCGAAGAGTTCCTTTGCCTTGTGCAGGTATTTACTAAGATTGGGTGCGTGGCACTCACTCTGGTCCAAGAGTTGTTGAATTACTAGTTGGGAGTCGCCGTATATTTTTTATGGTTTCCATCCTCCAGTCTAGTGCCAGCTTCAAGGCTAAAATCAAGGCTTCATACTCTGCCTCATTGTTAGTGACTTTCCCGTTGATGTGACAAGCCATTCTGGTTTCCGCTTTCCATGGTGTCTCAATAAAGATGCCCACGCCAGCTCCGAATTTGTTAGAGGACCCATCGAACCAAACGGTCCATTCTTTATTCGGGTGATCTTCCTTGACTGTGGAATCGAGATTGCCTTCACCATAATGAGTTATGAATTTGGCTAAAGCATAGCCTCTGACTGAGGCTTGTGGTTTATGATAGATATTGTAGGCTGAAAGCACTAGGCTTCACTTGCCTATTCTTCCCGTAAGTAAGGGATTGTCAAAGAACACTTTGGTAACCGGGGTCTTGGAGACGATGTACACATCATTAGACCCGATATAGTGTCTTAGTTTTGTTATTGAGTAATACACCGTAAGGCAGATCTTTTCTGTTGAGGTGTATCTTTGTTCTGTTTCTATGAGTAGGCGCGACAGATAGTAAATCGCCCTTTCCACTCCGTCGCGTTCTTGTGCTAGCATTGATCCAATAGTGGACTGGGATGCTGTTACGTACAGAATGTACGGTTGGTCTGCACTTGGTGGTGCCAGCACATGCGGATTGATTAGGTAATCTTTTAAGTTCTGGAACGCTTACTCATGTTGTGACGTCCAGCTTATCTGTCCCTTCTGTTTTCCTCTAAGGATTGTCGAGAAGGCACTTGTCTTAGATGCGACATTACCTATAAATCGGCGAATATAATTTATCCTGCCGAGGAAGGCTTGAAGTTCCTTCTTGCTCTGTGGAGCTGGAGGATTATGAATAGGGCGGGTTTTCAAAGGGTATACTTCGATTCCTCGTTGGTGCACAAGGAAACCAAGAAACTGTCCCTATTGCACCCCAAAGGCGCATTTTAGTGGATTGAGTTTGAGGCTGTACTTTCGCATCTTTTCAAATGTTTCGCTTAAATGAAAAGGATGGTCCTGTCTCTTTTTAAACTTCACCACAACGTCATCTATATATACCTCAACTGTCTTTCCTATCAGTGAAGCGAAGATCAAGTTCATCGTTCTCTGGTAGGTGGCTCCTGCATTCTTCAACCCGAAAGGCATTACTACCCATTCGAATATTCCTAATGGACATCGTAATGCAGTTTTATGAACGTCTTCCTTAGCGATGAAAATTTGGTTATACCCAGAATATCCGTCCATAAAGGACATTAGCTCGTGTCCTGCTGATTTGTCTATGAGATCATCAGCGACAGACATGGAGTATTCGTCTTTGGGTGTTGCTTTGTTCAGATCACGGAAGTCTATGCAGACTCTGATCTTTCCATTTTTCTTGATGACCGGCACTATGCTGGAGATCTAGTCGACGTATTTAGCTGTTCTTATGTATCCGACTTTGAACAACTTCTTAATCTCATCATAGACCATTTGGGCTACTTCCCGCGACATCCTTTGCGGGGTTTGTTATACAGGTTTGATATTGCTATACATCGGGAGTCGATGCTCGACTAAATCTCGGTTGAGACCTGGCATCTCGGTATAATCACAAGCGAAGCAATCTTTATAAGTGTGAAGGACTTTGCTTATACTACGCACCTTTACTTCGTTCACGAGCGAACTGAGATATGTAACACGCAGTGAATCAGTCGTTCCCAATTTTATTTCTTTCAACGAATCACATGGAATAACAGAAGTTTTAGGGACTTCTTTATTATTTGAATAAATGTTAAGCATGCCCTGGCATGCTGAAGGAGACGAATTACATCGAGTCTCATTTATTCTAGATGTCCTGTAGCTGGCTAATCTCTCTAGGACATCGACTACTAGATCAGCTTGTTCACTCTCCATTGGACGAGGATGGGTTGAGGAGTCTTTCGGGCTCCAAGTCTGTCTCGGTTTGTTGAGTGTTGTTGATCCCAACTTCATACATGTCCTTTTCCAGTGGAGTAAGATCTTGTTTGGCATCGAGCTGCAGCTCATCGCCCCATCCTGTTGGGATAATTTGATTTTGAGGTGGTGTTAAGGGTCTCCCATAGCATATCTCTACTTTAAGGTCATGTCCTTCACCTGTTTAACTGCTCCTGCACAAACATAAGGTATGTTAGATTTCTCGTTTGTTTCCCTAGAAACAACTTCCAAACCATGATTTCCCCACAGTAGAAGCTCTTGGTGAAGAATAGATGGTATGACGCCCGCCTTGTGGAGCCAATCCCTCCCAAGCAGATCATTAAAAGAGGGCTTTATGTCTATAACAAAGAAAGCCGTCTTCTTTTCATGTGTTTCTACTTGGAGTTTAGCAGAAACTATTCCAAGCAAGAGGAGGTAATTCCATTGAACCCACTGACTCTTACGTCATTTTCTCCAAGCTCAGCTATGTCATCTCCAAAGCTTTTGTAGGCTTCAAGGGGTAGTGGGTTGATGGTTGCCCCGTCATCGACGAGGACTCGGCATATCACCACATTATTGATTGCCGCTCGAATATGGAGGGGAAACATGTGTTTCCGCATCGCCACAGAGGGCTCTATAAACCAACTATATGGAAAATTCCGTGGTATTTCAGTAGGAATATTAGATCTGGAGGATAAAACTAGCCTACCTTTCGGTTGACCGTCTTCCTTCTTGGCAAACTCAACCGGTAGCATGAGGACATTGCAAGGTACTTCATTCGCCTCGGGTGAGTCCTGGATTAAAGTGGATTGTAGTCGCTCATTGAATTGGATGCGAGATCGCTTTCGCTCATCTCTTTATTTTTTTGAGCATTAGGGACTGCTGGCTTAGTACTTTTCTCTGCAGAACGTCACGCCCTTCTTTCCCTGCGTTTCCTAGTTTTCTCGATGGGTACTTGAGGCTGCGCTCCCGTGCCCACTTTCTGCCATGTCCCTATATTTGGAAGGACATGTACGCAGATAAAGCGTGAGCTTTCGAGGGGTTGCAGGCGATTCTCAGCCTGAACAAACTCCCTTCTATGTAGGTCATAACCCTTTTTGAAATCTTTTTTAGGCGAAGTCTCCAAGTAATGAATGAATTCGAAGTTGGACAGGTTACCTGACGGAAGATCGACCTTTTCCAGCTTGATCTTGCCATCGGATGCTAATTCAGCTAGAAGCAAGATGTATTGTTGCAGATCTAGGTGATGAGCACTTTGTGAGCTGCTATCGGTTTGCAACTGAAGCAAAGCATGTCAGCTGTTAGAAACTAAGCAATTGAGATGCCATTTCTCATCACTTCCTCGTCACTTCGAGGGTGGTTTTGTCGTTCTGGTCTCTCTTTTGCCTGTTGAGGCTCGAAGTGATCTGAGACTCATCGCCTGGGGACTCTATTTGTGTGGGCTCCTTTTTGCCCATATTCGCTTTCTCCCTCAAGCCCCTGTTGCATGAGTTCTTCAAGGGTGCAGAGTCCTTTATTTCCCTTTTGTGGGCGACTCGTTTGTTCCGAGTGTTTATCCCCACGTTGGTATACTCTCGGACCGTTATGGATTCCTACCGCCATCTCCTCCAGGTGATTAATATCGTACCACTCAGTCTTTCTTTCGCCCAATAAGTATTTCCTGAAGGTATGGCACTGATCAGTGGTATGCGAAGAGTCCATGTGTCAGAGGTAACGATCGTGTCGCATACCCTTTAAATCAGCAGGGCACTGCAAAATTCCTTTACTCACAAGCCATTTGAACAACATGTTTGCTATAAGCGTCTCACCGATCTTAGGTGATTGATCTTTCCCTTCCTGCATTAGCGAGGGAGAAGTGGTTAGACAATTAGCGTCAAAGTATTCACATCGATTAAATCATCAAAGGGATGTGACTCTGTTAATGTATGATCCTATGAATCTAGGAAGCGTAGCTCCTTAGACTCAATAAGGTCAGGCACCAAGTTTCTAAACGTGATGCAATCCTTGGTAGTATGGGTGAAAGGCCCATGCCATTTACAGAAGTTCCTCGACTTTTTCCTGTCAGTACGAGGAATTCTATGGCCTGATTTCAGTCGAATCCGACCGTTTTGAAGCATAAACTCAAAGATCTCGTCCGCTTTCGACTCATCGAAGGAGTATTTTCTCTCTTCCTGAGTTTTAGGAGATGCTTTAGCCCAAAAGTTCTTTTTTGCTAATTCGTCGTATGTCAGAGGTTGCCCCTTTACATACTCTGCGACGTCTATGTCTACGACCGGTTCTGCCTGATAGGTTACCAAAGGTCCCGCTATCATATTCCCTTTCGCTTGAGTTTTCTTCCTAAGGAGATTTTCGTACCGAATAGCCATTCAGGCTAATTCGTTCCAGTCTTTGAATACTTCTCCCTCCAGTTTCTTTCTCAGGCGAAGAAGGAGGGAGTCCTAGGCGATAGCAATAAGCTCAACCTCAGACGCGGAAGTTTTACACCTCAGTTGTGCCTTCCTCAATTTATTTAGAAATACAGCCACGGGTTCGCCTAGCTGTTGTTTCATATGAGCAAGGTCTTGTAGGGTCACCACTGGATCAGTCTGGGCGAACGCCATCGTGAACTGGACTTGCATGTCCTCCCAGTTTCTCATTGAATTATGGGAAGGTTTATGTACCACGTGAAAGCAGCTCCTGTAAGAGAGCTTGAAAACAGACGTAGTTTCCAGAAAGTATTCGTGGTAGCCTTCCCAGCTTGGTGGGTAAAACAGGTGATGTGTTCAGCAGGCGAAATCCCTTCTTCGCCCGAAAAGCGGACGAATTCAGGAATACGGTATCCCCTTAGAAAAGGGTAGTCCTAATCGATGTTTTCAGGATAAGGAGCCCGATAGAGCTGAATCTCATTTGTGTCATCTGTTCCAGGGATCGCCCATTCGACTAATTAAGTAACATAGTCTCTGATCTCAGGCGAAAGCTCTGGCGGTGGGATGATTTCAAGGATTGTTGTTTTCCTCCTTCGTGTCGGCTGGGGAATATACTCAGAATATCTTTGATCCTCTACGGAGGTTGGTATGTTGTATGATGGACTTATTGTACTACCCTCTTGCCCTCGTTTATCACAAGTGGTGGGTTATTGTACATTGTCCTCCCAGGACTAATGAAAGTAGGGACATCCTCAGTGTCAACTTTCCTTTTTCCTTCAGCGATTACCGCTCTATGCGAATAGTAATCATATCGATGCCTGGTCACTGATTTGCCCCTGTTGTCTGCGGGGCTGCCTATTGGTCCCCCTGACACAGTCCTGAGGTTTTGAAAAACAGCCTCCATCTTGGAGTTGATCGTCTCCTTGAAGGCATCATGTTTCTGGTCGATAGAGCCGACCTTCTCCATTAAGAATTGGAGAGTACTCATGATGGCCGATAACTCTTCAGCCAAGGCTGCGTTTGAGCTACGTCCATCGCTGCTCTTTTCTCCATTGGAGTTATTGCCTCCGGGATTGTTTGAGATAAGACCAGATCGAGTCGTTGGCATCGTATTAGCCTAGTTGCTCCCACTATGGTCGCCAAAAGGCGTGTTCGCTCTGGAAGTGACTGCGGACAAGCCGGATCTAAACACGTCGGAAATCTCTGGTACTACAGGTCAACCGGTGCCCGGAGGATTCGTTGAATGTGTGGTCGCCGTATGAAATGAAAGAAAGGAAGGAAGACAGCGGATGGACAGCCTTAAACGGAAGCACATACGGATCCCATCAGCGATGCCTTCGAAAGTGAGCAGGAACGCAAGAGCACAAAAAGAGCTTGAATGCTGAAATGCTTGAAAAGATAAAATATGACAATATATGTCTGTCTGTAGAGAGGTATTGATGTGTGTGTATAATGCCTAAGAACAACTATTTATGCTAAGCTACACCTATGTATATATAGTAATGTAATATTGCACATATATTACGCTTCCTTTGCTACCAGTCTCCATGGAATATCTCCTTTCCATATGAGTAGCCTTAGCAACAATCTCCTTCCGGATCCCGAGATCTTCTAGAACCTTCTTTAACTGCTGACTGATCGATCGTGTCGCCCATTGGCCTTCGCTGTAGAGTTTCCTCGCTCGTCCAGTTTGACTGTCGCTTATCGCTTCGCCTACCTGTTGTCGCCCGTCGCCTGGTAATCATGTCGCTTAGTGATCCCTTCGCCCAGTAAGTCTTCGCCTGGTGTGTACCCGTGGTTACCTCCTTTCTGGATTTTTCTTTATTGTGCCTGTGTTCTGGACTGTCGATCCACTGATTAGATTATGATATGTGGCCCAAAATTTCTATTGTTAAACACGGGTGAAGGAACAAAGAAAGCCACATCCAATTCCTGCCGAATCATTCAGATTTTCTATTTCGTTTGGGATGCAATGTAATTATAAGAAATAAATGATGTGCTTGCTGTGATATCTCAATTCTCAAGCAAAGTAAAACAATAATAAACATTTTATTTATGTTCTGTCACTCCATTTCTGAATGTTCTCCCCTTTCAAGAAACTGAACTTCCCCCACCTCCTAACCCAACGACTCATTTTCTCTAAGTCTGTGTGGTTTGATTTCAATCAACAATCAACTATGGAAAGTAAAGAGAAGTACCTGCGCGGAGTTAATTCAAGTGTTCGGTGGCTTGGTATCGCTTAATAAAGGTCTCGAGTTCGAGATTTGGGAACGTAGCTACCCCGACCTGTTAGTACATCCACGAAAGTCGAGAACACTATTTGGATCGAGAGTCCGGATTAGTCAATCGAACCTCTTGTAAAAGAAAAAAAGAAAAGAGTAGTGGTCACAAACGAATTGGGCCTATGGGCCCAAATAACAAATGGCCTTTGGGTCGTTTCTTAATCTATTACGATTCGCTCCGTCTCAATCATTCGTCACGTCGCCCATCGTCGTAAAAACAAAGATTGTCGCACCCCCCCCCCCCCCCAATTCCCCCATCCGATCCCGATCCCGATCCCCGACCCGTTCAGGGGGGAAGCCTTTCTTTTTTGGACTTATCCCCGCCGGCATTGTGTCGGTTCTTGTCCTGGCGCGCCTCGTGATGTGATCTCCAGGAGTCGCCATTCGCCTGGACCTTTTGATTCGATCGAGCTGACACGCCCCCCGGTAATCTTCTTCCATTTCTTTTTTTTTTTTTTATCAAAGGTGGTCGAGGATCTTGTTTGAATGGGTTCGTGCGGTGGCTGGAGTCGAATCTTGTCCTTTTTTGTGCTTGGCGGACTTTGGCAAAAGACGTTGATTGGTGGAATCGGGTTGATTCGCCTTCACGGGCGAGCCTTTTTCTGGTTTGGACTTTCATGCCGCCTAAGTGGGTTTATGCAAATAGAGTGGATTGTTTGTTTGCAGAGCGTGTTGTGATTGCCGCATCATAAGTCGTGGATGTGGTGGCTTGCGACAGATTGGCGATTTGGTTTTCAGTTTTTTTGCTCTGTTATCGTTGCAGATGGCGTGGTTCAGCGGAAGAGTGTCCTTGGGTAATTTCCCAGATTTAGCTGGGGCTGTGAATAAGATCAGCGAGAGTGTGAAGAACATCGAGAAGAATTTCGATAGTGCTCTTGGATTTGAGGAGAAGTCGGAATCGAGCAATGAAGGTATGGAATCATGTTGCCCAAATTAGTGAATGACTTAATTATCTCAATTCGTGGCAGATATTTGATATATTCACTGGAGTGGGATATGGTAATTTTGGCTGTCTTCTCATGTTTGTCCTCCATTCTTTTGTGAGGCATTCTCTGTGTGTTGGGAATAATGTATTTTGACAGTATTCGTGAGGCAAGGGAGTGAAAAGCCTTTTACGCATGGAAGTCTCATGTACTTGGGGTGTGAATGGGGGGAGTGGAGAAGCTTTCTTTAACCTTTGATGGAGGATTTACGTCCCTGATGTGCTGAAATAAAGGCCTTTTTTGTACTGTCCTCAGCTTCTGGAATATGGCCATCTGCAACAGACACGAAAGCAATTTTTCAGCCCGTCATGGCATTTATGGGGCAAAAATCCGATGAAGACTCTGACGAATCATCAAAGCAGCCTACATCTCTGGAGCATCAATCCAAACCCGAGGGAAAAGGAGGAGCAGCACACGACGACTCCCTGCCAAATGACCAAAGTGATACCGTGACTTCTCAGGAAGAAAACAGAGAGCCTAACTCAGAGGTGGATGATGGAGAAGACTCCGCCGAGAGAACAAATGAGCCAGAGGTTGAAGTTAAAGAGTATAAATCTGAATCACCTTCAGTGTCTGCCAAACTGAACTCCAACACTCATGAAAGTGATAACCTCCCTGTTGCTGAAGATGTAGAACATAAGTTATATCAGGAAGCAGTGCCCGATGAAGCATCTTCAGCTACAGAAGCTGAACCTGTGAATGAAGAAGCAGATGTGAAGGAACTTGATGCACAAGAGGAATCAAATGAACCGGAAAATGTTATCCATTCTCGTGAAGATTTAGTTATCACTAAGGAAAATGAGGGAAAAGATGTTCAGCGTCAACCAGAGATAGACAATAACCCATCTGAAATTAGACCTGAGCCTTCTGGTTCACCACCTTCTGTGGAGAAGGCTGAAGATAGTGAGATTTCAAAAGACAACGGACTTGCTTCTGAAGGAAATCCAGAGACAGTTTCCCAGGAAAATGATAACGTATTTGAGGAATCCACTGCAATAGTTGAAACAATAGAAAGAGTAGATGAATTGAACAATGGTGCAAGTGATATACATGACAAAAGTCCAATCTCTGTAAATAGTGAAGTCTCTCTGGCTACTGCACCAGAGGTAGAGAAGTTAAAGAAAGAAATGAAGATGATGGAAACCGCTTTGCAAGGTGCTGCAAGGCAAGCTCAGGTATGTAATCCTAGTCGATATTTGAAAGAAATGGTCTTTTGCCCAATAAATTTAGTCAAGGTGCACTGCCGCTATTGAAAACTGGATCAAAGTAAAACTAATGGTTCTTTTACCATCAATCACATATTGAAAAGGTGTTAACTTTGATTGGATTGCATTAGCTCGCTGCCGACAACAGAACCTGAATTCTTGTTGTGCAGTTTATTGATTCCACATTCTGATGCATGCATCCGTCCATTCTTCTCAGGCAAAGGCTGATGAAATAGCAAAATTGATGAATGAGAACGAGCAGCTAAAAGTTGTGATTAATGATCTCAAGGTAAACTTGCACATTTTGGCAGTTATCTATTTGATATTGACTAAGTAAAATCAAGAAATTTTATTCTGTTTTAATGGGAAAAGCAGAACTTCTTGTTGTTTTTCCATCACAATTCACAACTGTGTCTGTGTTAAATTTGTACTTAATATGACACAGAGGAAATCTAATGATGCTGAAATTGAGTCATTGAGAGAAGAGTATCATCAACGTGTTTCAACTCTTGAAAGGAAGGTGTATGCCCTAACCAAAGAAAGAGACACACTTCGGAGAGAACAGAACAAAAAAAGTGATGCTGCTGCTCTTCTCAAAGAAAAGGATGAAATTATTAGTCAAGTTATGGCCGAAGGTACATGTTTGAGAACCCTCTATCATTTTATGGTTGTAAAATCAATTTCTGAAATGAACTCTATCTACCCTCTGAAGGTAGATGATGTTGCCCCGGGAAAGTTTTGCTTTGTTGTCTTAGGCACATTTTTGGCTCAATTCTTTAGCTCGTTGTTCCAGGATTTCCTGGTTCTAGTGATGTTGGCCATGGTCCTGCCTTCTGCGGCTTAAGCTATTAGAAATTAAAAAAAAATTGTGTAATCCATATATTCCTGGCAATCACTCTGTTCTCACATTCTGAAAACTAGTTGTCCCAAGTATTTGAGATAAAATGTTGCACTTCTTCTCCTTTGACCGTCATTACATATCTATAGTTTTTGCAACTCTCAGGTGAAGAGCTTTCCAAAAAACAGGCTGCTCAAGAATCTACAATCAGAAAATTGAGGGCTCAGGTGTGGCTGTTTCCTTCTATTTAAAGTCAATAAATCACTTTCAATTTTTCTTTGTTTTTTTATTCTTTATAGATATCATATCTATCATTTGTATGACATTTAACAGGTTAGGGAATTAGAAGAAGAGAAGAAAGGGTTGACCACCAAGCTCCAGGTACATAAACTACTGTAGTGATTGGTCCCTTAAGGCCAAGTTGATATGTTGACATTTGATACTTTTTCGGAATCATTGACATATTAACATTTACTTTAAATTCACGCATGGAATATCTTTCTATCAGAGAACCTGATTCAGCACATTTGGCTTGATCCTCTAATCAAATGAAGAAATTAGTCTTGCTATTGATATATCAAAAAAATTGTCGTACATGTGTCGTTTAGACAATTAAGTCTTTTGATGCACAAAACCCATGATGTTTTTCTTTTTCTCTAGGTAGAAGAGAACAAAGTCGAAAGTATTAAAAAGGATAAGGCAGCAACAGAGAAGTTGTTACAAGAAACGGTAGAAAAGCACCTAGCTGAACTGTCAGCCCAGAAAGAATTCTATACAAGTGCTTTAAATGCAGCCAAGGAGGCAGAGGCCCTTGCTGAGACACGTGCTAACAGTGAAGCACAGACAGAATTGGAGAACCGTCTGAGAGAGGCGGAAGACCGTGAAGCTATGCTGGTTCAGACACTGGAGGAATTAAGACAGACATTAAGTAGGAAGGAACAGCAGGTCTTGGGCTGTCATATTTTTTTTTGGTTGCCCGCCCGGTCTTGGGCTGTTATATACTTTAAGTTTTTTAAACACTAAAAGTTTCGAAGGCTTCCCAGTTACATTCTATGTTTTCTTGCAGTCCGTTTTCCGAGAAGACATGTTGCGCCGGGACATTGAGGATCTTCAGAAACGTTATCAAGTTGGTTTCATAGTCTGAACTCCTTTTCCATTTTTGTGTTTACTAAATTTTATTTGTTTGACTCTGTGTTCCCTGCAAAAGGAAAGTGAGCGTCGATGCGAAGAATTGATTTCTCAAGTTCCTGAATCAACTCGGCCTCTGTTAAGGCAGATTGAAGCAATCCAGGTCATATAATTGAGATAGTACTTGCTGACCTCATCAGCTGGTTCACTTTCTATCAATCTCCCTTCCAAATAATGTGAAATCTGCTTCCACACTGGCAATTTCAGGAAGCAGCGTCAAGGAAAGCAGAAGCGTGGGCTGCAGTGGAGAGATCCTTGAATTCCCGATTGCAGGTAAGATTCAGTTGTTTGTAGTTAATTTTGTTTTATCTTTTTTCAGTCATCTTTCCTAATACTCATGGATAAATTTACAGGAAGCAGAAGCAAAATCTGCCGCTGCTGAGGAGAGAGAACGATCTATAAATGACCGTCTGTCCCAAACTTTGTCGAGAGTCAATGTCCTAGAAGCACAGATTTCCTGCTTGCGAGCAGAGCAAACACAATTAAGTAGGTCTCTTGAAAAAGAAAGGCAGAGAGCAGCTGAGAATAGGCAGGAGTATCTTGCTGCAAAGGAAGAAGCAGATACTCAAGAAGGTCGGGCGAAGCAGCTTGAACAAGAAATCAGGGAAATGAAACTAAAACATAAGCAAGATTTGCAAGAGACCCTGATTCATAGGGAACTTCTGCAACAGGTTTACCCATTAATCTTCAGACTGTCTCTGTGATCTTGTTCTGTGTCATTTTTATCCATTTGGAACTTCAGACTTCATGAGGTTTTTGCTCCACACCTTATAAGAATGTGTTGCCATTGGTATAGATCTCAATGTCTTGAAAAGGTGCAGTCCTTAATACTAGAATTGCTGGTGATGGTGCTGAAAATACACTGTGGAAGAACACTGCTACAGTTTTTTTTTTTTTGGTAGAAGGATGTCATTAGATTAACAGTTACTTAAAAGATCTCTTCTCATTTTAGTTGTTTGGAAGATCTCCTTAGCAATATGTGAATACCCTTGCACTCATTGACTTGAGAATGAATGCATTGATGATTTTCCATGGTTAACAGGAGGTAGAGAGAGAAAAGGCTGCCAGGTTGGAATTGGAGAAAACTTCACGTGCTAATTCTGTGGCTTTATCTGATCCCATAACAAAGCCAAGCTTTGACAATGGTGTGATTTGATCCAAGGTTCTATGATTTTATGGCGTAGTTTTCTTGCGAAAATCTCATGGCAGTCTCTGCAGGAAATTTGACTCGGAAGCTTTCAAGCACTAGTAGTCTGGGCAGTATGGAGGAAAGTTACTTCCTGCAAGCATCTTTAGACTCTGATAGTATGTCAGAGAGGAGAAATCATGGGGAGGTTCCTTATAGTTCATATTATATGAAGAGCATGACGCCCAGTGCCTTTGAATCTACCCTTCGTCAGAAGGAAGGAGAACTTGCATCATATATGTCTCGCCTGGTTGGTCCCAACTTCTTCAGAGTGCATCTATTCAATTTAAAAAGATCTCATTTGTGTCTCTTGGAATTCTGATTGAGCTGAAGAACTGCTACCTGTACCCTGTTCTGTTAAGGTTTATGTACTACTTCTATCTTTTGTGCCCTTGTGGATATAACCCAAAGTTTTTTCTTGTGCAGGCATCCATGGAAGCTATCCGTGATTCTCTTGCCGAAGAGTTGGTCAAAATGACAGCTCAGGTAATTTCATGTCTTTTGTTTTATCCAGGGAATCTCCTGCGCCTCCGGTGAGCCAATTTGCTGTTTTCCGGTTCAGTGTGAAAAACTCCGACTAGAGGCAGCTGCTGTGCCTGGGATCCGGGCAGAGCTCGAAGCACTGAGACGGCGACACACAGCTGCTCTGGAACTCATGGGGGAGCGTGACGAGGAGGTAATGTAGTATCTTTTATCTGGAGTTGCTCGGGGAATAGAAGTATGCAGCATGTTGTAGCTGGAACAAGTTACATAGAATAAAATTGCAAGACTGATGCCGAGAATTAACGTGCATTTCCAGTTGGAGGAGCTTCGGAACGACATCGTAGACTTGAAAGAGATGTACAGGGAGCAAGTCAATTTACTCGTGAATCAGGTATCCAACTACTTCTTACCTGACTATCAGGGTATCTCCCTAATCTGTTGTAGTCACTTGTAATACATGCTTATTTCTTTTGCAGATCCAGACGATTGGTTCTTGAGCGAACAGCTTCAGCTCGGTATCCTCTCCTCAGATGATATGCATTGCTCATGTAATCGATCTGGCAACCAGATGTAAGGAATTCCTGGTTTTTCGTAAGGGGACACACTTAAATAGTAAGTGTTAGTCATCGACGGGATACTTAATATAAACACAGGGGACGGCAATGGGCGGGGGAGAGGCGAAGAGGAAGGGGGGAGGGGGGTGTTGAACGAGCAAAAGCCAACCTGGGAAATTTTTTACTTGTGTAGAGCTGGGTGTGCATAGCCTCTGATCGTGTGTAAAGGTGCTTTTATTATCCCACACCTCAGGATGATAAAGAGAGACTTCCTCATGATTGGAATTTAATTTTATAGCAGGAACGCTCTCGCAGTGAGTTTTGTTGAGTTGAATTTAGTTTTGCAATACATTTTAAAAAAAAATATGTGACTTCTTTGTCTATTTAATTAATTTATTTCTTAAAATATTTTAAGAAAGTAAGACAAATTTCCTCGACGAAGAGACGACGTATGTATGCCCCCAGTTGGGGACGGTTGGTGTTTTACCGACAGGATTTAAGAGAAAGACACGAATGTGGTAGGGACACGACGTGGTAATGGGGGGATTATAATTTAATGCAACCACGCTCCTGTCTTGGACACGTCATTTTCTTGCAACGGGAGTGAAGTAACAAGAAAAACAGATCCGCGTCCGAAGGAAGATGGGGAGACATTGCCACCTGTCCCAACCCCTCCCCAACCTCCGCCCCCCTCAAACAGTCAATCCATCAATCAATCAAGTCGCATTCCGCCAGCTGCACCGCTTTCACTGTTTGACTCCTCAAGCAAACTCTCCTCTTGCTTCCATCCATCCATCCATCATTCATTCCCTGACCTGATTAGAACCACCGGATGGATGCATGCATGCATGCAGCGGAAGTCTTGTAGATTTTGGTTACTACTTAGATTTTGCCCCCCGTTGTTGGATGCCAGTGAGGCTTGTCAGTGGAACGAGTAAAGATATCGGAAGCCCCCCATGGAGGCGAGCTTTTCCTCACGTCGTTGTGGCATCATTTAGTTCTTTCCTTTTTGGTTACCATCTCAGGTTTGCAAGCACGGTCGACCAAATTGTTTGTCGAAATAGCGAGAGGGGTGTGCTTGATTATGAATCTTAATGTGACCCCTCCAGTGTAGTGAACGAAACCTTGGAAAGCATCTCTGTTGCTCTCTCCTTCAATGGGAATACAATGGCCGAAGGTCGTGGGATAATACCTCTTCCATGTGTTTTTATCTACGAGGTCTCATCCCTTTCTTTCGATGAAGGTCTGGTGGTGAGCACTTGTTTAGCAGGTGCATTCATTGGATCTGTCCTTAGCGGTATGATTGCAGATGGTGTCGGTCGGCGCAGATTTGCTTTGCCCATGATCATTGGGGCTTTGATGAGGTTGGAAATATATGCAATGGATTTCCTTTTGTTCATCACTCCTATTTACTTTTTGCCCGAGAGCTGCCCCTCTAATGAATCACTTCTAGTACTGGGTTCACAGTGCCATGACGAACGACCTGTGGGGGATGCTCATTGGGAGATTATTTGTTGGCACTGGCATGGGTCTTGGCCCTCCTGTTGCTGCTCTGTATGTGTCAGAGGTACGGTATATCAATTCTTGCCGCGTCGATAATTTTCTCATTACTTCAACCTCTCATTTTATATGCTTTGTTTTATTCATCCTCTTAAGCAGGTCTCTCCGACTAATGTGAGGGGCACATTTGGTAGCCTCCTACAGATTGCGACTTGTCTTGGACTGATGGCTTCTCTTTTCATTGGCATTTCTGCCAAGGACACGGTTGGTTGGTAAGACATAAGATCATTTTTGCTTAGTGTATCTACATATACAATTGAAACGAGTTTTATTCATGAAACTCGTGGGGAGATGTTAATATTGTTGCTCGATGCTTTTGCTGGGATGACAAAGTAGATTTTCCTCAATCTGATTGTTTCTCAGGTGGCGAGTGTGTTTCGGAGTGTCTGTGATTCCTGCTGCTGCGCTTGCAATTTTAATGGATTTCTGTGCAGAGTCCTCACTGGCTTCTGAAGGACAATACTTTATGTCCTAGGAGATCTCGGTGTGCTTCTCTCAATGAAAGATCAGACTTCCAGCAAACGTCGCTATGCATTTACTTTAGTGATTTGATTCGCTTTGCATAGATTGTGCTAAGTTCTACAATGGATCTTTCTGATTATGTCAAGTCCTTGAGAGCCAACGATCAGTTAGTGCGGAACCTCTTTAATTGGTGCAGAGAGGTAGAGCTGCTGAAGCCGAATTTGTCTTTGAGAAACTCCTTGGGGGAGTATATGTGAAATCTGCAATTGCAGAACTGACCAAGAGTACCAAGGGGGAGGAGACTGATAGTGTCCATCTTTCCGAATTAATCTCCGGTCGCCATTTTAGAAGTATATTACTCTTATTTTTTCATGGAAATAGTAATATTCGTTCTGCTTCCTAAGGAGTATTTCACTTGTCTTGCAGTGGTTTTCGTTGGGTCTATTTTTTGCTCTACAACAGCTTTCCGGAATAAATGCAATCTTCTATTTCTCTTCGTCTGTCTTTAAAAGCGCAGGAGTGCCTTCAGACATTGCAAATATTTGTGTGGAACTTGTAAATTTATCAGGTCCTTATTGCTTCTCCTTCGAATCTTTAATCTTTTGAAACCGATAATGGAAATTAACATCAATTTGGCGGCCTGACCTTTAAATTTTCTAGGTTCGATTGGTGCAATGATCCTGATGGATAAATTAGGAAGGAAAGCGCTACTTTTGGGGAGCTTTTCTGGCATGGTGAGTCCTCTGCTGTGTGTATGTGTTTTTTTATCAGTCCTGTGGTTGAACCTCTTGAAATGTGGTACGAGGGAGTTGGCAATATCACTTTTGCGACGTCTTTGTGATTAATGAACTGGCCTAAACATAAGCAGGCTGGTTAGGTGATTTTGCTGGTTCAGTGGGTATTTTGAATGCTTTTCTGTCAAGTTTCCTGGTAAATTCCCTGAACTAATGAAATTATCCACCGTATCTGTTTCCTGGATGTTCATAGCGGAAGCATCGTCCTAAAGATAAGTGCCCGTGACCTATCTTCACGCATTTGTTCTAGGCAGTTGCGATGGGAACACAAGCAGCTGCAGCGAGTTCTTTTGCATCAGGCTGGCTATCAATGTACTTGTCAGTTGGAGGCATGCTGATGTGAGTATTTCAAGGGAAAGTCATATGAACTGAAAAGTTCTCGTTCGGGAACTCCAGATAAATGATAAAAAGATAGGTTAAATAACCACGAGCTGCTACGTTTTGATCATGGAATGCAAATTTTCTCGGCAGGGTGGTCTTGGCGTTCTCCCTTGGTGCTGCTCCCGTTCCTGGGCTCCTCTTATCTGAGATTTTCCCTGGTAGGATTAGAGCAAAAGCAATGGCATTTTGTACGTCGGTACACTGGGTAATGTCCCTTGTCCTCCTGCAGCTGCTGCCTTATTCCACGACAAATGCAAACCATTGTAGTCTTTCTTTTTTTCCCGTCAATCATTTTATCGACTCAATTGGTCGCTCCTAACATATTTTTTACCTGGGGACTGGTTTCGTTCAGGTAATAAATTTCTTAATCGGCTTGTTGTTCTTGCAACTGCTGGAGCAGCTCGGGCCGCAGCTCGTGTATGCCTGTTTCGCTGGGTTTCGCCTGTTAGCGGTCGGTTTCGTCCAGAAGAACGTGGTGGAGACAAAAGGAAAATCACTGCAAGAGATACAAATCGCCTTTCTTCCACCAGCACAGTGGTTTTCCTTCCATGTCTCTCCTCGTCGGGTCTGTAAACTCTGCTGGCAGAGCTCCTGTAATAAGATGACGGGTCATGGCTGGTTTCACGTACATACGGATCTGGAAGGTGAACATGTCCAGGCCTGGTTGATCTACAACTGAGGCAAGTTTTGCGCCCGATCCAGCTAGCAGAAGAGGAATGTTGTGCATTGGCCCGAGAATATCTGGTTGTCAACGTTCATTTGTGTCATGGTCATGTGTGCAGCACTGATAGGAACACAGCAAAAGACACGAACATTGTAGGCAAAGATTTGCTTTGGTGTAAGACGTTCCGGAAACAATCACCTAATCGATTCATTCATTTGATAAAAGCATAAAATCGTTCGCCGCAGCATGCCAGAAATTTCTAGGTTTTCCCGTTAGGAGGCAATCGATCCAATCAGGATTTTGAATCCATGGAATTCGCTCGACAGCAAACGTTTCTTCTTCCAAGGTATGGATTGCGCAACCGACGGCTGGTCCGAAGGCCCCTTGTGTTGACCAGAAATTGAACAACGTGGCAGAAAATTAAGTTTCAATTAAGGAAGGTGTCATCTTTGTGTACTTGTAAGAAAAAAAGGTGAATAAAATCAGGAATATCAAATTCCAATAAAGGGGGATGTTATAAACATATAAATAAAAGACAATGAGACACGGTCAAACGGGGCATCTGAGTAGAGCGTGTGATTGTTTAGTGTGTCGGGTTATCTTGGGTACGGGTGTTTCCAGTGTAGGAACTAACTTCTTCTTAGCATAACCTAGCTTGTGTAGAGCAAAAGCAGCCATACTAGGCCAGACTCTTTTCTTCGTAGGATTGAGTTTGCTATATAATAAATCTTTCAATATGTCCCCTCAAATCCAAGCCCACATAACGGCTTACAAGCCGGCACCCTTTTTTTTGGATTGAACTGGACCACACACACGACCCACATACGGGTCCACAAACCAGTACCCTTTTTTTCTGAGTTGAATTGGTCCACACACACGGGCACCCTTTTTTTGGTTGGACCGCACCACACGGGCGAGGAAGGCCCACCATCGGTTTTACTGGGCTTAACCAGGCTCTGCTACCATCTTAGAATACCAGACCGGCCCAGCATACAAGCCCAATGGGGTTCCTCTCTAAAACCAATTGGCTGAGGGAGTAGCCCGCTAGGCTATATATACTAGGCCGGACTCTTTTCTCCATCCGATGTGGGATTGAATTTGCTATAACTTTCAACAAAACGAAGAATAAAATCAAGTTATGGTCATAATCAAGTGAAGCCTAGGACGATCCGTGTTTATCTATTAGTCACGTCTTGTTTTAGGACAGTGCTCTAGAATTTTTCACTAGAAACGTTAGTCTCCTGTATGTGTATCATGCAGCCCCGAATGAGTAATGCTAATGTCGTCACCACGGGCGCCGTGTGATTGTGGAAATTCACAAAACCGAGGACAATTCACGATGTTTCATCTGCTTAGCTTTCTGGCATGTGCTTTTGATTACCTGTTGCTGTGAATGCACTCATTGCATCGCTCGTTCCCACTCGTTATTTTGTGGTTGGGTGTGATCAGATCCAAATGATTGACTGATCATTCTGCATAAACGTGATTGAAGATGAGCCTGATCTGCATTATTTTAGTTTAAGAGAGTTAGCGTGACTGTCCTAGTCCTAGCCAGGCTGCAGTTGACAAAGCTTCTTTCTTCTGATTATCCAATTAGTTTACTGCATTATTTAACAATCACTTGCTCGGCAATGGCGCCGTCCATGGAAGAAATTAAGCCGAAGAGGGTTATCTGGAAACAGCTCGATGTTGAAGCCACAAATGGCGTCAAGATTGTTCGAGCCCAGAAGGAACTTGGTGCCATCATCTACAGCTTCATTGTGCCTGACTGTCTCTCTGTGAGTAAACAATCTTTGGTGTAGAACAATTTGTGTAGCATAAATGGCGATAACAAACTGGGGAGCGGTGTTGATCTAACCTGGATGAGAATACAGGATGAAGATGGGAACTGGCAGGCGGGAGCCATTGCAACATTGATCGATAGCCTTGGTGCCGGGGTCAACTACTTAGTGACCGGGATCCTCCACACCACCGTTGACCTCAGCATCTCTTACCTTTCAACCGTCAGGACTCAAGTTTGCTTTCGGTCCCTTGTCTAAAAATTTTCTCCTCTCGTTCTGCCATCTGCGCAACTCACGTATACATGATCCTGAGAAGTGGACGAGGGTGGGGGACTGAATGGCTTGTTTTCTCAGGAAGAAGTGGAGATAGAGGCGAAGGTGTTGGGGCCAAGAGGGAAGCTCTTCCTGGTAATGGTGGAGATCCGGAAGAAAGAAGATGGGAAAGTGGTCGCTCTCGCCAACCAGTGGTTGGACGCTGTCAAGGCCAGCGTCACTCATTTGAGCAAGCTTTGAAAGAAAAATGCGGACTAACAGCTCAAAAATTTGTGCATGTTGTAATTAGTATTGTTGTTCTGCTGTCTGCTGAGTTTCCTTTTGGGACGCTCGGCGCTTTGGCCATGACTATTATTTGTCCCCGAATCAGCCTGATGCGAATGATATGCCTTCTTATCTTAACATCCATTGGGTTTCACAGTTGGGATGTTTTTGTGTTGACTGCCTTGCTGCCGTCGAATGCACAGGAGTCTTCTCTGTACTACTGAACTATTACCTCGATTCTGTTTATTGGAAAACAAAGCTTTGTTTCGACTAGTTACGTGCGCAACCATCTACGTGGAATGGAAATACCGCGTAAATTCCTTGGTAGTGGACAAGCATATGAGGCGGGCCCATAGAGGTGACAAGAAAATAGCGAAGGACAGAGACTGGAGGCCGGCAGATGCAGACAATGATCTCCGAAACATAGGAAATTGGACTTCAGAATTGTCGATTTGAAGGTTTTGTTGCCAAGCTCGATGGTTCCGTCGAACACTGTCGAAGAAGGCAAGGTAACATAATACAATAAACTCGAAGAAAGGGATAGGGGACAACAAAATCTTTTTTAGAAGGAACAGGCTAATAGAGTAAGAAACTGGAGCTGGTTTACCCAGGAAGCAGTCGAAATGGCTAGGCTGGAAAACATAGAGCCTGACGAATCCAGCCATCCATCCCATGGGGAGCAGCCGCAGCAGTTCCCAGAGAAGCAGTCGTCTTGGGAGCCGCCCCTTCAGTCACAGGGAGTTGTGCAGCTACCTTTCCAAGCTGTACAAGCTGGGTTGCAGATGATGCTACCGGATCAGATGAACGGCAATGGTACCGCCACCGTTACAAATCCGGTAGTTGGAGCTCCGTGGTCAACTGGACTGTTCGACTGTCAACAAGATCCACATAACGGTAATTCTCTCATTGAACTCTGATGCCTACCTCCCAAAAATTATCCGAATCGGGTTCTATACCTTCATAACTGGGTTTTGTCAACAATCTTTGCAGCTTTCGTGACAGCTCTCTTGCCGTGCATAACATTTGGACAGATCGCAGAGGTGCTGGACTCAGGAGACATGGGTAAGCCAACCTCCTGAACATACTGGTCACTAGCATAAGCGAACTCTGTCTTGGAGCCTGATCCCAGACATGAAAAATCTGCAGAGTGCCCTCTGGCCGGCTATATTTACCTGGCGATGATGCCTGCGCTGTGCTCCCACTGGTTGATTGGATCAAAGTACAGAAGAAAGCTGAGGAGGAGATTCAACCTGGTCGAAGCTCCTTTCCCTGATGTTGTTTCCCACATCTTCTGCTCATGGTGCGCCCTCGCACAGGAGTTCCGCGAGCTCCATAGACGGGGGCTTGATCCATCCCTAGGTAAAAAAAAAAAAAAAAAAATTGGACACGCAATATCAAAGTCTTCCGCTTTGCCGTACTGAGCTCATTCAAGACATTCACCCCGTGCATGCAGGTTGGAATGGAATCCTCGATCAGATGGATCAGACAGGGAATCCTCCACCCAGACAGTCCATGACTCGATCCTAACAAGCCTTGTTGCTAGAAATCGGTGAACTCCGCCAGATATCAATATTTTCGCAAGCCAGGGATGATTGGCGGTTTATGTCGTGTCTGTTTTGTTCCATTAATCTACTTCTTCTTGCTCTGATGATCTGCTTTGATCTTATCGCGTCTTTTCCTGTGTTTGTCAATAAAGATTGGTTGAATTGCCTCGCTATCTCGGCCATCATATCAACGGATCAACAATCAGATTCGAAGTTGAAATTTCGAAAAATTTAGTAAATAATATCATCATAATATTGAAATTGTTCAAAATTTTATCTTATAAATAGGCGGGTTGTTTAGGATTACTGTATCGACCGAAAGTGAAATCACGGGTTAGTATAATGTAGACTTTATCACTACGCGGAGTCAGAAGGATGGATGTAGCCAAAGCCATTGCTCCTTAATTTTAGAAATTATTAAATTTTACTTTTAAACTTTTTACTTTTTAATGTTTAATCCTTTATAAATTTAAGTTCAATTTGACCCCTTGAATAATTTTTTTTGCTTGACTGCAGATAATACAAGACTGGAATTTGGAGATGAAACAAGAAAGGCCAAGGCCCAACGTGAAAAGAGAAGACAAGTCAAGGCCATAAAACACATTTGATCCCAATCATAATATCAGAATCCGGTAAAAATCGATGATTCGGACCCTCGTCCGCGACATTGGATAGAAAAAAATGAAGTATATACCCCGATAATCATGTAAATTTGTGTGCCGGGCGTCTCGCCCAACATGACCAAACAAAGAGATTGAGATTAAGCCACCACGCTACTAATCATCCATGGAGGAAGATGAAGAGTCGCAGCAGACTCTGCAGTGGCTCCTTGACCTATCTGATGGCACGATCGGCCTCGACTACGCGGCGATGAACGGCTGAAGCAACAGGCAGGAAAAGGATGGGAACTGGCACGCGGGAGCCATGGCGACTTTTATTGACAGCTTCGGGGCTACGTTCAACTACTACGCGGCAGGGTTCATCAAGGCCGCCGTGGATCTCAATGTCTCGTTCCTCTCTGAGGATTCGGGTTCGGCTTTTGGCTTCAGTTTCCCACCCTTCCGTCCGTCTTTCTTGCCGATTTCGACATCGAACTTTTCCAGAACCCCTCGAACTTCGGTGCTACTGTTTATGTTTGAAGGAAGAGGTGGAACTGGAGGCAAGGCTTGTGGGGCAGAAGGAAAGGGGCAAGGTTTCTCTTGGTGGAGGTGAAAAGTATGTGAAGAAAGGAGATGACGGGAAGTTGATAGCCTTGGCAGGGATCAATCAACATGACTGGAAGCCAATTCAGTAAGATGTGATTACATTGAACCAAGAATTACAACAAGCCACTCTCACTCCCTTGCTTCAATGTGGGCATCGACAAACTTGTAATCTTATACTTTCATACATGACTGGGATCTGCAGCTTCTTTTGGACGCTCCCAGTTCTTTTTTTACTGGATTGATATACTTACAGTACAGCACTACACACACAACCCATGGTAAACCAATATTTCGAATCGACGTATTTGCGGACCCTTTACGGCTTAGACCTTCTCCTGTTTCCCCATTTCTTGCTCCTTGATCGGTGTCGGGCGGCTTTCCTGTGATCGTTGATCCTTTGTGCCTCTTTCTGTTAGCGGTCCGTATGCCCAGCTGCACGCAAGGAAGTAGAATATGTTTGCGAAGCTGATGAATGCGAGGAGCCAGTAGTACTTGTCGTAGTGTCCCCTGTTGATGTTGTTGGATACCCAACTGGGTTTCCCGCCTCGAGATGTGATCTTGTCCACTGCGTTTACTATAGGGATAGCCAGCACATTGGCGACGGCCATCCCGAGGCCGGACAAGCAGGCTGCGATGCTGGACATGGATTTCGGGAACTCGGTGTAGTAGAATTCTGTCTGGCCTATCGCGTTGAAAGCCTCCGCTAAACCTTGTAAGCAGTATTGGGGCACCAGCCACATCGCCGACATGTGCACCACGGCACGCGGGTCGTCAGCTAACCCTTCCCTCATGGCCCTTCCACGTCGGACGTGCTCGACGATCGCAGAAACCACCATCGCCAGAGTAGAAATCGAGATCCCGATCCCCATGCGTGCCATCACGCCTAGCCGGACCGGCTTTCCACTGAGCTTCGAAGCAGCGGGGATTATGACACGGTCGTATAAGATCACCCAGACCGTAATGGCAATGACCAAGAATACGTAGAAAGAACCGGCCGGGATCTGGAAGCTCGACCCAGGAGCGATGTGCCGGTCCATCGAGCTGGCCTGGAGGACTGGGAACGATGTCTGACTCACGTTTATAGACATCAACATCCCAGTCGACCACACGGGTAAAACTTTTAGGAGCGCCTTAAGCGCTTCCACTTGCTCGATCGTGCACAGACTCCATGGATCCACAGCCGTTCCGTCCGCAGATATATCCTTCTCCGGATTCGAGACTACGCATCCCTTGTTGAGGAACCTCAATTTGTCTGTCAAGACGACAATTTCCCCACCGGTCTTGCTATAGTACACTACATCCGAGTCATCATCTCTCGGGAGCGTGACCTTCCTTTTCTTAAAAGCAGCGACGACCGCCTGCGCGAGACCGGTGAACAGGCTATTGGTGGCCTTCATCTTCACGTAAAGAGGGGAAGCGACGAGAAACAAGAACGCCGAGAGGAACAGCAGCAACGCCGGGACACCGTACCCAATCTTCCACCCCAGGCGGTCCTGTATATAAACCATGCACGACAGGGCCACCACGATGGAAGCAGCCGCCGAGGCGTAGTACCAACTGAAGTAACTCTCCAACACCCGCTCATTCCTGGGGTCGTCCCTCCGATCGAACTGATCGGCGCCGAAAGCCAACGAACAAGGCCTGACCCCACCGGCCCCGACCGCCATAAGCGCAAAGGAAGAGATGAGTAAGGCCATCTGGGAAGCGGAAGCGGGTTCGCAACCCCGGGCAAAGGAGTCGCAGGGAGAAGGCTTAGCCCCGGGTACGATGGCGGTTAACCACAGAAGAGTCATGCCCTGCGAAGAAGGTCATATATTGGAATTCCCATGAACATGGATCGGATCCTAAACTCCAACCAGTCATCATCACATGCAAATCAATGATTGAGAGGTGAAGATGGATGGATGGATGGCATCTTGGACAAAGGTTTCAGCAAGCAGAAAAAGCAAAAAGGCCGTACCCCAACACTAGAAAAGAAAGGTCCACTCATCTCAATCCGAGTCCTAAAAGTTGGAAAAAAGGTTGAGATGGGAGGGGGAGGTGGGGGACCCTCCCTCTGTTTAGATTGCCAAGAGATAATAATAGTAGACACTCTTCAATAAGGTCACACTCATGACTTTCCCTATTCTACCAGCTCTTTTTTTTTTTTAATCAAATTATCATGAATATTACAATGTACCAAGAAGTAGATGATGGTCCATGTATCTATGTGGAAGAACAAATAATAAAAAAAAAGGCGATGGAAACGAAAGGGACGTGTCAATGTCATTACCCTCCCAAACACACTCTAATCACTGTCATTATCACGTTATCATGATGATAATACGGACAGACAAAACACAGAGGACGCTGGGGAGAGGAAGATAGAGAGAGAGTATGTTGGAGATAGTGATTGTTGGGTTTTACCAGGAAGCTGGAGAGTGTGCCCAACGCGATGGTCAAGAACCGACCCAGGTACGAATCGGCAAGGAATGCCCCGACGGCCGGGGTGAAGTTTGTGGCGGCTGACCAGAGGAAGAGGATGCTCGTCCCCTTGGCGATCCCCACGTTGTACCCGCTCATCAGGTAGAATATCATGTTAGGCGCCAGCCCGTAGCTCGCCACCTTCTCCAGGGCCTCGTTCGCTGCCCCCGCCGAAACCACCACCACCAATGAGGGATCCGAGAAAGATCAATTGAGAGAGGGAGGGAGAGAGGTAGTCACCGATGATGAAGGGCATGGTGACGAGTCCGCCTCCTCCTCCTCCTCCCCTGTTGGATCTGGGATGGACGTGGGGGTCTGGGGGGAGCTGGGGCAGTTCCATGTCCTTGGCGTGGATGCGATTGAGCTGCTGGGTGTCTCCGCTGATGATGATGCCGCTGCTCATCAAACTGCATTTAAAATTGGAAGCAAGCAAGGAGTTAAAGAGAGAGAGATGTATATGTAATAGCCCCCTGTTTGTGGGTCTTGTTACTCTGAATGAGAGATGGAGAGAGGAGAATGATGGGGATGACCCAGTTTTTTTTGCGTGTGTTGGAACGAGTAGGCAGGTGCAACAATTAGATCCCTCCCCCTCCCCTACTCTGAAATTGTTTCCTCTCTTATATTTTTTTATGGTATCCCTCAGACGTCTGTGTGTGTGTTGGGTGATGTTTGGTTGAACAGTAGAAGTAGAAGATGAAACTGAGGTTTTGAGTTTGGGGTTCGTTCATCTCCTCCTCTTTAATAATTTATTTAAAAAAAAAACATGACACGTGACATGAAATGATTAGGTTTTTCTCTCTCTTTTTATTTGCGTGGGGTGTGTGATGTTTTATCACACAACAGCAACAACAACAAACCCCATCATCATCTCCTTCTTACGCAACAAATGTTTTGTTTTTTTTTAATAATAATGTTACTGTTTCGTTTATTATTATTATTATTATTATTATTATTGTAGGGTTGGGGGGATTGCATTTACCGAGGCAAGATCGAGAAGGGGTTGGGGTGGTGGTGTTGTTTTTTCTCATCCTCCTGGTCGTCGTCGTCTAGGAGGGTAACAACGTGGAAGTCTCGATTTTGGCAGGAGAAGATGAATGAAATAAATTAAAGAAGAAAGAAAAAGGAAAAGATGTCATCACATGAAGGGCGTTATGTGTTTGTTTGACGACGACCCCCCCCTTCCTTTTGGTGTCTGCTTTCTCTTTTAAATCTTCTCTCTTTTTCTTTTAGGACCAAACCCAAATTGAATGCACTTCTCGTCTCTTCTCTTACTATTATTATTAATATTTATTTCATAATACGAAAAAAAGGGACTTCTCTTTTGGTCCGCCCTAAACGTGCCCGCCATCGCCCTACACGTGATTTCCCTGTTCGTGTTACATTCATTAATGCCTTTTTTTCCCCCTCATCCCGACCATGTTATTAATAGAGTCAAGCCTTTACATCGACAGGCAAAGAAAAAGGGGGGGCTGTCATTCGGCACGTTCCCTTTTGTTTCCACTGTCACGACGCTTGTGTAACTCGTTTTGTAACCCTTGTGTTTTACAATAATATCCAACTAAGCTTAGCCCAAGGTTGTCGTCCAGGAACATGCACTCATAATGATTTCGCTCCCCCACACTTTTCTTTTTCTATTTCCATTTTTCCTTTGTCCGAATTTGGCCCATGAAAAAGAAGAACACACACAAATCTTTTGAGGGGATAGGATACCATGCCCTACTCCACCACTTTCCGACTTTATTGCGAGGGAGGGAATACTTTTTTGTGTTGTTGTTGTTGTTTCCTCTCGTGTTCATCGTTATGTCGAAATCCCAATATAAAGAAAAAAAAGCATAGCCCTTCTTTATGAAGGATAGGGCTATACACCATGGTCATTCATGCATGTGACGTCGATCTGGGCCCATTGTTTTAATCAGTCGAAAGCCCTTTCTAAGGCCTATACATAGCGACTGAGACGACGCCACCGCGGCGGCCTCGGGTCAGCAAACCCACTCGCCCGAAACCCCTCTCATCGATCTATCGTTGGTGCCTGCCCGTTTCGTTTCGTCGGGCGGAGTAGATCCCCGTTGTGTTCAACGGCGACGAAACGTGCGAACGAGGGATGAATTGTCAAGAAAAGAAGAGTTTCTATTCAATTGAAACAGAAGAAACAAAAGAAGAGCTGCGGGATGCAGAGGACTTTGCTATCAATGCCGGTGCACAAGAAGGAGAATTGGAGAATGGGCTTAAGTAAAATGGCCTTAGCCTTATATTCTGTAAAAATGTAACGAAAGTCCAAACATTACTGTGGGGATGTTATAACAAACACTGTAACACCATGTGACAGAATACAACAAAAAAATAACAAACACAAAGTTTTGTTCTCTCTCTTTTATGTTTGCTTCTCCGGTGAGATGAGTGACGGAGGTGGCCGGGGTTGTTGGCGCTGACCAGTCTACACATATGAGAGTTTTTGAAGAACAACAGTCATATTGAGTTATTACTTGGCACTAACCAGTCTACATACATCCGAGAGTTTTTGGATGCTTATGTTTTGCCTCTACACTACAGCATGGTAGGTCAAAGTTTGAATCTAGAGCAATAAGATGTGTCTTTATTGGATATCAAGTAGGTACAAAAGGTTATAGACTTTATGATATGAAAGCAGACAGAATTCTTGTTTCTCGAGATGCCATATTTTATGAGCATGTATTTCCTTTCAAAAGTACATATAATACAGTAAGATCTTCTGATATATCTCCTCATACTTTCAATCTTTCTTTACCTCATTCTGAACCTTCTGTCATAATGCCAGAACATATCACTTCTTTAAATCATGACATTACATCAGCATCTCAATCATCTGTTGCATCAAAGGAAAATCTTCATTCTCATTTGTCATCTGATACACATCATGATAATTCCATTTCTTTAAGAACGAGTGGTAGACAGAGGAAACCTCCCACTTACTTGCAAGATTACCATTGTTTCCTTGCCACGACCTTAGAAGGTTTACATCATTCTCCTTGCAGGTCTGTCACTTTACCAATCTATTCTACCAAATATGATCTTTGCAATGTTCTTTCCTATTCACATCTTTCTAATAACTATAAAACACTGGCTGTTAACCTCATGATGTCCACTGACCCTCTTTCTTTCTCTGAGGCTGCTTGTTCTAAATATCGGTGCAAAGTTATAACTGCAGAACTAGATGTATTAGCTGAAAATCAAACCTGGGTTTTGACTGAGTTACCTGATGGCAAGATCCCTATTGGCTGCAAGTGGATTTTCAAAACCAAATACAATGCAGACGGCAGCGTTAGCAACTATAAGGCCAGGTTAGTAGCTAAAGGCTATACACAACGTGAGGGGATTGACTATACAGATACATTCAGCCCAGTAGCTAAACACGCGACTGTTAGAATGTTTCTAGCATTGGCTGCACATTTCAATTGGCATCTTTGTCAAATGGACATCAATAGTGCTTTTCTTAATGGTGATTTGGATGAAGAAGTATACATGTCACTTCCTCCCAGTCTTCAAGTCAATCCTTTGCAGATTAAGGGGGAGAAAAGGGTTGTGTGTAAACTGCAAAAGGCATTATATGGATTAAAACAGGCTTCAAGACAATGGAACTCTAAATTTGTAGCTGCCTTACAGAACTACGGGTTTGTGCAATCAAAATCATATTATTCCCTGTTTATCAAAGGGAAATGAGGATCTGAATTCATATCATTGCTTGTGTATGTGGATGACATAGCAGTTGGAGGACCGAATTTGGTTGAAATTGAGAAGTTCAAGCAATACTTAAGCAGTGTGTTCAAGTTGAAAGATCTAGGAAGTCTTAAGTTCTTCCTTGGTCTTGAAGTGGGCAGATCAAAGAAAGGTATTGTACGCTCTCAAAGAAAATATATACTAGAAATGTTACAGGACCATAGATTGTTGGGAAGCAAACCAATTGTAGTGCCACTTTCACCTAATCACAAGTTGTCTAAAGAAGGGGGATTGGAGCTAAAGGATCCCATGGAGTATATGCAGCTGGTTGGGAAGTTGTTGTACCTTACACTCACACGGCCTAATATTAGTTATGCTGTGCAAGTTTTGTCTCAGTTCATGGCACATCCTAGAGATGTATATTTAGCAGCTACTTATCAGGTCCTAAGGTATCTGGAAGGTTGTCCTAGAGCTGGTGTATTCTTCAGCTCAGATAAGGCACACCAGTTTACTGCATTTGTAGACAATGATTGGGGTAGTTGTGTGGATACAAGGAGATCATTAACATGCTATTATGTATATTATGGAAGTTCATTAGTTAGTTGGAAAGCGAAGAAACAAGCCACTATATCTAGGAGCTCAGTAGAGGCTGAATACAGAGCACTCGGGATGGTAACGTGTGAACTAGTTTGCTTATTGTCTTTGTTGGATGAATATGGAGTTCAAGTTGATAAACCTGTTGATATCTAGTGTGACAACCAGTCGGCGATTCATATAGCAAAGAATCCGATATTCCACGAGAGAACGAAGCATATTGAGATGGATTGTCATTTTGTTCGAGAGAAGATACAGAATGGCACAGTGAAGCTGAAATATCTGGCCACAAAGCAACAAGTGGCTGACATATTCACCAAGGCATTACCAGGACCCAGATATAATTGGTTGAAAGGCAAGATGAGTATGAATGATATCTATGCTCCTCTTGAGGGGGAATGCCAAGAAAAAAAGAGTTTCTATTCAATTGAAACAGAAAAAACAAAAGAAGTGGAGTTTGCTATAAATGCTGGTGCACAAGAAGGAGAATTGGAGAATGGGCTTAAGTAAAGTGGCCTTAGCCTTATATTCTGTAAAAATGTAACGAAATCCCAAACGTTACTATGGGATGTTATAACAAGCACTGCAACATCATGTGACAGAATACAACAAAAAAATAACAAACACAAAGTTTTCTTCTCTCTTTTCTGTTTGCTTCTCCGGTGAGATGAGTGACGGAGGTGGCCGGGGTTGCTGGCGCTGACAAGACCAATCGATTGCATTTGCATATGCATTGCATCATTTTGAAAATGTAAACCGGTTGTAAAAATACAGAAAAAAGATGCCATAAGAATGGGGTCCTTCCTACCATGGATGCGTATCATATATACATTTTCGTGTCTGCTTTTTCGCGAAATGAGAAGAAGGGTCAGGCTCAGGCCACTTCCACTGCTGCCCACATGAATATTATTGGCTCAATGGATTTTTCCAGATAGAAAATAAAAGAAAAGGAGAAAAGGTACAAAAAATGTCGTGCTTTCTCTCCTTCTCCCTTTGCACAGAGCCAAAGCTTAGATTGATATAATCAGTACTCATGTAAAGTTCACCCCATAAAGAGAAACTCTGAAAAAGGTGTGTGTGAGAGAGAGAGAGAGTTGGGGGGGGGGGGGGGAGCGTCGTGCTCGTCGGGAAATCCCTTTTAAAGTAACAAACAAGGAATTAGGTTAGATATATTTAACCAGACATAGACTAGGGTTTTCTTGGCATTATTGGTGAACCCTCTTGATTAGATACATTTTGGGGCCGACGAACGACTAGACTCTCCCTCGTGTAACATAAGGGCATCGCGTCATGTACCCTGACGAAAACATAACATTAGTCACGGGTCGTGAACAGTAACGTGGATAGTTTCGTCGCATGTATATTAGTCCTAATGCGAAAAGTAACCACACGATCCGTGACATGCCATGCAACACGACCACGATCCCAAAAGGAACAGGTTGTGCAGTCCTTAAAACCACATGTGCTTTGTAATGAATATCATTGAGATGATCCACCCCGCCCCGCCTAACAGAGATGCAATCCATCAAATGGTGCAGGACCAATCCGGGAGAGATATAAATAGACATATAGTCAGTCTAACATCTGCTTTATGGAAAGCAACTTTTACGAAAGGGAAAGCATCAAATGCTGGTTTTCTTTACTAAATCATACATCGTTTCATCGTCATCATTTCTCCAGGGAGATGAATTCCGAAAACCCCAGATCAAGAACTCGACTAGTCGGAAACGAGAAGGGAAAGGTGCACTAGTCGTGCCTTGCTAATGACAAGTAAACCCAAGCTTTAGTCCGTAAGACGAGATTTCCTTCAAAGGATAGTGGCGGTCACAGTTTTATTCCTCCTGGGACGCATAGCATCATAAGCAGCCAGTCTTGGGGTTTTCAGCAGATTGGCTGCTCGTGATATTATGTCACTCCCACGGGACGACAGGGCAAACTCCCTTCGTCGATTCTTTCATCCCCGCCTGATGATCAAAACCCGCCTCCGTATGCCGGAGCCCAATAGTCGGCACCGTTCTCGTTGCCGACCTGAGCCGTGCATGAAACAGGAACCAAGCACAACCCTCTGCTCCTCAAGTCCATAGGCTTGTCATGATTATCCTAGGAATCAATCAATCGATCAACCAAAGACAAACCATAAACAAAATATAATTGGACACACCAGGGGATGGCACTTTTTCTCTTAAATATTTATTGAGCAAGTGAGATCGTGCAGCCGGCACAGGCGCACTTTGGTATCTAAAAACATTTGTAAAAGCTTTGGGGGGGTGCTAATAATAAATTATGATGATCCAAACGATGATAGGAATGATGATGGCGACTTATGATTAATCCGAACCCCCAAGTAAGCAAAAAAGTAATTAAGAACAACTGCCCTGAACGAGTGTCCTTAGGTTAGGAAAAAACAAATATGATCAAGATTTAGTGATTTAATATATTTCATAAGTTGTATTTTTGTGTTCGATTTCTTATTTCATAATATATTTAAAATTATAAAACGTAATTATACTCTTATCATTTATAACTCTTAACAAACTACCGCTAGCAAAATCAAAGAAAAATAAAAAAATCAGTATTGTACTCTTCCATAATTTTTAGGGCAAGAAGAGAATTAAAAAAAAAAGTCACTGAAAAAGCAAAAAAGTATTTTTGGAAAGAATAAAAGAAGACAGAGACCCTTTTGGGTTTCCAAAGCAAATCGTTGCCATACAGTTTTTACTTTAGGGGGGGTTGATTAAAGTAAATATATATAAATAGAGCATATAGAACCTTCTTCTTTTTATATCATCCATCCCTCTGTTTGCAGCTCAATTCGGATGCTCGTCTTAAATTATAAGAGACTTCCCGCTTATTTTACTTGTAAGAGAATAAGCATTGCATTCCTTGTTATTTTAGGTGAGGACATAAAAGCAGAGAGACCTGATTCTTATATCCTTTCTTTTTTGTATTTCGTATGGAGAAACCTACCTGCGCGGTGTCTCCAGAAAATGAGTAGCCCGCTTCTCCGTGAACCTGCGAACACAAGCAACTCGCCGTTATCCCGAATGATTCCGAAACAACACGACATAAGAACGGGCGGGCAGTGACTTCCTCTTTAGACTCACCGGGTGGCGGTGGTGATTAGTCCCCATATTTCCAGATCCATTGTTGTTGCGCATGTAGGGAGAACTGAGAGCCTGCATTTTGATACGGTCAAATGCTTTGCGACGACTGATGGGAGTAAGGAACCAAAAAAATTCTCAAACTCCTATGGACTGATGAAGGGAGGAGGGAATGTCTTTCTTTTTTAATGCGTTCAGAAAAGGATGAATCACTTTTTTGGTGCACTCTCACACTGATTCTGAGTTAAATTTTTGCAGGGTGGGCCTGGGAGTGGAGCATCTACTCCCCAAAAGTCTTGTAATATTTTCGAAAATTCAGGAAACAAAGAAGGAGGAGGGGAAAACATACACTCACATATACATATCATACCTCAATTTGAGCCTGAAGGAATCTTATGTATCCAATGGCCTCTAAAAACACAGTGGCCGTGTCAGTCTGCGAAGAATCAAATAAATAAATAAGAAAAAAAATGAAAAGCAATATTTTCACATAAAAAAAAAAGAGGAAAGGAGAGGGAACACAATGCCCTAAGAAGAAAAGGGGCATGGGAGAATGATAATGAGAAAATAATAATAATAATGAGACAAGGGTAAAGATAACTTTTGCAGGTTTTAAAAGAAAAGGGGTGAGGAGGATTGATTCTGGGGTGATGCTCTTTTTATGGGCTTTATTATTAACTAGAAAGGAAAAAAAAAAGGAACACTTAAATCTTAGTTTACTGCTTTCCTTTTTGTTGTTGTGGCTATATTATTGATTTGTGTGCTCCAATGGCTGAAATATGTACCAGGAAAAGGAGAATTATCGTAGAGGCTTCTAACATAATGATACTTTGGCTTCCACATAGCAGATTCCATGCCCTCGGCCGAATTCACAAGCTCTAGCTTTATCATGGACTGGGAAGTTTGAACTCGGAAATACAGTGGATACGAGAGTAACAGGAACGCTCGTAATACCTTGCCAAAGGGGGAAACAAGCTGGTAAAGAGCCGTGATTCTATCGCCTAGCTTCTCTTTCCTCACCTGCGCAGGTTGTTAAAGCGATTTCAAATTAACTAAAGAAAGGGCGAGAGAAAAGGGAACTGACCGAGTTCGAACTTCTTACTTTCAGAGGTGGCTGGGAGGAACGTGGGGGGTGAACCCTAGCCTTCTTACTTGCTCCCCCAGTTGCAGTGCTCTTACACTGGTTTAAAAGAAAAAAAATTGGAAAGAAAAATAGTACGACTTTCATGGCTAACTAAACATATATTCAGTGTTCATACTCAGCAGAAAGAATGGTTTATAAACGATCGATACCTCGGAAGAGTGAGCGGATATTTGGTTCTTGCCAAGCTCCTTTGTGGTCTTGGAGAAGTCCCACACGTTGCCGCCGCTCAAGCTCGTCAAGCATGAGGTAGGGGAGGATACGGGCATCATAGTGTGTTCCCAGGGCATCGGCATGACCAGTGGAAGCAACAGCTCCTCTGGATATGCTTCGCTATTACTGTTGTTGCTGCTGGGAGAAACCGCGTTGGCGCCCGGAGTTCTGCTCGCCATCTTGTCGTCCTCAGATTCCCAATTGCCTAACTTCCTAGTCTGAAAGTGACCCACTTCTTCGACGGGCAATCCTCCCCTGGAATACCAAGAAAATTTACAATTCTAGAAAGGGATTAATATTCGAAAATGAAATCAGCATTTTTCTATCTTCCAAATTATGCATCGTACTTCAGCTTATTCTTATACAATCTTATTCCAAAAAATTCTTTCATATCTTCTGGTAATTAGATTGGATAGTATTCAAAACCACAAGAAAAATAAAAATTACATATAAAAATTAAGGAGGGATAAGGGCTTGATAAGAAAGTACAGTAGAAGTTGGCTCCATGAGCGAGGAAGCGTCTCGTGGTCGACGAAGCTGTTGTCGGAGAACGGCTGCGGATTATGAGTAGGTTGTGCCAGGGGAGGAGGCGGAGAACTCGACGACGACGACGACGACGACACGATGGTGGAAGGCGGAGCTTGTGATGGAGGTAGCTGGACATAAGACGGTGGATGAAGATACATGTTCCACCAGTTAGGGTTCCCCGCCATCATCTGTGTGCTCGCTTAGCTGGGTTTCGAAGCTCCTCCCTGCGGTTCTTTTTCTCTCTCTTTTCGTTGGTTATAATTTCCCTTCTTTCTACTACTACTACTGCTTCTTCTTCTTCATAATCATCTTCTCCATAATATCCATTCCCTTGTTCGTTGATCCAAGCAACAGCAAGTGTTTTGTTTGTTAGACCGTGGCGATGATGATGATGAGGATGGAGCCAGGGGGGGATAAGACCAAGAAGTGTTTTTCCTTTACTTGCTTTTCTGTGATGCTTCTCTTACAAAGACGAGAGGTTGAAGAAAGAAGGAAAGAAAGAAAACCCTCTCCCCATCACAATCTCTCAAACCCCGTTGTTTTTATATGATGCTGAATCTTTTATTTTTCCTCAAAGCCAATCCTTTGTTACATGGTCTTGGTATAACAACACGGTTGCCTTAAGCTTACGGGAAATTTTCACTAAATTCAATTAGGGTATGTAATTAAGAGAATGCTACTGGAAAAGCACTTTGCGTAGTAGTAGTGTAATACCTCAAATTATTCCGTGGACTAAAAATAAATATTGTTAGCCCATTATGCCAGCACAGTCCAAAATAGTGTTCTAACTTTATATTCTAATTTTAGTCCTCTCTCTCTCCTGGTCGTGTGGATAGCTTATGCATCTAAATGAGCATGTGTAGCCTGAGTTATGGCCGATTCTTTAAATGGACGCATGCTGAAGTTTGCGAAGCCCGTCGCTGCTGTCATTGCTTCATGTTGTTATGCATAACTCTTTGCTCAGTGCATGGATTGAGCTAATTTTAGACTCTTTGGATTCCTTTCTTAACGAGGAACAACTTTCATATACTTTTACAAACAAACATGTTTAACCGACTTTTTTATCCTTGAATTTTGACGAATAAAACTGACCTGTTTTGAGCATCCGCGAGGCGGCAGTTGCATTCCGTTGGACAAAACTTTGGCTGTATAGCTTGGATCTGCATGAAATTACTTGGTATCACTTTCCTTTTAAGTTATCTAAAACTTTCGTGTTTTGAACTTCTTCATTTGAGGTCTCTTCGGCTGAGTTTCTTCCATTGAAAATTGGACTGTGAGTTAGCCTCGGTCTGCACACGAGCAGGAAGGCTGATTCGGTTTTCTGGACACAACTTTAACACCAAGGCTCCATTTCACCTGAAATTTATTGCATTAGATACCTATTTTATTGCCCTAAATCTTTCATGTTTTGAAAATTTTCATTAAAGCAACAAAATCTGGTCAAATCATTAGCGGAATGCAGCGGACACAAAAACTCCATTGCATCCTGCAACAGACAAATACTGCTGCAAAAAAAATTATGTATTTTTCAAACCACGCATTGGAATTTTATGAAATTGGTGTCTCCAGAACCAATTTTAGTTTTCTACAGCTTTTTTCTTTTGAGTTTTTACATTCGGTTCCATCTGGTTGGTCTAATAATTCAGGGAAAACAAGGCCCTCCCTTGCCTCTTGCCTTCCCGCGGCAAGATTAGTAGTCTGTGCACCAGAAGGCATAACTTCCTCATATAAACTCCGAATGGACTAAAATTGGAACCTAAAGTTAGAACATTCAATCCTTTACAACTTTCAATACATTCCTCATTTTGAGCAACTTCAGCACACTGTCAACGGTGGTCAAACTCACCCCTTTAAGCTGTCCGACTAGAACATGTCCAGTTTGAATATACCCACTCATTGCTTTACTGGCAGCATACACATGTTATTTTTTCCTAAACTTTGACATGATGGATGATATTTAAGGTTTCTAGCTTCTGGTAAAATTTCATAAATTTTGAAGAAGTTTACGGTAAGTTATTAATTTTTTAATCATCGTCCGTTTGTCACAATTCGAGTAAACGTTCGAAGATTAGCTAAACTTTTCTTTGCCTCGAGGAATAAGATCCCACCATTAGATTTTTGTCAAATTTGACAAACACGCTTGTCATTAATCTCTTTACTTATATGAATGGTTAGCTCTTATTCTTTCGACAGCATAACTACTTATATTTGTCTCTTTGGCCATATGTTTCGAACATCTACTTTCGATATTCCTTCACTCTAGTAGGATTCATAACATGTATGGATCAACGGACCGAACATGGAATCTCTCTAGCCATTTATTTGGTATATTCTCGAAAGATCACAAGTCGACTCGATTCCCCACCCCCAAACGGTAAGTCATACCTTACTTATCAAATTCGATTGAATTTCATTCAAATTTAATCGATACTAAGGCTTTGCTTATCTCTTTTCTTTCCTTTACTTTGTATGTAAAACAATGAGGAAATCATTACTAAGGAACATTATCTTTCGACATCACGGAAGATTAACATCAACGGGCCACACAATGCCCCATTATCTTCCGACATCACGGATGATCGACATCAACGGGCTACACAACGCCCCATGAGTATCATTCTTACTCACTCAGTCAAATTTCAATTATTTGACATGTCATAATTAGAATTTTCTGACCACCATTTCCGCTGTTTTTCCCGATCGCATTCTGGTTTGATTTGCATGAAAATCAATCAAGCTTCACGGGAGTTTGGCAAAACGAATTTCGAAAACTGGAGACGCGCGAGGAAACCCGTGGTGGAAGCACGTCTCGAAGCGGCCCCAACTAATGAGCCCGACCGATGTAAAGCCATCCTGGTGGGCCTCAGGTACATGAGGGAGGTGTGGGCCTCCCGATTTTCTTTATTTCCACATGTAACGAGTCGTGGGCCCAAGCGTACAGGCCCACGATCACCACCCTTCCCCGCTCCTTTTAATCTAAATTATTGATCTGTGGTTGAGGTGCATGTTGTTAGGCTTTAGGACTTTATCGTCGCATACTGCTTGTTAAACCAACACATATGAGTTCGGGCCCAAAAAGCCCGAATCGAGTCCAACGCCCGTAAAACATTGACATGAGTTCGGAGTCATGCCCGGATCGGGTCCAACACCTGTTAACCAAAAGCAAACTTTTGGAGCAAACGCCACTTTTTTTCGCATGTTTAGATGTAAGAGTTAGTAACTAGAAATACCCGAACCACTATTTTTTCCGACTTAAACAGATTTTGTAAATAAAGTCGACGGCGACTCTGTTTAGTTTACCTAGGTTAAACAACTCCAACCTTGTTACGGAACCATCATGGATGGATAAAGGCAACACGAGCCGTTTCGGATTCTCCCGAAGCTTCCTTTACGGATCATGGCCCGCTTTTCGCCTGTCGCCTCCTAAGGAGTTGGAGACGATCGACGAGGGCCCGAGCAAGCCCATTTAGGAATTGATTGAGGATTCACCTCTGCCCCCCTCCGCAGCACCCAACGCTCGAGTCAAGGCGCTGACCGAATGGGCCATAGGAGCGGGCCCGGATCCTCGTGTCGTCCGAACCGCCACGCGTGCGGTAGGTAGGAAGGTGCGTACAAGTAGCAAAAAGACAGGCGATTCTATCAAATTGGTAATGGGGCCACATCTTTTTGAAAAAGGGAGTGATAGATAGTGGGGTGGGGGGGGGGGGGGGTTATTAGTTTAATATGGGGAGGGGGGAAGCGTGGCCCTTAATCAAGGGATGTTTTTAAGACCTCGGGGATTGATTTTGGAATTTTCAATTGAGGTGGGGGCGGGCGGTAGGGTTTTGTTATTTTATTTCATTCTATAAATAAAAATTGAATTGCATCCACGATTGGGATGGCTATGCAATAATTCAAATCCCTTAAAGGAAAGAAAAAAGGGAAGAAGGCGGGGGGGTTGGACGGTGGTAACACAATAATTAAGAAAAAATGGGGGAAGTGGGGGCGACGTCGACAGCAGGATTCGAACCTGCGCAGGCAAAGCCCAACAGATTTCGAGTCTGTCTCCTTAACCACTCGGACATATCGACGTTATTGCGACGTTGGGGGCCACATTTTGTTATGAAAAATCAATTTGGCCCATGTCTTAAAAAATAAAAGAACAAGGAAAAGCAGGGACCTCTTCAATACGAGTTGGGGGGGAGCAGTTGGGTTTCTTTTGATTTTGGGTCAAAGAAAAGCCGGCGGGCTCTCTCAACCATCATCATCATCCCTTATTTATATTATCCCATATTTTTCAACCTTCATTTATTTTAAATGAAGAATCCTGGTGCAGATTAATTGATTTGATATATGGAATCAAAACAACTCTTTCGCTAACTAATTACATTTATTAGATAAAAGGGAACACCCGGACGTATCCTAATTATATGCTCCTTTTTTTTTTCTTGGCTACGTATGTCCACCACCACCACCCACTTCCCTCGAATCAAACAAACATCGGAGTTATCAGATCAGATGTGCACGAATTCCGTCACCTCAAGGCCACGATACGACGTATGACGATGAGGATGGATGGATAATAAATTTTGGGGGAATTGTTTGGGTTCTCAATGGAGACACAGACACAACTGTTGGCTTGGGTGAAAACAACTGATGACGCCCGAAACCGATCGTTGGCGAGTTAGTTTCGGGAATTTTTCCCTCCTTTTTCTTCTTCCTTTAGACGTTGGAAGAGAGTAATGTCTTGCAGGTGGGTGGGTGGGTGATAACGACAAGACATTCCTCACTGAGTTTTCATGTCCTAAGTGGTAAATTTAATGAGAGGCATTGTTGATGACGAATAGAACAAAAAAGAGAAAGCCAACCAAAGGGTTTTTCTGTTCATGTTTGTATAATTGATTGGAGTGATTGTATATAGTGAGTGGCCTGATACTTGTGGGAAAAAGGGTCTCCCGACAAAAACCAAATAGAAAACAACACGTCGTAATAAGGTGCGTAAGACAAGAACATATGGGAATATAAAGAGAGAAAAGGGAGAGGGGTGGAATTTGAAGTATAAAACAAAAAAAAGAAGTAGCGTATCAAATTCCTCATGCCTTCCGATCAGAAAACACAAGACATACGCCAAGAATAGATGTCGCCTGTTTCCAACCGAAATATCTATTACATACCACCTTCGAGAAGAATTTGACTATGATGAGATCGAAATCCGATACATGGGATCGTCTCGTTTTCACTTATCATGACTCTTCGTCATCGCTTGGACTTCACCATTCGCCGACAATATCACAACACGATGCCATCATTCGTCTAAAAGATAGTAGGTTCCAACATTCGTTTATTTGTGACCATAACCTATTTTCATTGCTCGCTTAATCTTGAGTATCGTCCAAACTCTATCGTTCGCACAGAAGGTAGCGAGTTTCAACCTTCGCTTGGTTGAGACCACAACCTATTTTCATTACTCACTTGATCTTGAGTATCGCCCACACTTTATCATTTGCCCAAAAGTTTGCAGGTTTTCAACTCATTCATGCGAAGGACGTGGGTATCATGAAAGCAGCTCAACACGAAAACCAGTCAGATATTTTAAGAAGTAGTTGAAATTTACTGTATAAATATTATTATTATAGATATTGTAAAACAATACCATCACAATTCAAACAAGCATTGTGTTGAATATGTTTAGATGATGAGCCTTGACTTTCTGTGAAAAAGAAGTCAAACAATAGGAATTATATTTCCCATGGAAGGAAATATATCATCTATTTATGGTAAAGTTATGTAAGGTTGATTTCAACCTTCTGTGGATCAATCTGACTACAAATAAATCGTTATTTGGGATGATTATCCACATCATCTCTCTAAGTTTGTTGAATTAAACATCCTGGACATAATGATATCAGATCTAATGATTATGGAAGTTAATCTTAGATTATTTCCATTCATAGAAGGTTCCCGATTGTTTAATCTAGAACCTTCTTTATCACAGTATTCATGGGAATAATCATCAAATCATAATTCTATTGATATGATATGATAAAGAATATATGCCTTGGTGTGATGTTTTGGTAAATAATAAATTGTAATCCTATCTAATCTTTTGTTGTTTTTGTTTGTAGAAGGCTGATTGATCAAGATTTACCTTCTACATTTAATCTAGGACATTTTGTATAATTATGGACATTCAACCACATTCTCTGGTGGTGTTGTTGTTGAAACATTACGTGCATTATTGCGTAAAATCCAGAGAGCATGCTGAAAGCTTGTAATCTTTTCGTTTGAGCTTTGTTAGTCACACACAAGGGACGCTAGCTGCAGAAGACTACATCGTTGGTGAAGTCTTCTCGGAGAGTGACCTTGGGGCCACGAAGGACTCTTGGTTGGAGATTGCTGGAGACGTTGGTAGAGGCGTGCGACATGTTGCTGGCGTGGCTAACGTGCAGTGGGCCGGAGAAAAGGGCAGATACTCCAGGAGCATAGAAAGTGAGGGACTAGCCAACTTCGGTGGTGTAACGTTCTGTGTGTGCAAGATAAACTTGGCCAGGGGTTTTGTGTCTGCTTAGCCCTAGTATCGAGGGACCACGCAGGAGAACCTTGGGTACGGGTTTTGTGTCTGCCTAGTCGTTGTCTCGAGGGATCGCGCAAGAGAAGTTGCAGCTGGTTGCTGTGCTGGTGCTGACGTCGCCGGAGTGAACAGTCCTGTGGAAGTCGCAGCGAGTTGCTGTGCAGGTGGAGACGCCGCCGGAGTGAAATGTCTCAAAGGAAGTCACGGTAGGTTGCTGTGCAGGAGAGGGCACCGTTCGAGAGAAAAGTCCGACAACCGGTTACTTTTGTTAGTCACCTTAACACGTGTACCGAGTCACTGTGGTACAAAACCTTTTGGCATGTGCTGTGAAAATCAGTCATCTGTAGTATAGAACCTTCTGATCATTACTATAAAGAGTTGGCACCTTTGGTACAGAACCTTCTGATCTGTGCTGTAGAGGGTTGACACCTTTGTTACAGAACCTTCTCATCTTTGCTGTAGAAGGTTGACACATTTGGTACAAAACCTTATAGTCTGTGCTATAAAAGGTTGATCACGCATCACCTTTTGTAATCGCTACTATGTTACTTCTGAGTGATAACCATCCAACTTCTGGGTGAAGAGCGGATATAGGCAAATTGCTGAACCACTAACAAAGCCTTAAGTTCATCAAACAAATCGCAATCACATTCGTACGTTCTGTCTTACAGAAACCTGTCTGCGGTTCTGTTTTACAGAAGCTTTCTTCCGCTGCGGGATTTTGTTGAAAAGTGTTAAAAATCCTTAATTTGACTTTAACACTAATTCACCCCCCTTGTAGTGTAACACATTGGATTGCAACTTAGTTATTAGTCTTGAGGCGTTCTTGTTTTCAATTGCGCTCTTGCTTAGTATAACTCCACAGCTTTTGTAAGTATTCGTTTATGCTTAAGCATTGTGTTATTATTTACTTTTTATTCACGTTTACAATATTTTCTAACCAAATACTGAATCTCGTGTTCGTTTGTCAAATATTCCCGACGTATTTGTTAATCAACACATCTTTTCTGACCACAATGGGAATATGGTGACATGAAACGATGGTAACATTGATGGATATGGGAATGACTCTTGGACCCTAGGGGAGTCAAATGATGCCTCTATCAATTTCTAAAATATAAGGTCTAGGGTTATGAGGGCCTTTTGTAGGAAAGACCCGCTGACACCCGTTTGGAGGCCAATATCTCAATCATATGATTGATGCTCTAACACATATTGGAAAAATATGGAAAAGTGGACAAGAAGATCGAGAACGTCAAACGAAAGCTCGAAACTAAAATTGATAACATAGAGCGAAACCCGAAACACATTAGTAAGACTTGTGACTGTAGTCCTCCATCCAGGTATGCATATGAGTCGCCTGAGAACATCGCTCTGAGCCTAGAAACCCGTAGAACTACTCAGGTGGAAAAATAAAATAAAATGAATTCTGAAACAAGGGTATAAAAACCTCTGAAAATGCACCCCTCATGGTTTGTCCATGAGAAAGAGCCTACTAAATAACGTTAGAGTCACGCGAATTATGAGCCTAATACCATAAGTGCAAGAGCTTTTACTGTAGGCCTCCTAAATTTAAAAAGAGCCTTTTTGAGGCAACAGTCAGGTGGTATTGTTGATCTAATGGAATATGTCACCAGGGTGATAGAATAAGTAGTCCTTAGAATGAATAAACGGACTGAGGCAGAACAATACGAAAATGTCATTTTTAGTCTAAATGCCTGTAGGGCCGCTATTGTTGAAACAAAAAGAAAAAAAAATGAGATTTCAGTCTAGGTGCACAAGCTTTGATGTTTCTCAGAACACCTCTGCTATGTCTTTGCAAGTTCACTCAAAACTCCCATGGAATGGTATTGACTAAATAAATCAGTAAACGAATAGAGGAGTTGGCTTAAAAAAGGCACTTGTATGATACTCTCATCGGTCGATTCCATTTAATTCATCATTTCCCCAACTGATACTTTGAGCTTTTTTTAGCATTGTATTTTTTTATTATTTATTTACGACGACTGCATAATGTCCGATTGTGTAGTAAACACCACCCCTGACCATAACTTCTTTTGATTAATTTAACCACCGACAAACAACGCCCTCTTGTTACTCTCTCTTTGGGAAATAACTCGTAGTAGTGTTTTCATTACTAAATGTTATTAGTAAAAATGTATTAATAAAAAAAACTAGTTAGTAAAATTTTACTAAAAAAACGAGGAAATTTAATAAAACTCAAGTTAACTTACTTGCAAGTCAAAATACCCGCTTCCCACCTATGAAACATAACAGAGGGGATCGATCTTAGGAGTAAATCATTACAGACCTGTGCTTGTAGAATAAAAAACAAAAGGAGCAGAGTAATTACAGACATTAAAAAATCATTACACACATTTCCTATATTATATTATATAGATGATGATATAATATCTTTCTTTTTATTTTTCTTGACCTCCTTTTCCGGAAGCTTAGTGGACTGTGTCCGCTCCGAAAGTGATCGCTGGACAAGCCGGATCCAAACACATTGGAAATCTCTGGCAGTACGAGCAATTGGTACTCGGAGGTTCGTTGTGTGGTCGCCGTATGAATGAAGAAAAAGTGGAGAAGGCAGCGGACATACACCCTTAAGCGGAAGCACTTACGGATGCCATTGACGATACCTTTGAAAGGAGCAAGAGCACAGGAGCACAGGATGCTTGAACGCTAGATTGCTTGAAGATAAAAAGACTATATATCCATCTATAGATAGGTGTTTTTGTATAATGCCTAGGAATAACTACTTATACTAGGCTAGACAGTATGTACATAAATGAAATATTGTACATATATTATGTGTCCTTGTTGCCAATCTTCATGGAATATATGCTTTCCATTTGAGCAATCATGGCAACAATTCCCTTCCATGTCTTGAGATTGTTCGAAATCTTCCCATAACAGTCAGCGATCGACAGGATTGCCCACTAGCCTTCGTCGTAGAGTTTCCCCGATTGTCCAGTTGATTGTCGCTTGATCACCTCGTTGACCCTTCTTGCCTAGTAGCCTCACCGCTTGGTAACCGGTTCGCCCGCAAGCCTTCGTCGGATGTGTTTCCACAGCTACCTCCCTACTGGGGGGTTTCTCGCACTTCGGGCCTGCATTATGGACCGTTAATCCACGGATGGCGCTGAGATCTGTGGTCCAAAATTGTTGTTGCTAAACATATAAGCCCCCCTCAAGGGAGACGGAGTCAGGTATTGTTATCCGTCTCGCCTTTAAAAAGACAAAGTAATTATTCCCCTGCAATTTGGTAACATGTGTAGGCGAGCATTAATCTCCAACCGTTGATATCCCCGAAGCGCATTGGTTGAGATGTCCGAGACGTCTCTTGAAACCCCCAAAACCTCTGCCATAATATCTCTTGTCAGAGATTTCATCTTCATCATAACTCTGCTATAAATGGTGATGCTCGGATCGGTTTCCCAATCACAAACCTCCATTCTTTGAGACTATGAGTATTGAATCCTCTTCGTCTTTTACCCATGACCTATGTCCATCACCTTAGCTTGCTTGAGAGCCTATGTCCACGACCTTATGCAAGTGGTATCTCTCCCTCCACACAGTTCCGCTCTCCCTTACAAGGAGCACGTCTGGAAGGGGAGAGGGCTTGAGCAGAGCCTTGGTGGGTCAATCTTTAGCCCTAGGTTGTGTCCTGATTGGACTAACCTTTGGTGCTTCCCAGTGACCCCAAACCTCTGGGGGCGCTGGATCACCATAGGGCGAAATTGTCGCCTCGTCCTCAATTTTCCAACCTCATGGCCATTGGGAGGTCTGACTCGAAATTAGATGCGGGGACCATGGTCATCCCACTCAACAGATTTACAATGCAGCAGCTCCTCCACCATGCAATGAACCTTTTGGCTGCTGTCAAGGATCTTCTCCGTCTGAGGGACCGAACCGGGTGCTGTGTGTAACCATGCTCGTTCTCTGTGGATAAACCCTTGAATAGCTCGGAGAACGCAAGGGGCTTTTCAATTGGGAACACTCCATCAAACAAAAGAAACGTCGCATACTGAGTCATATATGTTTTCATCTGCACATTTATCTTCAGCCAAACCTATGTAATGAATTAAGGATTTGCATGAGAATAAATGCGCATTTTAAGTGTCTTCGCCTGTCTACCTTTGACTTTTGGATCGTCGTTAGTTTTCAAGCGAAGCGAAGCTCTTTTTTGGGCCTTAGCCGTCTTGTCGATTTCTAAACCATAAAGCCTGGAAATGGGTCGTGGTTTCCCGCCCACGCAATCAGAAACCGTTCTTCTTCCTCCCCTGTTTTCTCAAAAACCCTAGTTTTCTTTGACCCTCATGGCTTCCGATGCTTCATCCCCAGCAGCCTTGACTCCCCTGGCCCACGAAGAGGGCGACATAGCCGTTTTCCGACGGTTCTATGTTGAGGCCACGAAGTTCCACATTTTTCCTTGCCATTAAGCGGAATCGGATTTTAGCGTCCCAATGTCGGAACAACAAGCGTTGGGTCCGTTCATTTTTTAGTCCAAGTCTCGATTTTTCTCCGCAGTAGAAAGGTCGTTCCTTTTTACTAGTAAGTTGCCTGCCATCTTTACCCCTGGTGATTTCAAGCCGTCGAGATGGAATCCATTAGTACGAGCGAACCTCTGTTGCTTTCCATCTCCAAGGAGTGAGGCGCACAACTCTTGGGTTTCCAAGTGGATGATCAAGAAGCGTGATGCATGGGATACAATTGGGATCAAGATCCTAATCAACATGTCTCGCTCCTCGATTGAGCCCAACTTGCTAGTGTGTTTCGGTTTTCTGTTGTTTTGGAACCCCATTGTCAACTGCTTCTATCTCCCCAAAGGACCGATGTTGGTCACCCTTGAGGATTTATGTTTCTTGGCTGGTTGTCATCTTTCTTATCCCCCCTTCGATTTGACCACGAGCGCACCGACCTGAAGTTTAACCCTTCAGAACGCATCGGCGCGGTGATCGAGCGGCACTGTCTCTGCCTGATGCAGAGTGGGGACACCAGAAGCAGTTTGAGTTCTACTTGGAGTGGTTGTCTAAGTACATCTTCTGCAAGCGGGGAAAGCGTCCCGGTCTCTTCATGGTTGGAGTGGCTACCAGCCTCGTCAACGCTGCCAATGTGGACAAGCCGGAAGTTGTGGCCTTTGCCCCTTTTCTGTTGAGTTTGATCTACTGAGGGACGTACCAGGAAATGGCTAATCCAGCCAGCTTCCCTGAATGCCCAACAGATGGTCCTCTGTGGATCATTTACCTGTGGATCGTTCTGTACTTCCCGATTTCACCTGTTTTCCTCATGCGATGCTCGAACGGAGCGATGTCATCTTGGCGAGCACGTCCAAGTATTGGTCTCCCTTTAGTGTTGCTGCATCCAGGCTTTGATGGATGGGTATGCATATGATTGTGCAGGCGTTGTCTCTTCTTGGCGTCCTTTCTCCCAGAGGAGGGAAGAGTCTCACTCGAGGGATGTCGATTACCTTCGCCCTAGGGGTAGACTCGGCTGGTTTGACCTTTGAGGCAAACAATCCTCAACTCTGCGCCCGTCAGCTGGACTTCTATCAGTGCCTGGTGGTTCCCTTGTTCACGTCCAGGAATCAGCCGCTTAATACGCGTATTGTGTCTCTTATGGAGCCTGGGTTGGCTGAACGCTTCCTGTCGCCGGACCTACCCATGTTTGAGCCCTAAGCGAAGCCATCTAGTGGTCGGTCCCCTGTTTTCTCCAAGACCTAGTTTGAGGTCTTGGGGATGATGAAAACTTCCTGTCACTTGGAGAGGTTGATCCAGGAGGAAAGTTCAGCCCCTCCAAAGACTCTTCCCGGTCCAAGTGAGAGATCTTCAAAGAAGCGGTCATCAGGCGACAATTCGTCCTCCTCAGGTATGCTGAATCGGTTTACGTAACGACTTGCTAATGCTTAGCCTATTCACAACATGCTAACTCTTTTATGTAGCAGGCATCAAGAGGACAAATGCGAAGCCTTCCCCTGCAGGCTCATCCTCACAAGGAGTTTGCCTGAAAAAGAGAGTGTCTCATATGCCTGCTTCTCCATCACTGCCGCGAAGTTGTTACTGAGTCTCCTGTCCATGAGAAAATATCCTCTCAAGATGTGTCAAGTATTAAGCTCTTGCACACTTTTTTTCATGATGGAGAACTAAATCAAGTAACACCATTTCCTTTCGTAAAGGTGTTGTCGGTGTTTCCTCTACTGTGGATACTATTGTCAGTGAAGAGGTCCCCGACGACATTCCTACTGCTTCCGGGCTGGGCAACCACAATCACTCTAAGCAGACAATTAGGAATGAGGGTACATAAGAGCCCCCTTGTGAGGTGGTATCTGGAGTTCCGCCCTAACCTTTGAGGGATGAAGCCGGAGCGGTTCATGATGCTCATGTCGCCCAGAATTTCCCGGGCGAAGCGATGGAACCCCCCCAAGGCCCACAAGTACAGGCGACCTCGATAAGGAATCTTGAGCTCTGCTTGCAATTTGCTCTCAAGTAATTATCTGACTCAAGCGCATTCATGGCAGCCCTTGCATTCTCTACTAGTGTCTTTTATTATCGTTCTTGAGCATGGAATTAATGTTGAGGACGACTTTATTGCCTTACCATTTGTGATGGACGAGTTGGGACGAGTAGGTGATGATTCGCGCGAGCAGCGCGTAATACTCTCGCTTCTTCGAAAATCCTTCTAGCGTTCGTGGGTTGAGGGACAGGAGGACTTCGCACTCAAGGCGAGGTTGGAGGAGAAGGAGCTTGGATGGTCCTTGCCACTTCCATCCTCTGATCGAGTGAATGACCTGTCCCTCGAAAGGGCTGAACTCCGCAAGAAGCAGGAGGAGCTATCCGTCACCATTCGTCACCTCCAGGAGGAGTTGGATGCCACGGTTGCTCGTACCGCTGGGACTGACACAGCCCTAGGTGACGGCAGAAGAGGAAGCTGAGCGCGTGGCCCTCAACCAGGAGCGAGAGACGTTCGAGAGGGATTGTGACAGGGTTGTAGAGGATGAGGCAAAGAATGTTGTGGCGGCTGGGGTGTTGGACCGGGCGAAGCGCCTGCTGTCTTCTTTGCCTGTTGTATAAATTGTTACATTTGTATTTGCCCCAGATGGTGGGGAAACATTTTGAGATGATGTTTTTGTACATTTCCCATATCGTTGGCCTATACTTTTTCAGATATTTGCCATTGATCTTGAGGTCGTGCACTAATTCGTCGAGCCCCCCTAAGCGATAAGAATTCCCAAGGTGGGTTTCAATTACTTGGAAGGGGACTTCCCAATTTGGTGTCCATTTTCCATGGAAATAATCGTGCACGCCCTCAGGCAACCTCACTCTACAAACCAGTGTCCCTTTCTGAACGACCGAGACACTACTCTTTTGTTGTATTTGCGGGCGATATTCTTCTTATGAGCTTTTAAGTGATTCAGCACATTGATTCTGGTAGTTTCAAGATCCTCTAACTCAATATGTGTGTCCTCATCATATCCCTTGTGTTCTCCAAGGTGCTTAAGAAGTCTGAGCAATCGGTACTGCACTTATATTGGAAGCCAATGCTTTCCCTTTTCGTACTGCACTTCTCATCATGGTCGTATACTAGATTGAATGGAGTGACGCCAAGCTATCCCTTTTCGTGACTCGGAGTGCCCACAACGTTTCCTGAAGCAGGGTATGCCATGTTCGTGGGTTGTTGCCGATCATTCTCTGTAAAACCCGTTTTATGAGATTATTGGAAGCCTCCGCTTGCCCGTTTGACTCGATGTAATACATGGTTGAGTTGGGTACTTTAAGTCCAAAGTCTTCTGCAAATTCGCCCATAAGTTTGCCATTGAACACCTTTGCATTGTCCACCACAATACTTTTGAGGAATCTCGTATCAGTAGATGATGGTGTTCTTGATGAATTCAGTTATGTCCTTTTGACTGATGGACTTGTAAGCCGTTGCCTCAACCGATTTGGTAAAATAGTCTGTGGCGACGAGTATATAGGCATATCCTCTACTTGAGTGAGGATGAATTTCCCCCGCGCCCATGTCCTAAAAGGCCATGATTATACTATGACGTTCATGTCCATAGCAGGGGTGCGTTTCACTGGTCCGCATCGCTGGTAAGCCTGGCAGGCTCGAGCCATTTCAATGCAATTCTTGACAATTAAAGGCCAATAGAACCTGTGTCGTTTGATCGACCAACTCATCTTGATCCCTTCTTGATGAGCTCCAGCCCCTCATGTGTTTCCATCATGATTGGAATGGCTTTGTCTAAGTCGATGCACCTTAACAGGACATCCTCATTGGTTTTCCAATAGAGGATTCTATCGAGGAGTACGTAGTGCCTAACATTCACTCGAATTCTTCTTTCAAATTTTGCGTTAGGATTCTCGAGGAACCGTCGTATTGGCTCTCGCCAGTCCTCTTTTTGTTTGAATAGATCGGCCGTGTGGACCTCTTGCTCTTCATTCCATTATCGTCGTGGAACTCTGGATGTTTGCTTATGAACAAGGTTGTGCTATCCTTGCATAACTCTGAGTTATTTATCAATCCCGAGGCTAGTTCAGCCAGAGAGTTGGCCTCTTGGTTGTCTTATCTTTTCACATGTAAAATCTCGGTCGTACCTATTTTCGCAAAGAGTTCTTTCGCTCTGCATAGATATCGGCCCAGGTGAGGCGCGTGGCATTCACTTTGGTCTAAGAGCTGTTGGATTACCAACTGAGAATCACCGCATATTCTCACGCTTCCCAGTTTCCAGTCTAGAGCGAGCTGCAAAGCCAGAATCAAGGCCTTGTATTCTGCTACATTGTTGGTTACTTTGCCATCAAGGCGACAAGCCAACCTAGTTTCGACGTTCCAAGGTGTCTCAATGAAGACTCCTACACCAACTCCGAATCTGTTGGAAGACCCATCAAATCAAATGGACCAATGCCCATGTGGGTTATCTTCCTCGAAGAATACCATGGTTACAGGTGTCTTGGAGATGACATACACATTGTTGGACCCAACGTAATGTCTGAGCTTAATTACTGAGTAATAAACAGCCAGACATATCTTCTCAGTTGGGGTGTATCGCTGCTCCATCTCTGTGAGGAGTCAAGACAAGTAATAAACAGCTATTTCGACCCCATTTTGCTCTTGTGCTAACATGGACCCAATACTGCACTGCGATGCAACCACGTAAAGGATGTATGGCTCATTTATATCCGGTGGCGCTAGCACATGAGGGTTCATCAAAGAGGTTTTTATTTTCTGGAACGCTTGCTCATGTTGCGATGTCCAGGTTTTAGACGCCACATTACCTATGAATCAGCGTATGTAGTTGACCCTTTCGAGAAAGGCTTGGAGTTCATTCTTGCTCCGAGGAGTAGGGAGGTTTCGGATAGCGTGAGTTTTAAGAGGGTCAACTTCAATTCCTCGTTGGTGTGTTCTTTGTGGCAGATGCTCGGTGCAGCACTCTCTGTTGTGGGCCTCGGGATTGTCATGCTTTCGGACGCTGATGTGGGTGGAGGAGGTACTAGATTATCGCATTTTATTTATTCTCACGATGCAATGAATCTTACATTGTTAGTATTGTCTCTGCTTCCCTTGTTACAGATAGTCCGAGGCCTGTTCTCGGGGACTCTCTCGTTATTGTTGGAACAGTTTTCACAGCAACCAGTAATGTCAGCGAGGTCAAATCCACTCCAGTGATTCGTCTGCCTGTAGAATTTCGTTGCTCTTGATTTCTCATTACTGTCCTCCCTCCCATTACATGGATATGCAAGAATTCTGCGTGAAGAAGAAGGACCGCGTCGAAATGCTTACCATGCTCGGCACATTCGGGTTCCTATTCAGCGTAGTTGAGATGTAGGTATCCTAGCCGAAAATCAAAATCTTGCGAAGATTTTTACCACATATGACCTGATTTCTTCTGACAGTTCGATTTTCGAGAGGGATGATATCGCATCCATCAAGTGGTTAACCGAATTGGTAGGCGCAATGGATATTACATGGCCATTAATGAGTTCTCAACTTAAATTTAGTTGTATTATTGATGTAATTCTGCGTGAGAAATCATCCCTCAGGTGTTAGCGTTGGTTGGCTTCGTATTGTCCTGCATTGCAATCTATTCCCTAACTCCCTTTCTTCTAAAGGTGATATCCAAAGTCGCTCTTTAATCTTTTCTCACGAGTCTCGGCATATGACAGATAGTCGTTGATGACAGATGAGTGGAGCAGCAATGTTCAACCTCTCGGCAATCACCGCAGGGCTGTGGTCGGTGGTGTTTCGCATTTTCATATACGATCAGCAGGTATAACCTCTGATCATATCCAACAATCTATCATACCCGCGACACCGGTATTCTAGTCGATGAACATTAACTCGCAGGTCGACTGGCTGTATTATTTCGCTTTCGGAGTGATAATTGCTGAAATAGTCATCTACTCGACCAGGTATGTTCGGTTCCTTGCTCTGAATGGTTTCTCTTTGCTTCGCATGCACCATTAACAATATGTCGGAATCATTCACTTCTCTCCATTCTTTAGCGGCAAGGACATGACACACCCCTCTACAGTAGGGAATGGGAATGTCGATCAATATCATGAACTTCCCAGCGGAAACGACACGCTGCCCCGAACTATGGACAGGGTGACCTCCGAGGAATGAGGATAACTATTCCGTGTAATCATCGTGATGAATGTCATCAAATATCATCAAAAGAGATTGCATGGAAATGAATAAAATCGTCCATTGACAGTGATACATGAGCAGGAATCATAATGTAGGGCAATCCAACTATAACTGGATAGAGGGATAAATCGAGAAAGTAGTACATGGGTTTCGAATTACAGAGGAGAAAGGGGTTTGCTCCGGGAGTGACCGCGGACAAGTCGGATCCAAACACGTCGAAAATCTCTGGTACTACGGGTCAACTGGTACCTGGACCATTCGTTGAATGTGTGGTCGCCGTATGAAATGAAAGTAAAGAAAAAGAGAAGACAACGGACGCGTCTAAGCGAAAACACTTACGGATACCAAGAATGCATGAGCACAAAGAGAGCTTGAATGCTGGAAAAGATAAATTGACTATATGTCCGTTTGTAGAGAGGTGTGTTGTACAATGCCTAAGAACAAGTATTTGTACTAAGTTAGACCTACGTATATACGGTAATGTAATATTGCACATATATTACGCTTCCTTTGCTGCCAGTCTCCATGAAATATTTCCTTTCTATTTGAATAAACTTGGCACCCTCTTATGTGGGTCATAACCCGTTTTGAGGTTTCCCTCAAATGGAGGTTCCGAGAGATAGGTGGGCTCATATTCGGGAAAATTACCTAATGGAGGGTCGATTGTCTCCGCCTTGATCCTTCCTTCGAATGTCATGCTGGCCAACAGTAGGAAGTACTGGTTATAACAGAATTGGCACATCTGGGTGATGAGTACCTTATGCGATACTATAAGTTTGCACCTGTAACAAAGCATGTCAAATGTTAGAAATTGGGTTATCGAAGTCCCTTCCCTCATTGCATCCTTGTTGCCTCGAGGGTGATCTCGTCGCCTCGTATTGTCCTTCACTTGTTGAGGGCGATCGACCGCGCGTCGTCTGTGGAGTATTTTGGTGTGAGGTTCTTTTCGAATTTCTTCACTCTCACCCGCAATTCCCTGTCTCATGAGTTCTTCAGGGGTGTAGAGTTCCCTCGTTCCAATTGGTGGGGCATCCTTTTGTTCTTGATATTTCTCTATGTGTTGATGCACCCTTGGACCACTATTGATTCCCATGAACATCTCTTCGAGGCGGTTAAGGTCGTATCATTCTGCTTTCCTTTCGTTCAGCAAGTACTTCCTAAAAGTATGTCACCGATCAATAGTATGGGAAGCATCCATGTGCCAGCGACAAAGATCATGTCATATACTCTTGAGATCAGCAAGGCACTGGACTATTCCCTTGCTCACGAGCCGTTTGAACAACATGTTTGCGATGATTGTCTCGCCAGTTTTGATCGATTGGTCTCGGCCTCCCTGCATTAATAAAGGGGAGACAATTAGGCAATTGACATTGAAGGTGTTTATATCAACTAAGTCGCCAAACGGGTGCGACTCTATTAACGCCTGATCCCCTGAGTCTGGGAAATGTAACTCCTTAGACTTTATTAGGTCTTGTACCAAGTTTCTAAATGTGATGCAATCCCTAGTGGTGTGGGTAAACGACCCGTGCCACTTATAGAAGTTTCTAGACTTCTCTCTATCAGTGCGAGGAAGTCGATGTCCCATTTTCAGTCAAATCCGCCCGTTTTGAAGCATGAATTCAAAGATTTCATCGGCCTTGGTCTCATCGAATGAGTACTTCCTTTCTTCCTGTGTCTTTAGGGAGGCTTTAGCTCGGAAGTTCTATTTAGTCAACTCTTCGTAGGTCAGGGGTTGCCCCTTTACATACTCTACGACGTCGACGTCTACAACTGGTTCCGCTTGGTAGGTTACCAAGGGTCCTGTAATCAGGCTCCCTTTGGCCTGAGTTTTCTCTCTAAGGAGGTTCTCTTATCGAATGGCCCTTCTCGCTAACTCATTCCAATCCCTAAATATTTCTCACTATAACTTTTACCTAAGCTGGAGAAGGAGGGAATCCTGAGTTATGGATATGAGCTCGGCTTTAGATGCAAAGGTTTTACATCTTAGCCTTGCCTTTCGAAGTCTGGTACAAAAGACTGCTACGGGTTCCCCATGCTACTGCTTCATGTGAGTGAGATCTTGTAGTTTCACAACTAGGTCAATCTGAGCGAACGCCAAGTAAATTGTACCTACATATCCTCCAAATTTCTCACTAAGTTCGGGGGAATGTTGACATACCACATAAAAACCGCTCCTGTGAGGGAGCTGAGAAACAGGTAAAGTTTTTAAAACCCACTAATGGCGGCTTCTCCAGCCTGATGAGTGAAGCGGGCGATATGTTCTGCGGGTGAAATACCTTCTTCGCACGAGAAACGAGAATATTCAGGCACACGATATTCCCTTGGAAAAGAATAGTCCTAGTCGATGTTACCAGGATAAGGAGCTCGGTAGAGTTCAACCTCATTCATATCGTTTGCCCGGGGATCGCTTGCTCGACTAGTTGGGCTACATAATCTCTTATTTCAGGCATGAGACCCGGTGGAGTCATCAGCTCTTGCATGGTCATCTCTCTTCCGCGTACGGGCTAAGGAACGTACTCAGAGTGTCGATGGTCCTCAAGAGGATGAAAAGATTCGTTCTCTACAGGCCTATAGGGATCTTCCCTCCTTCGAAATGGGGGTTGATACGCACCCTGATGATCCTGTTGCACAGTTGCTCTACCCTCGTTTATCACAAGTGGTGGATTATTGTATGCAAACCCTTTGGGGCCTATGGGGATAATAGGAATGTTCCCCAAGTCGGCCTTTCTCTTCCCCTCGACTATTGACGCCTTGTGAGCATCATAGTCGAGTTGGTGTTTGGAGGCCGATTCACCCTTCTCCTTACCAGGGCTATTTATGGGCACCCCTGATATGGTCTTTAGATTCTGGACGACGACATCCATCTTGGAGCCGATTTTCTCCTTGAAGACATCGTGCTTCTGATCGATAGCACTAACCCTCTCCATTAAGAGTTTGAGAGTACTCATGATGGCAAAAAGCTCTTCATCCATGGCTTGGTTTGAGTTGTTTCCATCGCTGTTATTTTCCCCGTCGGAGTGATTATGTTCGAGGTTGTTTGAATCGGCACCACGCGTGGTTCTTGGCATTATTGGCCTAGACTTCCTCTGTGGTCGCCAAAGGTGTGTTCGCTCCGGAAGTGACCGGTGGACAAGCCGGATGCAAACACGTCGCAAATCTCTGGAACTAGAAGCAACTGATACTCGGAGGTTTGTTGTGTGGCCGCCATATGAATGAAGAAAAAGAGGAGAAGGCAGCGGACAAACACCCTTAAGCGGAAGCACTTATGGATGCCGTCGACGATGCCTTCGGAAGGAGCAAGAACGCATGAGTATAGGATGCTTGAACGCTGGATTGCTTGAAGATAAAAAGACTATATGTCCGACCGTAGAGAGGTGTTTTTGTACAATGTCTAAGAACAATTATTTATACTAGGCTAGACCTAAGTATGTACGAAAATGAAATATTGTAGATATATTACGTGTCCTTGTTGCCAATCTTCATGTAAAATCTCCTTTCCATTTGAACAATCTTGGCAACAATTCCCTTCCATGTCTTGAGATCATTTGAAATCTTCTCATAACAGCCACTGATCGACCGGATTGCCCACTAGCTTTCGCCACAGAGTTTTCCCATATTGAATAGGTTTTGATGATGAGCATTGACCTTCTGTGTAACAGAAGTCAAACATCTAATCTACAGAAGCTACTCACGTTGAGAACTTTCTGTAAGAAATATTTTGTGATTAAATAATTGTTTAATGATTAATTAGTCACGAAATAATAAGGATTTGATCAAGATATTAATCTAATCAAATTAAACAAATTATGTTTTCAAATAACCTCAATAAGGATTACATTTTTCATATAAGGAAATATAATTTTCTATTTATGGCAAAGTTTTGCAAGGTTGTCTACAACCTTCTGTGGTTTTACACGACCACCAAAGGACCGTTATTTGGGATGTCAATCATTACCATCTGTCTAGATACATTCATTTAAGTGTCCTGAACAGAATGATATCGGTTTTAGTCAATATGGAAGTTAATATTTGATTATTTCCATATACAGAAGGTTGCCAACCAGATTCAGCCAGAACTTTCTGTAGCACAGTATTCATGAGAACTCTATCATATCTTAATCTTATTTGATATGATTTGATAACATAAACGAATATATGCATGGGAGTGACGATTTTGTATATAAAATATTATATTATTAACTGATTGCTCGGTTTCCTTGTTTTGCAGACGGCTGATCGTGCAATTAACTTCTACATTTTTCACTTAGACTTTCTTGCATAAATAAGACCATTTAGCCACGCTCTTAAAATAGACTTAACTATCAGTCATTGTTGTAAAATCCAGATAGCGTGTGCTGAAAGCTTGTATCCTTTCGTTTCATTTGAGTTAGTCACACAAGAGGAGCGTTAGCTGCAAAAGGCTACATCGTTGGTGAAGTCTTCTGGGAGGGTGACTCAGGGGCCATGAGGGACTCGGTTGGAAGCTGCAGGAGGCAGGGGTGGAGGCGTGTGGCAGATTGCTGGCGTGGCCAACGTGCAGTGGGCCGGAGAGAAGGATAGAACCCCGGGAGCACATAAGGTGAGGGACTAACCAGCTTCTGTGATATAACGTTCTGTGTGTGCATGAACCTAGAACATAGGCTGTTGTCTACTTGCGTGGAGTTTTCGCGTGCTTGCGCAGGGTTTGCTGCATGCTTGCGTAGGGTTTGCTACGTTCTTGCGTGGAGTTCGCCACGTAGTCGCTATCTCGAGGAGATCTTGCAGGCCGTGTGGAGCCGCCGAACGGAAAATCCATCCTTGGACAGAGGACTCTGTCTGCTTGCGTAGGGTTCGCTACGTGTTCGCGTGGGGTACGCCACGAAGTCGTTGTCCTTGAGGGGATTGTGCATTGGTTACCTTGTTAGTCACATTAACGTGTGCACCTAGTCACTATAGTACAGAACCTTACGGTCTGTGCTTTGAAAATCAGTCACCTTTGGTACAGTACCTTACGGTCTCTGCTTTAGAGGGTTGACATTTGTAGTATAGAACCTTTCGGTCTGTACTTTAAATCAGTCACCTTTGGTACAGAACCTTACGATCTGTGTTTTAGAGGGTTGACATCTTTAGTATAGAATCTTTCGGTCTGTGCTTTGAAAATCAGTCACCTTTGGTACAGAACCTTACGGTCTGTGCTGTAGAAGGTTGACATCTTTGGTACAGAACCTTACGGTCTGTGCTGTAGAAGGTTGAAATCTTTGGTACAGAACCTTGCGGTCTGTGCTGTGAAACCAAATCATCTCTGGTACAGAACCGTTTGGTCTGTGCTGTAGAGATTTAACGCATCTAGTACAGAATCTTTTGATCTGTGCTATAGTGGGTTGACACATTAGGTATAAAACCTTTTGGTCTGTGCTGTGCAACTCAGTTACTCTAATACAGAATCTTCTAGTCTGTGCTTTGCCACTCAGTCTTCTGTGGTGCATAACCTTCTGGTCTGTGCTATAAAAGGTCTATTGTTGATCGCTTTCTGTAATTGTTACGAAGTTAAGTCTAAGTGAATACCATCCAAATTCTTAGTGAAGAGTGGACGTAAGCAAGTTGCTAAATAACTATAAAAGTCTTGTGTGCATCAAACAAATTGCAATCACATCGTACGTTTTGTCTTAGAGAAACCTGTTTCTAAGAGGGCGTGTTTTGGATTACAAAGAGGGCGCGGTCTCAAAACGCGCCCTCCGTGTGCTTGAGTGAGGGGCAGGTTTCGAAACCCACCCCTTATACCACCCCTTATACATGCAGGGGCGGGTTTTACGCATGCCCTGACCCAACCCAAACACGAGAGGGGGATGGGGGAAATACGGCTAAGTGTACAAGGGGCGCGGTTTTCTCCTCCCCGTCCCCCCTCCTAGGGACATACAAGGGGCAGGTTTCCCCCCCCCCCGGTCCCCCCTTCAACACTTAGGCCGTTCCCCCATGTCCCCCCTGTCCCCCCTTCTATCTTAGGCCACTCTGGGGCAGGTTTTGGAAACCCGCCCCTCATTGGAATAACACAAGGGGTGGGTTTCCAAAACCCGCCCCTCATCTGGCAATACAACAATGCGATGAATAACCTTTCATCGCCCCCTGTTTCAACAAACACAATTAACCAAACTAACTTTGAAACTATCCATTAATAACATCAATACATCCAACACCCAACTTCGAAACAATCCAACATCCAATAACAAAGTCAACGTCCATACATAACGTCCAACATCTAACGTACAAAGTCTAACGTCCAAATTCCATATCAGTAATGTTCCCTACGCCTCATCGATTTCCTCCTAACGTAAGGCCTGACGACGGGAACTTCTGGAACTTGAGGCTGCTCCGATGGAACATCCGGGTACAGTTGCGTAATTTGAGAAGTTCCTTCTCCTTGTTGTAAATGGTCGTACCTGAAGAAGTTATATTAGTTGAGTTACGAAGGTTTAAATCAATCTTAAATCGAAGGACTTACCCGAATTCTCTTGGCCCTTTAATCGGAGCTCCCGGTGTAGAACTGGACCCACCTCGAAGTAAGGAGTGCCGTAATCGCTATAAATTTGAGAAACTTGCGAGATGAGCATGCCCTCTCGCACTTCATGGCCCTCCTCGTCAAATACGGGGTCGTCGTATGTCCGTGGCTCCTTCTCATGTTCATGCTCTTCTTCCGCAACGTCCATATGATGAGGATGATCTTCCTCCAAATAATCTTCCTCCTCCATATGCTGTCCATCTTGCGGGATGAACTCGTATGCAGGTTGATCTTCCAACCCGCCGGTACGACCAAACAATCTTATCGGTGCATACTCCCGCATCATTTCCATGGACTCCTTGGCAAGAGTAACGAGTTTCGACTAGTTAGACCGAAGCTTTATCTTTCGGAAATTCTTCATCTACATGAGAAATATAGGTTAAAGTTGATAAATGAATGAGAAAATCATATGAGGTGCTCATACTCATAACCGACTTACCAATGTGCCTAGTATGAAGCCGGTGTGCGATATGTGCTGCCTGGTGTGCTTGGCATACCATTTTGAGTATCTATCGGCAGACTCCCAAATCAGCGGCACGACCTTGTTAATCTGATCTGCCCACTGCTCAACAAACACTCGATGGATCTCTCTGCAGTTGTTCATGGTCTTCCCGCGTAAATCTATCCGATGGAGTGCCTTGCTTGTGTCACAATCTTCCGGCACGAGTCGATGATCGCCAAACTGACGAATCACTCTATCCGGGTAATGCCACTCCACGATGTAGAAGCAAATAAGAGGAAGTCTTGCATGCCAGAAAGCCTCACCAGATTGGCAGTAATCAGGAAGCATGGCTACCAACTCATCCGGGTCAGGATGCCAAATAATCTGCATATATCAATGTGAATGTGTGAGAAGAGTTCAATATAAACAAATGAATTTGTTAGTTATAGAAGTTTACCCGATCCATGCTCTGCCTATCAAATGCCTTTCTATAGGAGGAAAGTACAAGGGTGGACACCGTGCGTACATCCTTCGCAACGGCCCAGCGATGGCTCAAAGGCATATCTTCCACAAATGGGGTACGAAGTCTCAGAGGTGCCATATGAGGGAATCTATCCCATGCCCAAATCTGTAGTAGTATCAAGGGACCCTCTATCTGAGATGCCTTGTGGTGAGCCGCCTTACACAAACTCCTGTACAGCCACGCAAGGCATGCACTTCCCTAACTATAATTTCCAGCCCTCTTAAAGTCAGCTAGCAGAGGCAACCAGAATAAGTGCACTAAACTGTCTGACTTCGTTGTGAATAGCATCCCGGCAATCAGCTGCAAAATGTATGCCCTGGTATGCATTTTGCACTAACTTCTCAGGGGCATCTATAGGGATCTCACCAAAATTTACAGCCAGCCAGCTCAGTCTAATATGACCAGACCTAATGTTGTCACCCCTAGGTATCCGGCCCAATAACTCTAGACATACCGCCTCATTCGATACGGATGTATCTGCTATCATCGCATCACCATCTACGGGCAAACCTAGCTGAATCGCCACATCCTGAAGGGTGATAGTCATCCCACCATGCAACATATGGAAGGTGTGCGTCTCCGGCCTCCAGCATTCCGTCATTGCTGTGATGAGGGCCCAGTCCAATGATATGAACGGAAGCTTAGCCACTCCATAGAATCCTGCTTGACGGAGGTAAACGTCCATCCTGGGATCAGTGGCACCTCCCTTCAGTGATTTCTCTATCCGACGGCAAGTTAGAACGTTATTCTATAAATAAAACACGATTTAGTAAACAAGTATGAATACATGAAAGATATAACGTAAACAAGGTACGAATACACGAATTGATATACCACACTATATCTGGCTTCCCATACAGCCGTCGCTCGATGCTCTCCTTGAGCATCAAGAACACTTGTGTTTCTTGGTCCTGGACGTATTTTCCTGTTAGACAATATAACAACAAGGGTTACAAACAAACACAACTTAAGCATAAAATCAAAGATTGAATAAACATTGAATAAACACTTACAAAGATTCCTATTTGGACAACTACGTCGGTTATAACCTTCCTTTCTACATAACCCACAACTAGGTTTTCGAGATTTTTCTTTGACATTCATTTCATTACGTATACGGGATGACAGTGGACGCCCTTTTGGTCTGACTCTTGTAGGATCGGGATTGACTCTCGGGAAAGGATATTCCGGCCAATCATCTTTACAATCAAAAGAATGCCATTTCGAAGCATATACGGCCTTCTGACACTCGAATGAGTAGAAATGACTAATCATAGCGGTATGATCTACATGCATGTGAGCATAACATGCCAAAGCATGCGAACAAGAAATGCGATAGATTTGCCACTTCTTGCAGCTGCATTTCCGCGCTTGAAGAAACACATACTTGAGTCGATGTTTTCCTCTAGTTTTCACGTCAAATCTACCCTCCTGTCGATCGAGAAGCACTACTTCGTACCGTTTGACCTTCTCGATACATTTAAACAACCGATTTGTACAAACACTTGTAAAACTTTCGCCAATTCTCAATGCAGAGTCCGCATCATCCCGTCTTGCTATCCGGTATGACATGCAATTATACCATATTTTCCGAACAAGAGCCAAAATAGGAAGATTTTTGGCACCTCTTATAACGGCGTTGTAACTCTCGCTCAAATTCGTAGTCATAAGACCATATCTGTAAAAGCCATCCCGACTCAAACACCACTGCTCTTCATTCATCTCGGCGAAAAACTCTCCAGCTTCTGGCATTGATGCAAACAAGCTTCTCATAATGTTTTTGTGCTTCACAGTCATCGATTTCCTCGCTGCGGCTATCAACTTCCTCTTACAAGCAATATTTTTATATCTGGTATTGAAATTGCTTGCCACATGTCTAAGACAGAAGCACCAATGCGCAAATGGCGGGTTCCAACCCACCTGCAGATCATTCACAGCCGCCTGAATACCAGCATGTCTGTCGGAAATCAAGCATACTCTTCTCATCCTATCACCAACGACATATCCCTTAAGACATCTCAAGAACCAACTCCAAGAATCATAGCTTTCCTCATCAACCAGTGCAAATGCAAGCGGCACAATATGGTTATCCCCGTCCATAGCACAAGCAATTAAGAGTTTATGCCTATATTTACCATATAAAAATGTGCCTTCTATACTCACAACTGGCCGACAATGAGTAAATGCCTGAATACACTGTCCAAACACCTAAAAAAGCCTCTGAAACTGTAATACTTCCACATCGCCAAGATTATAAGTTGCACCCCAATCAACAATTGTTCCGAGGTTGGCAATTCTAATTGCATTCATAAGATGCGGCAACTCGTTATAAGATTCATCTCATTCGCCACATTCAACTTCAATTGCCTTCCTCTTTGCATCCCATACTCGTCTCCGAGTTACTTCGTACCCAAATCTCTCCTTTATTACATTCCGTAGGAACGAAACTTTCACTTCAGGAGATTCTTTAACAAAAGTACGGAAGTAGGGAACCATAAAGTTACAGTCAAGTCGATCATGATCTTGGGAAAGCACTGCATTTAAACATGTAAGCGCCTCACCAACGATGGTTATTTCAAACTCATCATCACAAGCACGTTGAATCGCGCGTAATCTCCACTTGCAACCAGAACCAACCTCAGAACAAAACACAGACCACGTCGTCTTATCTGACTCCACAATTTCGTAGTTATAATGGTTCTTGATATATAACATATTCACCGTATGAATGAGATAGTTCTTATGCTTGAAATGCATCCCTTTACGAAATTCAACCACAGCATCTGGATCGTCCGTCATCCTAACTTCCTCATCATCCTCGAAAATCACATTCCCAGTATCGCCACTGTCTAGATAGAATGGTAGAGGTTTTTCCAACCGTTTCTTCCTAGAAGGACCAGCCTCATTAACCCCCACACTGTTATCCTCATTCCCTAAATCAACACCGTTAAACATTTATCCGCGTCCTCATCGGAATTCACTATTGAATCAACGATATGATTCTCATATCGCCGATAAATACTTTCGTTTAGAACGTCTTCATCGCCCACATCACGTTCTAAATCTTCAAACGGATCACCCTCTTCATAATCGTCTCCGTAATCATTACCACCATCATCATCCATATTATCATCATCCTCATTCCCCACATTACCACCATATCCGCTACATCCTTCATTCACCGGTACAAATCGACAAAAATTTCTACTAACTTCGAAATTTTCCATTCTCTCTTGCACAACATTTTACCCCTCATCCACATTCACTCCTACGGCTTGCATGTTACTACCGTGCTTACTTCTTGAATTTGTCGGCCTCCCTTCATTGCTAGAATTCCCAGAAATTGATATCACATATACTTCTTGAATGCGCTCACCATTTGACATCGCAAACTCACACAATAACCTAACATCTTCATCATCACCAATCGGTACTAGCACAAAATTTATGCCGGAAGGACCATACGAAGGAACGGGATATCTATGACATATTTTCAGCCTACTTCCTTCGTTTAATCAACCCTTTCGAATTGGACATAGTCCACATCAACAGGTACCTTTATACGTTTCACTGGACCCATATTATAACCTACTCCTTGACTACCATGAATAACTTTCCCATGACCATACAATAACAAATGAACTTGCGCCATTGAAACGTAAGAGAAAACTTACGTGAAATCGCTACCTCTCGAACTTAATAATACCTATAACAATTCAAACAACGTATAATTAATCATCAAAATTATAATACCAAACAACAATTCAAATAATACCATCCAATAATTCTAAATAATCAAATCAATTTATAAAATTATATCCTAAATAATCAATCCTAACTTTCTATCCTAAATTTCTAACCTAAATTTCTATCCTAAATTTCTAACCTAAATTTCTAACCTAAATTTCTAACCTAAATTTCTAACCTAAATTTCTATCCTAAATTTCTAACCTAAATTTCTATATTAAATTTGTAGCATAAATCACAAACCTAAATTTCTAACCTAAATAAAAAAAAAACCTAAATAATTAAACTTACGGGCGATAATCGGATATCGGACGGGCGGAGATCGGAGGTTGGATGTCGGGGGTCGGAGGACGGACGAAGGACGAGGGGAGGACAGAAGACGGGGAGGACGGGGGACGGGGCGAATCGAGGTCGGCGGTGGGGAGGATGGAGCACGGGGCGTAGGAGGACGAACGATGGCGGCGTAGGAAGTGGGAAGTCGTCGGACGGGGCGTTGGAGGTCGCTGCGCCGGAAGTCGGGGGCCGGGGGTCGGAGGAATCGACGGAGGGAGGTCGGAAGTTTAGGAAATTAGGGTTTCTTACCCGATTTCGGGAGATATGTCCGTCGGGGGGCGGGTCGTCTGACGTCCAATGGCCTTGTATGTCCCCAGGAGGGGCGGGTTTCCAAAACTCCCGGGGGGGAGTGGCCTAAGGTAGAAGGGGGGATGGGGGGGACATGGGGGGACGGCCCAAGTGTTAAAAGGGGGGAGTGTCCCGCTGTAACGACCCAAAATTTCATGAATAAAAATGAGTAATTGAGGGGTGCACGGGCTAAGGCAAAATGGGGGAGTAAGTGGGGTTGACGCGTGTGCGCAAGTGAGGGTGCGCGCGGGTAAGGTGGCACGGCCAATGGGCGTGGGATGCCCAAAATTGAGGGTCCTTAGATCGGCCAGGGACATATACGAGGTGATAAAGGATGAGAAATGAGGCCTTAAAGTGGGTATCGAAATTTGGAGAAGGGTCGTAGATCGGGCGGTAGGAGGGTCGGTAAGGGTCGAGGCGTGGGCGGCGGCCGCTGGCCCAGGGGGCGATGGCTGCCGACCTTGGCACGACCGGACCTCAAATGGTGAAGAGAGAGAAACCCGATCAAGGGGCGACCCTGGAGGGGCGACGAGAATGCATCCCTAGAGGTCTGAGGGGCGACAGAGGGGCGACAGCCGCTGCCCCTGGCACGCCCAGACCTCAAACCGTGAAGAGAGAGAAAGTCGATCAGGGATGCCTTAGGGAGGGCGGTGCAGGGTCGATCAGTGGGCGATGGCCACCGACCCCGGGGCACGCCTGGGACGCCCGGAGGGTATCCTCGAAGGTCGTTTCGGCCGAAAAATGGCCCGACCCGGAATCGAAATTAAATGCCTCGGGGGTCTTAAGAAGGTCATTAAGAGGCGTTTAGGATGGATTAGATTTTTGAGGTAAGGCTTAGATCTCAAGATAATCGTGAGTGAAGTAAGTCGTCCAAGGGGCATCATGAATGGAGCTGGGGTCGACGGCGGCCGACCCCAGGGGCGACGGACGTCGCCCAGAGGACGCCCAGGGGGGACCCCAAAGGGGGTCAGAGGGGACCTAAGGGGGGGCCGTCCGGGAGAGAAGGGGGCGCCAACCTGAGAGCAACATGGGCCGTTGGATGAAGAAAGTGGGAATAAATAAAGGCCCTTGGATCTAACTTGGGGAACAAGATTTAATAGTAGCCCTTGGATTCAACATGGGAAACTAAGAATGAATATGAGCTCTTGGATGAGATGGGGTAGGGGCCCCCTTGGAGGGAAAATAATAATAAAAAAATAAGTACATGGGTAGGGGCCCCTTTGGTGAAAGGAAAGGAAGTACAAAACCCCACAAAAGAGGGGAGCTCCCTCATTCCGGATCCCATTCGTACGCACTATGAATTGGGGGTAGAGAAAAAGAAAGAAAAGATAGAAAGGGGAAAGGGGAAGAGGGGAGGAGGAAGGAAGGAGGGCCAAGGCTTTGGAGGAGAAACAAGGCCGGCTTGGTGGAACCCCGCGCAAGGAAAGTGATAACTCTGTGAAAGTAGGGTTATTTCGTATCCTTAACGAGGCTTTATGTGGTTAGTCGGACGAGTATTGATAAGGATGTGGTAGGATTTGAGTCATTTTTTAGTTTAGTTTTATTTTAAGTCGATCTTTGTTATTTTCTTACTTTTTGTTTCTATTTCGTCTCGAGTCGGTTATCTTGTTGATGCCTCTTGGTTTGTCATGTGTTAATGCAGGAAAATGAAGGAGATTTTGAAGCTCGGACGAAGAAAAGCGAAGAGGAGCGAACAATGGACAGAGAGCTGAGGGACGCGTCCTTCAGATCTCAGGGACGCGTCCCTGGAGGTTCTATAGCTGACGAAGCTTTCCTGCGAATTTTGAAGGCTAACCGCTTGAGGAGTCTTCAAGTCTTCCTAAGACTGCATTATGGAGATATAGAGGATCAACTAGTTATTTAGTTGGTAGTTTTAGATTTATTTTACTTTATTCTCCCTAGAAATATTGCCTAGATTTGGAGAATCTTAGGAAATATTTTCTAGGGGATCTATATATCCTAGTTTTAGAGGTAACTCTAAGGAAAACCTTCCCTTTGGCAATTAGAGTCTTTTCTTTTGGTGAAGAACGGAGGAGACATTCGACGCGGAGACGGCTAGGGTTGAAGCGGAGATCAAGACTAGGCGACTACTTCTCGGATCGGAGGATTCGAGAGGGCGTTTTTCTTTTCTTGCCCCTCTTTGATTATTATGTCGCTTTCCTTTTCTTTTGAATTTGAGTTGAATTTCTCTTACGTTATGAACTAATTTCGTTTTCTAGGACTTCAATGGAACCTAGCGATTTTATCTAACGAGTGAATTCCTTTTCTCCGTGTTATTCGAATTCGTGTTGTTACTTATTCACATCTTGATCTTAATGCGGTTAATTGCCTGATCACCAATTAATTTGAACTGGAGACCTATTCGGGCTTGGAAAAGTTGTTTAGGTTAAGCCGTGGAGTGAATAGCCTAAGTTAGCGTCTCGTTGGAAAACGGAGCTAATTAGCGAGAAGGATAGGAATATACCTGATTGCCTTAGGTAGCCATTTAGGGTTGTTGCATAATGGGTTCCCACTAGTTAATTGCCTAGGAATAGAGTGATTAGCTCGATACAGGGAATACGTCTTTAGAGCACTCGGGAGAGGCGTAAAGAGATATACGAACCCTAGGTTAGTAACTTAAGAATTTGATAATTGGAGAAAGGAAGGAACGAGTTAGATAATTCGTTAGGGGAAATTGATAGTCCTAGGCTTTTATTAATTGATTTAATCATCGTTATTTGCACTCTCTTTTTCAGTTTTACTCTCAATTCAATCTTGTTTGACTTGACCTCGAAATTGTTAAACGTGCGACCGTTAGGAATTTTTCTCTGTTGATTCTCTGTGGGAACGACCTCTACTTGCCCTATCTACAAGTTAGTTAGGTTTGTGAGAGTAATTAATTTGCCGCCTTCGACAAGCGTGGTCAAATTTTGGCGCCGTTGCCGGGGAATCAATTTGGAGAAATTTATTTTCTACTGTCATCACGTTTATCTATTTGACGTTCAAGTTGTTTAATTTTCTCACTTATTTCTTTTGATATTTTTAACATTAGGTGCATGCGACGAACTCGAAGTACAGAAATTCTTCCTTTTGATCCTGAAATCGAAAGGACTTTCCATAGACTGGTTCGTGAGAAAGCTAGTGCACAACAAAGCAACATGGACGGAAACCTAATTCTACCTCAGCAGAACGAGGGTCAACAGGACATTGATAACCGGCCGATGGTGGAATTCACTTCAGCAAAACCTCACATCAACCGGTTCTGTATCGTTGCGCCTGTGATTCAAGCTCGGGACTTTGAGATAAAGACATCAGTGATCCAGATGATTCAGAATTCAGTGATGTTTCGAGGGTCAGCGATTGAGGATCCGCATGAGCATTTGAGCAAGTTCTTAAGCATTTGCGACAGTTTCAGGCAAAACGGAGTGCCACAAGATGCAGTTCGATTAAAGTTATTTCCCTTCTCCTTGAAGGATAGAGCATGGAGTTGGCTGAACTCGCTACCGGTTGGATCAATCAGTACCTGGGAACAGATGGAAGAAGCATTCCTAGATCAATATTTCCCGCCATCCAAGATATCCCACATGAGGAATGAAATCTGCACATTCAAGCAACACGGGACAGAAACTTTTGTGGAGGCTTGGGAGCGCTTCAAAAATTTATTAATTCAGTGCCCATATCATGATCTACCGGGATGGCGACAATTGGAAGCTTTTTACAATGGGTTGTCGGAAACATCGCGCAAGGACCTCAACTTAGCATCGAACGGATCATTCCTACGAAAATCATACGTAGAAGGAAGGGAGCTTTTGGAGACTATGAGGAGAACATGTGTACCGAGTCAATCGTTCGACCGAATAAGTGGTAGAAAAGTTTCGGGTGCTCATGAACTGGATGCACTCACATCTATTCAAGCGCAGATATCGGCGTTGGCCAAGAAGTTTGAGTCGGTGAATGTACAGTCCATCCAGAGTACAACTAGAGGATGTGATATCTGCGGTGGTGGACATATAACAGATCAATGTGCTGCAAGCATGGAAGAGGCTAATTTTATAGGAAATCAGAGGAACAATCCTTATTCCAACACGTATAATCCAGGGTGGAGGAACCATCCTAACTTTTCTTGGAAAGGGCAACAAGCAGTGGATCATCGAGCAACGCAACCTCTGGGATTTCAGCAACTCAAAGCCCCAGAACTAGAAAAGAAGACGAATTTTGAGGAATTGATGATGAAGTACATGGCAAATCAAGATGCCATAATAAAGAATCAATCAACATCAATCAAGAACTTGGAGAATCAAGTCAGTCAACTCGCTCAAGCCTTGAACTCACGACAACAAGGAGGGTTGCCAAGTGATACTGAGGTCAATCCACGAGAATATGTTAAAGCAGTAACTTTGAGAAACGGCCGGGCACTTGAAGAAGTACCACCAAAGATTCGGTCTAGTGACAATAAAAAATCAAGTGAGATTAGTGATCTTCCACGAGAGCCAATCGATGAGGGGGCGAACACGTCCAGGCTGAACAAAGGACAAAATCATGAACTTCAGAATTTTCACAGAACCGTGAAGGACGCGTCCTCCGAATTTGAGGGACACGTCCCTGAACATTCTGTGGAAGAAGCAACGCAGAAGGACGCGACCCTGCCAACTGAAGGACGTGTCCTTCCCCCAACTGATCAACCACATCGTCCCACTTGGATAATACCCAACATGGGGAAGATAGAACGACCACCACTTCCATTCCCTCAAAGAGCAAAGAAGCATGATGAAGCCCAATTCCGTAAGTTTCTCGACGTGTTTAAGAAACTCCATATTAACATTCCTTTTGCAGAAGCTCTTGAGCATATGCCGAGCTACGTCAAGTTCATGAAGGACATCCTATCGAAGAAAAGAAGGTTAGGTGAGTTTGAAACCATAGCACTAACGGAGGAATGTAGTGCCATATTGCAACGAAAACTTCCTCCTAAGCTAAAGGATCCAGGTAGTTTCACTATCCCTTGCACTATTGGTTCGCAATTCAATGGTAAGGCTCTGTGTGATCTTGGCGCAAGTATTAATCTTATGCCTTTATCTGTATACCATGAGTTAGGTTTGGGGGAAGTGAAACCTACGTCTGTGACATTGCAGTTAGCTGATAGATCAATAACATATCCTAGGGGTATTGTTGAAGATGTGCTTGTTAAAGTGGATAAATTTATCTTTCCAGCGGATTTTGTAGTTTTAGATTTTGAGGAAGATAAAAATATCCCCATCATTTTAGGGAGACCATTCTTGGCAACAGGTAGAGCCCTCATTGATGTTCAAAAAGGTGAACTGACCATTCGGGTTAATGATGAGGAGGTGACATTTAATGTTTTAAAATCGCTGAAGTGCCCGAATGAAATTGATGAATGCTTTCTGATTGAAGATGTTTTGAGCAGGTACTCTACAGAGATTCCATATGAGGATCCACTTGAAATTGCAATGAACTCAACGTCATCCGACAATGAAGAAGTACAAGAAGTGATAACAGCAATGGATGCAATACCACACATGTTAAGAGGGGCGCATTTTGAAGCCTTGGAGAGGCCGCATAATCCGATGAAACCATCTATTGAAGAACCACCCCAATTAGAGCTGAAACCATTACCTGAACACCTGAGGTATGCATATCTTGGAAGTAATGAAACTCTACCCATTATTATTTCGTCGGCACTAACAATGACACAGGAAGAGAAATTACTTCGAGTCTTGAGGGAATATAAACGAGCATTAGGGTGGACAATTGCTGATATTCGAGGTATCAGTCCATCAATTTGCATGCACAAGATTTTACTAGAAGAAAATCATAAGGTTTCGGTGGAGAATCAACGACGACTCAACCCGAACATGAAGGAAGTAGTCAAGAAGGAAATCATCAAATGGCTTGATGCAGGTATAATATACCCGATTTCTGACAGTTCTTGGGTGAGTCCTGTGCAGTGTGTACCTAAGAAAGGTGGGATGACCGTTGTCTCCAACGAAAAGAATGAGCTCATTCCCACGCGTACGGTGACTGGTTGGCGAGTTTGCATGGATTATAGGAAGTTGAATAAAGCCACAAGAAAGGATCACTTCCCACTTCCGTTTATAGATCAAATGTTGGATCGCCTGGCAGGTAAAGGATTTTACTGTTTTCTAGATGGTTATTCTGGATATAACCAAATTGCCATAGCAGCAGAAGATCAAGAAAAGACTACTTTTACATGCCCGTATGGTACGTTTGCTTTTCGTCGAATGCCTTTTGGTCTATGTAATGCCCCAGCTACGTTTCAGAGATGCATGATGTCTATTTTCACTGATATGGTTGAGCAGTGCCTTGAAGTTTTTATGGACGATTTTTCCATCTTTGGGATGTCTTTTGATGATTGCTTGACAAATTTAGCTCGCGTGCTGAAACGTTGTGAAGAAACAAACCTTATTTTAAATTGGGAAAAATGCCATTTTATGGTTCGAGAGGGTATTGTTCTTGGACACAGGATATCAAACAAGGGGATTGAAGTGGATCGAGCAAAGATAGAAACGATCGAGAAGTTGCCGCCACCAACATCAGTCAAAGCAATCCGGAGTTTTCTTGGACACGCAGGATTTTACAGAAGATTTATCAAGGACTTTTCCAAAATTTCCAAGCCACTTTGCAATCTCTTAGAAAAGGACAGGTCTTTTATTTTCGATGATGACTGCCTTAGTGCCTTCAACGAGCTCAAGCAAAGGTTAATTTCTGCCCCTATAGTTATTGCACCTGATTGGAATTTACCATTTGAACTAATGTGTGATGCAAGCGATTACGCGGTCGGAGCCGTTCTAGGACAACGAGTGAATAAGGTATTTCATGTCATTTACTATGCAAGTCGAACTCTTGATGATGCTCAGGTAAATTACACTACCACAGAAAAAGAGTTGCTTGCGATTGTCTATGCCTTTGATAAATTTCGTAGTTATCTTGTTGGTACGAAAGTTATTGTTTTCACTGACCATTCTGCCATCAAATACTTGATCTCAAAGAAAGAGGCAAAGCCAAGGCTCATCAGGTGGGTTCTTCTTTTACAAGAGTTTGATCTTGAAATTAGGGACAGAAAAGGATCCGAAAACCAAGTTGCGGATCATTTATCGAGGTTAGAAAATGCGATTTCATCTCCTGACCATATGCTAATTAATGAGTCATTCCCTTATGAACAATTGTTTGCTACGAATGATTTGGCGTGCCCTTGGTACGCCGACTTTGTGAATTATATTGTTTCTAACCATATTCCCTCCGACTTTACTCCTCAACAAAAGAAGAAATTTTTGCATGATGTACGCTATTACATGTGGGATGAACCGTTTCTCTTTAAGCATTGTGCTGATCAAGTTATCAGGAGATGTGTGCCAGAAGAAGAAATCAAAGGCATCCTCGAACATTGTCACTCGTCACCCTATGGTGGACACTTTGGAGGAGATCGAACAGCGGCTAAAGTTCTACAATCAGGATTCTATTGGCCAACTCTTTTCAAGGATTCATATAATTTTGTTGCATCTTGTGACAGGTGTCAACGTGTGGGAAACATCAGCAAGAGACACGAGATGCCGTTGCAAGGCATCCTTGAAGTTGAGCTATTCGATGTGTGGGGTATCGATTTCATGGGTCCCTTTATTTCATCATTTAATAATAAGTACATCCTTATGGCTGTTGATTATGTGTCAAAGTGGGTGGAAGCAGTAGCTTTGCCTTCTAATGATTCTAAAGTCGTGTGCAAGTTTTTGAAAAAGCAGATTTTTACTCGATTTGGCACACCACGCGCTATCATAAGCGACGAAGGGACGCACTTCTGCAACCGATATTTTGATCAACTCCTGAAGAAGTATGGGATAAAGCACAAGATAGCTACAGCATATCATCCACAAACGAGCGGGCAAGTCGAAGTTTCTAATCGGGAAATCAAGCGGATTCTAGAGAAAACAGTATGTCCAACGAGAAAGGATTGGTCGACGAAGTTAGACGATGCATTGTGGGCATACAGGACAGCATATAAAAATCCAATTGGGATGTCACCGTACAGAATGGTCTTTGGCAAGGCATGTCACCTTCCGGTGGAACTCGAGCACAAGGCGTATTGGGCTCTGAAAAAGTTGAACTTAAATCTCGAAGAAGCCGGTGGGAGACGACTACTTCAATTGAACGAGCTCGATGAACTTCGGTTGCAGGCATATGACAGTGCAAGAGTGTACAAGGATAGGACAAAGAAATGGCATGATGGTAAGATATTGCCCAGACACTTCGAGCCAGGCCAATTGGTATTGTTATTCAACTCCCGACTCAAATTATTCCCTGGAAAACTGAAATCGCGATGGTCGGGCCCTTTTCGAGTTGTTGAGGTATTCTCATATGGAGCCGTAGATGTTTTAGAAGAGAGTTCTGGAAGGATATTCAAGGTAAATGGGCAAAGGTTAAAACATTATAGGGGAAGTTTTGATCGTGAAGCATCCTCGATTCACCTAAAAGAGGCCTGAAAGCGACAAGAAAGTCAAGCCGATGACTATAAATCAAGCGCTTATCGGGAGGCAACCCGAGTTTTATTTATTTATTTTTATTATTATTTGCGCATTATTTCGTCTTATCGTTTTAGATTTTTGACACTTTTCGTTTTATTTTACAGGAAGCTGAGGGACGCGTCCCTCATACCCAAGGAAGCGTCCTTGGGCATTCTGTAATCTTACAGACTAATGAAGGACGCGTCCTTCATTCTCAGAGACGCGTCCCTCCTAAAAAAAAAAAAAAAAAAATCAAAAAAAAAATAAAATAAAATAAAAATAAAAAAATAGTTATAATTTCTTTTAAGTGACAACCCTAACCCATTTTTTCTTGTGCAGCCGCCTCATTCTCCCTTCAATTGCTGACTTCCAGAAGGAGGATGAGCTTGATTCAGATAATGACAACTCTCACGACCTTGAGGACGAAAATGATGCTGATGACGGCGACGACTAGCTCAACCCAGGGGAGTACTTTGTTCTTAATCTCTTACTATTCATATTTACATCGGGGCGATGTCTAGTCTAGGTTTGGGGGTGTCGTTTGTGCTGCAAGTATGCTCATTTATGTGGTTTGGGTTGATTATCATCTCTATTTTGCACTTACTAGTAGTATTTTGAATTTTTAGTTTTGATTTTTTAGGTCATTTCTAGAGTAAGTCTAGGTGTGTCTAACTCTTCAGTAGACTTGACGATAACTTTGATGAGCTGACCCTTATTCGATGATGACTTATTATGCACATGCTTACAACTTATGGAAGAGTGAAAATTGAGCTTAATTGAGTGATTAAACTGTTTTTTTTTTTCGTGGGTAATAATTCCTCGGTATGGATTGGTAGTGAGTGAAAACAATTCTCGAAATCTAATAACGCATAGTAGTTGGTGCTGAGTGGGGCTGGCTAGGCATTGATTTGAAACAAGTTCTTAAAAAAAAAAAAAAAAAGAGAAATGTAAAAAAAAAAAAAAAAAATTGGCTACCAAGGCTCTGAGTACCAATGTTTAGGCGTGTGAAAAAAGAAAAGTAAAGAAAAAAAAAGTGATTGAAATGTGATTGGCGCTTAAATATGTACTTGTGGTGTGAGTCCTTCTGGTGTACTCGAGAATGAGATCCGAGGGGTGCTTCATCGCCTAATGCCTTGGTCCAACTGGACCGGGAGTCATTGATCAAATACTCGTTACATGAGTACATTAGAATGTGATGAAACATTTAGCGTCGTGTAGCTGAAATAAAGTTTGTGTTGAGAAAGTTGTTGAGAATCCTGAGGACGAGTGGATGATTAGTGTTTGGTTGGTTTCTACAAAGTGCCGGTCTAATATGTTTTATTGGAAGTCTTTAATTGTTGATTTCACTACATGACATACCGAGATGATAGTTTCGAACATTATGTGAAGTTTGATCAAATTGAAATTGTTTTTATTGACAAATGACTCGACCAACGGAAGTGAGCATGTGTATAGCTGAGAATAGAGAGAGGGTTGCTCAGATTGGATTGAGTGGGGTATTGCTGAAGAGTTATCTTTCTGTGTTTTTCTATTTGCTCGAGGACTAGCAAATTGTAGGTTTGGGGGTGTGATAACTCTGTGAAAGTAGGGTTATTTCGTATCCTTAACGAGGCTTTATGTGGTTAGTCGGACGAGTATTGATAAGGATGTGGTAGGATTTGAGTCATTTTTTAGTTTAGTTTTATTTTAAGTCGATCTTTGTTATTTTCTTACTTTTTGTTTCTATTTCGTCTCGAGTCGGTTATCTTGTTGATGCCTCTTGGTTTGTCATGTGTTAATGCAGGAAAATGAAGGAGATTTTGAAGCTCGGACGAAGAAAAGCGAAGAGGAGCGAACAATGGACAGAGAGCTGAGGGACGCGTCCTTCAGATCTCAGGGACGCGTCCCTGGAGGTTCTGTAGCTGACGAAGCTTTCCTGCGAATTTTGAAGGCTAACCGCTTGAGGAGTCTTCAAGTCTTCCTAAGACTGCATTATGGAGATATAGAGGATCAACTAGTTATTTAGTTGGTAGTTTTAGATTTATTTTACTTTATTCTCCCTAGAAATATTGCCTAGATTTGGAGAATCTTAGGAAATATTTTCTAGGGGATCTATATATCCTAGTTTTAGAGGTAACTCTAAGGAAAACCTTCCCTTTGGCAATTAGAGTCTTTTCTTTTGGTGAAGAACGGAGGAGACATTCGACGCGGAGACGGCTAGGGTTGAAGCGGAGATCAAGACTAGGCGACTACTTCTCGGATCGGAGGATTCGAGAGGGCGTTTTTCTTTTCTTGCCCCTCTTTGATTATTATGTCGCTTTCCTTTTCTTTTGAATTTGAGTTGAATTTCTCTTACGTTATGAACTAATTTCGTTTTCTAGGACTTCAATGGAACCTAGCGATTTTATCTAACGAGTGAATTCCTTTTCTCCGTGTTATTCGAATTCGTGTTGTTACTTATTCACATCTTGATCTTAATGCGGTTAATTGCCTGATCACCAATTAATTTGAACTGGAGACCTATTCGGGCTTGGAAAAGTTGTTTAGGTTAAGCCGTGGAGTGAATAGCCTAAGTTAGCGTCTCGTTGGAAAACGGAGCTAATTAGCGAGAAGGATAGGAATATACCTGATTGCCTTAGGTAGCCATTTAGGGTTGTTGCATAATGGGTTCCCACTAGTTAATTGCCTAGGAATAGAGTGATTAGCTCGATACAGGGAATACGTCTTTAGAGCACTCGGGAGAGGCGTAAAGAGATATACGAACCCTAGGTTAGTAACTTAAGAATTTGATAATTGGAGAAAGGAAGGAACGAGTTAGATAATTCGTTAGGGGAAATTGATAGTCCTAGGCTTTTATTAATTGATTTAATCATCGTTATTTGCACTCTCTTTTTCAGTTTTACTCTCAATTCAATCTTGTTTGACTTGACCTCGAAATTGTTAAACGTGCGACCGTTAGGAATTTTTCTCTGTTGATTCTCTGTGGGAACGACCTCTACTTGCCCTATCTACAAGTTAGTTAGGTTTGTGAGAGTAATTAATTTGCCGCCTTCGACAAGCGTGGTCAGAAAGCTCAAGGCTGAGCTAGCCCAAGGTGGAGGGCCGTGCTTCGGCAACCCTCAAGGGCGGAAAGCGCGCGGAGGAGGCTAGATCTCGCCCCTGGTTCCGTAAACACCATGGAGAGGTAACCCTCTTCCCTTCCCTCTTACTTGTGTCGAGATGTATATGGCTGGTTTGGTTGGGTGTTGGAATGGAAAAATGAAGTGGAATGGGGCTAGTCATACCTTGGGAAAGAGGGGAAAGCCGCCCCTAAACCCTTTGGAAGGGGAAATGGTATGTTGTGGGTGTTGAGCGTCGAAAGACGGAACAAACGGGAAGTTATGCATGTGCGACCCGTGAGGGGTTGGAAATCGGCCTTTGGGCTGGAAATGGAGGGAGGATCCGAGGAAGGGAAGGCACGGGAAAGCCTCCTCCGAGGATGGACCCGGTTACACGCTCGTAGAGCGGAATTGTGAGACGTATGTCTCGGAATGTACTCGGCCTTAGGGCTGGAATCGCGAGGCTTGGACATCGGAAATATGCGGCCCTTGAGGCTGGAAAAATAGGGGAACTAAGGAAGGTGAGGCAAAGTGAAGCCCCCTCAAGGTTGAACCCACTATAACGCTCGTAGAGCGGAATCCGCGAGACGTGTGTCTCGGGATGTACTCGGCCTTAGGGCTGGAATCGCGAGGCTTGAACCTCGGAAATATGCGGCCCTTGAGGCTGAAAAAATAGGGGAACCAAGGAGGGTGAGGCAACGTGAGGCCCCCTCAAGGTTGTACCCATTATAACGCTCGTAGAGCGGAATCCGCGAGACGGGTGTCTCGGAACATACTCGACCGAAACGGGCTGGAATGTGGACTGAAACGGAGTCCCTTGGGGGCCTAGGGAAGGCTGCCCTTCGTGCTAATAAGGCACGGGAAAACAAGCTCGGGGGTGGACGGGAGGATGAGCGAAACAAAGTTCGGGAAGTCGAACCCGATTGTGCGCTAGTAGAGCGGAAAACCGCGAGGCAAAACCTCGGAAATTAACTCAGCCATGGGGCCTGGAAACGGGGGAGGATCCGAAAGGGGAAACGGCGTAGAAAAGCCCTCCCCAAGGATGGACCCAAATAGGTGAGTAAAGAACGGAGTTGCGAGACTAGGGTCTCGGAGGCAAAGCAGCCGTGGGGCTGGAAAACTAAGTGTGCGCGACTCGTGAAGGGTCGGAACCCGGCCATGGGGCTGGGAAAGGATAGGAATCCGAGGAGGGGAAAGGGCACGGGAAAGCCTCCCTCAATGATGGACCCAAATATGCGCCCAAAGGGCGGAATCGCGAGAAGAAGTCTCGGAAAAGCGAACCGGTTGTGGAGCTGGAACGAGAGACCCGGATGGGGTCTCTTGAGAGCCTTAAAGGTTGACTTCTCACGTCAAGAGAAGAATGGAGCATATGCTCGGGAGTGGTTGGGAGGATAAGACTGGAGTATGCAAATACTCGGTCGAAACGAACACGAACGAAGTGGACGCTTCGGGTTATGTTTGGGCTGTCTTGAAGGGCGCCCTAGAGGGGATTAGGAAACCTCGACCCTTGCCTCGTGGGAGGCGGAAGGGACAGCCATAAGGGCTGGAAGGATCCGCAAGAGTCGGCTACTGTGTGCCGAGCGGGAGCGAATGTATGTGGCAACGTGTGGTGATGTTTTGGCAACCGCGGGCTGCCCTTGAAGGGAGCTCTAGAGGAGTGGTATACCTCGGCTTCCGCCTTGTTGGGGGAGCGAGGGAAGAGCCCAAATGGGCTAGTACAACCCCGCATAAGGGCTGATTATGAAAGGTCGGATGCGGGGCGGTTTGGATGGAAGGTGTGACGAGAAGTGTTCTCGGGACGGATGTCCAAAGTTGGGGGAATCTTTCTTGTGTGGCTGCATGTTGAATATGTTTGATAAGTGTAAGTCCTTTGCAGGATTGGAGTATGTGCATGACGCGCGCCTCACGTAAGAAAGTGGGCATGAGAGAGTTTTATTTCAGAAATTGGGTTGTAATTAAATTGTATCGACTCTCTTGTGTATTAAGCAATGAAATTGAGTTTTAAAAATTCGTCGAACTTGCGTTCCTTTCACCCGCCCCCCGTCAGACGCCCAAAACGAGGGGGGGGACGGGGAGACAGCCTGTTGAAGGGGCGCATTTTGAGACCGCGCCCCTTGTACACTTAGGCGTATTCCCCCCATCCCCCTCTCGTGTTTGGGTTGGGTCGGGGAATGCGTAAGGGGCGGGTTTTCACTCAAGCACACGGAGGGCGCGTTTTGAGATCGCGCCCTCTTTGTAATCGAAGGGGCGCGTTCTTCGACGGTAAAATTGTATTTTACGAAACTGGAACCATATTTCGCAAATTTTTTTTAAAACTAATAATATTTCCGTACAAAAATCGATCGTTCGCGAGCACCTTTTGCTGCATTTTGAGAGGTTGGGAGATACAGAAATAAGCTCAAAGAAGCTTCCTTGCCACTCTCTTCAACAAACAGAAGCCGACCTCGTCGCCTGTTGTGTCCCTGTCCCCAGATTAAAACTAAACCAACCCTCTTCCTTCTTCGTGGCCTAGTTCTTAAAAAATCCCAACTTTCTTCCATTTCTTCCACTTTTGATGTCTACGTGGACGCCCTTAGAGCATGATTACATGGGCCTGACGGATGTCGCCTCCATCCCGCCGATGGCCTCCCTCAAGCCTCCCCCTCCTTCTCCTTTCGACGTTAAGGAAACAGAGCTGCGGCTAGGCCTGCCGGGTTCCAACCTTCCCGAGGAGAGGACCCATCACCATGTACCTCCTACAGGGTCTCTGCTTTTGGGTTGGGTTTCGACGAGGATGGTGAGGATACCTTCCTCGGGATTTCGCTGCACCCGGGAAGGAACTAAATCGACGGACGCTACGCCAAGGTAGGCGGCGACTGCGGCAGCGGTTTGTTGTCTCCCCGGGAAGGTGTTGGTGGGGTCATTAACTCCCCTGGATGTGCTTCCAAGGCTGTAAGGAACGATACGGTTGCCCCTTGGGATGACGGGAGCGAGTTTGAGGAGGAGGATAAAGTCAGTGAGCATGGTAGCGCTGCACCTGCTGCCAAGTGAGTGTCTTTCTCCCTCTCTGCTTTTTGATCAATACCTGCAGTTGGCTTGTCTTTGGCAGCAGTTGCCTTTTACTTGATCCCATATGTTGTTTCCCGGAATGATTTTCTGATCAAGTTTCTAGCATGAATTAGAGATAGGAAGTGAGTATAAAAAGATGTTTATCCTAGGATATGGATTGTTGGATTTATGATGGAAGATGAGGTTGCTGCTGATGTGTGTCAGGATGCGGCAATTTTCTTTTTCCTCTCCGACAGAGCTCAGGTTGTTGGTTGGCCTCCGATTCGGTCCTTCCGCAAGAACAGCATGACCTCTACTCTGGCCAAGAGTAGCGAAGAAGTCGAAGGGAAATCGACGGTGGCTGGGTGCCTCTACGTGAAGGTCAGCATGGACGGTGCTCCTTATCTGCGGAAGGTTGACCTCAAAAACTACAAAACTTACGCAGAACTCTTGGCTGCTCAAGCAAATGTTTAGCTGCTTCAAGATTGGTAAGGACCTCTGTTTGGACGAAACCCCTTTCTGGAAAAGAATTTTAGGAACTTGCAGCCTTGTGAGCATCGGATTACCGACTACTTATCAAGTTTTCAAAATCCTGTCCTTTTATTATATTGTTGATCGAGAATCATACTCGTAGCGTGGGACTTGGGTGGATATAACCTTATTGCATGGAAAAGACCAGATCTGCATGACTATTTACAGGTTAACAACGGGGGACAAGATGAAAGCTACAGTCGGCAAATTGTCTCGGAATGGTGCACATTTTAAATCAACTTGGTTGTACTGTGAATTGCAGCATCAGGCAATTGTGTTTCCAACGATCGTGTGGGAGGAGAAATCTCCTCGGAGAGACAGTTGGCTGATCTTCTGACTGATTCTGAGTTTGTGCTGACCTATGAAGATAAAGATGGAGACTGGATGCTGGTTGGCGATGTTCCTTGGAGGTGAGCGGCTCATTCCTTGGATGATCATTCTAAATTCCTAACCATAAAGCTAAGCTTTACAACCTCAGAATTTTTCTGCACCCTTGTGTGCATGTGTGCTTGTTCTGTTCCTCAGGATGTTTGCTGAATCTTGTCGACGTCTGAGGATTATGAAAGGTCCCGATGCAATCAGTCTAGGTACCTTTATATTCACAGACCTCAACTTTATATTTCCGGACGCTTTGTGAGCTTCTTGCACTTTTCTAAAGTAGGGAACTGACTAAATTGTTGGTTTGCAGCGCCGAGGTCTGGAGATAAATTTAAGAAGGGAGACCGATGGGAGTAACAAGCATGTCCCTGGAAGAAGGAATTAGACCCGAATGGTATTTATAGTTCACGCATGTATGCAAGTTGCAGGTTTTCACTCAAGTATTGAATGTTTGGTTTATCTTTTTTTTTTTTAGTAAAATGGTGGGAGGTGTTCCAAGCCCCTCTCTCTGTGTTTTTCTTTGGAACTGTTCCCGGGGAATTGTTCTTCTTCCTAGTTAATTGTTGGCTTTGTTTAAAAAAATTGGTAGAAAAAATATTTCGCATATCAATTTAGGGATATTATTTAATAAATTTTAAAAGTTGTCTTATTTTGCAAAATATTCTAGCAACGAACCTTGTATTCGAAGGTAGATCACAATAATGCCCTCACACAGATTTCAGATTTTTAATAGTTGCCCAACCTTGCTCAGCAGCTTTTTTTTTTTCCTTTCACTGCTGAGGCTTATCCGGGACAGCAGAGGACTGTGGGGGCAAATCCAAATAAAGATGCTAAGCATGCATTAAGAAACCAGAATAACAAGTGGAAGAAGTGGACTCATATTGACAGGAATCAAGTTTACATGAACCAACAACACTCAGAAAGCATCGATATCTACCCTACTCGGTTGCAAAGACTACTGTTCTGATACCTGAACGTATACCATCTGCGTATACCCGTTGAATACAGAATTATCGAGTCTACTCAAGCCAAGCCTCTTAAACAACCCATACCGGCCATCTTCTACAATTGGTGGCACCGTTCGAGCAGGGTCATATCGTGATTGGTGGGTTAGTGAAGGGCCGGCAACAGGAGGGAGCTCCCAATACAGGTCGAGCACGGACTCCAGAAATCTGCTGTTCTGGAAGTGCTGGGCATTGGAAATGGGAGTATTGCTGTGATTAAAGTCATCCCGCATGTAACCACGGACACCCCACCAAGCCTCATTACGACCACATAGTTCATCTACATCCACTGCCTTCTCCCAGAATTTCTTTCTTCTAGATCTAATTCGTGCTTCATCGCTGTCTTTAAAGCAGCTATGACCACCCCCTGAAAGGAGAGGATCACTGGCATTAATCTCTGTTGCTTTACCCAAACACAAAACAACAATTCAAGAAAATCTCAGGAGTGGATCTATATAGTAAATGCAGAGGCAGGATCGATAGAACTGTAATAACATGACAGGATTAATATTAAATAACTAATATCACAATAACTTTGAGACCCTGAGTGGAAGAGAACAGATAGGATCCTACGTCATATAAATGTATGGAATAAATTCCACAGCATTCGAAATAAGACACCGGCAAACTATAATGTTGGAATCATCTACAGCATTGTTTGTCATCCACATCAGTACCTCTTATATAGTCCTGATCACAAATCTGCCTCAAGGAGTAATGATCCCCAGTTCCAGTGTCGTAGTTATCTTCAAAAATCATGTCTGAAGCCAGATTTCAAGGCTTGCTTAAGCCTGGACAAGAAGAAATTTTGCAACAAGAAAAGATAGATCAGGAGAGCGTCAAAATCATTGTTCTAACAATGACAATAACCAGAGCCAGTATTCACAACCTCTTCAACTCATTTTGATGATCATCGAAAAATATGAGCACCCGGCTAAGATCTGTAATACCATGCTTCCTCATCACAACGCTCCAGTCCATGCTACCAAAATCTAAAAAATCCTTTCCAGCAAAGTAGGTGCAGTTGCCATCAACATAAGCTGGTCCTTTCTTCAAGTACTTCTCGGGATGTCTGGGTGTCACTGATATGATTCTTGTATCTGGCATCGCCTGGCGCAAAACCCAGGTCGAATGACCCTTGAAGGCACCACTCTCGATCATGATATCTGGTTTAAGCCACCTTGTCATGAACCACAGCCCAAAGCTGTGGTCAAAACCCATACCGAACACGTTATTCTTGATAGGCCGTTGTTCATATATGGGAACAAACTCTTCAAGCCCCTTAATTAAATCCTTAGCCGTCCACTCCACCGTCTTTCCATGTCTCGATCTGCCTTTTACCAAAAAGCCGAAACTCTTAAAACTATGCACTAAGCAGTCTCTTCATTATCTAACTCCACAGCTAATGTAAAGCATTGATTTTAAAAACTACATATCTTGAAAGATAAAGACATTTCACTAATCCAATCGCATCATTCAAGCTCCAATAAACTGCTCATTATCTCTTGGAATCATAACATGAACTTCAATAAACGCAATTTTAGACCCACAACAACCAGTGAACTAAACCTCACACCTACGCATCACACCGCAACTGCTAATCAACCATCCAACTAACCCGGATCCAATATCAAAGATCTCCTCACAGCACCACCAACGAAAATTAAGGAAAGCAAAATCTTGGGAATGTGGCACTTACACCAGGGAACCCCGAGAGATCCGAAATCGGATTCGAGCCCGTCGAAGCCGAAGAATCTGGCGCGCGAGACCGGGTCGAAGGGGTTGGAGATGCAGACGACGTTGCGGGAGAGACGAATCAGTGTGGGGACAAGGAAGACGAAGAAGAGGCAGAGGAGGAGAACGGGCCAGGCACAGGGGATGACGTGGGGGAGCCTGGCGAGGTGGTTGGTCGCCCGGGCGATGAGGACGGAGGCGCGGGATTGCTTCTTGGTCTTGGACTCATCGGCGGCGGTGACCCCCGCCCCGCCGTCGTCCGGGTGAGGGGAGGATCGGCGCATCGAGAGGACACGTTCGAGCATCGGATAGTAAGAGGGGCGAGTTAAAGTGAGAGAACTTAAGGGAAGGTAAAATAAAATAAAGCGAAGCAGTTTTCCCTATTGGGCTTCAATTTGTGATTATCGTCATTTTCAAAATATATCGACAAATTAACTGAAGACGACGGACCAAAACATCTTGTCGGAAGCAAAGGACGAAGGGGAAAGATTTTTTCTTTTCAAAAGATTCACAATTCACATGCCCGAGAACGGATGATAGCTTCTCGTTCGCGCTCCCTCCTCGGCTTCAGGTGAGGAGCTTGTCCCAGCTATCTGTTCGGAATTCCATTCACTGGTGACCACCGCGGAGCTCGCAGGTTGGACTGGGCGTTGAGTTCAGCGGGTTTGCGTGCCGTTCGGAGTGATTTTAGGGTATGCATGTTTCTTCTTTTACGGGCTCGCGGGGGTTGGTTGGTGGGTTGGGGGGGTGAATGGATCGTGAAGGTGATTGGTTTTGCTTCTTGGTGATGACGATCAGGCACCCAGATACTGTAATGGCGGTTTGAGGGCTTCTCGGGGGATTGGTAGTGGGTAGGGAGATTGGGAATCGATGGAGGTTATCAAGCCCAGCAAAAGAGTCGACCTTGCGCGGAGGGCAGTTTCTACTCAGGCTTGTGTCATAGTCTGAGATGGAGTGAGAAGTAAGTGATGGAGTAGATCCGGAGCAAGTGTTGGACTGAACTCAACTCAAGGTAACAGAGGAGACACAAGATGAACAAGAGGGTGGTTGAAGATTAATGATGAGGTGACAAGGAGGAATATGCTATACAACTGGTATTGTTGTTTATAGGGTTGATTGGCTAACTAACGGATTGTACAAATAGCAAAATCAGATGTACATTGTGTGGTTGAGAGTTTTTGTTATCATCTTCTTCCCAGTTGCTTGAATCCAAGCATCTGACTTGAATGAGAATTTGATTGTGTTCTTGAATGATCAATCATATTCTTGTTCCTTGAACTTCTCCGGTTGTCTGCAATCCCAGAGATTTATTCCAGCTTGTTCTTCTGTAGGCTTAGACTATTTTTTTTCTTGAGAGTTTCGATGATGTCTGTTCTGCTCCGCAGCCAACTGTGTCCCGTATTTTTGCTTGTGCGCTGTTGTTATTGGGTGGAGAGGTTGGTTTATCTTCCGAACATTTGCATCTGTCGAATTCGTTCTGCTTCATCTGAAGTCCTGTTCTACATGCACGAACAAATCATGAGCTTTTTCGCCTAGAATATTTTGGATGTTGCTTGTTTACTTTCAGAATTTTCGGCATGTAGTGAAGAAGGAATAGCTGTTCAAGAGTCAGTAATCAACAGTGGCAAGATGAGAACATCTCTGGACACATATTCCAGGTCTTCATGATGTTTCCGTTAATGTGAGAATTTATCAGTCGTTCTTCTTGCACGGTGTTTCCATAATTTATGCGTAGATAAGATGCTTGGCTGCTTGTTTCATTCAAATAAATGTACAATTGACCTTTCATCCATAATCGCAGTGTCTGGACGTTCGAGTCCTGACGTCGACCGGAGGACACCAGGGGGAGCGGGTCAAAATCCTCGTGTCGACCATACCGTTGCGCGCGTATTAGGGCGGAGGGTGCGCGTACAACTCCCATGAAGGTGCAGCGACATGGAGCAACTAAAAGTGGAGGAAAGCCTCAAGGAGTCAGAAGAAATATTTATTCTAGTGGTAAAGGACGTGACAGAAGGATTAATTCAGAGAATGGGGTTCCTGATGTAGTAAAGCAACTCTTAAAAGAATTTGAAGAAATTGTACCGAATGAGTTACCAAGCGGACTGTCCCCCATGCGAGATATTTAGCACCATATCGACCTTATCCCGGGAGCCAGAGCCTGCTAGCCGAACTTGCCTCATTATCGAATGAGCCCGAGAGAAAATGAGATTTTACGAGAACAAGTGGAGGGATTTGCTCAAGAAAGGGTATATTCAAGAGAGTATGAGCCCATGTGCAGTACCCGCCTTATTGACCCCGAAAAAGGACGGCACTTGGCGGATGTGTGTCGATAGCCGAGTAATAAATAAGATTACAATAGGTTACAAATTTCCTATTCCGAGGCTGGAAGACATGTTGGACCATCTGAGTGGCTCGACTATCTTTTCTAAAATTGATCTACGTAGTGGGTATCATCAGATTCGGATTCGGCCTGGGGTTGAGTGGAAAACAACTTTTAAAACTCGTGATGGGTTATTTGAATGGCTTGTGATGCCTTTCGGTTTATCAATTGCACTTAGTACTTTTATGAGGCTTATGCATCAGGTATTTCGCCCTTTTATTGAAAAATTTGTGGTTGTTTATTTTGCGACATCCTTATTTATAGCAAGCCAATCGACGAACATTTGGAGCACTTGAGGGAAGTGTTAACCGTGCTGCAATGAAACAAGTTATACATCAATCTAAACAAGTGCGTCTTTATGTCGAGAAGTTGTTGTTTCTTGGTTTTGCTGTAGGCAAGGATGGGATCCATGTTGACGATGAGAAGATTCAAGCTATTCGCGATTGGCCAACACCCAAAACTGTTAGCGAAGTGAGGAGTTTTCAAGGTCTAGCTACATTTTATAGACGTTTTTCCGGGATTTCAGCACCTTGGCTGCCCCGATTACGAAATGTCTAAAAAAAGGGAGGTTTCAATGGGGATAAGAGGCCGACAGGAGTTTTGCCATGATCAAGGAGAAGTTGGGTTTGACTCCGGTCCTGGCTTTATCGGATTTTCAGAAACTTTTTGAAGTAGAGTGTGATGCTAGCGATGTGCGTATTGGGGCAGTTTTATCACAAGAGAGACGACCTATTGCATTTTTTAGTGAGAAGTTAAACGAGGCTCGAAAAAAGTGGTCCACATACGACAAGGAATTCTACGTTGTTGTGCGAGCTTTAAAACAGTGGGAGCATTATTTAATCGAGAAGGAATTTGTTTTATATTCAGATCATGAGTCCTTAAAATATTTGAGCAGTCGACGTCGGATCAATAATTCCATGCATGCTCGGTGGTGTGCATTCCTGCAAAAATTCTCGTATAAGCTGGTGCATAAATTGGGCAAACTGAATCAGGTGGCAGACGCATTGAGTAGAAGGGCGGCCCTGTTGACTACTCTTAGCAACGAAGTGTTAGGTTTTGAATGTCTAAAGGAGCTATATGCAGATGACAAATATTTTAGTGAGATTTGGATGAAGTTTCAACGGGGGGTGTCCATGAGTGAGTATTATATTACGAGTGGGTATTTGATGAAATGGAACCAACTTTGTATCCCCCGCACATCGCTACGGAAAAAGTTGATTCGCGACTTACATGGGGAGGTGGGTTAGTAGGTCAGCTTAGGCGAGAAAAAACCATTTTTGCCATGACGGAAAGATACTTTTGGCCCCGCGAAAAACGAGGCATCATGAGGTTGGTTCAACGTTGTTTTGTTTGTCAAACGTCCAAGGGGCAAGCTCAAAACACTAGTTTGTACACTCCTCTGCCGATTCCTGAGTAACATCTGGGAAGATTTGTTGATGGATTTTATTCTTGGATTACCACGTACTCAGCATGGTTTCGATTCGGTGTTCGTGGTGGTTGATAGGTTATCTAAGATGGCTCATTTTATACCGTGCAAGAAAACATCAAATGCTGCCCATGTTGCTTGCTTATTCTTCGCTGAGGTCGTGCGGTTACACGGAGTCCCAAAGACCATTACTTCATATCGAGACACTCGTTTTCTCAGTCATTTTCAGAAGAGCTTATGGTATCTATTTGGGTCGTCTCTACGTTATAGTAGCAATGCACATCCCCAAACTGATGGTCAAACCGAAGTTGTCAATCGAACTCTCGATAACATGATTTGAAGCATTTGTGGAGATAACCCGAAGCAATGGGATTTTGCATTGGCTCAAGCGGAATTTGCGTATAATAATGTTGTCCATTCTTCCACTGGGAAAACCCTTTCTCAATTGTCTACTTGAAGCCCCCGAATCATGTGTTAGATTTGCATTTACTGCCAAAAGCCATGAAGAAGAGTATTGCAGCTCAAACATTGGCAGAACAGGTACAAACTACTCAAGCGGAGGTGAAGTTAAAACTAACAGAAACGAAGACCAGGTACAAAGAAGCAGCCGACAAGCATAGACGACGGAAAGTATTTGCTGAAGGTGATGAGGTGATGGTTTTCATTCGTAAAGAGTGATTTCCAATGGGTCAGTTTAGCAAGTTACAGCCAAAGAAGAATGGTCCGTTCAAGGTTATTAAGTGAATCAATGATAATGCTTATGTCATTGATCTGCTGAAGTCGTTTAATATTTCTCCAACTTTTAATGTTGCTGATGTGTATCCGTTCTATCCGGACGAAGAACCTCTATATCCTAAAGTCGAAGAAAACTCGAGGTCAAATAAATTTTCTCAAAAGGGGAAGACTGACGTGGACGATTTGCTTTGATTTTAATTTTGTTAGGGCGATTTCCTTTTTTGTTATTACTTTCCAAATATTGTGAGGGGGTGATTTTTGACGGACGAAGACATGCAAGATAGTTGAAGAATTTTCTGGAAATTGGTGTGGGTTTGTTATTTTCTTTACGGAATCGACGGAGTTGGATCCGAAACTCGTTTCTACTGCGTCAGCCATCCTTCTTTCACTGATGTTTTTGTCATCATCATTCCTCGAAGGGTTTGAGCAATCTCGTGAGGACTAAGTAATGGATATCTAGGAGACATTGAAGCTCGTACTTCTAAACTAAAAACTCGATGTTTCTTTTCCTTTCAACCATGGCAGTCCTGTAGGCATCCTAATTTAAAATATAACATTTTCGGACGACTCATCCATACATTGGGAGATTGGATTACCTTTACAGGTTTTACTAATAACCTCCAATTGTCTTCCCATCCTTTTAGATATCTCCATAATTTGTTAAATATAAGTCAGATGAGCTTGTATTATCTCTGAACTCTTAGTCCGAGTGTCCAAGGGTCTCTCGCAAGAGCTCGTCGTTCGCTTGGATTTTAATTTAATGTTCAGAAAATTACTATAAGGCACCTCTGGAGTGCACCAAATTGGGGGGGAGTCATATCAGAAGCGTCGGTATCTTTTTGCGCCATCATTCTCCGACGCAGAAAACGTGTTCAATAACAAACGCATAAAAAATATTTAGCTAGAACAAAGGGTTCAAGGGGTTGCCACATGAATTTGTTGAAAACTCAAAAAAAAAAAAGCTAGTGCTTCAGCCAAAAGAGGTTGACATTTGGCCTTGGTAGAAATGGAAAGCCAGGGAATTCCTTCCGAACGAGGTAAAAACAATCATCTTAAAAAGAGTACGTGAAAATCAAGTTTCAATTAAATGAGTAACCATTTGTCTTTGCTAGAGAAACGGGTGGACAAAAACACTTTTAAGCAAAGACAACTGTACCTACAAACACTATTAATGACCAGATAACAAGAAATCTTAAATCCGAAAAGTCTAGAGTAAAGTACATAATTATGAGTTGTTCCCCAAAAGGAACACTTTCGCATTTATTGGAGTAGGGCTACCTAATTAATCACGTTTAATAATCGGTCGAGTAAAATGCATGTGTCAAGCGAGATTATAATTCAGTCGCCATTTAATTCTATTTTGAGTACAAAACGAGACTCTTCCTGGGGTTCATCTAAACTAATAATAATAAATAAAAGGAATTTTATTCAATGCCAAACTTTTTCCGCGATCTTAACTTCAAGTCTTGATGATGTTTACGTGACCATTCCCGAAATAAATGTAACAAACAGATAACTGCGCGCCCCTCCCCTCTCCAACTCCATCCTTACTAGCAAGACTTTGCACGAGAAAGATGACCCAAGAATAAATGTAACAAACAGACACGTCCAAAACAAAAGGAAGAAGAAAGATGACCCAAGAATGATACGCTAAACTTAAAATAATGCCATTAACAAATATTTTTTTTTTCATTATTATTTATGTTGCCAAAAAAGGCCAAATCCTTTGGTCCCCGGGCAAAAATTGGGAACTGGGTTCATAAATATTTATGACAAATGAAATAATTGATCAGCAAGTGGACAAACTTGCTGCTCTTTCGGTATCATTTTATTGCAGGTTCCACTATTATTGTAATAAACCCATAAGAATGATAGACGATGTTGGGCTAAAAGCCTGATAGCCCAAAACCAAAACACAACCAAATGTAAGAAAGGAATTTGCCCAGATGAAAGTAAGTCAAAAGTCAAGAGTTGATTCGAATGACAACAACGGAATCGCAACTGGAGATATGTAAATATGAAAGGGCCAGGTTCAGATGCTCATTGCACCAACAACACATGCGCCACCCAGGGCAATTGAAAGAGCCAGGCTGACCGGGATAGGGACTCGTGCCCCTGACGTGGGAGATGCAGAGGCGGGGGATAAAGGGTTGTAGCCCCCCTCGGGAGGGTTGGCGAAGGCAGGAGGGGACTTTGGGTGGATGACCTCAACTAGCAGCCTCTGGCCGTTCCTGCAGTGGTTCTCCGCCCCACTTATGAAGAAGAAAGGCCCCGGCCGGTCGAGGACGAAGGTGCTGTTCCCGTCAGTGAATTCCTCGATCGGGTTCGCAGCGTCGCAATGGTAGTAGCTCCACTTGTCCACCACCATGACCGAGTCGTCCTCCTTGTACTCAAAATCTAGGAAAGGTGGCAGTTTATGACTCGAAAGGAACAGAGCAACGTGGAAGCAACGGCTGGAGAAAGGGGCTAGGGCCTTACTCAGGGAGTCTCCAACGTGGAACCTGTGGCTAGAGGCCCAATCGACGTAGAACGAAGAGTTGCCCGTGCCGGGCTCGAGCCAACCTTCGTGACCGCCCACCTTGAACGTCTTCAAGGCTTCCGCCACCATGCTCATTGTCGTGAAACCAATCACGAGGGATGCGGCAAACAAAACCCAGGGACTACCAATCCCACGCATGATCATCATCGGCGTGCTCTTGGCCAAACAAAGACTATACTCCCTCTCTCTCTCTCTCCCCCAGATGAAGAAGGTTCGCTCTCGCTTGCTACTGGTGTGATGCCTTAATCCAGCCACTTCAAATAGGCAGAGAGAGTGGGCTGGGAGGTGGACGACGTGGGAGGTTACTTCCACTGGAGACCGCAGTTACGGAAGAACGAAACGTGGGGAGTTCGGCCGTTCCCACGTTTGGTCTGAACAATGTCGAGATGTGGGGGCCCAATTGAAAGAAGCCGAACCAATAGAAAAAGTTCACCCTATGAGAATGGTCCAAACATAAGCCCATGAGACAATGCTTTTCGAAGGACAAATCACGTCCAAACAGCAGATGCTGCTAGCGATATGCACCCGAGGAAGGGAAACGCGAGGGAGATGGTGGTGTGGTCGCAGAAGCCCTGGATAGCGTGCAGAAGTTCGGAAGTGGACTGCCCATCTATCCCCATCTGGTTCGCATTGGGTACCCCAGATGTGGCTGAGCCCGCAATAGTCAAAATGTGAGCGAACACCTGAAATGGGAGAACACGAGCCATAAGATCTTAGGAATGAGTAGTAGTGCTATAGATAGACTGCATCAAGAGAGTCGCGATGGTCTTCTCAACTGATCTGTGGCAAAAAGAAGCCACGTGAAGTTCCATGGAGGCATTACAGACAACTTCCGGAGCAATCTCGGGAAGCAAAATCAGCAGCTGGAGGAGCGAGGGGGCCACCACCCCACCCACCGCTGCCGACATGCCGACCAGATACCTGGTTTCAACAGGATCGGACTTAATATTACTATATTAATAGTCATGCAAATCATAACTTGAATCTATATATAGAAGATCATGGCCAATAAGATATTGATTGGCAGAAGCAGTCCTTGGAAATAAATATGTGCAACATCTGGAGTCAGAGAGCCATGCAACTCGCTGGAAGGAGCTGGAGTAGGCCATTTGGACTGGACCAGGATCCGTAACCTGTAGAGGATTATGTTGCTCACCTCACGAGCCGTAACCATGAATGACAACGCCTAACTGAGCTCACCACGCAAGCAGCCTGATGATAATGCTGGCCACGTCAATCTTCTGCCGAAGGATGATATCACTGAAACGGCAGGTGTCCGAGGGGGCATTCTCGAGGGAACTCTCGACGACGCCATTCACCTTCTTTGCCGACGTCTGGTGTTACAGCCGGGTTACGTCCAGGGTTGCCATCTTTTGGTCTTGGCCGGTTACCATTGTGGAGTGTCTTGTTTTTTTGGGCTTAGTATTTTGAATAAGACAGGTCTAAGGCGATCATCGTACTCATTTTGAATAAGACATCTTGGCCAGTTACCATTTGATTCTGGAGGTTGAGCTAAGGCGATCATCGTACTCGTATAAGCAGGTGTTCCAAAAGAAGGGCCTTTCCGGTCTAGCCAATTGAGAACCTCAGCACTCACATTTCACAAAACCCCCTAATAAAGAAGCACTGCGAGACAACCCATCTTCACGGGTACTTGTAATCTCATCACAATAGCCCCTTCACGGGAAACATCAAATTGCAGAACTCATTTGACCTACTCATCGAAATTCAGTGACAGATGCAGTTGCAAGTGTATAACTCTACCATCTCGGTGATGACAAGCAACAAAAGCATGAGCGCTGCTATCAAAAAGCAACGAGAAAGAAATCCCGTCATTGATTATCTCAAAAGAAAAGACGCAGAAGATTCAAAACTACCAAGTTTTATCAGTCAACAGTTGAAACTTGTATCCACTCCCCATCCACGGCTTCATTCCACAGCGAAACGTTGTTATTCCCATCAGCCACGGCAAGGATGTTGCCGGTTAGAGACCAGGAAACCCTCCAGACGGGTGTCTTGAAATCGTTCAGAACTCTGCCTTCCCACTGATCACCTTCCTTCGCCACCGTCCATATGATGACCTTCCCATCTTGGGAGGCACTCGCAATGGTTGATTTAGGAAGACCCAGGTTGGGCGCCCAGGCGACGTCTCTGACCCAATCGTTGTGCATGTGAAGTGCGGGGAAACAATCCAACTTCCAGGTTCCGTTGTCTAGCTTCCATACTTTCACGGTATTGTCACAACCTCCCGAGCAAAGCTTCTGAACAGGCTCGAGCAGGCCAGAACCAACAATAGCACCAGGAGAGGTTGACGGGGCCCAAGACACAGAGGTGACACCAACAGGATGAGCTTGATCGATTTTCGAAGTGTCCCACCCGCCATCGGGTCTGGCAGTGAAGACGGAAATGTTACCATCGGACGAACCACAGGCCAGGGAAAGACCCAGTTCATGAGGAGCCCAAGCAATCGAATTCACGGAAGACTTGTGGTCTTCAAATACATGGAATTGGGACCATTCATTCTGGTTTCCTTCCTTCCAGACTATTACACGCCCATCATAAGAACACGAAGCAAGTAAAGAACCGAATTTTGGGTGAGCCCAGGATACTTGCCATACAGGACCCTGGTGACCAGTTAGGGTTGCGAGTTGCTGAGATCCAGAGTTGTTAACCCCAATTATCCTGATCGTGTTGTCGGATGATGCGGTGGCAATTCTCTTTCCATAGTAGTCCATAGCAACGTCATGGACTACATCCTTGTGGCCAGATTCAATCCTTTGTTCAGGCATCGTTGCAGCTCTGTATCGATAACCAGAAAGAATCTTGAGCGACTCGTATAAGCGGAAGAATACACGAGCTTAACTCGGATAAATTCATAAATAGATCATGGCTGAACCACATCAACTCCTAACTAACAAAAAAATCAGGCAATCCTATAACCCGGCTCATCTTTCTCTCCATGTATGTAATAATACACATGAAAGCAGGATTCAGTGGTAGCTTCATCCAATGATGTCAAGATGAAAAGATCGAGGTTGGAAAACTGAAGTACGGATCAGTGTCCCAGCATCTACCATCCGTCAATTCATTAACTACAGACCCCTATCCATTCTCAAGTTCTTGCTTAATATCCTCAAAATCGTACCAACATGTCCCGAGACCATCTCTAATTCACGCGATAACATGGCAGAAAACAAGAGAACAGAGCAGAACGCCAAATTCATCCAACTCCCCATGATGATATTTCCGGAGGAACACATGACCATTCGATTGCGGGGGCAATAAGATCCAGCCGATTCAACAACGCAGATCTGGCACAGATCAAACACCACCACGACGACAACGACGACAAAAGCTAGGGCTACAAGTGAGATCGGAATCAAACGAAGAAGATACAATCTTCACCTTGGCGGAGGAGGGGGGCGATTCGACACCGCTGCTTCTCTGGTGGGGGGAAAGAAGGGAAGAAAACGACGGTCCCGTCGTCCGGCGGAATTCTCGTCTGTATCCCCCCTCCTGGCGTTCCGTATGGGCCTGATAAGCCCGATATGATTTTTACATGGGCCGATGGTGGATCTTACTGAGCCTCCACAATCAGTTGAGTGGGAGTTTCATATAGGGGGAGATGTAAGCCCATTACGGGATGCCCTCGGCCCAGTTCAACTAGACAAGCCTTTTTAAGTGGCAGAGTAAAACACGATATTAAAATTTGATTCGAGATGTGATCATCGTAAAAAAGAGAGTAAAAAAGATAATGATTAAATAGAGGAAATACTTAGAAAAATAATATGGATTCTTGCAGAGTTCACTTTAGAGAACATGTAAGTAAACAACAACAAAGCGCCTAAAAAGTAATAACAAAGTGGCAACAAATTTTGTAATTGTGATTGCGTATCCTATATTTTCTTCGAAAAAATTCATTTATATCGTGAATCTTACTACTTCAAAATGGTTTTTGTGATGGGTCTCCTTGGTTTCTTCAGTGTCGTAATGTTATCCCCAACTGTCTTCTTAGTATTCTCTCACATATTCTCAAGGAATACCTACGTTCTGGACAGTGGAACCTACTACTCTTTAGGAGTCTGGGTGATACTCATAATCGAGTGAGCAATGAAAATAAGCGGTCATTTTAATCAAATAAATATTGAAACCTTCTATCTGTGGCGAATGATGGATTCCAAGTGATATACTCAAAATCATGCGAGGGATGAAAAATTAAAAATTATTATTGATTGGATATATGTTAAGAGACATTGTCATCTAGATCAACGTGAAATGTAATTCATATCAGAATGACTTGGGGAATAAATATTCAAATTATATTTTTATACCTTGAGTTGAGAGTAACACCGAATATGACACGTTTATAGAGAATATCACGTTAAGTCATTCATCAATTCTCTTAGTAAACGATGTTGACAGACTCTATGGTGAATATTGTTAAAAAAGTATCCTTTGATACGACAGTGAGTAATAGAAGACAAAATTTATGAGTTAAAATATGATTCATTATAAGATTTATTATATATTGAAGATACGGTGAAATAAAAAAAAAAAGAACTACAAGATGATTGATTTCGAAGTATTATTAAGAAAGACTTTTTGTCGACGTTACCGGGTGAATTGGTTGGATAAAACTCTAAGGCAAAGGAAAAGTAGTGTAGCTTTGCTAATCGTCTTCTATATATTTTAATACAAATAACAGCGAAATGGTTCGAGTCAAAATAAAGAAAACAAAAAATAGAGACCAAAAGCTGCCGAGGGTGAGTTAGAGGGGTTGGTTTAGCGTGTTTGATCACTTCAAGCGAGTAACGATGAGTAATGTCTAAAATTCTAGTAGACTGTATAAATATCCAAATCATGCGTAAACGTATTGTAGTGGTAAGGTGTGGTTTATTTTGCATGATTTTATAATTTGATTTTAAAGCTAAGACATTATCCCAGGCGTAGTTTTTTCGGCTACCACACGAGGAAGGGGAGAAGGAAAACGCCCGTCCGGCGGAATTGATCTCATCCGTGTTTCTCAATTTCCTCTCGTTCGGAATGGGCCTGAGAAGCCCGGTATGATTTTTACGTGGGCCGATTACTGGGCCTCGACAATCGGTTGTCGGGATCTGGCCCATTATCCCCGGTCGCACGTCCTCTTTTTGTTCATGTGGGGGGATTAGAGGGGCATTGGGAATTGGCCCAACTTGTGCCCATCATTGCCCTTCAAAAAAGGCCTACTACTACCAACTCAACCTCCATTTTGATGAATTGTAATGTAATGGAGGAGGGAATGTGGAAGATCCATTTTCCAGACTTTGCTTATTTGGTTTGGCATTCCATTTCATTCCTAACCAAACACACCATTCCTTCCCATGAAATAAGGGACACCGGGCAGGTCATGTCTGAAATTCCCTTTCAGAGAGTGTTGGCAAATGGCAAGGTCAACCACGGTGGCAATTTTTTTTAAAGAATAATAAGAACTACAACAGGAAGTAATGATTTCCTCACAACTCCTCGGACAGCATATCTAAAACACTTTCCCCCCTCGGCTAGATATTGTGAGGACAGCAGCAGCAAAGCAATAATATTAGGAAATGGGTTTGACTAGGTTTTAGGTTTGGGAAGGGCGGAGGGAGGAACACGACATCCGCCGGACCGACGACTGAAGAGAAGACACCTCATGATGACGTCCGCGCCACGCTATGGTTGGCGTCGATTGGTTGTGGTTGTGGAGGTGGGCTTGAATCCAAAAAAAAAAAACATTTGTATTTCTTCCGAGAGTTACATACAATGTTTGTTAAAAGCACCCTCAGGTTGACTCAACGTCAAGATTAGAGGAATTCTATTTTTTTGAAAATTCCTTTAAAAAAGAATCTGGGGGGGGGGGGGGGGGGGGCACAGACAAAGTCACATCACACCCACCCCCCTTCTTCTCTTCTATCTGTCCCACTCCCCCAACCTCTCTCTCTCTCTCTCTCTCTCTCTCCACCCGTCCTTGTACCTTTCAAAGGTCACCTCACCCGTCTTGCTGATTCATTTGTCTTTTTGCCTCAAAACCACACCTACGACAAAAGACCTCTCCTTAGTTTCATATTCGTTTTAGCTTTCAAAACCGAGGCGCATGCAAAGAAAGGGAGCAATGATGGTCAGTAGCTAGCTGTGCTGTCTGTCCTGTGACCCACAGTCTCTCTCTCTCTCTCACACCTCTGTAAATTAGAAAATTCCTCCCCCCCTCCACTCCCCCTCATAGGCCTCTGGCTAGACCCCATTTGTTCCTTTTGCCCCTCTGCAGCTACTTACATAATTGCCTTTGTCCCCCCGGCGAATGAATAAGCAGAAGGGTGTCCCTTTCGCGGTTGATTTTCGTAAAAGAGTACGACTCCAGGAGATTTCCCATGAATGCAAGTGTTGGGACTTTCGCAGGTTGATGCCCCAGTTCAGGGGGGGTTTTCTTTCTATTCCTTTTGTTCGGACAAAATTCTGGTTGGCAATGTCTCTGACAGTGACTTCGATCAAATTCGGGGAGGAGATAATTAGTTGGTCTTTTCCTTTCCTGGTTCTTGCCATCGCTAAAACAACACGCCTCCATCTCTCCCTCCCACAGTAACTCCCCCCCCCCCATTTTCATTTTCATTTTCATCTCCCTAGCCAAAATTTTTGATGATTTTAAGAAATTGGGATGCTAAACGACAACCCATCTTCTGCCGTAAACTTGGATTTGACTTTTTGCAGGAAGGAATAATATCTTCAACTTTTACTGCCATTCCCTGTCTCTTTACTTTTGTTGTCCTCACTCGGTAGAAAGGAATTTGAAAGTCTTCCCGTTGTAATACCACGGGGATTGACCCGTGAACTGAGGTAGTGGGAAAACATTGTTCAAGTTTCTTTTTTTTTTTTTGGTTTGGGGTGGATTCAATTTGGACTCATCCCCCCATTCTCATTTTTATTACAAAGGCAAGGGGACCACGAAGAGACAGTAAAACAGTGCAAGAAGGATAAGGAGTGGGAAGAACTGGTGCAGGGGTGTGTCTGAAAAGGCCCAAAGGTTTTGACAGGAACCAACTTTGGTTATTTGGGTGTTTGCGTGTTTTTATCCGTATTTGACTGTTTCAGCGTCTTCTCACTGTCCTGAGACGATTGCCGGGGGGGAATTAAAGAACCAGGCCTCTTCACTTTCCCTACTTCCTGTTTTTTGTTCTTCCCCTTTTTCTTCCGGCAAAGCCTACTTTACTGCTACCATACCATATGCCCACTTAGTTCTTCATTTAATGAAGAATCTGCTCCCCTTCTTTTGTGCGATTTCGATCCTGTTAAGCATTTAAGATGGTCTGAGACTAGGACGTGTTTGCAGGTGACCTATAGATACTCCATGCAGAGAGAGGGGGGGAAGGGGGGCTGGAACCGGAATCTTTCATTGATGGGTCGGCAAAGCGAAGGGTGATTCGTGTTTCTTCTTTCGTGCAGAACCTTGGGTCTTGTAACGGGGGAAGGCCATTTAACTCGTTCTTGGGATGAAACTGGGTTCTGGGTCCGAGTAAAGTTTGAACATTTCTTTGTGTGAGAGGAGAACAGGGGGGGGAGGGCAACGGACAGGAGTGCTTTGGTAAAGGGGACAGGTGTCGTTTCTTTAGGGAACGATCTCTGGAGTTTTCTGTTTTTGTCGAGTTTTAAGGTATGAGTAGAAAAGGGAAGCTTGGCTCTGATCTCGATAGATTTCACCCCGGTCTTGTGCTTGGCGCTGCTGCTTCTTAGCTGGTCGATAAGGATAACTGCGTGCTAGACCATCTGTTTCAGCGTTCTTCGGTTTCCGGGAGCACGGAAATCTGGGGACAAGCCCGGGTGGGGTATAAAGGAAGAGGTGCTGGGTGTGTGGAGTTATTGTTAAAGCTGTGATCTTTATGGTTCTTGAGGGAGATGGCGACGTCCTGTCAGGATGGGAGGGGAGGGAGTAATAGTAATAGCAGTGGTGGTAGCATGGACAATTGCAAGTATGTGAGGTATACGCCCGAGCAGGTGGAGGCTCTCGAGAGGCTTTACCACGAGTGCCCGAAGCCGAGTTCGCTTCGGCGGCAGCAGTTGATTAGGGAGTGCCCAATCCTATCTAATATTGAGCCGAAGCAAATCAAGGTCTGGTTCCAGAACAGAAGGTGTGTGTGCTTAGCTCTTTCTTACTTTGGTCATTATATGATGCAAGGTTTGGTTTACTTATCAAAGCATGGAGAGCCAGTTTCTGTTGCCATTCTGTTAACATCCAATAATTTTTGTGGAGGAAATATCCTTCTTTGGGGTATTTTGTTAGTTGATTTAGTCGTTTAAATTGTATGTATGGGTGATTGTCATGGACTTGTGAAGGGATTGCATACTCGGGGAGGAAACAATTTGATGTACTACTAATGCGTTTTTGTCGGTTTCTCTGGGTTTTTAGATGTCGAGAGAAGCAGAGGAAAGAGGCTTCACGCCTCCAAGCTGTTAATAGGAAGCTCACTGCAATGAACAAGCTGCTCATGGAAGAGAATGATAGGTTGCAGAAACAAGTGTCTCAGTTGGTGTACGAGAATGGCTATTTCCGCCAGCACACCCAGAGTGTGAGAGCCTCACCTCTTTCTCTGCATTGTTCCCATTTGGCCTGTATTTTGTCCAAACGAGTTTTAACAAGAAACTCCTGCCCGTAAAGTTATGAGTAGAAGCTTCACAATTAACAGAGGCGATATTGTTCATTGACTACTCTGTGTTTTCACCATTTTCTATGGGAATTGAGATGGGGGAATTTTCTTTTTACAGACAAAGCTTGCTACTAAAGATACAAGTTGTGAGTCTGTGGTGACGAGTGGTCAACACCAGTTGGCATCCCAGCATCCTCCAAGGGATGCTAGTCCTGCAGGGTTTGTGGAATTTAGTTGTTCGGTCGCTTTCGTGGGGCTTTGTGATCCTCTTATCATCTCCTCGTTACTTTCCTTCCCCCTGTTAAGCGTTATTTTAATAGTTGGAGGCTGAAATTTTTCTGCAGGCTATTGGCCATTGCAGAAGAAACCTTAGCAGACTTTCTTTCAAAGGCTACCGGAACTGCTGTAGAGTGGGTCCAAATGCCTGGAATGAAGGTATCTTTACTATCTCTTTTTGTAGGAAACTGTCTTTTGTTTGCCAGTGGGCACTTTAGTGCTGTGTCCTTAATGCTTTTGGTACTAACTTGTAGATTTCTATTACGTCCTTATCATTTTCCTTCTACCGCTGGGGATCCCTCTTTTATTTGTTTTGGGTATCTGTTCAAACATTAATTTAACTTTCTCCCTTTTTCTGTCTTTTTTATGTAGCCTGGTCCGGATTCCATTGGAATCATTGCTATTTCCCATGGTTGCGCTGGCGTGGCAGCTCGAGCATGTGGCCTTGTAGGTCTTGAACCTACTAGAGTAAGCTCCTGTTTGTGGCTGTTTATAGTTCATGTTCTGCCATTGATTGTTTTAGACAGTCATGCGTAAAATGTTGATGCCATTCAGGTCGCTGAAATCCTCAAGGATCGACCTTCATGGTATCGTGATTGTCGAGCCGTGGACGTGCTAAGTGTGCTGCCAACTGCCAATGGTGGAACCATTGAGCTGCTATACATGCAGGTGGAGATTTCTTGTTCATATATGTGGTCTTATTGTTGCAACATTGATGTAGTTATGGTTGTCCTGAACTTCTCTTCCAATTGCAGCTTTATGCACCCACAACATTAGCCCCAGCTCGTGACTTTTGGTTATTGCGTTATACTTCAGTTCTTGAAGATGGAAGTCTTGTTGTATGCCACATTTTCCCCAGTGCTCTTATTTTTCATTTCCGATCTTTGTTTTATTTGACAATTAGAAATCCATTACATGTCCACTTATCAAATGTGTTTTGCGGGGTGCATATTTTTTTTAACTCCTTCAGGTATGTGAGAGGTCACTTAAGAATACTCAGAATGGTCCAACAATGCCTCCAGTGCAGCATTTTGTCCGTGCCGAAATGCTTCCTAGTGGATACTTGATACGTCCTTGTGAGGGTGGCGGATCGATCTTACGCATTGTTGATCACCTTGACCTTGAGGTAACAATCCACACTGAGGTTGTCGATATGTATCACATATATTTATTCTCATAAATGCATATATCTTCATTTGACTTATTATCAATCGCATCCTCACAAATTTCTGGGGATTTTTATCATTTGTCAGCCATGGAGTGTACCTGAGGTGTTACGCCCATTGTATGAATCACCTATAATGCTTGCACAGAAAACAACAATGGCAGTGAGATTTCATCTGCCCACACTTACGCACTCATTTTGGTCAACTTTTTCCCTAGACTCCGGCTTTATGATTTGTCCTAATCTTCTTCATGTTAGGCTCTGCGCCAGCTCAGGCAAATAGCTCAGGAAGTTTCACAGCCTAATGCTGCAGGATGGGGCAGGCGACCAGCTGTCCTTCGGGCTCTTAGCCAGAGGTTAAGCAGGTGAATTTATCCCTCCATTAATTAACCCCCATTAGATCTTCTAGTTATTCTCTAATTATGTTATTTCTTGCAGAGGATTCAATGAGGCACTAAATGGGTTTAGTGACGAAGGATGGACAGTGATGGGCAGTGATGGCATCGACGATGTCACTATATTGGTGAACTCGTCCCCTGATAAGCTTATGGGATTAAATCTCACCTTTTCTAACGGATTTCCAGCTACGAGCAATGCAGTCTTATGTGCTAGAGCATCTATGCTCTTGCAGGTCAGATATCCAATAATTGAAACAAATGCTTTGATTTCTTTTTGTGCTCCTTGGTTGATTCTTTTCATATTATTCTTTCTCAGAATGTTCCTCCTGCTGTCCTTCTCCGTTTCCTGAGAGAGCATAGATCTGAATGGGCTGATAATAACATTGATGCATACTCTGCTTCTGCCATTAAACTTGGTGCATGTGCTTTGCCTGAAACCAGATTTGGGAGTTTTGGGGGTCAGATTATTCTGCCACTGGCTCAATCAATTGAGCACGAGGAGGTAACTTGGGTTGGATGGTCTTAATCTAAATCAATATTTGTTTGAAAATTACTCCTGATATTGCCCTCTTGTTCTGTTATCGAAGTTCTTAGAGGTCATCAAGCTGGACGGCATGGGCCATTTTCATGAGGATGTAATGATGCCGAGGGAACTGCTCTTTTTGCAAGTTAGTAGTTTCTCCATAATTTTGCAGATTTTCGTAGGACCTCTTAAGCTGGACAGTAGTCAGACGTACCTTGGTAATTAAGATTCATTTCCTTTTTTTGTGCTACTTGGACAGCTGTGCAATGGAGTGGATGAAAATGCAGTGGGAACATGTGCTGAGCTATTGTTTGCGCCAATTGACGCATCCTTTGCTGATGATACTCCGCTTCTGCCTTCTGGTTTTCGCATCATCCCTCTTGACTCTGGAAAGGTCAGTATAGTGCAAAACTCCCTTGCTTTGTTGCAGCTTCTTTTCTGATGTTATTTTTCTCCTCAACAGGAAGCTTCTAGCCCTAATCGAACGCTTGATCTGGCTTCCTCTCTTGAAGTTGGCTCCAATGGAAACAAGGCCGCAAATGACTCGGCTTCTAATACCAGCTGTACAAGATCCATGATGACTATAGCATTTGAATTTGCATTTGAAATCCATATGCAGGAACATGTAGCTGCGATGGCTCGGCAGTATGTTCGAAGCATAATTTCGTCTGTTCAGAGAGTTGCGCTGGCACTCTCTCCTAATGCTGCAAGTTCACAAGCTGGACTGAGAATGCCACTCGGTACTCCTGAAGCCCAAACGCTTGCTCATTGGATCAGCCATAGTTATAGGTCCGTTCCTGTCCTACCTTTGGTTATTTGTCTGTGTGAACATTTAAAACGAATGTTCATGGTTGAGATTTTTGAAATGTGCAGGTGTTATTTGGGAGCTGAGCTTCTCAAACTCAGTGGCGAGGGAGGAGAAAACATTCTTAAGACTCTTTGGCACCATTCGGATGCTATCCTTTGTTGTTCTATTAAGGTAATTTTAGCTAATCTGGGTTAAACAAAAACCCATTATTTTACTCCATATACTGAATCGGTTGCAGTAATTTGTGTGTTGAATTAAATGGCCATTTACATGAATGTGAATTACTTCGCTCTCCTATAAGCTAGCCAATCTTGTGTTTAACTACATCGACTGTAGTATGATTTGTTTGGTTTTCATTCTTTGTCCATTTTGCCCATGTTATATATGATGTGTTTTTCATTCTGTGCAGGCATCGCCAGTTTTCACCTTTGCAAATCAAGCCGGGCTGGACATGCTCGAAACAACTCTGGTGGCGCTCCAGGATATTACCTTGGAAAAGATATTTGATGAACAAGGCCGCAAGACTCTCTGCTCGGATTTCCCGCAGGTCATGCAACAGGTTTGGGCTCTCTCCCCTAAAACGTGTTTCTAGAAAGAGAAGAGAAAGGAAGTTGCATATCCAGTAGTGTTTTGCAAGGTTTCTAACAGTAAGCCAACGCCTGGCACACAGGGTTTCGCATATCTTCAGGGCGGCATCTGCCTGTCAAGCATGGGTCGGCCGGTCTCGTACGAAAGGGCGGTGACATGGAAGGTTCTGAATGAAGAAGAGAATGCCCACTGCATCTGCTTTATGTTTATGAACTGGTCCTTCGTGTGATGATGCACTTGGATCCCACCAGACCCCCTTATTTTGCTTTTTGTGCTTTTGTTTCTCTGAGGTAGAAGACCCTGGATCTACTTACTGTCTTGTGATGTGTTCCTGGTCTTGCAACTGACCTTGTCGTGGTTGCTCAGTAATGAACAGGGGATTTACTAAGGGGAAATGAAGGAGATGACCAAGTTTGAGTCCATAACTGCTTTATTTAGCCGAAGTCAAATACTACAATTCCCCAGTAGAAAGCAGGTGCATCAATCTAAACATCAATACACAGAAATTGCTTTTACCATTACAACTTATTTCTGATAATTATCGATGAGAGAGGCCCAAGTCCCAGAAAGCTTAGTCGAGGCTTTTGTTCATCTGAAGCTAAGGATTAAGTAAAGCCAGTTGGGATCGATCATGTCAGCTGGACTAGTGAAAGTCGCTGGTCAGACAGAGATTATTAGGACAGGACTCGTAGAAAAAGGGTCCCTAGTCCGAGGTCAGTTGTTGGACAAGCTTAGTTCTTTAAGCTCCCTGGTAAGGGCAGGCATGCAGCTGGAGCTCCTCATTATCATACCCTTCTTCTGACAACCACCCGTTTCCTTGTCCCTTGGACTCAATGACTTGGCCCTGAGTGTGGTGCCCTTCTTCAGTATCTGTCGCATGGCATCTGCCTGGTACAGTGCCGGGAATGCCCTTATCTGCTTGAACCTAGCGCATGCGCTCATGTGCAGCCTCAGGGCCTCGTCCTCCCTCATCCCTCCTCCATGCCTCTCCATCTCTTCCTTCACTGCCTCTGCGCACAGCCCGCATATCCACTTCCCCGAGTATCGTGCCCTCACCTTGTCAATGTACTCTGCAGTGTACTCCTCACACATCCCGCAGCACTCGCACTTGGCGTCCTCCACCTCTGAGATGGGTGGCAGAAGGGAAGAGAACTCCATGACTGTAGCCTCCTCATCGACCGTGTCCTTGCTGAACTGTGACGTTATGTCGGACTTGGTGCGTAGCAGAGACTCCTTCGACAGCCGGGGAGGAGGTGGTGGCTTCTTCGCGAACGATCCCGTGATCGAATCCCCGTGCGGCGCCATGCTCTTTCAATCTCTATGTCTCTCGTGAAACAAACTAGATGCGAATGGGGGCGGGAGGAGTGGCTTATTTATAAACGCGGTCGTCACTGTTGCTTGTGGACCACGAGGATCTTCGAGTCGGTTATCGAAAAGTAAAAGTTCTCCGAAGGCACATGAACGGTCGTGAATAGGGGCTCAGATCTTTCCCTTAGAGGAAGAAAAAGGGGTGGCTATGACTGTAGCAAGTTGAGACCAACTAAAACGTACACCTCTCGTCGTAAGGAAAAGCTCAACGAAATAAATGGCGTCTCCAACTGTTCTCCTTTTCGCCTTTCCATGGCGGCCACGAGATCCTGCACACGCATTTTGGAAACCCACCACGGGAAACCAAAACCACGTATCGATCCCAATGGGAGTCCGTATATCAGTCACGGATGGCCTCAGAAATGACTGTCCGAGAAGGGCACGGCCATCCAAGTTGTGAATCCCGAGCATCGTGTGGTTCACGTACCGTCGCTCCAGGTGAAAAGGACAAGACGGCGTAGGGTTCACCCTCGCCCACCGCACACAGAACGTGTCCTACAGTCTCTAACAGTAGTGGTGATAACTGATGGTAGAAGGAGTGGGTAGTAGTAGTAGTGACGTAAGGAAAGTGTTTCCTGAGGGTCACGAGCGGGTGAATCTCTTACCTTTAGGGGACAACCTCGAATTGGGACCAGATAGTAAAATGGCAGTTGAGGTTTTCGTAGTTTCTTATTTTATGCCTTTGTGGTAAGGAAGCTGAGGGGTGGGCAATTAATAATAGGACGTTAAAAGGCCGAGGCGTTGCTGTGCTAGCTGTTCGAATGTTGGGCTTAGTACATTGGGCTCACGCAGGCCCATTAAGGTTAAAAACAATGAAGGTAGCCAATTGTACCCAAAATTATATTTAAAAAAAAATGGAGAGGAACGCGGTAGGGGTTTAAATATAGTGTGTGTGTGTGTACAATATTATAATCTCGAAATTCGTTTGCATCAATTTTTTGTTTACTCGTATCCGATTACATGTGCCTGTACTGTCCTCCGCTCAATGCCCATGACGAAAAACTCGTCTCACAAATACACAAGATCCAAAACTTTTGAACCAAGCCTAGTGTCGGGCCGCACCTGGAACCGATCGCCGACTGTGACGACGATGGAGTCCTTCTCCGGGCAAAACGACACCCACCCTTTCTTCGAGTAAACATGAAACGGTGAAGCTTCGTTTGGAAGCGAAGGCAGAAAGCATGGGAGTAGTCGGCTCTTCTAATCGTCATCTTGATTATGTCATTCCGCAACAAGCTTGCTAAACTATCGTCTGCGAGGCTTGGCCTGTGCTTCACTGTACACAACACTGAACCACTGCACCTTTCTTCCATGTTCGGATTGTCGTCCTTGGACGTCAACTTGAGCTAGTTCTCCCACATAGCTGTAAAAACCGTCTCCGAAACTTTATTTACTTCAGAAATCAATCAGATCATTTTCTCTCTTCAAATAGTAAAAAAATGGAAAACATCCTAACACATTCTCTATAGTAAAAGAAATAGAATAACCTAATCTAACACATTCCTGGTTTGCGAATCACACCCATTGCAGCCCCGTGGGGCTGCTCATTGGAAGTAACTTTTGGTGTGACGATGAAGATGATGATGCACGAGAGACATCATCAGGAAGAATAACAAAAAAAGAAAGAGAGAAAGCAAAAAGGCAATGATGGAATGTCATGGACGAGTAAAATCATAATAAATAAATTATCCATCATTTAAAATTTCAACACCCCAAAAAGAGTAAAATAATAGATAAATGAAGTCAATCATCAAATTTCTTGTAAAATATGATGTAATTTAGGAGTTTCATGATCTTCCTTCTCTAGACTGATGATTTTCTTCTCGCCCTTCTTTTATTTCCGCTCCCTCTACTTGTTATGATTAAAAAAACAACATTAGAATTATAATAAAAGTAAAAAAGCAATCTCAATTGATATGTTTTACCATCACGGACCTGGGAGCGTGATTTCTATTGGCTCCTTATTAATCTGCGAACATATGAATGTGTAAAATAATTTTTAAATAAAATAGAAAATGTCAAAGGATATTTCTCATAGAAACTACTTTATTGATGTACGCGCGCCGTCCGGCCTAGCACGAGCGTGGCGGTTCAGACGACCCGAGGATCCGGGTCCGTTCCCCCATGGCCCAACCGGCCGACATCACGACTCGAACGTCGGACGCTGCGGAAGGGAATTGGGTTGAACCCTCCCTTGGTTCCTAAATGGACACCTACGGGGCGTTTTGCCAATCGTCTTCGGTTCTTTGAAGGCGACAAGCGAAAGGCTGTGCGTAGGCCTCACAAAGGACTTTTCGGGAGGACTCGGGAGCGGCTCGTGTCGTCAGTTCCTCATCCAAAATTGGGTTCGTAAAAAGGTGGTTGTTGTTTAACCTAGGTAAACTATTACGGAGTCGCCACCGACTTAGTATTGAAAACTGGTTTAAGTTGGAAAACCAAAGTAGGATTCGGAGATTCCTAATTACTAACTCTTACATCTAAACATGCGAAATGGTGACATTTGTTCCAAAAGTTTGCTTTTGGTTAACGGGTGTTGGACCCGATCTGGGCATGGCTACGGACCCATGTCAATGTTTTATGGGCGTTGGACCCGATTCAGACTTTTTGGGCCCGAACTCATGTGTGTTTACCAAACAGCAAGCGACGATAAAATCCTAAAAGCCCAACAGCATGCACCTCAACCACAGATCAAGATTTAGATCAAAGGGAATGGGGAATGGTGGTGATCGTGGGCCTATACACTTGGGCCCACGACCCGTTACATGTAGAAATAAAGAAAATCGAGAGGCCCACCCCTCCCTCATGTACCTGAGGCCCGCCGGGATGGCTTTACATCGGCAGAGCTCGTTAGTTGGGGCCGCTTTCGAGACGTGCTTCCACCACGGGTTTCCCTGTGCGCCTTCAATCTTCGAGCTTTGTCTTCTTAAATCTTCGGGGTCGCTTTGTCGAATACTTGAAATAGTTGTTTGATTTTCGGGCGTTGTGTAGCCCGTTGAGTCAATCTCCGTAATGTAGGAAGAGAGTCCTTAGGTATGTCCATGGTGAAGACTTTGGTTCCTCGGATGATCTGTGCGATTCTCGCGTTTTTCATGGAAAACAACGAAAATTGCATTTTTGCATCAAGGTTAGTAATCCCAGGATGCGAAAGTCACGAAATACTTATGTAATTCAGAACACGAGGACAAGTCACGTGTGGCAGATGATTATTACTCAAATGGTTATTAAAAATAAAAATTAAAAGTAAATCAAATTAAAGAAATTAAATCGATGTTGCGGTGTCTGGGGGTATGGAGTAAATTGCAAATTTTTTAGATAAAAGATCACATACACTAGGCTAAATTATTTTAATAAAAGGTAACAATTAAGAGAAATCCCACGAATTGAAATCGTACTGACCAAAGATCAAATCGACTTCTTAAAAAATATAAATAATTAAAAAAAATTAAAACTTTACACCGAGAAAAGGGAGAGGGCACGTTACCTGCTTCGGGGAATCTCCATGGCGTCATCCGCCTTCGCTTCTGTCGAAGGATCCAGAGGGATCAACTCCAGGCGAATCGAGAATTTGAGGTGAGCTTGGACACCGGTGAAGTAAAGGAAGACGCCGACTCTGAAGGCTCGCTGCACGCCCTGTTTGAAAAGCTCCAGCTTGTGGGTCGGCTCCTGGCGCTGCCTTGGGCGTGGGTCGATGATGCGGGGGTGGCACTGGTCGTCTAGGGTTGGAGCTCGACATCCTTCGCTGTGTGTGTGCCCCCCGTTGGGGAATTTTTTGGTGAGGGAAAAAGGATGGCACCCCCGAAGAGGAGAGCTGCCCTTGGGAGGTTGCTGCCTGACAGAATGTGTACCCCCCTCGCCTTCTTCCTTTTTTTTTTTGTCAAAAGTGCTTCTCTCCGAATAAGGACGTGGGGTGGGAATTTTTGTTTCCCCCCGTCCCAACTCATCCCTCTCTCTCCCTCTAATTTCGCCTCTTACCCAATTTCTCTGATAAAAAATGGAAAATTGGATTGGATCAATCCGTTGGGGACTGGAGGAGAATCTTCGTTAGTGAAGCAGGAATACGTCCTTGTATTGCGGGATTCTCGTCGGGTGGAAGGCCTTGGCTGATTTTTTTGTCGCCTGTGATCAAGGCTTCTTTCGTTTGTTTTTTTAGATGCATTAGGAGATTGAGTCCCTAGATTTATTTTAACTTTTCAAATTGATCTGTTCTTAAATGAAAATTTAGAAAGTTGTAAATTATTCCTTGAATTTTGGAGTGGTTTTCGATTTAATCCAAAATCAAAATTAAACTAAAAGAAAGTCATAAAAATGCTTAAAAATTCACGAAAGGTTTAAAAGTGACATTGTCGCTTAATGAAAATGTAACTAGAATATTAGTTTCATGTAACTAATTCTTAATTCGAAATCAATTACCTAATCATGTTTAGGGATGATAAGTATTAATCAACGTGTTCAACGATTTTTTTTGTGAAACCATAAGCATGTTTGATAATCTTTAAAATTTAAAGAGCACCGCCAGTTAAGGTTAATCTTAATCTAATCGCATGTGGAGTGTTTTGGGTTAACGACCAATTTGGAAGATCTACAGTTTGCCCCTCCTTACGGGAGAATCTGAAAAGATTTTCTCGCAATGACGTCATAGATACCCCAAATTGTGAACTTGAGGCGTTCTTGGTAGATTTGTACCTTGAGATCTCATCAAGAAAATGTCAATAACAAATGCATCCCCGTGAAGTACGGGGGTAATCAAACATGTACGATTATGACAATCTTGCATGCCCTGTTTTATTTTGATGAAACTTGTAAAGATTGCTTCTGAGCGAGATCAAAAAAGGGCTTCCCAACTTTTCTCACGATTCGCTTTTTTATTTTTTGAAATCCATCTCGGTTAGATTTCAGAATTCCTTTGACTCGGATGCTCATGTACCAGTCGAAGGAGTTTTTGTATAGGTTGTAATGTGGCTTTGGCATAAGGCCTTTTCATCGAGGCTTAAATTTGTCGTTTGAGAGAATGAATCTAAGGACCTCATCGGAAGATTGGACCGCAGAGGTTTCACCGTTCAAACGAATCCTTCATTTTCGGACAGCCCGCCAGTCGAGATATTCTATTGGGGATGAATAGTTAGCCTGCTAGTAAGTGTTGACAATTCGTTTTGGGGATTGTTTTTTCTTGACTTGTTAAGAAAATGACACCTTTGCTCTTGCGACCATCAATGTCGGCCCTGGTACTTCATTTTGCTCGTTTGATTTTCATCTTGCGCTTTGCTTTTGAAGACTTTGGTCTTTGTGCTAACTCTGCTTTTTCTTTGTTGAATCATAGGGATTTATCCTGCTTTCTTTTCTGATAATCTTTTTGGAGATGTTTTGGGCTCCTTGGGAATTTGTATTTCTTGTAGTATTGTTGGGGAAATTCCATCCTTGGGGATAACTTAACTTGCAAGCTTGACTGTTGATTGTGCCTCTTCGCTTGAACCTTGAGGAAGTGTTGCTTCTATGGTCTGTTGCTTCCGGTTTTTAGCTACAAGATCTCCTTTAACCTCAATGTGAGGAGGTCCTTAAACTCGGTGGCAGTATTGTATATAGAAACTTCAACTTTTGCTCAGAAGGGGTTATTAATGGTTGATGTTATGTGTTTAAGTTATAGAAAAAATGCTCGATCTCATCCCAGTTTGAGCATATTTTGTCAGAAGATTCGTTATCTGCCCGGATGTTTGTGTGTGAACCCTCATAGTGTTTGCACTCATCTATCTAGGTAAGTGTTCGCACTTTCATACCCTAGTCATGTTTTTTGAGATTAGACTCGGAACGGCTTCCACCCGACCACCCACGTCGTTGCCTAGGAGTTTGTACCGTATTGTGCGGATGTTCATGTGCCTACATGGTTAACAACGGACATGGACGAAGTTAGCTCATGCACGTTACCTCTCGCTTGGGGAGATTATATAAGATTGAGTATTCGCTGGGGATATGAGATGAATATGTCCATCTCGATGGTCGATCTGGAAGAATATACTTGTATATTCGACTCTTGTTGAGGAATGCGGTAATCGTAACTGACTCCCGCTTGGGGAAATGGATGCACGATTCTAGCTGGGAAAATGAGGGTATGACTCCATATGGGGAATGATAAGAAATTTTGTTAGAGAGTAGTATAGATGATACTCCCTTTCCGTATGGTCATCCTTGGTGACAACAAAGACAATCTTGAAGCTTTGGTTCGAAATTTTCCACCCAACCGCCCGCGCCTTTGTCTGTAATGTAGGATGCTCATGTATCTACACAAGGCAAATGATAAACAACAAGTAAGCTCGTGTAACTTATTTTTCTCGAAGTTTGCTCATGTAACTTATTTCTCTCGAAGTTTGCTCGTGTAACTTCATGTATATCAAAGGTGAAGTAGAGTTTTGATACTTCCCTTTTCTATGTGTTTCGTCATTGCATCTTCGTCCGATAGAATCGAAGGATTGACGAAGATTACTCTTGCCTTGGGTCTGTTATGTAAGGATGCTCATGTACCTATCAAACAAATAGCGGGAAACAAGTGAATTCATGAGCCTTGTTTCTTTAGAGTAAGAATGAAGTTTGCTTATCCAACTTCATTTGTAAGAAAGGTGAAGTAGATTTTTTGGTACTTCCCTTTTGCATGATTGTTTTATCTGTGCGTCTTCGTCCTTAGGAATCGAAGGTTTGATGAAATGACTACCCTGGCTTTGTATCCGTTGTATAGGATTGCTCATGTATCTGTCAAATAGATAACAAGAAAACAAGTGTATTTGTACAATTTGGTTCTTGTTTAGAGTAGAAACAAAATGTGTTTCATGTAATTTCGTTTATAAGAAATGTAAAGTAGTGTTATGGTACTTCCCCTTTTGTGTTTGTTTCGTCAGTGCATCTTCGTCCGTATGAATCGAAGGATTGACAAAATTGCAACAAGACTTTGGCTTGAAGCTTTGCCGCCCTACCACCATCGCCTTTGTCATAGGAGTTTTGCATCATACGTGTGAGAAGCTCTTGTACCTGCTCACGAGACAAAGGACGTAAGGCGAAATAAGCTCATGTAATTTCGCTTAGATTTTGATGAGGAGAGTAATGATGGTGTAATTCTCCCTTTTCATGTTTATTGTCAGTGTTCTTTGCCCCATTTGATTCCTTGGGGATATAAAGAAGTTTGCTGACGAAGGTTGTTCTGAAGTTCTGGTTCGAAGCTTTATTGTTTGTCTTCATTGTCTGCCTAGGGCACTCATGTACCCCTTTCATGTAATTTGTTGTCTTATTGATGACATGTTGCTTTGAAGCTTTGATTCGAAAGTTGTCTTATTGTCATAATAGGACGTTGTTATACCTACACGTAACATGGACAAAAACAAGTAGGTTTATGTGACTTGTTTTTACTGAGAATTATTGATCAATGAATGAATACTCCCTTCATGTATGTCGTTGCTTTGACAACGAAGGCTGTTCAAGATTTTGGCTCGAAACTTTTCTATCTGGCCACCTTCGCCTTCTCGTCTGCCTAGGTTTTTTATGTGCTTATGAGACAAGCCAAATGGCAAATCAAATAAGTTCATGTAACTTGTTTTGCAAAGAAAGCATTTGTTAAGGAACATATACTCCCTTTCATGTTATTTGTTGTTTTGTCAACTAAGAGTTATCCAAGACTGCTCAGTCTCGTCCTAAGATAGCTTGGAGATATGCCCCAGGATCGCTCGGAGATATGCCCCAGGATCGCTCGGAGATATGTCCGTGATCACTCGGAGATTTTCCCCAAGATCGGTCGAGGATTTGCCCTAGGATCGCTCGGAGATTTGCCCCAGGATTGTTCTCGTCTTGTCTTCGTCGTTGTTTTGCCAACAAAGGCTGTTTCGAAACTTTGGCTCGAAACTTTTTCACCCTGCCGCCCTCGCTTTCGTCATCTGTATAGGATGTTCATGTATCTATAAGACAAGGCGAACAGCAAAACAAGTAAGCTCGTGTAACCTTTTTGCGGAGAAAGTATTAGTTAAGGAACGAATACTCCCTTTCATATAGATCGTTGTTTTGGAAACGAAGATTTCTCTAGGATTGTTCGGAGTTTTGCCTGAATATTGCTTGTCTGCTTAGGATGCTCTTGTACTTCCTTTCATGTTGTTATGTTGTTTTGTTGACAATGAAGGATATTTCGAAGCTTTGGCTCGAAACTTTACCATCCTGCCACCCACGCCTTCGTCAACATGCGACGAGGGCTAAGATGAGTGAGTTCATGTAACTCATTTTTTTGCAAATAAGGAAGTACAAATTAAAGAACGAATACTCCCTTTCATGTGTAGTATTATTGAAGAGTGTCTGCATTGAGTGCTTGTGGCACTTTTCTCTGTTAATGTGGTCGTTTTCTTGAAAGGGCGTGCCAAGTCGATTATCCTTGGATGTGCATTGTTGATTGCCCATTGAGGTGGGTCTGGGCGGGTAACTGTCCTCTCATGTGGTGGGCCATGGATGAGCTTGATGGGAGTTACCCCAGTCCGAGTACGCGTCATCGTTAGGTAGATTGCATGTTTTTTTTTGTGTAGGGTGAAGCTGTTATGTAAGCGTTGCCCCAGACGATTCATCTTGTACTGTGAGATAAAGTATATGCCCCGGTGTTGGCGGTTTGAATATCAGTGGCCCTGCCAGACATCTCTTTCTTGAGTTGTTGGAAGGCGGGTAACGCAAATGGGAGCTTATGATGCCGGTCGCGCTATGTATTTGCCGTCTCTTGAAGAATCTGGTCCATGTTCATGTTTTTTTTGTGGGGATGCTTTGGATCTGGCGTTTGTCGAATTCTTGTTATCGAAGAAACAATGAGGTTGAATCTCCGTAGACGTCGAGTAATCGTATTTGAAGGTTGATTGATTGCAGGTGTCCTAATATCGTGAGGTCGTTGTGAAGGCCGAGGTTTGCCCCTTATGCTAGATTGTATTGTTGGCATGGTGAAGAAAGCCGACGACGAGATGTAAGCTAGAGGATCTCTCATGTGACTTTTCTCAGGATTGTCGATGTCGATGGTGAGAGTTTGAGAAGTAGATTGAAAGACTGCCCCATGTTGAGGATCGATGCTTGGGTTGTATGCTGGGGGATCGTCAGTATCTGGAATGAAAGTTTTCGTTGGTGCCGAGGTTGTGCCGACTAATGATGTAGTGTGATCGCTTCTGTTTCCTTGGAGCGGGGTTGTTGGATCAGTAGGGGCGTGATGTTCCCAGTGTGTCCGATCATAGCATGTCCGCGAACAGGGCTCATCATTAGCTGCGATGTTGACTGATGTTGGCTGGTGAGATGTAACATCCTTGGGGTGTTCACGTTGTTGTAGATTCAACTTTGAACTTTGGTAGCCGTTGGGTGATCTTTGGTATTCGTGTTTGGCTTTGTACTTTGGTATCTGTTGATAACACTTTGGGCTCATGTCGTTGGACACACGGCTTTGGACCTTGGTAGTCGTAATTGAAACTTTGGTCTTCAGGTGTTAGATGTTCGACTTTGGGCCTTGGTAGTCGTCGATGAATCATTGGCATTCCAGTGCTTGTAGATTTGTAATGTCACGCCTTGTCCCTAGTCCAGTTCGAGGAGCCATGTTGGAGAATTAAACCTCGAAAGGAAAGTAGAGAGAATGTTTGGATTAGTATCATGCAACAGTGTAATCGATGCATGATAAATTTGTGATGATACTTAATCGCACTAGTATATACAGAAAAGTATGCATTCTTGTGTTTGTACTTAATCGGAAAACCAGAGTAGGATTTGGAGATTCCTAATTACTAACTCTTACATCTAAACATGTGAAAATGTGGCGTTTGCTCCAAAAGTTTGCTTTTAGTTAACGGGTGTTGGACCCGATCCGGGCATGACTACGGACTTTGATGAAATCCTATTTGTTGTGGATATGCGCATCTCGTTTATTTGATGTAGTTTACGGCTGGGTGTAGGCTATTTTATATCCTATGGTATGTTGATTGATATGACCATATATTATACAGATTATGATTATTTACGGCTAGGTCCCTTCCCCTGTCCTTCAGACTTTTATTTATGAAAGGGCAAAAATGACCTTTCATGAGGAAACCCTATATTATGTTTCATGTATCTGGGTTAATCATCCAGTCAGTCAGACCGTCAGTTTCTTTGGCCTCCTCCATCGAGAGCAGCCATACGGGAAGGAAAGGAGAAGAAGATCTACACCTCAGGTTTCTCTCCTCAAGTTTACGGTATGGCGAACATGGTGAATACGAGTACGTTTTCTTTTTCCTTGATCTTTCTTAGTGACCGTAAACCAGCGTAATCGATCCAGCCTTCCACTGTTTTCTTTGTTTGTTGTTTCTCTATTTGTGTGAATTTCTCACAAACAGTAAAAGACTACCACTACACACAACCTCGAATTAATTTGTAAAGGCGGTAAAACTTTGACCCACTGCTAGAGAAAGAAAAATTGAACGAGCAAGATTGGAGGTCGGATTGTACGAAAACATAGTTGAATGAAACCAGTCTCCATAGCTCGGTCTCTACAAAGGGAGCGCGATACATTATCCATCCACTATCGGAATCGAGAGCGGACCCCTCCACTCTAAGGACACAGCAAGGGCTTGGCCTTAGCCAAACAAACACGGTCCACAAAAGAAGGAAGAGGAAATGTGTGTGACAGTGTATTAATTGCGTCGGCTAATAATCGTTCAACCGCTAATATAGAACAAGGAAGGCATCGGGGGAATATTCCTTTCGTTGTTGCTGCCGGTTCCCCAATTCCCCAAGCAATTGCTACCGCCGCCCAGCCCGTCAACACTCTCCTTCCACTTTTGTTCCTTTTTTCTTTAATTAAATTAATAGGCAGGTTAGGGGGAAGGAAACCTAAATCCCAATTGCCCAAGAAAAAACGAAGATCGACTCGGATATGAGAAAGATGAAAACTGGAATGAACGAAGGAAGGAAGAAGATTTATCCTACTAGCCACACCTTCCGATCACAGTTCACATCACAATATAAAACGAAATTAAACAAAATTAAATCAAACAAGCAAATCTCAAACACTCGGATCACCAAACGATATTGGTGATATTTTACGATCTCTCAAATACAAACTCGGTCCTAAATCGAAGTACAGTTGCTCTGATACCACATGTAAGATAATCTAATCTAATCCAGGATCATCATAATCGAATTAAAGACACGAAAAGTGCGAAAACAGAGTTACGTACCTAGCGTTAATATACTTCTATAATAATCCGATTATCAAGTGTTTAGCGCGATCTTTGTTCCAGTACATTAGCCAAAGATATCAGCAAAACACAGGGAGAAGTCGGTGATCTGGGTCTTCCTTTTTTTGACTAGCCGACGGCCGATGGAGCACTCTATTAGGGTTAGAACAAGCGGAATACGGGAGCTAGCACCTGTAAATATAAGGTGTGACGAGCCCTTCCATCAGTGGCTTACGCCAACACATCGGGCCTACACCGAATGCCGTCCAGTCCACATCAATCACAAACCGAGATGCTGCAAAAGCTCAAATAAAAGATCACCTAAACTGTACGAGCTATCATGCATTGTCTCGTATATCGTAATACAATCTGTTTTATAAAAACTGAATTCAATAATTGATTATACCTAATAAGAATTTTATAAAAACAAAATAAAATCATAAAAGGTAAAATTAGTTGAACCGCATACATCAAATGGTTTACGGTGACAACATGTTCGCGCACGGAACGGATCACGTCGGAAATATTTGGCAATGGACTCACAGTAGTTGTATTGTGGTCGCCAGTAAGAAGATGCACTAACTTTATACAGAAATAATGCAAGTCTTACAATCTTTAGAGAATTAAAAGAAAAGGGCTTACAGCCATAAAAAGGGAAAAAGGGAAACGGTGGTGACGATGTGGGATCTTGTAGCGGCGGAGAGCACGTGACGAAGGCCTTGGAAGCTCGCTCCGTCTGTGGTGGTTGCTGGCGGAAGGTCGTGACGAAGGCCTTGGAAGCTCGCTTCGTCGGAGGTGGTCGCTGGCGAAGAGTTGTGACGAAGGCCCTACGAGCTCACTCCGTCGGCGGTGTCGCTGGCGGGAGTTGACGGCAAAGGCCCTACGAGCTCACTCTGCCGGTGGAAGGGGAGTTGACCTATAAACCGGGTCGGGGTATCTAATTCCTAAGGTTGACGAACAAACTTCAGAGTTTTGGCTGTGTATGGTCGTGTCCTGTCTTGAAAAATTCCTCTGCTATTTATAGAGGACCTGTACGTGATTAACACGTAACAGATAGTTCGTTTTTGCAGATCGTGTTATAGACCGTGATCCCTAATATCGTGGGAGTGTCTCAACAACCCCCTTGATATATGGGATCACGTTCCTGGATATTTAAGATCAGTTACGATCTTTAACAAACGTGATTGAAAATGAATAAATTTATTTCAACCTTGTCGACTTGACTGATCTGTGCGGACTACAATCGACTTGGTTAATTTATCCAGAATTCCATCGACTTGACCCTACTAGTAGGCCTAGCTACTGTTGGTTACCTTGTTTGACTTTGAACACCATACCCTTTCGTTGTGAGTCGACCTAGTCGACCCCGTTCATGAGTCGACTTAGTCGACTTCGTCGCAAGTCGACCTAGTCGACTTCGTCATAAGTCGACCTAGTCGACTTCGTCATGGGTCGGCCTAAACGGTTGCATCTTGGGTCGACTCGGAGTGTGACTTGAGTGCTTACTGGGTTTCCACTCTAGGCCCAGGCCCAAAATTATTTGCCATGTCAACATAAGCCCCGCTTTTATGCTGGGTTGGCTATGCCGACTCAGCAGAAATCATACCCTATATAAAGGAGAGTCATCATTCTTTTCCCGCACTTTTCTTCCTTGTTCAACATTTCTCCATCTTCTCCAAGAAAACAGAAACCCTTCCCAGGAAACCCTTCGTCTTCCCTCACTAAAAACTCCTCCGATCCTCAAAAAGATGTCGACTTTCAAGTCTTTTTAGTTCCATAATCTGCGTGCGGGGCCAACCGGACCCGTTCCGGTCGCGGAGGAACAGGGATCGGGCGTCACTCTCGGACCTATCTTGCCGGAGCATCTTTTCCCGGGGACGGTGCCGCTCAACTATCTCGTCACTGAGAAGCCCATCCCGATTTGCCATCCCGACTTCGTCGATCCCCTCCACTGGGAAGGTCAGGGATCCTTCCTGTGTTTTCCCTCTGCCTCTAAGTCTGAGATGGTAGACTGGCTTGAGATGTGGGAGGAGCATTTTACAGAGAGGTTTAGGACTCAGAAGATTTTGAGATTCTTTAGGATGTCCGTGGCAGATAAGAACTGTGACCCTAGGGTTTGTTCGGCCATGCTGCCTTTTTGGAACTCTGCTGTCAACTGCTTCTATTTCCCGGAAGGTCCCATGTCTGTTACATTGGCAGATGTGAAGATTTTGACCAGGTGCAAAGTCAATGGCCTCCCTGTTCGACAACACTCTCAGGCAGGTGATATTAATCCCAAGGGCGCCCTTCAGTACATGGAGGTGGTGAGCAGGCACCTGAAAGTGGCCTCAGCAGGCAAGAGGTCAGATGAGAAGTTGTCGACCGAAGGTTTTGGCGCCCGGGAAGAGGTCGAGTTTCTCAGCACCTGGTTGAGCAAGTTTGTTTATTGCTTCCCTGGGAAGAAGGTTAGCCACACTTCTTATGCGGTGGCCAATTTTCTGAGGGAGACCAATGAAGAAATCTCCTGGGGCCCCTTCATCTTGGGTCTCCTTTACCATGATCTGGACAGAGCAACGACTCAAATCAAGCCATTTCCAAAACATCCAGCGGGAGGGTTGCTCTGGTTAGTTCATCTCTGGTCAGCCATGTGGATGCCAGGATTGACTGGGTTCAAGGGCCCTTCTTCGCCCCTCGAATCCTCCTATTATGGGGAGACCATCTTGGATCAGTGCTGCCAGCGGAAGGATCAATGGCTTATGACGTCGATCACTGGCCACATGAAGCACATAGTCGACTTCGGCAGGGTAGATCGACGCAACTGGGCACCCTTTCCAGGCGGCAAGACATTTGCTCAGGAAATTAATCTTCAAGCTGCTCGTGGCTTCTGGAATGGGGTATTGACCCGCAGAGATCTGCCAGTTATCTTCGACGGCTACCTGACCTTTGAAGTCTATAACCCTCAGCTGTGTGCAAGGCAGTTTGGGTTTATCCAGGGTGTAGCAGTTCCACTTGCTGACCCTACCGGCGGCTTGTGCGGGGACAGGGCGAAGAGGATTGCGTGCAAGTCAATCGACCCGAAGACCCTCGACTTGCTCAATCGCAAGGCGCAGCTCTCCCAGATGGAATTCCCATCTGATACTTCTGCCTGTTTCGCCACACAGTGCTTTACTGTGCTGTGGTCGGCTACTTATGAAGAGCTGCGGGCCCTGATGCATTTCTTGGAGGTTTCCAAGGAGCCTGATTTTTACGTAGATGAAGCGCACATCAAAGCAAGAGGTAAAGACTTAGCTTTACTCTAAAAGTATTGGTTTCTTAATATTTAATTATAAGCTTTCTCCTTCTCAGGATCAGCGCTTCCTCGGGCCCCTGGAAAACCTAAGCCTAAAGCCCCCCTTGCTCCTGCTCCTTCCAGACTCAAGTTGACTAGCAAGGGGAAGGCTAAAGTCGCGAGCCCCAGGGAAACAGCCGCAGGTGACCCCTCTAAGGCTCGATCTAAAAACGCTCCAAAGCGCAAGGCGGCCGAAGAAGAAGATCTTGAGGAGATGCCTCTATCCCTGAGGAAGAGGCTGGTGAAGGTGGCGACTTCCTCTCGGAGGTCGCAAAATATTGCAGCGGCGACCCCATCCAGGTCGCCAACTACAGCAACGGCGACCCCATCCAGGTTGCCAACCGCTTCAGCGGCGACCTCATTTACCAGGGCACCGGCTGTGGTGCCAGTGTCTTCTGCTGTAGTCGACGCTCCACAACAACCGGCCGCAGAGGTAAGACTTTGATGACTCCAGTTTTTTTTGTTTTTAGTTTTCATATCTGACCCACACCATATTGTCTAGGGAGAGGCTTCAGACAAGGATGACCAACAGCTTATCTCCCACAGCTTGGGCCAAAGTTCAAAGGCTTCGATTGCCAAGGTAAGTTTAGCTCTCAGCTGGTGTATCCTTACCTTAGTTCATATATAGACTTCTGGTTTTGCGTCATACTTTGTTTTAGGAACAGCAAATCCCCGAGGCCTTGGTTCAAGAAGAACAGGCTGTCACGATCCCGGTCGAGTTATCGACTCGGTCGACTCGTGAGGAGGAAGGCCAAACTATTCCTTCTCCAGTTCAAACTCCTACACCAGGGATGGTATGTGTTCTTAAACAGAACATAATATTACTATTGTGATCTTGATTGAGGCATTTATATCTTTCCTTATAGGCTCGTCCGAAGAGGGTGAAGGTGACTGCTTGTCGACAGAAGATTCCCACTCCTCCTTCTTCTTCGGATGAGAGCTCTGGGGACAGATCGCCTCCAGAGGTAAGTGCTCGATCGCACGAGGTCGTTGACCCTTTTTCTTTTAAGGTATTGTTTAACAACATTTTGCCTCTTATTCTTCAGGATCCTGCTGCGGCGACTTCTAAGTCGACCGAAGACCCGTGGGTGAAGCTTCACGAAGATATCGAAGAACTCTGCCAACTTCTGCTCATCGACCCCTTAGGCGTCAACGAATTTAGGAGGATGCAGAAGCTGTTAAAGAGGATCGAGACATCCCCTCGGGTTACTGACGAAATATTGGGGGCCTGCAAGAGCTTCAGGTCGACGTACTGGACCCGTTGGAGGGATTACTACGCCGACCTGCTCACCTCGGACTCGACTGACTCGAAGATTCAGTCGATCAATGAAGCTCGAGGGCAGGCCTCTAAAGCTGCACAGGACGCCCGCCAACGTTTGGTCGACGTGCAAGAGAAGCTGACCGAGGCAGAGAGACAGATAGAGTTCTACACGAACCTCAAGAATGACCTGACTCGGCAGCTTGCGTCGATCAACACTCAAGAAATCGAGGAGCTGGAGGCCAATGCTGAGAAGGATAGGGAAAAGGTCGTCGACCTTTATGCCCAGCGAAACAAGGTGAACGCGAAGCGACGAGCTCGTAAATCCCTTGTCCTTGATTTCAAAGAGGTTGGCGGGTTATGGAGATTAGATTCGTAACCAAAGAACAATGCAATTCCATTGTTTTTGTTTTACTGAATAAACCAAGTTCCTTGTGTCCCAAATGAATTCTTGCCCACTACGCTCGATTCACTCTTCCAGACAGCGTTACTGAAGCCTAGCGTGATTTCTTAGGAATTAAGTGTTTCCCAAATTAACGGAGTCCTTCGTCTTAGGATTTTATGGTGAGCTTCCCAGATAGTTGGGCGATAGGGTTTGAGATATTTACCATTAACCTTGAATGGATGTCTGACCCCACTTCTCGTCATAAGCCTATAGCTATTAGATGAGTATGTTTCACATACCTCATGTGGACCTTCCCAATTAGGGGACCATTTACCCAAAATTTGGTCTTTCGATTTAAGGGGTAGCACCATCTTCCAAACTAAGTCGCCCACTTTAAAGTGCTTATGGACAACCTTTTTGTTATAATGCCTAGCAATCCTTTGTTTATGCACCTCGAGTCGGTCTATTACATCAAGTCGCTTCTTCTCTAATTCGTCCAAAGCGAGGTACATTGCCTCGTCTTGTAAATCAGGATGAGTCACCCTGAGCGACTTGTATCGAACCTCAATAGGTAGGACGGCGTCTTGCCCATATACTAGTGAAAAAGGGGTTTCCCCTGTGCTTTCTCTCTTAGTAACTCTTAAAGCCCACAAAGTGTCTTGTAATAGTTGGTGCCATTCTCTTGGATTTGCGCCAACCATTTTCTGAATATTGTTCTTTATGAGTTTATTGGTAGCTTCAGCCTGTCCATTCGCCTGAGGATAATAAGGTGTTGAGTTGGTGATCGAGAAACCAAACTCCGTAGCGAATTCTTGCATTTTCTCATTATTGAAAGCGGTGCCATTGTCCACTACAATATTCTGGGGAATTCCAAATCTATAGATGATAGATGATTTAAGAAAATCGATCACTTCTTTGTGATCGATCTTCTTATATACCTGAGCCTTGACCCATTTAGTAAAATAATCGGTGGCGACTAGAATATAGGCGTCACCTTTACTTGAGTGCGGATGGATTTCCCCGATTATATCTAAAGCCCAAGACCTAAATGGCCAAGGCTTGACGACTGAGACTAAGTCGGACGCTGGGGCACTTGTCACCGGACCATGTTTTTGACACTATTGGCATCCCCTAGCCATTTCTATGCAGTTCTTTAGCATTGATGGCCAGTAAAAACCATGTCTTTGGATAGTCCAAGACATTTTGGTGCCAGATTGGTGAGACCCGCATAAACCCTGGTGAGTCTCCAACATAATTGGAGTCGCTTCGTCTAAGTCGACGCACCTTAGTAGGACTCCTTCTTTGGTCTTTCTGTAAAGTACCCCATCTATAAGGGTGTACGACAAAGCCTGAGTCTTGATTCTTTGGCTCGCCTTTTGTGTTGGGTCGGAGAGGAAGTCGGTGATTGGCCTCCTCCAATCCTTATCGCTTGTCATTATGTCCAGAGTGAACGCGTCGCCTTGGGGAGCTAGGTGGGAAACTATTTCTGGGATACAATCGCTTCCTCTTTTGGCCTTGTATCCTGAAGCCTTTTGGGCTAAGTCGTTAGCGATGGTATTTTCCCCTCGACCTACAAAGAAGAAAGTGATCGCTTCAAATCGCTCGACCAGTTTGCGGGCGACTTGATGATAGGGTGTGAGTTTCTCCTGGCATATAGAAGTTCCATTCATCTGGTTAATCACCAGCTGAGAATCCCCCATCACTGTGGCTTTCTTGGCTCCCAGAGTTAATAATTCCTTCAGGAGCGTGATCAAAGCTTCATATTCAGTCTCATTGTTGGTGTGATCTGCTGTCAAGCGATACGCTAGACGAATGTCTTTCCCTAATGGCGAAAGTATGCGAAGGCCTATTCCTACGCCGGATTTCGCCGAAGATCCGTCAAACCAACCCTGCCAGATGTCCTCAAGGGATTCTTCTTGGTCAATCGATACAGATGGATCGTGACTCACCAAGAAATCGGCCAGAGCCTGTCCTTTCACCGACTGTTGGGATTTGAACCGTAGATCATACGCGGATAGCACTAAACTCCATTTACTAATTCTCCCAGTCAAAAGGGGACTTTCGAAAAAGTACTTTATGACTGGAGACTTGGTAATGACATGAACCTCTTGGGATCCAATATAACGTCTCAGCTTAGTAACAGCATAAAAGACTGACAGGCATAACTTCTCCTTAATTGTATAGCGCTTTTCTGTAGCAGTCAGTTGTCTTGACAAATAGTAAACCGCTCTCTCAGTTTTGTCTCCGCCTCTTGGGCTAACATGGCACCGATGACTGATTCAGTCGCTGCCACGTAAAGCAGATAGGGCTTTCCTATCCGAGGAGGGGCAAGCACAGGCGGCTTCATTAAATACTCCTTTAAGCCTTCAAATGCTTTTTGGTGTTCGTCGCTCCACACAAAATTTCCCTTCGCCTTTAGTAAAGTCGAAAAAACTTCTGTCCGTCCAGCGACGTTACCAATAAATCGCCTTAGATAATTGACCCTTCCTAAGAAAGCCTGTAACTGCTTCTTATTACTCGGAGGGTTCAATCTTTGAATGGCATTCACTTTGTTCTGGTCGACTTCTATGCCACGTTGATGGACTAGGAACCCTAGGAAATGTCCTGCTCTGACTCCGAAGGCACATTTGAGAGGGTTTAGTTTGAGCTGATGCTTTCTCATTTGAATGAAAGCATTTCTAAGGTCATTAACATGTGACTTCTCATCTTGCGACTTGACCACTATATCGTCTATGTATACTTCGACTGTTTTGTTAATCGAGGCATCAAATATAGCGTTCATGGCTCGTTGGTAGGTTGCCCCAGCGTTTTTGAGTCCGAATGGCATGACTACCCATTCGAAAATGCCTAAGGGACACCTGAACGCAGTTTTATGGATATCCTCCTCAGCTAGGAAGATTTGGTTATATCCTGAGAAACCATCCATGAAGGACATAATTTGGTGCCCTGCAGTCTTGTCGACTAAGTCGTCTGCGATAGGCATGGGGTACTCATCCTTTGGAGTGGCACGATTCAAGTCTCTGAAGTCGATGCAAACTCTAATCTTACCATTCTTCTTAATGACAGGAACTATACTGGATATCCATTCGGTGTACCTCGATGTCCTTATATATCCAGCTTTAAAGAGCTTCTTGACTTCCTCGAATACTGCTTGAGTGACTTCATGAGTCATTCTCCTCGGCGCCTGTTGGACTGGTTTAAATCCCGTTTTGATTGGTAACTTGTGTTCCACAAGTCGGCGATCTAGGCCAGGCATCTCAGTGTAATCCCAAGCGAAACAGTCTTTAAACTCTTCTAGAGTAGCTTTGATAGAATTGAAAAGTTCTTTATTCATTGAGGAACTGATGAAAACAATTCGAGGGCTTGATGCCTCGCCTAAATTGACGCCTACGAGTGAGTCACATGGCATCATCAGTGACTCACGACTCTGGACACCACCTAAATCGGTGTCAACGTTATTACATGACCTAGCTTCGAGATTGATGTTGCCTATTTGGCATCCTACTTTCCTAGACATCCTAACATGCTTCTGAAGTCGCTGTAGGATATCAGCGACTGCATGACCTTTCTCCTCACTGTCCATACATCCCTTCGTGTAGGAGTCTATCGGGCTCCAACTCCGTCGCAGTGCTCTCTTGGCTCTTAGGCGCTTCTCCCTTGTTGCCGCTTGGGCTGTTGTTCGTCTCGCCTCCATCCTTGGTCGTGACTACCTCCTGCAGGACCTCGTCTATGTCCTTGTCTGTGAAGTCGGGCCCCCATCCTGTTGGCACAATCGGTCCTTCGTCGGGCTTGGGGTGAGAGGTGCCATAGCTTACGATGAAGTCGAACTTCCCAGAAGGTTCACCTAAGGGTCCGACTGTGGGGTCTCCCAGCTTGTAGCGCTGGTCCAGAGTAAGGTCCTTGATTGTCTTACACGTCTCTGTATGCAAAATACCCTTGTCACAACAGGAGTATTCATCAGCCTTAACGATTTCTATTTCGGAGTCAAGCCATAAGATTAACTCCCTATGCAAAGTAGATGGAATCGCGGCGGCCTTATGAAGCCAATCGCGTCCTAAAAGCGCATTAAATGAAGGGGCTATATCAATTACAAAGAAAGCAGTTTCCTGCTCGTGTCTCCCGACGCCTAGGCGCACGGAGCATATGCCCAGGCACTCGGATTTTCGCCCATTAAAGCCACTTACAGCTACGTCGGTTCGCACCAACTCGCTAGGCTTGTACCCAAGTAATCTAAACTTGGCAAGGGGAAGAACATTGACAGTGGCGCCATTGTCTATTAAGACTCGGCCCACTAAGACACCATCAAAGGTGGCTGAGATGTACAGCGAATGCATATGCTGTTTCATGCGATCTGATGGTTTCCTCAACCAGTGCAGAGGGAAGCCAGAAGGAAATGTAGTGACTTTAGAGTCGAGAGTTTTACCTTCCGGTGCCTCCGACTTGTTGTTGCAGGCGAACTCCGCAGGGAGGGTAAGAGCGTTACAGCTCACGAGGGGCCCTTGCTCTGCGTTGAAGTCGCAGGGCTTATCTCCTCGTAGAGGAGTGTAGTCGAAGCTCGAGCCTGGGTCTTCCGAGTAGTCAGTAGACTCGACCCGCTTGGGCTCTGCGACTTGTTTCCCTGTGGCGTGGTTCCCGCTAAAGGGTGGCATCACAGGGGTCATTCTTGGCTTCTTCTGGGCGTGACTTAGACGCTTTTCTTTTCTCTTTTGAGCCCTCACGGGAAGCGTAACCTTCCTTTCCGCCTTCTGCCATTGAGACGAAGGGTTAAGCGCTTTGACAAACCTTGGTTTCTTAGAACCAAAAGGAAGTCGACTTACCTCCACAAACCTTCCGTCGGCTGGGTCATATCCTACCTGCACAGGGTTATCTGCTGGCCTATTCGAAGAGGGCTTGTTAGGGTTCGAATTACCTGAGCCCTCAGGACGGACTGCCTTCACCAGCATCTCCCCTTTTGCGGATAAGTCGACGAGCCGCAAGAAGTAGTTAACGCAGCATGCTGTGCAGAGCTGGGTGATGAGTATGCGGTTGTGAGCGATCAGCTTGCACTTTTGGCACAGCAGCTTTTCGTCCAGGAACTGGGCAATGGGTGGCCCCCTCCGTAGTTCCTGAGGATCAACTGACTGCGACGCGTAGCGGGGCCTGCGATTCACGACCTGCTGAGGATGGTCCGCTTCCTTATGCTCCTCTACCGGTCTAATCTCCTTGGCAGGGGCAGTTCTAGTGTACCCCTGTTTGATGACCCTTTGGCCAGACGAGTCCATGAACTTCAGTCGCCGTGCCGGGCGTTCTGTTCCTCGGGCGACTGCCTCTCCATTCCCCTTGTGACCCTGGGGGCCTCCTCTTCCTCCTCGCAAGGCTAATCGGCGATCTGCGCTAGGAGGGCTTTTGAGGGCGTGAGAAGATCCTCGGGGAGTGTTCAGCGACATTGCTGCTTCCTCGAACGGGGTCAAGTCGTACCACTCCTCCGTCTTGCTGTCCAATAGGTATTTCTTGAACGTGTGGCACTGATCCGTAGTATGAGTGTCGTTCAAGTGCCAGTGGCATAGCCACTTCTCCCTTCCTTTGGGCAGAATGAAGACCCCACGCTCAGCCAGTCGCTTCATCAGGGCATTAGCCACCAAAGTCTCGCCGGTTGCTTGTAAGTCCTGCGAGGGTACAGAAGAGTCGTTAATAACTTCTAAGAGATTAACCTCAGCATCAAATATGTCAAACGTGTGAATGGCGACTTCATCCCCGAATGGATTATCATCCACCACGGCGACTTCGTCGACCTCGGGAAAACGGAGCTCTTTAGACTCTATTAAATCCTGGATGATATTTCTAAAGGACAAACAGTCCTTGGTAGCATGGGTGAAGGACCCATGCCACTTGCAGTAATTCCTATTCTTTTCCCTCTCTGTCTGAGGGACTCGATGGCCAGGCTTAAGCCTAATCCTTTTCCTTTGATAAAGCCAGTCGAATATAGCGTCGACTTTATCCGTGTCGAAGGAATATTTTCTTTCCTCGGCATTCTTTTGGGATGCCTTAGCTTTAGAATTCTTCTTAGTCAGGGGATCGCATATAGTCGACTCCCCCTTGACAAATTCCGCCACGTCGACTTCATAAGTGTCGACTTGGTAGGCTCGAGTCAGCTGGCCTTCCTCTGTAAGGAGCTGATAATACTCAGTAGCCCTCCTTGCTAAGTCATACAGGTCAGCAAAGCGCTCGCCCTGCAGCTTTTTCCGGAACGGGATAGTCAATGCATTTAATGCGAGAAGTAATTGATCCTTCTCCGGTACGGGGGGGCTACACCGTAGTAGGGCCTTCCTGAGTTTCATTAGAAACTGCCCTGGGTGTTCTCCGTTAGCCTGCTTAAGGCGCATTACCTCAAACATCGACATGGGGGTGTCCAGTCGAGCAAAGGTCTTAACGAACATAGACTGCATCTGAGTCCACGAGGCTACTGACCCTGGCGGCAAACTCGCATACCACGTAAAGGCATCTCCCGTTAACGAGTTAGGGAAGAGCTTCAGTTTCCAAAAGTCGTTCCCAGCCGCCTCACCAAGTTGGTGAGTGAAGCGAGCGACATGCTCGAGTGGGTCATTTCATCTTCACCCGAAAAACGAGTAAAGTCGGGGACCTTATAACCTCTAGGTAAAGGGAAATCCCTGTCGACATATGCAGGATAGGGAGACCTGTACAAACAGGCATCGTCTCGCCGGGGTATTCCGGGGACGACTTGCTCTATAACCTGAGTTATGGCCTCCCTCAAGTCTGGGGGCACACCGCCTACTGGGGCCTGCGCTGGAGGTCGAGTCGACCTTATCGGGCTGTACGGAGATCTTTCCCCCATTGCCTGATTCGCTGGATTCCTCATGTAGAAAGAAGGCTCCTCCCGAAAGTTTCCACCTCGGGATCCAAGCTCATAGGGGTCTCCAGTCGCGTCGATTACAGGTTCTTTTCCAGGGCGATGAGACGGAATAAAATCCTTCCCTCGATCTGTTTCCTCTTGAAAGTCCTCTGCTTCATTCCAATACGTATTCGTTGGTCGATTACGTGAAGAAGAGGGTCGACCAGGGGGAACCAGATTCCCGGGTTCGAAAAGAGCGTTTGTCCCTTATCTCAGATTGCTCAAAAGTCACGTTACGTGGCCCTTGAGCAGTCCGTCGAGCGTCTGTCATGAACGTAGACTCCCTAAAGGGGGTTTCTCTCATATGACGTCTTACTCTTTCCTCGTTTCTCGGGCTAGAAAGACGCCCTATTAGAGTTTGGACATCCATTAGAATACCCTTCATATCAGTCAACTCCTGACGCACATCCCCCAGTTCCTTGTGGAACTCCAGTCTTGAAATAAATTCGGACGGGGTATGTGAATCAAAGGTGGACTGGTTTGTAGCTGCCTGGCCTCCTAGGGCCGGCGCTGGCAAGTCCATTCCCGGAGGAAGTTCTGACTGGTTTGTAGCTGCCTGGCCTCCTAGGGCCGGCGCTTGCAAGCTCATTCCCGGAGGAAGTTCTGACTGGTTTTCCCCATTTAAAGGATTCTGAAACTCATGGGCAGTAGTACTTCGAGTATTTCTCGGCATGTTCTCCCACTGTGGTCGCCAAAAACGTGTTCGCGCACGGAACGGATCATGTCGGAAATATTTGGCAATGGACTCACAGTAGTTGTATTGTGGTCGCCAGTAAGAAGATGCACTAACTTTATACAGAAATAATGCAAGTCTTACAATCTTTAGAGAATTAAAAGAAAAGGGCTTACAGCCATAAAAGGGAAAAAGGGAAACGGTGGTGACGATGTGGGATCTTGTAGCGGCGGAGAGCACGTGACGAAGGCCTTGGAAGCTCGCTCCGTCTGTGGTGGTTGCTGGCGGAAGGTCGTGACGAAGGCCTTGGAAGCTCGCTTCGTCGGAGGTGGTCGCTGGCGGAGAGTTGTGACGAAGGCCCTACGAGCTCACTCGTCGGTGGTGTCGCTGGCGGGAGTTGACGGCAAAGGCCCTACGAGCTCACTCTACCGGTGGAAGGGGAGTTGACCTATAAACCGGGTCGGGGTATCTAATTCCTAAGGTTGACGAACAAACTTCAGAGTTTTGGCTGTGTATGGTCGTGTCCTGTCTTGAAAAATTCCTCTGCTATTTATAGAGGACCTGTACGTGATTAACACGTAACAGATAGTTCGTTTTCGCAGATCGTGTTATAGACTGTGATCCCTAATATCGTGGGAGTGTCTCAACAACCCCCTTGATATATGGGATCACGTTCCTGGATATTTAAGATCAGTTACGATCTTTAACAAACGTGATTGAAAATGAATAAATTTATTTCAACCTTGTCGACTTGACTGATCTGTGCGGACTACAATCGACTTGGTTAATTTATCCAGAATTCCATCGACTTGACCCTACTAGTAGGCCTAGCTACTGTTGGGTTACCTTGTTTGACTTTGATCACCATACTCTTTCGTTGTGAGTCGACCTAGTCGACCCCGTTCATGAGTCGACTTAGTCGACTTCGTCGCAAGTCGACCTAGTCGACTTCGTCATAAGTCGACCTAGTCGACTTCGTCATGGGTCGGCCTAAACGATTGCATCTTGGGTCGACTCGGAGTGTGACTTGAGTGCTTACTGGGTTTCCACTCTAGGCCCAGGCCCAAAATTATTTGCCATGTCAACACAACACAAGATTTATGGGACCCGTCGCAGAAGTCCTAGTCAATTTCGTGTTGTTCTTTGTGATAATGGCTGGTGGTCATCCCCAGGTGCCGTGGTCTGTGGTGTGGTCCCATTTACGTCGTAATGCAAATACAAAAATGATCATGGAATGCAACTCCCGTTTGTAATTCAAAAGGGCTGTTTGTCAGTGACTTTCGGGTGTATATATCAAATTATGCTAGCCTTTGCCCATATGCCAACTGCGTCTGGATAGCTTTTCTCACCAACTTTGGAAATGGTCGGTCACGTGGCACATGTAATTTTCAGCTATGTCTCATCCACCCCAAAATTATAACACCAAAGAGACTCGTAACTTTCCTGCCTTAAAAATCAATTTCAAAATGAGATAGAAGAAGGAAATGGATCCAGAGACTAAAATATTTTGGGGAGTTGCAATATGTTTTTAGGAGGGGTAAAACACAATGACAGAAAGTATTCCCTCTTGAGACAGTGCACAGAGTGAGTGATATGGATCCAATGACTCGAAGCTCAGAGCACCAAAGACCAGCAGCCCCTGCGAACAGAACAACATACACCCGATTGTTGTTTTTCCTGCGAATGGTCCTCCAAGACAGAACTGACAAATAACAAGTTGTAGAATTCGATCCTAGACATTGATCAGGAATATTTATTCGCAAATGGCATACAGAAGCACTGTGAACAAGGTATTTATGTGTGCCAAGTGAATTATTGATGTAGGAGCTGGTCGTCCGAATCAAAGAACGGATGTATCCCGGGATAGGCATTGTCCTGGTGACACTGCGGCATGTAAGGAGGAGGATCCTTGATGCTGGTCTCATCAGTGTCGCCATTTTTCACGATGAAGACAGAATTCATGCCCCAAGTGTAATGTTTGTCCAAGTGACAATGCCACAGCCACACCCCTACAGCAACATGCCAAACAGAATTGGTATCGAGTCGGTGTTGTAATTCAAAATATGAGAGGAATTTACCTGGATTATCTGCTCTAAATCTGATGGCCAGCCATCCATCCTTGGGCACGGAGGCTGTGTTCTGGAAAGGTGGGTCGACCAGATTGAAGGTTGCGGGATCTGTCACGTTGTTGTAGATCCCATGACCTATCCCAACCACATAGAAGCTGTGGCCATGGAGATGCATCGGGTGATCCATCGATGAGTTCAGAAGGTCGGTCCCCTGGAATACAATCTCCACCTCCTCATTGTATTCCAGGACCTTCACCCTTGTCCCCCTCTTAGTGTTGCCCATTGCTCCAGGCAAGTTTTCTTGCGTGAAGTTGAAGACAGCGGGAGGATAGTCGGGGAAGTCCGGTGTGTAGAATCCGCTAATGTTCCTATGATTCGTTAGACAATTAATCTGATCAGGCACTCATGAACCTATCGGTTTTCTCTACGAATTGAGGGAGAATCGTTTCCTACTTGTAGTACGCTTGTAGAACATCTGTCCAAGGATCCCACCAACTGATGTTGTTCACCGAAGCTGCAGGGTAAGTCATGTTCTCGTCTTCTTCCATGAGTGTGAATTGTGAAATCGATGCTGTGATGAACATCTGCGTCGTTACATTCTTGGGCACGTCTATTGTGTGCTCCTTGGTCACTAAACTTCTAAGTCTCTTCACGAAGTCCACAGCTGGCTCATATTCTTTGTACAGTGGGAGATTCGATGGGAAAACCGGCAACCCCAATGCTGACGATGAAGCATCGTCTCCATACTGGATGATGGCCGTGAGGTTCGAGTGGTCGTAGCCATCAAAACTGAACTTGCTGTTGTAGTACTGCCTAGCAGCCATGTAGTAATTGTAATCTGGGGATTGGTCGGCCCTTAACAGCAGGTCGAAAGTTTGGCCGGGACTTATCACGAGTATTTCTGTCGAGAATGGCTTCAGGTATGCACCGTCGGATCCAACGACAGTGAACGTGTGGTTCGCGATCGCAAAGTAGAGCTCTGCGTTCATTACCGCACTGACAAGGTGGAGCAGGTAAGTCTTCCCAGATTCCACTTCCCATCTCCGAGTAGTCTCTGCAAGCAATATCACAATATCGACATCAAATCATTAGTTTTAATCCGATCGTGCATCCCGTTGAGCATCAGGTGTAATCACCGTTCGAACAGGGACAGAAATCCCCCGGCTCTCCATTGAAAGCGTACGCATCCGACTCAGTTAGATCCCTTCCCTCCTCGAGACTCTCCGCGATCGACTCCCGCACATCCTTCTTATACCAAGATGCTGAAATTAGGCCAAAGTAGACATGAGTTGAGGTTGTAGTTAGTTATCGCTCCATACCTCATGCACAATATTTTAAGAAAAAATTGTTCTTTGGTGCTACTTACATATGACGATGACTTTCTCGTCGTCAGGCTTTGGAAACGGATACGTCGTGCCGTCAGCTGGACTGACGACGATGGCCCCATGAACGCTCCACCTTGTCCATTCGCTGTGCGCATGCCACCAGACCGTCCCTTCCTCCGTGGAGAAGGTCACCTGGTACGTGAAGTTAGTCCCCGGCGAGATGTCACACTGGGTGATGTACTTCGTCCCATCAAACCATGGATTCCTCGGTTGCTTTACGCCGTGCCTAGGAAAGAAAATGGTTTCAGTCGCAAAATATATATCCAAGAAAAACAAGAAAAATGGGATGGGAAGGGACGGACCAGTGAATGGTGAGGCCGTAGCTTCCGAGGTTGTGAACGTTGACAAAGATGGTATCTCCCTTCTTGACGTAAAGTGTCGGACCGGGGAAGCGGTCGTTTACGGTCAGCACGCTCTTGGTGCTGCACAGCTTGGTGAAATTCTTCTCCCTGAGCTGCACAAGCCACATATATGTTGTTCACCCGCTTCTTCTTAACGCAAAAGACAAAAAGGTTCGTGTTCCAGGGCTTTACCACGAAATCGTAGTTACGAACTTGGGGATGATCGGCGAGGGCCGCTTCTGCCACGACGAGGAGGAGGAAGAGGAGGAGGAGGGATGTTGATGAGATTAGAGGGGTTATCCATGCCTGTTTTGCTGGGTAGGTCGTCATGCCCATGAGCCGGGGTGTTGCCCTTTAGGTTCTACGCAAAAGTAACATAAATATAGGTGCGGGCTTGCAATGCAAACTTCCCGTTTGTAATTCAAAAAGGGGTTGTTTATTGGTGACTTTCGGTTGTATCAAACTTTGCACAACAGCATCATCGCACAAGCGAAAGGCACATATTCTTCCAACTTTCCTGCGAACGAAATCACTTTCTCGCACCTTTAAAGCCAGTGGCCCCCACCTACCTAAATAAAATATTATTATTATTTTTATTTAATTATTTTTTTTTTTAAATTGGGCCCTCCAAGAAACTTTGATCCGTACCGACTCCAATCTCTTCCTTTACCGTTAAAATGTCTCGGTTCCTATTCTTTAAGAATGATAACGGTTTTGTTGATTTATCTTTCTTTTAATCAGACAAAAGGGATAAGATTTTTCCATTTCTCTTCTTTCACTCTGACTTGGCCAAGATTCAGCGACACACGGAAAGCGGCTAACGGTATGTGCACGTAACCGTTACGTAGTTTACTAAAATCGATTTTTTTTTAGTAATTTTTACTAAAAATCGACGTTTTTTAGTAAAATAGTTAGTAAACTGCTATAAAAATTTGTAAACCGTTACTAAATTTTGACTGTTTGAAAATCCGGAAAGTTAGTAAAAGTACGTTCAGTAAATCGGACGTGAAATTTACTAAAAAGTTTAGTAACCGGTTAGTAAAAATATCAGTGATTTTTGGTTTTTTTAGGAAACCGTTACTAAAATTTCACTGTTCAAGTTTAGTAATCGGTTACTAAACTTTTTAGTAAATTTCACGTCCGATTTACTAAACGTAGTTTAGTAACTTTCCGGATTTTCAAATAGTAAAAAATTAGTAACGGGTTCCCAATGTTTTTAGTAAAATTTCCATTTTTAGTAATTTTCTCGATTCGCCGTCGAAAGATTTTAGTAATGCTTTACTAATTTTATAAGCGAAATTAGTAAATTACTATGTAACGTTGTAACTTCGTTAGTAAATTACTAAAGTCGTCATGTTTTTTCTTAATCGTTTACTATTTTTTGAGAAAATTTGCTGAATATTTAGTAATCGATTACTAAACTTTTTAGTAGTTTACTAAACAAAACAGTGCAGAACAGTACATTCCGAACCTAACTCCAAACCTATTTTCAGTGTGAAATTACTGTTTTACCCTTGCGGTAAAATTACTAAATCATTTCCCAATTTCCAGTTGTCTTCCCCCTGTGGTTTCTCTTCGTCGTTTTAGTACATCAGTTTACCCCTGCTCGCCGTCCCTTGTCTTCTGCCTTCGTCCACCTTACTCCCTCCTGGTTCCGACGAAATCGTACTTGTTGAGCCGCATTCCTCCCTTCTTCCCATCCGAACCTCCCCTCCGATCGGCGACTCCAACCCCTTCCTTGTTCGCACAGTGAGGTGAGCTCCGATCCCCGTTTACTCCACCAGCTTCGATGTCCCGTGCACGAACTCGTCCTCACGGATCCGTCGAGCGTGCAGTAGTTGCGATCCCGTGTTCGTTCATTGTTTTCCATTGAATGTCCGATAACCCGTCCTTCCGGAACCACAGTGAATGCCGGACTGGACAGATGGCAAAGTAGAAGGCAGTCTTCTCTAGTGGAAGAAAGTCACGCAAACCAGGTAAATTCTGATCAAGCAGAATCGGTAGCCCATTAGTTTCTGTGGTAGCAGAAGTCTTTGCCAATTACGATCTCGGCATTACGGGATACCATCTCTGTCATATGTTCTTCGAACAAATGGATATTGTCTTCAACCAGCAGCACTCACGATTTGGTGAGGTTCTGTGTCCTCGCTTTTTCCATCTATTTGCCTCCTATTCTGCAACGAAATCTGTCAATCGTGACGTGATATATGTGATTGTAGGTGAGCAGGATACGAATGACTTCTTCAATATACTAAGGGACATGAATGACGAGCAGTTGTTGAGTATGTCATTTGGTAATTCTGAAGAAGTCGAAGAGTTCATTAAATGTATGCGATGGTACATGGCTTTTCAGTTAGGAGAAGAGATCGTCAAAAGCATCGAAATGGTGAATGCGTTATGAGGAAGTGAGTTTGCTCAAGGGAAGGTGAATGTTCTGATTCCCATGTGTTGACGGAAAGTAGTCAGACTAGGTCGTCTGTGAAGACAGGTTGCAGTTGTTTCTTCAAAGCTAGAGTCGAGTTTAATGGACAATATAATCTGGTTGCTGTTAAGTTGGAACACAATCATGAAATGGTGAGTAATGGTTTGTCCTGTTTCATGCGAGAACGGCGAGAAATTTCTAACCAAGATATGACATTTGTTCGCCGAATGCTCGATGTTGGATTTAGGTAGTGTGATATTACGCGACTACTTGTACACGTATCCGGTGGACACTCACATGTTGGTTTCCTAATGAAGGACCTCAATAGTAGAAAGCTGAAAGAAGACTCAGCTTGGGAAAAAGGTAGTTGTGATTCCGTCATTGCTTACCTTCTGTCTAGGAAAAGTAGTGACACTGGTATGACCTTTGAAACTTTTGTTGAAAAAGACCAAGTCAGTCGCATATATTAGGCCGATAGTACATCCATAGCTGATTACTAGGCTTTTGGCGATGTTATAGCTCTAGACTCTACATTCAAGACAAACAAATATGGAATGCAAATGGTCATCATCGTGGGAGTTAATCATCATCATCAAACTACTGTATTTGGTGCTGCCTTGATGAGTTCTGAAACAATTGATGACTACACTTGGCTCCTACGTAGTCATACGCAGGTAATGGGAGGGAAACATCCGATTAGCGTTGTCACGAACGCCGACTGAGCGATGATTGCATTTGTGAGAGAAGTCTGGCCATCTGCACGACACAGATTATGTCTATGACATTTCAGCCGGAATATTACGCGTCGCGTACAAGATCCGGGATTGCGAGCCCTTATATCGGCCTTCATGTACAGCAGTAGACCATCTGAAGAAGTTGAAGAGGAGTGGTCGACTTTGGTGAATCATACAGGATCGGTAAGCAACAGGTGGCTGCAACAGATTTATGCATGCAGACATTTGTGGTGGCAAACATATTTACATGGTCATTTTTGGGCTGAGCTGAGAAGCACTCAACTGTGCGAACGAATGCATCGGTTTATGAAGGGATATGTGAATGCGAAAAACAAACTCCATGATTTTGTGCATAACTTTGAGCGTGCAGTTGTTGATCTTCATCACAAAGAATATGAGCAGGACTTCAACTCATCGCAGAAGTCGTTCAGGCCAATTACGATGTTGCGTGGACTTGAGGAGGATGCACGTCGCGTGTACACCATGACCTCGTTTCGTAAGGTTCAGAATGAGATACAAAAGGAATCGAGATTTTACATTGAAAATGTTCTCGACGGGAACATCGCGAGGATCTACATACTTTCATGTTACGACGGTGAGCATAGGTGCATCCAAGTATCATCTTCAAAGATGAAAGTCCAACTTAGTTGCAGTGCTTACATTTCGAAACCTTTGGATATCCGTGTTGTCATATATTCCACGTAGCGAAAGTAGAAGGATTCATGACCATACCAGTACATCTTGTGAAGAAAAGGTGGACAAGGAAAGCCAAATGTTTTCACTCTGAAGGATTTACAAGCTAGGAATATTCGGTTGATGTTGCAGATCTGCGCCAGGGTATTCTCATGGCGGCTTGTAGACGTATGTGTTTTTTGGCCGGGAAGACGGATGAATCATTTCGTCAATTGCAGAAAACAGTTACTAATTTGACAGCGGAGCTGGAGCAAAGTTGCGGAACAGATGACTTAAAGACAACTAATGAGGATTGTGTTAAAGTTAAATTCGGTTACACTGCACGACGGAATTTCGGCAGCACTCAACGGCCTGATCAATCTACTGTGGACTGCAGGAAGGTAGGCATAGCTTGCAACGAAAGTACTTCGGACATACATGACAATGTAATTTATGAGGATAACTCCGTTTATGGACAGCTAAATGTATATCCTTAAAAGAACAGAGTGTCAACAAAGGATAACTGCGATGACATTTACAATGGCGTGGTAAGCTGTACATTACAAAATAGTAACTGTCCAGTGGGTTTAGGCAAACTGCAGCCTATTTTCAAATCTAACATAACTACCAACCTACATTTCCACCAACTAAATCAGGCATTTTCAATAACCCCACAAACACTACAGACAAATTAGCCAAAATGGACTTCTGTTTGGTCATCATTCCATGTGCAGTTAGGTATGCAGAAATCCCCAAAAAAGGAGCGAAGCCTGGAGCGAGTCAGAAGTTAGTCATCACGCACGATTTGCAGAGGCAGACATAGTTGAATCACTGTCCTCCATTCGCTTCCTCTTCGTCTTGTCATCATCCTTCACCCTCTGTAGTATAATTTTCCTAATGTGATTCCCAGACCATTTGATAAGACTTATCACCAGCTTCACCCTGTCAACATCACCTACAATCTGAATAGGAGCGATTCCAGTTAACGGCATGAAGTCCAGAATGTGCAGTTACGTCACAGTCAACATAACAACATCAACTACAACCAACAAGCAGTCAGGGATTACGGCCAGCTAAACTACTCAATGTCCAGAATGTATGTTTTCTGTTTCCAGGTACCACAACGGCTAAACAACCAGAATGATCAGACTTAAACCATCACTTCATAACAATCAGTGATGTAGCCGGACGAATGTCGCTCCATACCACTTTCTCAGCCCCTTGTGGGGGTTGTGGCAAAGACATGAACTTCATGACATGAATTCCACATTCGTTCCTACATACCACCAATACATACGAGGATCATGGTAAGTATTTTATCAATAAGGTAGAAAAAGGTAATCCAATTTGATCGTACAAATTTCCTGCGTCGATTTGGTTTGGGACATTTGCCGGGTATGTAATGCTCCATGAACAGATATTGGGTATTTCATAACCTTTAGCCTTGGACTTCACTTTATTCTCTTTCATGATCACGCTCACCAGCTTCACAACACGACAATGAAGGTCTGCCCTCCCTTGAAAGTTGCTCAGTGAGCCGTGAAGCGTGTCCATTATGATCACCTCGGCTGTCCGGAATGATATTATTTGTAATACCCAGTGTGACTCCGCCACGCATACCGGAATTAAAATCTGCAGATATTACGGTAGTTTTTACTAAAACTATAACCAGTTATCAGTAAGGAATAAGTAATTTTGAACGAAAAATTAGTAAAATGGTTAGTAATGGGGCATGGGGGATTACTTACCTGCTGCACTTCATGATTCTTCCCGATGTGGGACTTATAATGAGAATAGAGAGGCCGCACCAGCTTTTGAGATGACGGGCATTTTGGCTTCACTATACTGGTTTTTGGCCAGATTCTGGACGTTGTTAGTTTGATTAGTAAAACTGAAAAAAATTCATGTACAAATTAATATTATTTTGATGGATATGAGACCAACCCCTATCCAGCTTGTGAGGTACCAAATCCTTTTCTTATCAGAATCCACAGTGGTCTATAGCATCACTGTATGAAAGTCTATGATCTGCGATGATAGTATCACATATAAATAACCAGATGTGTTAAACTATATGCCTAATGTGAGTGGAAAGAAATTCTTACATCATTGTTAATCCATCTAACAGGTCTGAGAGACAGCATAGCATGCCTATTAACATGGACAGATTCGGTGACACATAAACATTCACTGCACATTCAACATTTAAACAAAGTTACATACACTAATGGTCAACTGAAGGGATAAAAATCCAATACAACAACCAGGAATGTGACACTAACCTTGATCGAGATCCTCATTCCAGGCATACTTTAAGATATTCCACTGAGCCGCAGTCAACGTTTTCAGCTCACTTAAGGGGAAATCGTCTGGAATGATTTTTTGGAGTGCCTATATACGAAAAAACAAACTACCGCATATCAACAACCATTACGGAATCCTCTTCAATGCTGCTTCATGTTATACCTCAGGTATGTTTTCACGGCCACGCTTTCTTGTTCTCGTTACTGGCTGTGGCGGTACGAAAGGGGAGCTCTTGAATGTGGATGGCTTCCTCTCCGCAGTACGACGAGTATGCCTTATGTTGAACACATTTGTAGTAGACGATCCACTTTCCTGTTGAATTTCATAATAAGACAATTACTAAACCGAATCATTTCGTATAGTTCAATAAATCAGCATTTCCCTTTACCTTTATCTGAACATCTGTTTCTTCTGCCACCTTCTTCTTCCCGATGACTGCGGCGACAGCCTCCTGTTGAACCAACACAGGATAATCATACATATCCCCTGCAGCATCTTTCGACACAACGTCCTCTTGACTACCATCTGCATCTTCTACCTCAATCCCCTGTTTTCCTTTGTCAGACGCCTTCACATCCTGTTGGTGTCCAACTGCAGCTCATTCTCCAATTTTCTCCTTCCCTTTATCTCGCATGAAAAAAGACTTGATGCCTTCCTCGGACTTTGTCATTTCAAACTTCTCTCCGCAATTCCTCCATGAGGAACTGTGGGATCCGAATACTCATCCGAACCCTCAGGAAGTGGTTGTGCTGCTGCAGTAGGGTAGAACGACACTAAGCTTCTTTCAGAAACCATGGTGGAATCCACCTCACATACGGGTTCACTGACGCCCACGTCCGGCTGAACTGGTTCGCAGGTTGGAGAGTCTGCAGACTGCTGGACATGGCCAGGCTCTTGCACTGGATCAACAGACTCTTTGACTCCATGGACACCATGATCCACATTACCTTCCTTAGCATCAATTGCCTGGAATTCTCCTACGTCGGGTTTATTCATCGGAATGCCTTCATCACCTCTCACTCTTCGAACTTCGGTGAGAATCAAGGACAACTTACGTAGTATGTGTTCATTGCTGGATTGGAGTCTTCTTACAGCAAATTTCATAGTCTGTTCACACATGAATGTCTTAAAATTCTAAATTGGTAACATATGTAATAGGCAAAGTATACACAATTATAGTGAATTGCGATGAGAAGTTACCTTCAACCGACATAAGACCATTTGAGTCTGGCTTGACTCGTTCGCACACTCTACTTCTTCCTCTGGAGTACTCTCGAATTCTCCGACATCCTGTTAATGGAAGTCATAACTATAAGTGATTTAGCTACATTCCAATACATTCCATGTGCATCACATCATGGACCACACTTACAATATCCGCAACATCCACACTTGCGGCTTTGAAAAACGATATCAACCGATCGTCATCCCACTCTCGACACAGCGGTATGTTACGATTGCTCTTTGATAAATTACCGCCACCCTTTGCACTTTTACACGCGTAGAATAACTACATCATACACAACAACAAGGCAGGCATAATTTAATAACATGAATCATTCAATATTATTAAGCAACACGAAAGTACAAAATAGGCATACCGGAAGAAGATGCACACAGCCGCCTATGTACTTCGATTCCTGTTTTTGATATGTCTTGACATGCGTACACAAACTATCAAGAACATGAGTAGCCCAGTCAAATTTTCCTATTGCCGACACATCCCGCGTGGCAAGAAGATAGTATTTGTCGACATCAAAGGCAGTAGTTGGGCACAAGTAGCTGTCGATGATGAAAATGATTGCCTCAACTCTCCATAACTCGTCCGGAACATCTCTGGAAAGGAGCTGATTCGTTACTGACTTCAGAGATATTTTCCCTCTCTTTATGTGCTCCTTTAGCTCATCCCTTACTGTCTCCATATGTCCGCTAAATGGGACACCCACTTTACTAGTTGGTATCCCGAGTATGGCTTCCACATCAGAAGAGAGCAATGGTTGTTCGCGTCCATCGATGGTCATCACTCTCTTAGCTGGATCGAATGCCCTTAAGCACAGCTTGACAACGTTGTGATTTACACGTTTACTCGAGAGATGAAGCAGGCCATCAAACCCGAATTCTGCTAGGGCGGATTTCTTAGCCTCGTTGAACGTGTTCAACACTGACAATAACTTCTTCGGGCTGCAGGGGGTATACAGGTAATCCTGTCAACAATACGAACAAAATCTCAATTCAAAAATGACAACTGATAAAAGCAACAAACAAAGTTCATTGTACGCTTTACCTGGGCGACACGCAAAGCCTTCCCTTTTTCTTTTTGGACGTATCAGGGGTTTGTTTATCGCCGCCACTAATGTTGGTTTCAGCAGCTTCAATCTCAACTTGCTCAGCCTCTACTCCTTCAATGTCTACTCCATCCATCTCTGCATATATCACAAAACTATTTACCGTAAACCCAAAACCAAACTATCAGCTGCGATCAAGCCAAAGCCATAACCATTGCATACCCTTCAACTACAAACCATAAAATTTACAGAAAGCCACAGACTTACACCTACAATCGCCGATCTACGTAGAAACATACACCGAGAGTCTGCGATCTAACCAGTAAACCTAAACCAACATGGACCAATAAACCACCGACCCAACTCACCACCGACCTAACTTACCCCCTAAAGCAAAAACGACTCACCACGAGGGGAAAACACGGTTAACGCTTTTGGGCGGTCGGACGACGAAGAAAAATTAAGCCGACGAACCACAACGAACCAGAAGGGGGGAAGACGGAATAGGGTATCGGTTGTCGGATGGCGAAAGGCAAATGAACACGGCAAACGACAAGGGGGGAAGACGGATTAGGGTTCGGCTAGGACGACGGCAAAAGGAAAAAGCAAGACGAACAACGACAAGAGGGAAATACCCATTAGGGTTTGCCGGGTTCGACGGCGAAAGGAAAATCAACACGAGGATTGACAAGGGGATCGTACTTGAAGTCCTAAAGCTATCTGAGGGGACGATCGCAGGGGACAATCTGGGGGGACGACAGAGACGACGTAGGGGACGATCGCGGGGGATCGGGGGGAGGACCGTGACGCCGTTGGAGGGGTGGGGAACAAAACATTACAACTGGAAATTGGAAACGGTTTAGTAATTTTACCGCATGGGTAAACGGTAATTTCACACCGAAAATAGGTTCGGAGTTAGGTTCGGAATGTACTGTTCTGCACTATTCTAGTTTAGTAATCGATTACTAAATATTCAGCAAATTTTCTCAAAAAATAGTAAACGATTACGAAAAAAAATGACGACTTTAGTAATTTACTAACGAAGTTACAACGTTACACAGTAATTTACTAATTTCGCTTATAAAATTAGTAAAGCATTACTAAAATCTTTTGACGGCGAATCGAGAAAATTACTAAAAATGAAAATTTTACTAAAAAAATTGGGAACCCGTTACTAATTTTTTACTGTTTGAAAATCCGGAAAGTTACTAAACTACGTTTAGTAAATTGGAGGTGAAATTTACTAAAAATTTTAGTAACCGATTACTAAACTTGAACAGTGAAACTTTAGTAATGGTTTCCTAAGAAAACCAAAAATCGCCGATATTTTTAGTAACCGGTTACTAAACTTTTTAGTAAATTTCACGTCCGATTTGCTATACTTTTAGTAACTTTCCGGATTTTCAAACAGTAAAAATTTAGTAACGGTTTACAAATTTTTACAGCAGTTTACTAACTATTTTACTAAAAAACGTCGATTTTTAGTAAAGATTACTAAAAAAAAAATCGATTTTAGTAAACTACGTAACGGTTACGTACACGTACCGTTAGCCGCTTCCCCACAGACGATCGCATACAGTCTCCAATGTCTTTTGTCATTTCCTCTTATTGGAGCTGGGAAATGAAAACATATATATATATATATATATATTAGAATATATGTTATGAACCAAGACACAATTTATATTATAAAAACATTGGAATATAGATTAGGTAACGAAATAACTAAAAAATATATATATATGAGGCATATATTGAGTTAAATATTTGCCAAAAACATGGTCGGCCTGTAATCCATCTCGCGGGAGTTGTCTAATGTGAAAAAAATCACCCAAAATAAAATCGACACGATAAAAAATATCAACCGGTCCGTAGATAATGTTGGTCATAAAAATATTTTACATTTTAAGATATTAATTTTTAAAATTTTAAAAATAATGTATCGAATTCAGCTTTTATAAAATCGACTTCTGTTACTTAAGAAACTCGATTTTTATAACGTTCCTTGCTAGTAATGTAAATGTCACGGGAGGTAATGAAGAGAGGGGGATATTGGTGGTGTGCATGCCTCGGTTCAAACCATAGTTGTTAAAGCGCCAAAGCGTACCCGAAGCGCAATCATCTTAAATCGCTTTAAGCGCAAAGTGCAAGCGCGCTTTTGACATGTATGCACCAATATTAAAGGAAAAATAAAATTTACCCAAATAATTTCAACATAAGATCAATTCAACTTTAAATACCAGGAAACAAAAAAATTTGAAAGATTATGATGAATCCATACCTAATATTAGTCAATCAACCATCAATACATTTCTAATATTAGCAATAATCAGTCCAATAATCCTCTTAATATAACAAAAAAATCAAAAGCTTATAAAAACGAAAGGGAAGGAGAAGGAGACTGGCAACGACAGCGGATGTAGGAGGAGGAGGATGAATGGCAGCGGCAGAGGCTGGAGACGGCGGTGGGCCACCGTCAGAGAAGGACGGCGGCGGCGGCGGGAGGGTTGTTCGTCACTAGAGGGGAGGGCTTCCTGAAACAGTTAAGGGTCAAGGCGCGCGCTTTAAGGGCTCTGCGCTTTGGGCTTTGGGTCAAGGCACGTGCTTTTAGCGCGCTTCTTACACTGCACTCGAATGCCTGAGATTTGAGCTTTCCGTTTGCGCTCCGCTGAGCTTCAGGGCTTAAAGCGCGCTTTTGACAACTATGGTTCAGACCAACAACACCCATTGTTGTGTTTTTTTCCTTTTATGGGTAAGGCTAAAATGATGTGCACGTAAAGTTAGGTGCACATTGAGTACCGTTTCGTACTTTTATTCATAATGTACAAAATAGTATTTTACGAAGTGATACTTTGAGGTGATCAAGTTTCAGGACGGGTAGATTCCAGACATGGAACTTCCTACCCTATAGCGGTTGTTTCCTTATTTTTAGAACCTGAAACATACTCGGTGGCTTAAAGAACCACTCAAAAACCAACATACCCGTTCTGGTACCGGTTCCGGTACCCCGTCACTTTAGGTCAAATATCACAATCTTAAAATAAAAATTTGTCCTATATAATAAATATTTCAATTTTAAAATTAAAAATTTCAAATCCAAATTATTCACCGTTGTTTTGGACTTTTGGCCTTCATATTTATAATTTTAAACTATTAAAATATATTATGTGAGGTTTCAAGTTCTCTAAGTCGAGGTCAAACCTAGAACCATAATTGGTATCGTCGGTTCTAAAAAATTTAGAACATATAACCTACTCGATTTATTCAAGAACCTATACTAATACCGACCTTATGGTACCGGTTCCCGGTTTTTCCTGGAACCCATGCTCACCCCTAGTGATACTGTGAGATTTTGTACTTTACGAAATGATTTCGTAAAATTTACGAAGTGTGCAAACACATTCACAACGTGCACTTCGCACTTTACGAAACAATAAGTAGTATTCAATATTATTTCGTATTGGGCCTCGTACTACTCTCCCGTTTGGTTCGTACGTGTTGAAATGATTTTGATGATGAGTCTTGACCTTCGGTGAAACAAAAGTCAACCCTTTACACTACAGAAGCTACTCATGTTGAGAACCTCATGTAAGGAAATATTTTTGTAATTAATAAATAATTATGAAATTAAATGTGAATATTCTATGAAAATTATCAAAATTGATCAGTATAATTATCTAATCGAAATCATATGATTTGATTTCCAAAGAAATGAAATGAATAATATATTTTTAATGGAAGGAAATAAATTATCTATTTATGGAAGATTCTGCATGATTGATTATATATCATACGTAGCATGTATTACATTAATAATTATTCTTTGGATAACAAAAATGTTACTTGTCCAGATTCATCGAAATATATATCATGAATCTGACAAAATAACTTGTGGAAATTAATTTTCAATTATTTTCATTCATAGAAGGTTATTCGATAACCTTCTACAGCTTACTCCGAAGGATTTGATTAAATTAAATTATTTTTTATCATATGTTATTCAACGGATACTTACCAATGGAAGACGTCAATTACTTATTAAGGGAACTCATAAAATTGATTTGTTCATTTTTTCAATATGTATAGAAGTTTTTTTTGTGAATTATACCTTATTTGCTTAGCTTTTTTAGATGTTATATGCTTAGAGAGCCATTCGGCCACATTTTAGTGCATGTATCATATGTGTATCACAATGTAAATTCCAGAGGGATTGTATTGTGAACTTGTGATCTTTTCGTTGGCTAGTAGTCGTATGGGCATTATTACGAAGGGAGCTACGGATCAAAGTGAACCGCGTGTTCGTTTGAGTTTTGTTAGTTACATATAAGGGAAGTGAGCTGCAAAAGGCTGTAGTGTTGGTAAAGTATTCTGGGAGAGTGACCTGGGGGCCACAAAAGACTCTTGGTTGGTGGCTGGAGGAGATGTTGGTGGAGGCGTGCGGTCAGTTGCTGGCGTGGCCAACATGTAGTGGGCCAGAGAGAATGACAGATGCCCCAGGATCACAGAAAGTGAGGGACTGACCAACTTCTATGGTGCGTTCTGTGTGTGCGGGACAACCTTGGAACAATGTTCTGTGTTTCCTTAGTAGTTGTCTCGAGGGACCGCGTAGGAAAACCTTGGGGATGAGTTTTGTGTTTGCTTAGTCGCTGTATCGAGGGATCACACAAAGGAAGTCGCAATGGATTGTTGTGCAAGTGGAGACGCCGCCGGAGTGAAAAGTCATGTGGAAGTCGCAACGGGTTGTTGTGCAGGTGGAGACGCCATCGGAGTGAAAGGTCATGTGGAAGTCGCAGTGGGTTGCTGTATAGGTGGAGACGCCGCCAAAGTGAAAAGTCTCGAAGGAAGTGCAGCAGGTTGCTATGCAGGTGGAGACGCCGCCCAAGGAAACGTCCAACAATTAGCTACTATTTGTCGGTCACGGTAACACATGCAACGAGTTACTTTTGTCGCAGAACCTTTTGGTATGTGATGTAGAAGGCTGATCGCGCATCACCTTTTGTAATCGCTACTACGTTTCATTTTAGTGATAACCATCCAAATTCTGGATGAGAATGGATGTAGGCAAAATGTCGAACCACTATAAATATTCTTGCATCCATCAAATCAAATCACAATCATATTCGTAAGTTCTGTCTTACAGAAGCCTGTCCGCAAGATTCTATTTTATAGAAGCTTCTTCCACTGCGGGGTTTGTTGAAAAGGAGTTAAAAATCCTTAATTTGACTTTAACACTAATTCAACCCCTCGTAGTGTAACAGTATGGGACCTCTAAAATTTTACGAAGTAATACTATGAGATTTCGTATTTAACGAAGTTCGTAAAATTTTATGAAATGTACTGTGAGATTTCGTACTTTACGAAAATCTTACGATCTTTACTAACTCATTTTGTAAAGGAGTTTACGAACCCACTTCGTAAAGGATTCGTAACGAGCGAATTGGTTTTGTAAAGTCCATAAGGTTTTACAAACTCACTTCGTAAAGTACCAAATTTCATAGTACTCTTTGTAAGATTTTATAAACTCACTCCGTAAAGTACGAGATCTCCCAATACCAATCGTAAAATTTTACGATGCCTAATACGAATAATGCAGGAAAGCAATACGATGCCCAATATGAAACAATACTAAAAAGTAATTACTGTTTCGTAAAGTACGAAGTGCACGTTGTGAATTTCTTTGTAAAGCCCATAAGATTGTGCATACTCACTTCGTCAAGTATGCACTTCATAAACTTTTACGAGCTCACTTCGTAAAGTTCGAAATCTCACGATACACTTCGTAAAATTTTACGAGGCCTAATACGAACCAAATGAGAGAGCAGTACGAGGCCCAATACGAACCACGTGTTAACTGTTCGTAATATTTTGTACTTTTGTTCGTAAAATACGAAACAATAACTATTTGTTTTACTCTTTACGAACAAAAGTATTAAGCAGTACCCAACATGCACGTAACGTTACATGCACTTTATTTTAGGCTTACCCCCCTCCTATTGCTAACCTCAGGAAAGATGAGTTGTTTGTAACTGGAGTTTGATTCTGGCGGATTAAAAGGTTTATTGGTTTTTGTCGATTTTAGGGGGCTGAAAAGGCTGACCAAGGTGTCTTTTAGGGCTAAGGACGCTGACGAAAAACTAGGCTTTTTAAAAGCCGAATTCTGTCAAAGGTTAGAGGGCAAACTTCAAAATGATTTTTTTATCAAGTGTGATGAACTCGACTTTTAAAAAGCGCAGTTTATGTCAAAATTCATGGCCCCATAAACTCGGTTTTGATAAAACCGTGTTCATCCGAGGGATGTCGGCTTTTATAAGGAGTGAACTCGGCTTTTATAAAGCCAAGTTCGAGGCATTATTTCTGAAAATATGGAAGTTAGTAGCCTAAAATGCGAAATATTTTTACGACCAACGTTATTTAGGAACAAAGCTCGGCTACATGACTATGGTATATTGTTACAGAATAAGTTCCAAAGTATCGTTAATTCATAAAAAAATATCATTTACGGTGGAAGGTTATAAAATTCGTTGATTACTCTTTTGAACCCGTTGTTACTTGCTAATGGCAATACAACAAACTAGTTGTTCCAATGGCTATAATATTCTAAGTTTCGGTTGAGAAAAATTCTAGACAAAATATCGATTTATGACCTTAACTTTGAGCCAACTTTCTATTTTGTCATTAATTTAGTTTGTCATATAATTTTGCCACCAACTTTTATTTTATTTTGATTTTAACTAATCTTGAATTTTATCGCGCGAAAGCCTGGTCTTAATATATTGTTTTCATTTATTGATTAAAAAAGAAAAAAAATTAAAAAAAAAAGGAAATACTATTGAAAGCTCTCATATGTTATTTTATTTAATATTTGGATGGCCAAATCAAGTAAGTTGGAAGCCGAAGTTGGACGATAGTTGCTAATGCTGTAAAAAATACGCAATATCAATGAAGGTCGGATGATGGCTATATTGGGAGGCAACTACTACGGGTAAAGCGGATTGTGAGGCGAATGTATGAGAGCTTGTAACTCCAATATTATAAGACACGGGTCAGACTATATTAAGGCATTGTTTGGGTTTCGCTAGAAGAAATTCAAGATTGGCCAAAATTGAAAACAAATCTTGATGACAAAATTATATAACAAATTAAAATAATAACAAAACAAAAAATTGGCTCAAAGTTGAGACAAAAAACGTATATTTTGCAAAAATCATGCGAGAAAACCTTTAGACAAAAATCTTCGGGAGACAATCAGATTGACGGTCGGAACTCGGTTAGAAACACCGAGTTCATGATAGTCTCATGAATTATCTATTTGGAATAATTCAAATTCTTCTTTCGGACTCGCTATTATAAACCGTGAATCACATACGGTATTTTATGAATTTTGAAACATTACGATAAAAATGTATTATTTTCGAGCATTACAAGCCCTCCGCGGGCCATTCTATTCATTCAACGCTAGCAGTGGGCGAGAATGTGGATTTCATTTTACCCCATTTCATATAAATTTAACTTTTATCTCAATCCCATCATATATGAATTTCAATATTTTTCCATGTACAACCTTTATTATGACATTATCGTCCCGTTTTCGCCATATTTTAACCCATTTAGAAAAAAAAAGAGATTAATAAACTTTATTATATATTTTAAAATCTTCAAAATCTAAAACGAACTCAAACTAATTAAATACCTACGGTATGATTTAATAAATGGTAAAAAAATAAATGATTCAAAATTTCATTGAAAATCACTCCAACAGAATAAAATTGAAAATTACTATAATATCAAATAATTGATACAATAATAATAATAATAATTTTTTTAAATGCACGTAGATAAATCAACGATTCGTCTATTTTTTATTCAATCCCCTTAAACTGACCGCTGCAAGGGAAAAAACCCACCCAACTAACTATCTTTCCCCCTCTGAAAAGAAATTTAATATATGTTACGAACCAAGACACAATTTATAAAAACATCAGACCATGTTCGACCTGTACTTTATCACGTGGGAGTAGTCCAATGTGAACAAGATCACCGCCCGTAATCCATCAAATGGGAGTTGTTTAATGCGAACAAGATCACTGCCCATATGCAGGGGCTACATGACTACGGTTACATCCGGACCAACTTTTGCGGGACGAAATTGGGTTGATTGTCTGTTCATGGTTTCAAGAAGTGGAGAGGAAGTACGTCGTTCTGACTGAAGAAGAGCCTTTCTCATTTGCTTGTTTTTTAGTTATTATGGATTTGGATTGGATCAGATACTCATTGTTCTGTTTTATGAAATCAGTAGGTTCTGACAAACGAATCGAAGTGAGGTTACAAAGGAACGCTCTCAGCGTGATTGAAGCCCCCTACCGGGAGCGAGGACGGCGATGACCTGGGATCTGAAAACGGCCACCGGAATGGCTCCGACATGAGTGAGTTCCCTGTTACATGACCACCGAAATGGCACAGATGCTCCCGCATTGAAGCCCCATTACCTCCATATTTGAAACTTCGTCTTTGGTGGACGTTTTGTCGGGTACAACTGATTTGAGCATTTTGTTAAAGGGTTCAGTAGCTACTGTTTAGATTAGTAATGTATAAATAAAATTTGTAAATTAGTATAAAACTTTTTTTTGTACATTTTCGTATAAATTGGTACAAGCCCGTACAAAATACAAGGCCCACCGTGTTCCTTTAGTAATGAACCGGAATTTTACTAAAATTAAACTTTGTTTAGTAACGTAGAAACAATTTCATTGTACAATGTAGTGCTTTTCACAAAACTAATTCTATACATGTTTTGTAGAAAGTATAAATTTGTAGAGTGAAATTATTTATACATTTAAGCGGCTTAGTAATGTACAAATAATTTCACCGTACAAAGTCTTAGTAATGTACAAACAATTTTACCGTACAAAGTTGTACTTTTTGCAAAGCATGTACAAAATTAATTTAGTAAAAAGTACTACTTTATACAGTGAAATTGTCTGTACGTTATTAAGTGATTACTAAAAATGCTTTTATTTTACATTATGACTAATTTTTGGATTAAATTTTATACATTACAACCAGCGTCTCGTGAACCGGACGTTAGCCGTTCCCTGTCAGCCCTACTTCAATGTCCTTTGCGGGGGTGATCCAGTCAAAGATTACAAGCATCAACTTTGGGGAATTGCTTTCCGAAATATTTCTTCGTCTCGCAAAAGTTGATCCGAATGTATTTTAAGTTGGTTTCCAAAATAATTTTTTCAAATGAGTTTAGAATTTCTTTATTTATTGCATATAACTGGCTACTTAAAGCTATAACGTCTGAAATTAACTCTCTACTTAAAGTAGTGAATTCATGATGACCATTCTAATTAATTATTGCTCGAAATAGCGAATTATTATGAGACGAAAGAACTTGTTACTTGAAGTATCGACTTTCTTTTACTTAAAATATGACAGAAATGTAAAACTGTCATTATTTTCGGAAGAAGGAATCGACTTTCTTCTATCTAAATTAAAGAGTAAAAATATGAGTTTCATTTATTCATTTTTCTAGAAGAAGTTGTTACTTTAAAATAAATTAATAAATTAATTTGAAAGGAAAAAATTGAAGTGTTATTTTCTCTTAACAATAAATTCCTTTTTGTTTTAATAAAGTGACATGGGTGCTTTTTAAGAATAAAGTTGCGAAGTAGCAATGTCTTCCTACCATATTGAACTCACTATAGGGAATAACGATTTTACGATCAAAGTATAATAAAATCGCTAGAAGATCCTCAGTCACTTGTTGATTTAGACTTCATTAGCGGATCGAAGTCGCTGATTCAAGTACAGTAATTCATGAATTTTGAAACATTATGCCTTATTTGATAAATTTCTTTGTGGAATAACCATATAGAAGTACAATTGTTGGCGCGGAATTAGTTCCCCGCAACACGTATCGAATTTTACAATGATTTGTGGTCGCCGTAAAGTAAATGAGCCAAGTTGAAGTAAACACAATGCTTGAAATAGTTAACAACATTGAATTACAGAATCTGAATCTTTACAATACTTACAAACATGACGTGAACAGGAAAAACAACAAAAAAACTTAGAGAACGGCTGCGGGGTGCTTCACGATGATCAGTGGGCGAACGACGTCTACAGCAGATTCCTTTAACGGAATCTACCTTGGTGGATCGGTGGTAGGACGTAGTGAAGGTGGTTTCAAGACATTGAAAAAATAGAGAAAAATCTAACTTCTGTGTTTGAGTTGTGTTTGTTGTCTTTGTCTCGTCGTTCTTTCTGCATTTTATGTTCCTTAAATCTTGTAGTTACGATTCTTCAGCTGTTACGTGACCTCCCTAGATCATGTGCAATTCCTAATTTTAGGAGCCATGCACGTGGTATCTTAGACGACTTCTCTAAACCCGCCACGTGTCATGTTCTATCATCGTGGTTAGTCGTGGGTTAAAGTAAAAGAACCTAAGATTTTATAGTTTCTAGAGTTGTGATCTAGGTCCTGAGCTACGCGATGCCTGTAGCCTACTCGAGAAGCGATTCTCGAGTAACGTTATTCTCCAGCTTTTCGAGTGATGTATATACAGGGTCTCACATCTTCGGCCCATTAAAGACGAGGCCCAAAATTCATGTGCCAACAATAATTCTCCCCAAAATATTGCTAATTCGCATAAAAAATTACGAGAAGGTTTCAAAATTCCTGAAAGTAATAATGAGTTTTTTTAAAAAAAAATTGAAATTCGTTATTCCTAAAACAAAAAATTCATCGGCCCATTTTATTCATCAGCACTAGCAATGGGCACGAGTGGGGTTTCATTTCACCCCCATTTCATTTAAATTTAACTTTTACCTCAACCCCATCATATATAGATGTCAAAAAAAAATTTCCCGTACAACCTTCATGATAACATCATCAACCCTTTTTTGCCATATTTTTTTCCATTTAAAAAAAGGATAATATTCTATCCTCAAATTACTTTAATACCTACGGTAAAAATAAATAAATTATTTAAACCCTGCCCCATCCTGAGTTCACCCGCACCCCCCACCCCATTCCGAATGGGTCGGTTTGAAACTGGGGTTTCATAACCCCCAAAACACATCCGTATTCACCTCATGGACTCCACCACGACTTCATCAATCAGCCACCGTCTGATTAAGCCCATAGGCTCCACTTACTTCATCGAGCCATTGAGGCTTTTTCCGGGTCAAGTCCAAAAAAATACATCAACGACTCCGTCAAGCTACCGAGTTTGTGCCGGAATAAGCGCAAAGAGCCCCCCCGCCGGACAGTTTTATCGAGCTATCCACGAGGTCCTACATCGCATCTCTTTTAAGTTCCTTGCCAGAGAACTCACGTTGATTTATCCATGTTTTTTTGTTTCCTTCTAGCCCCTCCAAAAGAAATAACGAATATAAGGCATGCATCCCAAAGCCCAGTCCGGTCCATCTGGAGCTCGGACATCTGATAAAACATAATATTAATCAATTGAAAACAATTAAATTTGCATTTTTCAAACAATTAAAATACACTTTATTTTTATAATAATAAATAGCAGAGCAGAATAATCAAACGTGATTATAATACCAAATTATCCAAAACACAGTGTGTTTTAATTATTCTACTGTGTTCTTTTAGTTAAGTCCGACCACTTTCGTCTTTCCTCGGATTTTCCGACACCCTCCCTGTTTGACTCTTTTCAGAGACCCCCCGTACGCACAACAAGAATTTGCAAGCTAGAGCGCTGCAGAGCTACAGTCACAGGAATAGCGAGCTGGATTCAGCCGTAACCCCTCGCATTTCTTTCCCTATCTCTGTTTGCCTCGGCTTCAATCCGTTCCAGTTCCGAATTGACATCTCGTAACTAATCATGATCTCCTCCATCAACTGGAACGGCATCTGCTACGGAGTAAGAAATGCTCCATTCCCCCCCTTCCCCTCTTTTCGTTTCTGGTCATCCCATATCTGCGGTGCGCAGTGTTTGCATGAAAGATTTGGTCTTTTCTTGATTTTGGATTATGGGTTCTGCTTAAATTTTTAAACCATGGACACTGATTTCATCCTCATTGTTATCATCGATCCTGGGAAAAACTAGAAAGGAAGGGGTTGAATTTTGGGACTTTGATCCTTCAATTGAGCATGATCCGACAGGTTTCGAATTGTTTTAAATTTTTGGTTGCAGAATGAGTGTGGATCGCGTGGCACGTGCAGAAGCTTTGGCCGCACTTGGCGGTGCGCTCGTGCTGTTGTCCGTGTGAAGGCTTCTTCTTTGGGTTCTGATGATAAGGGGCATGGGAGTAGCATTGGAGAGGAGGGAGTGTTGGTGGCAACCAATGGTGGCCCGGCCTCGACAGTTGTTGGGGGTTTTGGCGATGTGTTGGAGGAGGATCGGATAGCAGAGGATGATCTCGTGAGGCCTTGGGCCGTTTCGGTCGCAAGGTCCAATTATACGTTTCGACTGTCTGTCATTGATTTGGTTTTGTTGATTTCATTTGTCACTGTGGTGGTCTCTGGATGTAGAGGTGATAAGGAAGCCTGGAATCATTGAATTGTAAACTTGTCTACGTGATGATGTACTGTCAAGTCCAACGGCCACTAGAATGTTCTTTTATACATAATTCTACGGGGTTGTGCATCTTGTGTAATCTCATGATGGATGTGTGATAAACTTTCATTTACCATCACAACACTTACTTGGATCCGTCTTTGATGGAAAAATGTTGTCATACACATTATCCATTGGCTTCTGATTTGAACTGTCTTGTCTTCTGTATGCATCTGTTTTTCTTCAGTGGTTATAGCTTACTGAGAGATCCACACCACAATAAAGGACTCGCATTCTCCGGCAAAGAGAGAGATGCGCATTATTTGCGGGGACTTCTTCCTCCGACTGTTGTCTCCCAGGATCTGCAGGTATATGAATCTAAACTGTTCTTCTGGCTTATTTCAATTACCTTACCTTTTCTTATAAGACCCTCTAAAAATTTTCTTTGACTGTAACTGACAGGTGAAGAAAATAATGCACAATCTTCGTCAGTATCAAGTTCCGCTGCAGAGATACATGGCGATGATGGATCTCCAGGCAAGAATATCTATTCAACGGGATAATTTGCTGCTTAATGTGTCTGTTTAATTGTACATTCTCAAAATAGGCTAGTGTACTCCACTCATTTTCCAATTCCAATGTTTCTTACTCGAAGAATAGTTTCGTATTGGCATGCAAATGTATTCAAGTCGCTCCAAATTCACTGTCCATGACCAATCTGGAGCCTTGATGACATCCAAGACCACAACTTCTTCTCAGTCAATCGCTCCTCATAATCACCAATGTCTTTAAGTCTTAGGAAATGTGCTCCATTATTGTCTGCTTAACTGATGAGGCAATTGAGCTGAAAATCTTCAGTCCATTGCCTTTTGTTCATCTTGTTTTATTCTACTTCTCCAGGAGTCAAATGAGAGGCTGTTTTACAAGCTTCTAATTGACAACGTGGAGGAGCTTCTCCCGGTGGTTTATACTCCAACGGTCGGTGAAGCCTGCCAAAAATACGGGAGCATATTCAGACGCCCGCAAGGTCTCTTCATTAGCCTGAAAGAGAAGTATGTTCCTATTCCTGCATTGGTTTTTTCTTGTATATCGTCTTTCAAGTCGAGCTTTTCAAATGTTGCTCATAATTTTAAATAATAATTGAAAGCCAATAAATGTTGACTGGATAAAAGAACACTGCTTTAGGGGAAGGATTCTTGAGGTTTTGAAGAACTGGCCTCAGAGGAATATTCAAGTTATTGTAGTCACAGATGGAGAGCGTATCTTGGGACTTGGAGACCTCGGATGTCAGGTTTGCCTTTTTTGAGTGGATTGCACTGTTTTCCCTTTTTCTCATTTTCCTTTCCCATTCAAATGACCATGAGAACACTCTCACAGGGAATGGGAATACCGGTGGGAAAGCTCTCCTTGTATACGGCTCTTGGTGGAGTTCACCCCTCTGCTGTGAGACTGCCCGCCCCCTTTCTGTGTCTGAAACTTTGTTGTTATTACCTGCAAAATCATTTACATTTTGGAAGACTCCAGTTTTTACTATTACCAAGCTTGATTAGTCAAAAAATATCTGATGGCAACATATTTACCACGGTTCAGTGTTTGCCTGTGACAATTGATGTTGGAACTAATAACGAGGAGCTACTGAATGATGAGTTCTACATAGGCCTCAGGCAGAGGAGGGCTACCGGACAAGTGTGTGGACTCTCTTTTCATCATTTTCGTCTAATTTTTCCCTTGAAATAGTACATAGCATCTCATGGTTCTCACCAGAACTAGTCCTGAAATATGCTGTTTTGATTGTGCTTTCTTCCAGGAATATGATGAACTTCTTCATGAGTTTATGACTGCAGTCAAGCAGAATTATGGGGAGAAAGTTCTAATCCAGGTTTTCGTCGCTTCCATGTCGGGCTCTCCTGTTTCGTGCATTGTACCTTGATGTATGATGTACCTTGATGTATGATGTACCTTGATGTTCCGATGCCATTACTCAGTTCGAAGACTTTGCCAACCACAATGCCTTTCAGCTCCTTGAAAAGTACGGTTCAACTCATCTCGTATTTAACGATGATATCCAGGTAATTTTCCTTTTGGCAGAATTTCTGATAGGAAAATCATTAGGAGATGCCTCGAACAATTTATCTTCTTGTTTATACAGGGCACAGCATCTGTGGTTCTCGCTGGTCTTATTGCGGCACTAAAGTTTGTGGGTGGAACTTTGGCTGATCATAGATTCTTATTCCTTGGGGCAGGAGAGGTAAGTCCAGTTGTTCTTCAATTTTGGCCTCTTATTATTTCAAGATTTTCTTGCATGCTTCGCTTGTAGGCCGGAACAGGAATAGCTGAACTGATAGCACGAGAGATGTCAAAGCAGGTTCATGCATACTATTTACATCTAAACCCATACCCCCCAACCTTAAAGTTTTTTTCCTTTTGTTATATGTAAAAGTTTATTCACAGACAAAAGTTTCGGTGGAAGAAGCACGTGAGCATATCTGGCTGGTGGACTCTAAGGTAGTAACAAGTAGCCCTTGTTCTAAGGTTTCATAATTGCATGATTTTCAGACCAACTAATTGGGTCTCTTTCGACTCTGCAGGGCCTGATAGTTAGCTCCAGGAAGGAATCACTTCCCCATTTCAAAAGCCCATGGGCGCACGACTTCAAGCCTGTCACTGAACTTGTCGATGCCGTAAAGGTGGTTGGTTGTTGGAACATCTCTCCGGCCTCTTTGCACTCTTCATTCTCTTTGATTCTTAATGTTAATATCATATTTAGGCAATTAAGCCGACGGTGCTCATTGGAACATCTGGAGTAGGGAAGACATTCACCAAGGATGTTGTCGAGGCCATGGCTGCACTGAATGAGGTTCAGTCAGCAGCCTCTCTCTACTTTGTCGAGAAAATATTATTGCATATCTGTTTACTGGTAAAAGTAACTTGTAGAAACCCATCATTTTTTCACTTTCCAATCCAACGTCGCAATCAGAATGTACAGCTGAAGAAGCCTATACATGGAGTGAGGTAACATGAACTTTTGTCCAAGTTTGGTAGAATGTTCAAATCCATTGACCACTTGTTTTTGTCGGTTATCTACGCGTTACTTGCAGGGTCGTGCCATATTTGCCAGCGGGAGCCCCTTTGACCCAGTCAAACTCAACGGGATGTCTTTCATTCCTGGCCAGGTACAACTTGCATCTTGCGTGAATCATTCTTCTTTCTGTCCTATTATGGCCTTGTTTGCGCATAACAGAAGGACTAAGAATTGTGTGTGTACTGCAGGCAAATAATGCGTACATATTCCCTGGGTTGGGTCTAGGCTTGCTAATCTCTGGTGCAATTCGAGTTCATGATGATATGCTCCTAGCTGCCGGTAAGTCCAGTTCATGTTAATTATGTTTTTTTGGGTTTAGTCCTTAGGCTCAACTGCAGTAGTATCGGAATAACATGCTTGCTTGTAACAGCTGAAGCCCTGGCGGAAGAAGTGACTCAACGCAACTTTGACAAGGGACTTATTTACCCACCTTTCAAGAACATAAGGAAGATTTCTGCTCATATCGCTGCCGATGTCGCTGCAAAAGCCTATGAACTCGGTCTGTGTTTTCTCTCTGGGTGAGGTCTATCCGAGTATGTCTTAAGCCATGTTCTCACTTCTGCTTGTTATCTGTCTTCTCGAATTGGGTTTAGGTTTGGCCACACGCTTGCCTCAGCCACGCGACCTGGTCAAGCATGCTGAGAGCTGTATGTACAGCCCCGGTTACCGCAGCTACCGATGAAAACAGCAAGCCGTGCCTCACATGTGGTACGATGAACAAGTAATTTAGATATCCGACTGCATGTAATTCCCATTAACTGCAGACTGCGATCTCTTTCCATTGCCCTGTATCATGCTGACCTTTTCCTGGCGCATAGCATGGCCAATTCCTAAAACCGTAATGATCCACCATGTTATCCTGACAACCGGCTATTTCCTCTGCTCTAGGAGTGTTGTGTCGAAAGATTAACAATTCTCATATGCGGCTATGCCTTGAGCCTTTGGCGGATGCCTCACAAAGAAGGCTCCTGTGCTGATTTTTTTTTTTTTTTGGCTGATCAGAAGTTTTGGACCGAAAATGTCCTCAGTATATTTAACTATCAGAGATGCTTAGCGGAAATGCTGCTTCCAGAAACACATCATCTTTTCTCTTGCTGATCCAACATCATGGTCATAATGCAAGCCACTTTGCTAGAATTCGAAACCTATCACCTTTAGCAGGGTTCTGCTATATTTGCCAGTGGGAGCAGCCCCATCGAACTCAACAGGAAGTTTTTGGTCGTAGACAGGTTTGTCGTAACTCTCCTGTAGATCATTCTTCAACCCCACCTATTATAGGATTCTTGGGAGATGCAGACCCTGGTGACTTACCATTGTTCCATGGTTGAGTCACTCCGGCCTAAAGAGTGTCTTCGACACAGACCTTCCCCTGATGAATAGAAGGGAGGTACCTCAAACCTTAATGATAGACCATATTGTCCTGGCAATACCACTAGCACTCCCTCGGATTCTGATGGTGAGTTCGACTGCTCTCGCTGTCACATTAAGAACATCGAGTCAAAAGACTCGCGTTTCTACAAGTACTTTGCATTTATGTGCGAAGGCGGTTCAAAATGGTTCGAAATTGGAGGATGTAGGTTCTTCTGGTAATGTCTCAAACCACCCGTCGTTGTTGATCGGTTCTTCGGCCACATCAGTAAACTTGGCAAATCATAATCAATAGCAGTTTCTCGACGGAACACGTCAAGCCCGGTATCAACATCGGACAACCATGTGTGGCCCCTTTTTACGAGCCAATACTGGACACGGATTAGGGCCACCGGATAACGTTGGAAAGATTCAAAGTGGGGGAGAGTGGCGTGGTCACGACCTCGGAGAAGAATCGACTGGAGATGACCGAAATGTTTTCTGCTGGTGCAGATAGGACCTACTACTACTCCCGTTTAAACTACTTGTGGTAAGAACAAATCACCGGGTTCCTCGTTTTCCCACCGCAGCAGTTGCCCCCAGATGCGGCGACATGGAGCTAAGTAAGTACATAACCACCTGCTCAACGTCGAGAAACCGTACCAGTCCACGGCGAACAACTTGTTAGCGATACGAGAACCTGGACAGCAAGACCATAAGGACAAGGAAGGGGGGCTGGGGGTGGGGGAGTACATCTGTTTTTTTCCTAACGGGATTAATATTCATATGGTCCAACAGCGAAATGACTGGGGAAATGTGGGCATGACATTGAATCAAAGTTCAAGAGCACCACCGCACACACACACACACACTCGCACGTACACACACACTTGATCAGATGTACAGGGTGGGATTCTTATCAACAACAAAGAAAGAAAGAAAACAAGCACCCCACCCAAAAAAGGACAACAATTATTCCCATCCCCAGTTTTCCTTTATGTAACAAAAGCAAAGCAAAGAAAGTGGGGTTGTGTCGAGAGAGACAGCGATCTCTCTCCTCTCCTCTCTGGCTTTCCTTAGCTATTTCTTAGTTGAGGAATAAAGGGGAGATGGAATTTTTTTTTTGTTCCCCTGCCTTTTCTTTCGGGTTTCGGACAGGGAAAGATAACAAGAACCCGACGACTAGGATAAGACTTAAAGCATCAGCTTACAAGGCGGGGGGGTTTTAGGACAATCAGTGAGATTAGCTCGGGAGTTGGAATTGGGCCTGTCGGCCCATCATACTATTCATCCAGGCCCATTATGGCTTAATTCGGAAAAGACAAAAGAAAAGTAGTTGCGTTTATAAATTTTGCAAAAAAGCAAAATATTCATTGGCTTTTTTTCTTTCTTTTCCCAAGAGCAGAGCAAAACCCGATTCCTCGCATCTAACTCACGCCCCCACCACTTCAGAGGAATTTTAGCCTGGAAAGGAAAGAAGAATTATGGTTTATGACCAAGTGCAATGAAATTTTAATACCGACCCAACACTTGGTAGTTTTGTTTTGTTGGATCCTGTCTGTCGTGTTCTTCTCATTACCATTGCCATTTACCAAACCATCGCATCTATCCCCTTTCTTTCACTTCCCCATTCTCAACAGCGACGAGTCTCCTCCAACACTCGCTCCCCACTCCTTTTGGAGATACCTCGCGGACGCCCGACTTTTAGGGCCTAGCACAAATATCGATAATATTCCAGTTTCTTATTACCGAAAAATTTGAAACCACTGCTAGGAAAGTGACCGTGTCGTCCCCCGACCAAAATCTAAACTTTAGGGGGATGTAAAACTCGTTAATACTAAAGCCCGGGATATGTTAGGGACTCGCCATCGTGGCTGACGGCGCGGCCGGAAGAGCGCTCTATATAAACTCCATCCCACCCCCATTGATTTGAATCACCGTTTCTTTTATGCCCTCCCCCGTTCTGTGACTATAGAGAGGGAAAGAAGAAGAGACACCGACTTTGTTTTCCCCTTGCTTTCCCCCCTAGTTTAGTATTTTATTAATACTCGGAAAAGAGACCTCCGTATCGTTCAAATAAGATGGAGAAGAAACAGCAGCTGCACAGGCAGGTCGTGATGATGAGGCAATCCCTTTTCGATCAGGGCTACGTCGATGACCAGTTTGTGCAGCTGGAGGAGCTTCAGGATGACACCAACCCCAACTTCGTGGAAGAGATCGTTACCCTCTATTATCGCGACTCGGCCCGACTGATCTCCAGCATAGAGCAGGCTCTGTGAGTTTTTTGCATGATTAACAACACTACACCATTTCTGCTTTTTTCCCTGAGTTCCAGTAACTGATGAGTTCTTCTCCGTCTTTCGCTTTCCCTCCCATCCTTTTTTTTCTCTGATTCTTCAGGGAGAGGAGCCCTCTGGATTTCGATAAGCTGGACAACCTCATGCATCAGTTCAGAGGGAGCAGCTCGAGGTAGTTTTTTTTTTTTTTACCGATTCGCCGGACAAGGCTCCTGTTTCGGTTAATTCACGGGGGTCGGGGCAAGAGATATCAACATTGACGGATTGGGATCATTGGTTTCTTCCATCTTGAACAGCATTGGTGCCAGGAAAGTGAAAGCAGAGTGCACCCAGTTCGGGGAGCACTGCGTGGGTGGAAATGGAGAAGGGTATATCCCCCCGAAACTATATAAACATAACCTTTCACCTGTTAAGAAAAAAGGAAATGAAATTCCGAAAAAATTGTGTGGTGGTGTTGGGGATGCAGATGCATGAGGAGTTTCCAGCGAATGAAAAGGGAATACTCAGCCCTGAGGAAGAAGCTGGAGGCCTATTTCCAGGTCTGTCCGATCAATGATTTATATATACATACTAATTAATTAATCAAACCAGTTTGTCTTATGGGGGAGGATGATGTTGCGACTTCTTGACCAGGTAGCCAGACAAGCAGGGCCCATGGACACCGCTTCAAGGTCCAACTAGGAAGGAAAATGGAACCCTACTGAATGAATGTTATAATATATTAATGATGCTATTATTATTATTTTATAAAGAGGTTAATTTACTAACCAAAAAGAAAATAACTCTGATGAATGACAAGTATCAGGTCGCTGTGTGTGTATGAGCTATTATCACCTTTTACCATGTAAATACTACTACTATTATTACTTGCTCTTCGAATGTTTACTGCTTCGGTTGGGTCTCAGATAGGCATGCCTGAAATGATCCCTTCTGTTCAATGGCTTTCACCCAAATCTAATAAGCATAATATCTGCTGGGCCATCTCACTATCTTGAATGTTCAAATTGAATACCTCTTATTATTTGGAGGGGAGTCTGAAACAGAGTCAGGTGGGGGGTGGGGGGGGGGGGGGGGGTCAGAATCGCATGATTCCTTGAGAATTCCCGTTCCTGAAAATAAATAACTCAAAAAGTCTAAGGGCGCGCCTCCCCCTCCCGGCAACCGTTGTCGTTGTTCCCTGGTTTCGCCCCCGGGGTCGACTCCCTCTGCATTGCGATCAACGGTGGACTTGGCGGCGCTTTCAGTTTCTGGGTTTCGATTTTCGGCGCTCAAGACCGGGAAAGGTCGCTCCTTTAGCTCGTGATACTCTTACGGGCCCTAGGGTTTGAGTTTTGGACCAAATCGGGTGGTGCTCCCGTCCCCGGAATCCGGAGGGTGTATATATTCTACGGCTCGCGCCGCCTTCTGGGATCGGCTTCCTGTTCGTTGCTGTTGGCCTGCTGCAATTTTGGGACTGGACTAAACCGTACTTCCGTGGGTTTAGAGGCCCTTGGTCGATTATCCGAGTCGCCCAGTTTTTGATGCGTTAGCTCTGGTTTCGGCTTCCCCGGCTGGCTGGATTTCAGTCGGGTTAGTTCAGGAATTTCGGGGGATTTTACCAACTGGGATTTGGCTCTAGCTGATGGCCGCATACCGGACATATCCCCCACCACCGAGCCAGAACCCAATCCCCCCGCATCCTCCGCCTCAGCAGCAGCTGCTACAACCTAGGCCGCAATTTTCCCATGTGTGGAACTTTAATCCGGGTGGCGGCGGTCCTGGAAGAGGCGCAAGTAATGCTAATGCTAATTCTGGAACTTACCGAGCCTACAACCCTCCCCCACCACCACCAATGCAGAACTTCCCTTATCAGCCGCCTCCTCCTCCCCTGCCCGAATCGTCATATGTTCCTCCTCCGTGCCCTCCACCAATGATGCAACCTTCACAACAACCATCCATGCCGATGTACTATTCTTCATCGCAGCACCAGCAAACGTATAGCCAATATAATAGCACACAATCGGCCGAGCCGCCATCCCCTCCTCCTCCTTTACCACCAACAAGCTCGCCACCACCTCCCCCGCCACCACAGAGCAAAGAGACTTCCGACTTCTGCTTGAAATGTTGTAGTAGATAGCACTAGGAATAATGCATGGCGGGAGCATGAGAGGGGAAAAGTTGATGGTGGGGTTAATAGCAGGAGACTGCCTGATGTGGCTGGTCGGAGAGAGAATGCCAATGGAAATGGCAATTTTGGGAAGATGGTTGAGACTGAGGAAGAAAGGAGGTTGAGGAAGAAAATGGAGTACGAGAAACAAAAGATGCTAATGAGGGAGAAGGAGAAACCTCAAGGTGTTTCCAACTCTGGGAAAGGACATGGTCGTGGGCGCAAGCATGGACATGAATCAGCGTTGGGATCAAGGATGGGCGATAGAAGAGCTTCAGGGACAACCCAATTGTTAACCAGTGAGAGGATTGAGAATAGATTGAAAAAACCAACTACATTCTTGTGCAAGATGAAGTAAGTATTGGCCTCTGCTGTGCCCTTTGGAGATAGTGGGCAGGAGTGGCCATATCGGTGGTGATGCTTGATACTTCTTCGTGCATGTCACACTTTTCAGTCTTCTGCCGCTGCTCCTTGTTCTTCCTCATCATTAAAGGAAACTATCTGTCAGAATTTTCTGCCAGAAGTCGGATGTTTACGATCTAGTTGTTAAGCAATGTGCTACCATGTTGAGAACAGTGAATTTATTTTGATGGAACAGTTACCCCAGTTGTGACATTCCCGCATCATGCAGATTAAATGTTTTGTGGATTTCATCCTGTGTTGTACGCTTGTACTTGTTATTGTCAGGTTATTTTATTTTGTTCCTCATCTTTCTCATTTTGTCCCGTAGATTCCGGAATGAACTGCCATACCCATCTGCACGGCTAAAATATTTGGCCTTCAAGAAAGATCGAGATAGGTATGCGATTCATATGTTGTAGTTATTATCTAGAGGATGCCTTGTTATGCAAATTGCTATTTCATCAGTCTTGTGTTGGTCTTGCTATTTTATTGGACGATATAAATTGATGCGTCCATTCCGCATCATGAAGGCATTCAAATTTTGTCTCAATTGTTAACTTGCCAACGTTCCTTGACATTTAGATCAGTATGAAGTTTCAAGTGTAACACTGTCAATCTGGAAAGTTTTGAGTGTCATTTTGAATTTGCAGGTTTACAAAATACAGCATGACATCACTAGAGAAAAATTGGAAGCCCGAACTTCATGTTGAACCAGACCTAGGGATACCTCTTGACTTGCTAGACCTTAGTGTGTATAAGTATTATCTGGATGCTGCTCCTTTCTAGTTATTGTATCTGTATGATGCCGCTGATTTGATTTGTTTTCTCGAGTGTAATTTTCTTTCTTCTCGTTTTCTGTAAGTCCTCCAAAAGTCAGACCACCCCTTGCTCCTGTGAGGAGTTATTATTACGTGACGATGAGAGTGTAACACCAGTGAAGAAGGATGGCATAAGGAGGAAAGAACGGCCAACTGACAAAAGTGTTTCTTGGCTAGTTAAGACTCAATATATATCTCCAGTTAGTCTAGACTCGGCAAAGCAGGTAATAAATAGTTATACTATAACTGTCCCAGTTATCGTCCAATTTTTCGTTTTTATGTTGCTACTCTTATCTACTTTGGGATTATAGTCCTTGACGGAGAAGCAGGCGAAAGAACTGCGGGAGAAGAAAGGAGGTCTGAAAATTTTGGACGCCCTTAATGACAGGTTTTGTATCTTTAAAAATCTCTGGATTGTTAGCGCTGCTTGTGTTTGTCACCTACTGTGTTCACACTATTATGGCATTGTCACTCCAGAGAAAGGCAGATCAAGGATATCGAGGCATCGTTTATGGTTGCCAAATCCGTCCCTGTTCACGCAACAAACAAGAATTTATATCCAATTGAAGCTTTGGCACTTTTGCCATATTTCGAGCCGTATGCATCCTTACAAGTGTTATATTTACAACTGTGGTTTTTCTTTAATCACTTTGTTTTTTACCTTAATCTATTTTTATGGGGCTTCTGGAAGTTCTTAGAGGGAGATGGGCACACTTTTGATCTACTGCTGCTGGTGTAGGTATGAAGATCCATTTGTTGTTGCCTCATTCGATAATGGCCCTACAGCTGATTCGGAGGCCTACAGCAAGTTGGATAGGTTGGTGCGTGATGAGCAAGAAGCTAAGGTTAGTTGCCTTGAAGCAATTCAGCTGTGCATTTTGTTCACATCAAGATAATGTGAACTTGATTGCAACTTTGGTTTTAATTGAATTGTTGCATATTTCATCCAAGAATTGCTAGTCATTCTGTAAAATTAGCATGCCTGTCCTTTTGTAGGGCATACTTGTTCTGCCTATAGGACATGCTATTGTGTATGCAAGCATGTGCTGATGATGCCCTTAACGGTTTCTTCTGCTCATCTCAGGCAATCATGAAGAGTTATGTGGCTACTGGTGCTGATCCAAATAAGAAAGAGCAGTTTCTGGCATATGTGGTGCCATCAGCAGATGAGGTAGGTCCATATGCTTGGACTTGTTTCAAACTGTGTCGTTCCCAGAGGCCTCTACTTATTTTTAAGAGACGGCATGGGAAGTCTTGAAGACTTGGAATCCTGAAGCTGCCTGTTTGGCACTGTTGTGTAATTTAGTTTGATCAACTTATTCTGATGCATTTATATTGTTTGTTGTCTGATGGTTGCAGATATCCAAAGATATGCTCGATCTGAATGAAGACATTTCTTCCTCTTGGGTTCGGGAATATAACTGGTACGTAAGTGAAAAAAGGAGGAGCTATTCCAAGTTCAGAAACACAGGTCGTATCTGAATGCTCACTCACTGTGCTGCAGGTTCGAGGTGACAATGTGGATGATCCTTCTACCTACCTAGTGTCGTTAGGTGATTCTGAAGCACGATATGTGGTATGCACTTGCTCAAAATTTAGCTTGTCAATTCTTGCCACTCGTTCCCTCTCAGTCCATGGACTCATATCGTGCTGAGAGGGAACCACCGACGAGTCCACGACGATCCCTATCGCGCTTTGTTCCCTGTCAGTCCACGATTCAGCCCTTGCCAACAAAGCGCAATTTGAGAAAAAAGAGGGCTAGTGAAGGAAGATCCACCGACGAGATCGAACAGTTCCTGGCTCCCGCCAGCATCACTGTGAGGCAGAGACCAACGGTCTCTGCAGTCGAGTTGAAGGATCCCGAGGTATGACCGACCTAAGCTTATGGCACTCCTTCGTTTTCTTCATGGTTTTCCATTGACCACTCTCCTATGCCTTCATTTTTCTGTCTTTTAGAATGTTCTAGGTCGTGGGTATGAGCAAAAGGGGCGATATGCCTTGAGTCCCGAGTTGGGGCATTCCGAGGATGTAGATAGTCTGGAATCCCAGCGTAAGCTATCCCGAGTTAGGGACGTGGACCAATTCAGCAGGGAGGAGGTGGATGATTACATGTCTGAGTGAGCGGTTTTTTGGGCGGAACAAGTTCATTCTAGTGGCAAAAAGCTTTTACCGGCTCAGGCATTCGTCCCTGAGGGAGCTGATGACTGGGCTGGAGGGTGATTTGGGGCAGAGAACAGTGGTATTTTAGGCTTTGAAGTTAATCTCTGCGCTCCCTTGCATGTCTGTGCAGTACATACATAGTTAAGAGTCAGTTCAACAACGTGGGAGGAAGAGGAAGATAGTAGCGCATCTGCAGTACATTGCCATCATCAATTACCAGAAAAAAAGGGTGTATAGGATGGGAAGGAATATGAATGAAAGATAGCCGGCACCAAAGCCGCCGGACCAGGAGATTCCGGCCCGGAACAGATTAGGGACCACTAAAAATCATAAGAAGAAGATTAAAAAAAAAAAAGAAAGGGTAGTTTTTTTAAAACCAAATTCACATGGAGTGTGTGTGTGTGATAATCGTTTACTATCTTCGTTTCCTTACTACCTCAAAAGGGTAACCCCTCCTACATTCAACCTTAATTATTCATGCAATTGTCAGGGATGGGGGAGTTGAACAATTAGTTTTTGTTGTGTTTTCTCATTTATAAATTTGTATTATAAACGAAGGGGATGATAGATACAACCTTTGCATCACTGGGATGATGTAACCTTCCTCTCACTTGTAGAGGTTGATCAGAAGGAAAGTTAAGCCCCTTCAAAGACTCTTCTCAGTCCAAGTGAGAGATCTTCGAATAAGCAATCATCAAACGATGATTCGTCCTCCTCCAATATGCTGAACCGGTTTAAGTAACGAATCGCTAATGCTTAGCCTATTCACAATAGGCTAACTCTTTTATGTAGCAGGCATCAAGAGGACAAAGGCGAAGCCTTCCCTTGCAGGCTCATCCTCACAAGAAGTTCACATGAAAAAGAGAGTGTCTCATAGACCTGCTCATTCATCATTACCGCGAGTTGTTACTGAGTCTCCTGTCCTCGAGAAATATCCTCTGAGGATGTGTCAGGTATTAAGCTCTCGCACGATCTGTTTCATTGTGGAGAACCAAATCAAGTAACACTAATTCCTTTGGTAAAGGTGTCGTCGGTGTTTCCTCTACTATGGGGACTGTTATCAGAGAAGAGGCCCTCAATGACATTCCTATTGCTTCATGGCTGGGCAGCCACGGCCGTTCTGAGCAGACACCCATGAATGAAGGTACAGAGGAGCCCCCCGCCCCTAACTTCGAGGGATGAAGCCGGAGCTTCGTTGGTTGATGACGCTACTGTCGCTCAGAATTTCCGGACGAAGCGATGGAAGCCTCCCAAGCCCCACAAGTACAGGTGACCTCGGTACGGAATCCTGAGCTTTGCTTGCAATTTGTTCTCAAGTCATTGTCCGACTCAAGCGCATTCATGACAGCTCTTGCGTTCTTTACTCGTCTCTTTTATTGTCGTTCTCGAGCATGGAGTTAATGCTGAGGACGACTTTATCGTCTTATCATCTGTGATGGAAGAGTTAGGATGAGTAGATGCCGATTCGCGCGAGCTGCGCGTTATACTCTCGCCTATTCAAAAATCCTTCTGGCATTCGTGGGCTGAGCGACAGGAGGACTTCGCGCTCAAGGCGAGGTCAGAGGAGAAGGAGCTTGCGTGGTCCCTGCCACTTCCATCCTCTGCTCGAGTGAATGAGTTATCTCTCGAAAGGGCTGAACTCCACAAGAAGCAAGAGGAGCTATCCGCCACCATTCGTCGCCTCCAAGAGGAGTTGGATGTCACAATTGCACGTATCACTGGGACTGACGCAGCCCTAGATGTTGCCAAGGCAGAAGAGGCAGCTGAGGGCGCGGCCCTCGACCAGGAGTGAGAGACGTTCGAGAGGGATTGGGACAGGGTTGTAGAGGTTGAGGCAAAGAAAGTTGTGGCGGCTGGAGTGTTGGACCGGGCGAAGCGCCTACTGTATTCTTTTCCTATTGTATAAATTGTTACGTTTGTATTTGTTCCCAGATAGTGGGGAAACGTTTTGAGATGATGTTTTTGTGCATTTTCCATATTGTTGGCATATATTTTTTTAGATATTTGCCATTGATCTTGAGGTCGTGCACTGATCCGTCGAGCCCCCCAAGCAATATGAATTCCCAAGGTGGGTTTCAATTACCTGGAAGGGGCCTTCCCAATTTGGTGTCCATTTCCCATGGAAATAATCGCGCTCGCCATCAGGCAACCTCAGTCTCCAAACCATGTCTCCCTTTCTAAACGACCGAGACACTACTTTTTTGTTGTAGTAGTGGGCGATATTCTTCTTACGAGCTTTTAAGTGATTTAGCACATTGATTCTGGTAGTTTCCAGATCTTCTAACTCAATATGCATGTCCTCATCATATCACTTGTGTTCTCTAAGGTGCTTAAGAAGTTTGAGCGATCGGTATCGCACTGAAAGCATCGCATCATGGCTGTATACTAGATTGAATGGAGCGACGCCAATGCTTTCCCTTTTCGTGACCCAAAGTGCCCACAACGTTTCCTGAAGCAGGGCATACCATGTGCATGGGTTATTCCCGATCATTCTCTGTATAACCTGGTTTATCAGTTTGTTGGAAGCCTCCATTTACCCGTTTGACTGGGTGTAATACGGGGTTGAGTTGAGTACTTTTAGCCCAAAGTCTTCTGCAAACTCATCCATAAGTTCGCCGTTGAACACCTTTTCATTGTCCACCACGATACTTTGCGGAATCCCGTATTGATAGATGATGATGTTCTTGGTTATTATCCTTCTGATTGATGGACTTGTAAGCCCTTGCCTCAACTCATTTGATAAAATAGTCCGTGGCGACGAGTATATAGGCATATCCTCTGCTTGAATGAGGATGAATTTCCTGCATGATGTCTAGCGCCCATGTCCTAAAAGGCCATGGTTGTACTATAACGTTCATGTCTGTAGCAGGGGTGCGTTTCAATAGTCCGCATCGCTGGCAAGCTTGGCTCGAATCGAGCCATTTCAATTCAATTCTTAACCATTAACGGCCAGTAGAATTCATGTCATTTGATCGACCAACTCATCTTGATCCCTGCTTAATGAGCTCCTCACAGTCCCTCATGTGTTTCCATCATGATTGGGATGACTTCGTCTAAGTCAATGCACCTTAACAGGACATCCTCATTGGTTTTCCTGTAGAGGATTCTGTCGGGGAGTACGTAGTGCCTAACATTCACTCGAATTCTTCTTTCGACTTTTGCGTTAAGATTCTCAAGGAACCATCGTATTGGTTCTTGCCACTCCTCTTTCTGCTCGAATAGATCAGTCGCGTGGACCTCTTTGCCCTTCATTACAGTATCGTCGTGGAACTCTGGACGTTTGCTTATGAACAAGATTGTGCTATCCTTGCGTGAGTCTGAGTTATTTATCAATCCCGAGGCCAGTTGAGCCAGATAGTTGGCTCTTGGTTGTCTTCTCTTTTCACACGTATAATCTCGACTGTACCTATTTTCGCAAAGAGTTCTTTCGCTCTGTGTAGATATTGGCTCAGGTGAGGAGCGTGACATTCACTTTGGTCTAAAAGCTACTGGATTACAAACTAGAATCTTCCTAGTTTCCAGTCTAGAGTGAGTTGCAAAGCCAGAATCAAGGCCTTGTATTCTGGTACATTGTTGGTTATTTTGCCATCGAGGCGACCAGCCACCTGGTTTCGATGTTCCCTGGTGTCTTAATGAAGACTCCTCCACCAGCTCCAAATCTATTGGAAGCAAACCAAATGGACCAGTGCCCATGTGGGTTATTGTTTGCAGGTGAAACACGTCGCGATATGTCGAGGACTCTAAGTGTTGAATGTAAATGTGGTCGCCAATAAAGTAAATGAACAAAAGGATAATCAGAAATTTTCTAAGTGTAAAAAGAAGAACTTACAGCCATTGCACAACACTTAAAACGGGGGTCATAGAATGATTATCGTGTGTTTACAATTGACAAAGACTGACTTATTTATGGACACTAACTAATAACTGCATTCAACGCACATTTAGCACATGCCAATAGTCCTAAAACTATAGACTTACTAACTACTAAAAATGACTTCACCATCGATCCTCACGGGCATCGGCTTCGAGCTTCGACAAACATCATCGATGTTGAAGATCTTCGACGAGAACCCATCTTCGACCGCTTTCATCATCTGAACTCATATCTTCGACTGTCGCTTTAATGATTTCTTTCGACGATGCATCGACGATCGAACACTTCTCCAAATAACGTCAATCTTGGTCTCCTCAAAGGCCCATCGTAGAAAGCCCATAATGACGTTTGCTCTTTAAAAATTTGGCCATCCCCTTTCCTTCGACGCATCCGTTCATTTCAATCCTTCTCTATAAAAACCCTCGGCATTTTCTCGTCTGCCTCCTTTCAACATTCTTACCCTCGTTACGCCATCCACTTGTTATTTTCCTTCCTCTTGAGCAGGAACTCTACCCATGGCTCGTCAAGCGTTCTACAACCACATGCCGTTGAAAGGGCCAGGTGTCTACTTCAAAGACCTCATAAGTCAAGTAACTGACGTCATTGCCAAAAAGACAAATAACTACCCTGAAGGAGAAGCGAGGTCGAATGGACAGATTACCTTGGGCCCTTTTATCAGAGGCGGCCATTTCAACCCTTCACAGGACCACAAAAACATACCCTTTGATTATCTCCTCCCTGATTCTACGGTCATACCAATTTGCAGAGAAAGCTTCATCGATCCAGGTAATTGGTGGCCACATCTCCTGACTCCAGCGATTCAACCAATGTAAGCCAAATCGTACATGGATTTCTCACTACGGGCGTAGATAAATTCCCTGAATGGATATCTCTGTGGACCAAACTTCGAAGGGAAAAATGGAAAAGGATTGGAATCTATGACTTAGTCTGAGTATCGACTGAGCCGATGAGATGTAACCATCGATCAGTCGCAGCACTATTATCTCTGTGGAACGTATCGACCAACTGCTTGTACCTTCGAGAAGGCCCTATGACCGTGACCATCCCCGACGTAACCTTCCTAATAGGATGTTACCCCTACGGAGAACTTGTTAGGTTGGTCGAAGAGGACGACACGATTTCAAGCTCGAAAAGAAACAACGTCTCAGCTCGGTTATCGAAGCTCATCTGAAGAAGGATTCCAAAAGCTGGGATGATGAAAACGAGTTTCAGTTCATGATCGAGTGGCTTTCGAAGTATATCTACTATAGTCGTAGCAAACTATCGCTAAAATACATGGTGCCCATAGCAAATTTTTTGGTGAAAGCGACGGGACCAGTAGCGATGGCTCCATTCATTCTTAGCATGGTTTATAAAGCTCACTTCAAAGCTGTTGCTGTCGATTCAAAGAATCCAAAAGCGTTCCCTGCTAAACCAACGTCTGGTCCTCTATAGATTACTTCAGCATGGGCGCATCTATACTCTCCTGGTATGCACCGCTTCAAGCTGTCAACATTGACAACTCATCGGGTTTCTATGGTTGGGAGATCATCTGCTTCTTCCAATACAAGAATTGGGGAAAAGATACTGCCACAGGATATCTTAATCGACTTCTAAACACCAGTAAGCCCCGTTGGCAACCTTTCCCCCCAAGTGATGAAATTCATAGCCCTGTTGGCAACCTCACCCCTTTTGGGACCAAGCGCTAACTCCTAGGGACCTAGTCGCTAGCGATGTCAAAGGATTTCTTATCGAAGTCTATAATCCTCAATTCGTGGCGCGGCAACTGGGATTCGCACAAAGCTGCCCATTCCCTTTCATCGATTATTACAACACCAACCTGGAAGAACGTGTCAGCATCGACTTCACATATGCTAGCAGGGTAAGACTAGTCATATATAAGAAATATGTTGTAGATTCGACAACTAACTTCCCCCTATTTTCACAGCTATATGCTACTCTGGATCGATCCATCTCCTCTATCTTGTTCCCTGAGAACTTAGGGGGATGTGATGTGACTAGGGTGTTCGATTTATGCTGGAAGAAGACCTTGAGCAAGATAATGGATAAGGCTCAATTTCCTAGAAAAGGAGCAGAGTCGTTTTTTGAAAAGGAGGACTTGCTCAGCGCCCTCATTGAAAAGCAAGAGAGATCGCTGATGCCAGGTATTACTTGGTAATTCTCGATTTATCCCTCATCGATTCTGATAAGATCGATGTTCACAGGAGCAGTGGACAACATAGCACAAAAAACGACTGCTGAAAAGGGAAAACTGAAAAGGAAACGACAGTTCTGGTGACTTCGTCGAAGGAACCCATTACTCGGGCCTCTTCGGCAAGCAAAGGCGAATCTTCTGATGAAGCCACAGAAGAGGAAGCTACATATCTTCGCCGTCGCTCAAGAAAGACCAGACCTGCCCCAATTCCTGAGAAAAATCTTTAGCATGAGGATAACACATTTGAAATTGATCCTACAGCTGTCAATCCTTCAACTGCTAGTCCTTCTAATAGCATCGAACAAGAAGTTCACTTAGAGAAAAGGGAGAAAGATCAAGCGTCTGACGTGGTAAAATATAAACTTTCTTGATAGATAATTTATAAAATATATCAAGTTAGAACTCTAATATATGTTATATGTGTAGGTCAAATACGAAGACTTATTCACACCGCCATCGCCCCCGGCAGAAAATCTTCCTACCAACATCGAAGGTGTGGTTGAGGGGCGAGCAAGGAATACTTCTGAAGAAGGTTCGACAAAAGGAGCTAACAAGAACATCGAGGCAGTTGTCCCTCGAGATGTGAACTTTGTTCCTAAGATAGAGGTATATCCTTTGAATCTTTACTAAGTAAATCTAGATTTTAAATGACTTCTCATATAATCAGGTCATTCCGCTCTCTTCTGAAAGTAGTCATGATCCGACCATCGAGTGACGGTGCTCCTGTTAACTCAAATATGACGGTGACCATCGAGTAGTCATGATCCGACCATCGACCATCGAGTCATAATCAGCGAACCATTCCAGTCACATCCTTCAAATATGACGGTGCTCCTGTTAACTCATACCCGAAAATAAATTCGCAGGTCGACGTTCTTCCTCGGACAGACACGACACCTCTAACAAACGACGATACTGGGTGTCACACACCAAAGGCACCTAGAGGATTGGATGACCCCTCTTTTGCTTAAATGCTCGACCAAATTAGGGTAACTAATTTTTGTTATACAGTTCGCTCTAAAGATAATAACTAACATATCTTTTGTTGATCAGCGAAACTTCGATCTATCACCAGTGAAGGCCTCAGTGAACATCTGCCATGCAGCCTCACTGAGCAACGTAAATCAGATGGACATTAATCGAAGCGACCCTTCTTCGCTTGCTAAAAATTACTCGAAGTGCTTCAACGCGAAGAAGCGTCGAAATCTAACTTCGATGAGATGGTCCAAACTGTTGAAGCAATAGAGAGGCATGCCAAGGCGCCCATCAACCTGCTCAGTATTTGCCAATGCCTTAAAGAAGTGTTCTGAAAATCTTGGGAAGACTGGGAGCGGATACTGTCGGACACTAGACAGTGGAAAGATTTCTTCGCAAAATTAATGAACCATGATTCTATTCAACATAAGGCAACGGTAGTTTTTTCTGAGTATCGGCGTCTGATCGAAGAGCAAGATCGATTGAAAGCTGAAATTGTTGATCAAACGTCGAAGTTGGAGAGATGCAAGGCAGAGATAGTTGTTCGAGAGAAAGAATTGGTTGAAGTAGCGGTAGAGGTCGAGGCAAATCGTATACCCACTTACGACATGAATAACCTTACCTCTTTTCAGAAAACAGTGAGCATACTCGCAATCAATAACAACATTTGGGCCTACCTGGTTGATCAGTTAGCAGGATTGTTGAAAGTTCAAGAATAGTGGATGTAATCGATGTCATGTCATCGATCCAAAAACAACCGTTGTTCTTTTTCATTTTGTTGTTTCTATAAAATGAATTTCGCTTCGACCGAATGGTCCATCCGAATGATTTCCCTACGATTTAACATCATAATTTCTAACTCGTCAACATAAAACATTTAAGACACATAAATGTGACCATTGGAATTTAAACTAATTTAATGAGAACGTTGAGATTCTTCGGGAACTGTTGAGATTTTTTGGGGACTGTTGAGATTCTCTATGATCGATGCAGCCTAATACTTCTGCCTATAAATAGCAGAATCGTGGGGCCACAAGTTCACACACTCGCAAACAATCCCAGCTAAAATGTCCCGCCGAGAAACTTCCTTTCCAAACCCATCAGTTTCCCCTCTAATCACAAAGCCTAGGTTCTCAATCTTAGACCCCATGAAAGCCTAAGTCCTCAACCTTAGGTAGAGGGTTCACTTCCATCGCCCGGCATCATGGCTCAAGTACGAGCTTGAGCTAAGTGACATAAAATTTGCCCAGGCTGCAAACGTCCCTTCATGGTGTCAGGCCACGGAGTCCTCCTTGCCTCCTCGAATATCTTTTTCAAATATTGCTTGCTGTGGAAGCGGCAATATTGGTGAATTTTCGAGGCAGGTTTGGAGTAAACGAAGCAGGGGACATTGATGACAACCCTAGCTGCGGATGCTCGGCAAACAAGGAGGGATCTAGAGCTATGAATCCAGCGACCACGACAGTTGACTTTAGTGTCGACAACAGTGCCTGCGACAATCAAGATCGACATGTCTAGTTCCGAAGGAATGTATAGTTTTATTTCATATGTATCGATCCACTTGTAATTGTAATATTTCATAGTGAATCGACTTTGTTTATCGATTAAGTCCCTCTTGTAACGTCGATTATCCCTATTAACTGTGACCATAATTCGGGACATCGATGCTGAATTTCTTTGGAATGTAAACCTCATAAAGTTGATCGATGGAGTTTCAAATGCTTACCATTAATCTTCAAGGAATGTGGCTCGCCATTTAAGTATGACAAATGATAAGCGTTTTTGGGATACACGTCATCGACCCTAAAAGGACCATCCCAAGTAGGAGACCATTTGCCTAGAAAATAATCTTTCTTCCCAATCGGGAGGATCATTTTCCAAACTAAGTCTCCTTTTAAAGGATTTTAGAACAACCTTTTTATTATAACTTCGAGCGACCCTTTCTTTTTTAACCTAAATTCGATTCAGCACTTGAAAGCGAATCGCCTCTAAGCTTTCTAATTCAATCAGCATCGACTCGTTATAATCGACGGGACGATCTTCATGATGGGCCAAAAATCACATCGATTTCTAACGAACTTCGATGGGTAGGATGGCGTCATGTCCATAAACTAAGTTGTATGGAGTTTGCCCAATGCTTTCTCGTTTAGTAACGCGCAAAGCCCAGAGCACATCCAACAACAAAGTGTGCCAAGATCGAGGGTTATCGTCGATCATCTTCTGAATAGCGTTTTTTATAATCTTATTGGTAGATTCAGCTTGTCTATTCGACTGTGCATAGTAAGGAGAGGAATTTGTTAAAACAAATCCGAATTCACATGCAAACTCTTTAATCAAGCTGACATTGAAAACAATAGCATTATCTACCACTACGTTCCGAGGAATGCCGAATCTATAAATATTGTCAGATCGAAGGAAATCAATCACTTTGCTTTGGGTAATATTCTTATAAGCCTTTGCTTCGACCCACTTTGTAAAATAGTCGGTGGCTACAAGGATATAAGAATCTCTATTACTCGAGCTTGGTCTTATTTCTCCAGTAATATCCATAGCCCAATATCTAAATGGCCAAGGTTTGACCACGGGATGTAAATGAGTTGCAGGTGCATGTGATATAGGTCCATGCTTCTGACATTTTTCACATCCTTTGGCCATGTTGATGCAATCTTTCATTAATAGGCCAGAAGAAACCATACCTCCTGATCGACTAGCACATATTCGATCCAGAATGATGAAGACCATAAAGACCTTGGTGTGCTTCTAATATAATAGGGATTGCTTCATCCATATCGACATACCTTAAGAAAACACCATCACTATGTTTCGATAAAGTACGTCATCGATTACGATGTAGAATCGTGCCGACAATTTTACTTAGCGGGTTGCCCCCTTCCTAGGATTGGAGAAGAATTCCATGAATGGTTTTCTCCAATCAATTGTCGATTGGAAAATACCGATGACATTTACTTGTGTAGAATCATTGCGTAAAACAGAAGGTATTGTTTGTATTTATCCTCTAATTTCTTGCATCAATCGATGACTTATTTTAAAACCAGAAGCATGTTGTGCCAATTCGTTTGCGATGGCATTATCCTCCCTAGATATGTGTTCAAATCGAACCTCCTTAAAGAAAGAAGACAACTCGTGGACTTTATCCAAGTATCGCTGGAGGTGGTCGAAGGTATATGATACTCGAACCTTTCACATGATTGATGACAAGCTGCGAATCCCCTCGAATTTCGACGGAATTGTTTGTCAACATATTGTCGATCCGATAAGCTATCTTGTGTTTTACCTTCAAAGGAGATGGAATATAAATTCATACTCCAACCCCTTCGCTGGACACAGACCCATCAAGCCAAATTTCCCAAAATTCCTTCAGATCTTGAGAATTGTTTAATCTAGAATCTGTATATCGGGCTAAAAAGTCGGCTAAAACCTGCCCTTTAATCGATGCTTGTGATCGATATCGAAGATCAAAAGGAGACAAAATAAGGCTTCATTTACTAAGCCTACCTGATAACATAGGACTATCGAATAACATTTTTAATCCAGGAGCATTTGCTACTACATACACCGTGTTACTCCCAATGTAATGTCGAACTTTCATGATCGCATAATATAATGATAAGCATAGCTTCTCATTATTAGTATATCTATATTCGATGGGAGTAAGGATCCGGGATAAGTAACAAATGACTCTTCCTTACATTGGTTATCTTCTTGTACCAACATCGATCCGATAACCTTGTCACCCGCAGCGATATATAGCAAAAATGGTCTATCTTGCTTTGGAGGAACCAGGACAGGTGGATTGATGAGGTATTTCTTAATAGCTTCGAAGGATTCCTGATGGCTATCAGTCCATTTAAAAATATCTTGTCTTCTCAACAAGTTAGAGAATGCCGTTGTTCAACTGGTAAGATTTCCTATAAATCGTCGTAAATAATTAATTCTCCCCAAGAAATCTTGAAACTGTTTTTTAGTTGATGGAGGAGGTAGATCCTGAATAGCTCGGGATCTATCCCTATCCCTCGACGATGAACTAAAAATCCTAAGAATTGTCCGGTAGGAACACCGAAAGTACATTTCATGGGATTCAATTTCAAGTTGTTCTTTCTTATTTGAAGAAAAGCTTTCCGAAGATCAGTGACATGGCAGTCTTCTGCCAATGATTTTACGACGCTATCGTCTATGTAAACTTCGACCGTCGACCCAATCAACGGGTTAAAAATGAGGTTCATTGCCCTTTGAGAAGTCGCTCCAGCATTCTTTAAACCAAAAGGCATGACAACCCATTCAAAAATTCAAATAGGATAGCGAAAAGCTGTTTTATGTATATCATTTTCAGCAATAAAGATCTGGTTATACCCAGAATAACCATCCATAAAAGACATAATCTTATACCCGGACGTTTTATCGATGAGTTCATCCGCTATTGGCATCAGATATTCATCATTTGGAGTCGCTTTGTTGAGATCTCTAAACCCAATGCAAACTCGAATTTTTCCGTTCTTCTTTTTTACAGGAACAATGGAAGAAATCCATTCTGTGTATCGAGATGTTCTTATACATCCAGTATCGAACAACTTCTTTACTTCTTCAAAGACTTGTTGTCTATGTTCGCTTGGTAATCGATGTGGAGCCTGTTTCACAGGTTTGAAATCTTGCTTAATCGGCAAAGTATGTTCGACTAATCGCCTATCCAAGCCAAGCATTTCGGTATAGTCCCACGCAAAACAGTCATTGAATTCCTTTAAAAGGGTTAGGATCGATTGGAAGAGACCTTTGTCAATCAAACCACTTATAAAGGTAGGTCGCTGGGTCACGTCATCACTTAAATTTACGGTTACTAGAGGATTCCGAGGCATAATTAATGTGCATCGATCCTCAGGGGATTCAGCTATAAACTTATCACAAAACATTGTTTTATTTATAATAGGATGAAATACAACATTAGTCGAATCTACACACATTTTCAAACCAAGACTCGACTCATCCTCTTCAGCACGCTGGTCGGGACTATCTATGTCCAGCAAACTAGTTTCAAGACACATTTCAAGACTATCTCCGGGCCTAGTTAGCCAATACACTCTTAGTCGCTCTAAGACATCAGCGACTACGTCTTGCTGGTCAATATCAAGCATCCTCGTCCTCCCGGAGGAGTCCGGGTTGCCAAGGTCAACACCTTTCCTTTCATTGACGATATGAGCATTCATTTCTTCATTAACAGGTTCAGCATTTTCCTCTTCGATGATGGCGTCAGGGAGCAATCCAACAGCTTCCTTAATAGAATGGATGATACTAGCAAGCTTCGCCTCCTTCTTTGCCTGAACCTTGGCTTCGACAACTGGAGGTACTATATCAGAATCCCATCCAGTTGGAGCATCGACTATAGGATGCGGAGGACCACCATATTTGACTAGGAAGTCGAATTTTCCAATCGATTCTCCCAAGGGTCCAACATTCGGATCTCCAAGAGAGTATCTCTTCTTCAAGCTCATGTCATCGACAGCACCAATAACATTTCCTGTATAGATTTTGACAGGGTTAAGACAAGTGTTAACGGATGAGTCAGCTTTAACAACATCAACTTCAGAATAAAGCCAAAGCATGAGTTCTCGATGAAGAGTAGAAGGAATCACTGCTGCCTCATGCAGCGAGTCTTGACCTAAAAGAGCAATAAATGTCGTATCGACATCGACTATAAAGAAAGCAGTAGTTATCTTAGATCTCCCAACATTCAATTTGAGCGGGAATATTCCCACACACTTCGACATAAGGCTATTGAAGCCTGTTATATCAACATCGGTGTTGGCAACATTAGCCTTATCATACCCTAAGTATTTGAGGGTATGCAAAGGCATTACGTTAACCGTTACACCATTATCTACCAATACTTTCTTCAGAAGAACCCCATTGAATTCTGCTTCGATATAGAAGGAGTGCATCTGAGATTGCATCGAAGGACTAGGCTTCATAAACCAATTTACCGATAGGGCAACGAACGACTCGAGGGGCCGATGTTTTAAGAATACCTGGGATAGGTTGATTAATTATAGGTCCCGCAAACTCTGTGGGTAACATAATAACGTTACATTCTACAGTGTTTTCAAGAGCATCGAACCGGACTGGATTGTAGTCCGAATCATCGAAGGTATCTTCGAAATCATCATCCTCAGTACGCTTTTCCTTATTTTTAGGAGGGTCTTCATGGGGAACAGAGCTATCGATCATAAACAAATCGCCATGATCGATTTTCTCCTCTTTGACCATCGTAGAGTCAACGGATTTTTGCCGTTTCTCCTCTGCTCTCCTTCAACGTCTTTCTTTCCTTTTCTTATTGCTCCTAGACGGAAGTAGAGACCGTTGGTTATTTACTTATCTCCACTCATCACCATCAGAATAGGAGAAGTCAAGTCGACGTCGACACGATCGATAATATTCAGGATAAACCTGAGCAAATTGTCCTTTCTGGAGAACATATCCTTGGACTTGCCCTACATCTTCCTTATGAACAAAAACATGCATGCAATACAATGGATTTGTTTCGATCATACCGTGAATCGGATGGTCGACTAGGACAATGTTGAACTTATTCGCCGAGGACATGACAATCAGCTTCTACAGGTAATTACGACCTATGCCACTTACAGAAGTTTCTAAATTTCACTCTATCAGTGCGAAGAAATCGATGGCCCGTTTTCAGTTGAATGCGCCCGTTTTTGAAGCATGAATTCGAAGATTTCATCGGCATTGACCTCATCGAATGAGTATTACCTTTCCTCCTGTGTCTTTGGAAAGACTTTGACTCGAAAGTTCTTCTTAGTCAACTCTTCGCAGGTCAGGTGCCCCTTTACATACTCTACGACGTCGACGTCTACAACTGGTTCCGATTGGTAGGTTACCAAGCGTATTGTAATCATGCTCCCTTTCGTCCGAGTTTTTTTCTCTAAGGAGGTTCTCATATCGGATGGCCCTTCTGGCAAACTCATCCCAATCCCTGAACACTTTTCCCTCTAACTTTTTCTTAAGCCGGAGAAGGAGGAAATCTTGAGCTATGGCTATGAGCTCGGCTTCAGATGCAGAGGTTTTACATCTCAGCCTTGCCTTTCGAAGTCTGTTCAGAAATACTGCCACGGGTTCCCCAGGCTGCTGCTTAATGTGAGTGAGGTCTTGCTGTGTCACAGCTGGGTTAGTCTAAGCGAACGCCAGAGTGAATTGCACATGCATATCCTCTCAATTTTTCACCGAATTCGGGGGAAGGTTGATATACCATTAGTGGGAAACAGGTGAAGTTTCCAGAACCCATTAGTGGCGGCTTCTCCAGCATGGTGAGTGAAGCGGGCCATATGTTCCACAGGCGAAATGCCTTCTTCGCCTGAGAAACGGGAAAATTCAGGCACACGATATCTCCTTGGAAAAGGATACTCCCGGTCATGTTGTCAGGGTAAGGAGCTCGATAGAGTTCAACCTCATTCATATTGTTTGCCCCAGGGATCGCTTGCTCGACTAGGGGGCTACATATTCTCTTATTTCAGGCATGAGACCCGGTGGAGTCATCGCCTCTTGCATGGTCATCCATCTTCCTCGTACGGGCTGAGGAACGTACTCAGAGTGTCAATGGTTCTCAAAAGGACGAAAAGATTCATTCTCTACCAGCATATAGGGATCTTCCCTCCTTCGAAACGAGGGTTGATACGTAGCCTGATGATCATGTAGCACGGTTGCTTTACCCTCGTTTATCACAAGTGATCGATTATTGTGCGCAAACCCATTGGGGCCTGTGGGGATAATAAGAATGTCCCCCAAGTCGGCCTTTTCTTCCCCTCCTCTATTGACGTCCTATGTGCATATTAGTCGAGTTGGTGTTTGGTGGCCGATTCACCCTTCTCCTTACCAGGGCTGTTTATGGGCACTCCTGATATGGTCGTTAGATTTTGGACGACGACATACTTCTTGGAGCCGATTTTCTCCTTGAAGGCGTCGTACTTCTAATCGATAGCACTAGCCTCTCCATTAAGAGTTGGAGAGTGCACATGATGGTAGAAGGTTCTTCAGTCATGGCTGGGTTCGAGTTGTTTCCATCGCTGTTATTTTCCCCGTCGGAGTAATTATCTCCGAGGTCGTTTGAATCGGTACCACGTCTAGTTCTCGGCATTATTGGCCTATACTCCCACTGTGGTCGCCAAAGGCGTGTTTGCTTCGAAAGTGACCGCTGAACAAGCCGGATCTAAATACATTGGAAATCTCTGGCATTACGAGCAACTAATACTCGGAGGTTCGTTGTTTGGTAGTCGTATGAATGAAGAAAACGAGGAGAAGGAAGCGGACGGACATCCTTAAGCGGAAGCACTTACGGATGTCATCGACGATGCCTTACGAAGGAGTAAGAACGCAGGAGCACAGGATGCTTGAACGCTGGATTGCTTGAAGATAAAAGGACTATATGTCCATCTGTAGAGAAGTGTGTTTGTACAATGCTTAAGAACAACTATTTATACTAGGCTAGACTTATGTATGTACGGAAATAAAATATTGCACATATATTACGTGTTCTTGTTGTCAATCTTCATGGAATATTTCCTTTCCATTTGAGCAATCTTGGCAACAATTCCCTTTCCTGTCTTGAGATCGTCTGGAATCTTCCCATAACAGCTACTGATCGACCGGATCGCCCATTAGCCTTCGTCGTAGTGTTTTCCCGCTCATCCAATTGACTGTTGCTTGATAACTTCGTTGAACCTCGTCATCTGATAGTCCCGTGACTTGATAACCACTTCGTCCGTAAACTTTCACCTGATGTGTTTTAACGTTTACCTCCTTAATAAATTTCTCATACTTCAAACCTGTATTTTAGGGGCATGTATCTACCTGCCACTTTAAAATCCGATAGGTCGGAATGGAGACAGGGGAACAAGAACAAAGACATCATCATCATAACACGAAAAACAGAAGAAAAAAAGACAGCTTTTGATAGAAACGAAATGCCAACCCCAAAGTGAAGAGAAAAGGTAGTGGTGGCCCAGGGGAGGGGTTATCAGATCACACCCAGATATATATAGAGATGAGGAATTCGGATGTTACTTGGTTTGATTGCGTCTGCTCTGCTTTCTTAGGCCCATTCTGTTTCATTCATTACTACCTACGAAGTGATTTCCCTCCCAGATTCTCCGCGGTCAAATCCCCTCTTTCTTTCAAGGGTCACCGCTCTCCCCTGTCACTCGTTTCAGGATTTGTTCTCAGTTGTCCCTTCTCCGGAATCTCTCTGTTCGCATCGGGAAAAGCTCGCCCCCAACTTGCCTTTCACACAACAGCGGAATGGAGCGCTTTGCGAGGGGCGGCAACCCCTCGAAGACATGCCATCGATCGGAGGAGAATGAAGAGGGAAACTCAGCCTTGGAGCTGACCCTGGGTCCTCCTGGGTGTAAGAAGAAGGGGAATCTAGGGACTCGTCATTTCCTCTCCTTGGCCACTACTACTACGACTACTCCCACTACCACCTGCCCTTCCCCTTACCTGAAGGAGGAGAAGGAAGAGGATGGTGGGGAATCATCTATTGTACCGCCACCCCTCCCCACAGCTGTGCAGAAATCCCAGAAAAGGTATTATTCCCACCACGTCCATGTTTTTTTCTTTACTATTTGTCTCTTCTTGCCGCTCCCCTGTTGGTGTGAATGTGGCAATGCCCTCTGCGTTGTCCTATTGGGACATGGGCATATTCTTTCTCTTTCTCACAAGAACAAATACTGAAAATGGGGTTACAATTCCAGTGTGCATCGCCTTCCTGCAATTCAGGGTGGTCCCAGAGTTGTACTGTGCTACTAGTTCTCTTTGTTTTTATTGTCTTCGGAATATGTGTTTTTCTTTATATACATGGGGTGGATGGAGTGTGAATAAAGAGTGTGGTGGAGTGTCACATTCCTCCTTTGTGGATCGAGAATTCAATTTATTCCCTTTTTGCCAAGTGTTTCTTCCTGTCAGTTTTATCACCTTTCTCCAAGCAAACATCTCCCTCCCCCTCACTTGGTGCCATCTGCAATTTAGTGGTGATGCCATTTGGGGAATAACTTTGATCCATGTGCTTGTTTTTTTACAAGTCCTAGTGCCTTCTGTTGGGCTTTGACCAAGTTACTGGACAATGACTCGGGCGTGCTCCGGCTGCTGTCGCCGGTTGGCCTCCTATACGGTCGCACTGGGGAAACATTGTGAAGAAAGACTCGGAACGTCACCTCTAAGAAAGCTGATTTCGAGAAGCCCACAAATGTACAGTCGAAGGGCTTGTTTGTTAAGATTAATATGGACGGTGTCTCTATCGGGAGGAAGGTGGACCTGAAGTCTTGCGAAAGCTACGGGAAGCTGGCAACGGAAGCGGACGAGCTTTTCTGCAGCCTGCTTGCAGGTTCTTAGATGTCTTTAGTTCGTGACACTATATCTCGTATTTGCCATACATGGGGCATCTAGGTAACAACATCCTATTGTTCGGCTAATTTGGTTCAACGCAAACAGATTACTCTGACCACGAAGCAGAGAAACCCATAACCAGTTTGTTGGATGAAACTGGGGAATACACTGATGTACGAGAATCACGAGGGAGACATGATGCTTGTCGGTGATGTACCCTGGCGGTAAGCATCCAGAACCGGCCCTTATCAAATCACGGAAACCAATTCCTCCGTTCGTCTTATGTATTTCGTGCGGTCTACTCTATTTGCAGGATGGTCGTGGCCACGGCAAAAACGGTTGCATGTTCTGAAGAGATGTGGCCTCTCCGTCATTAACTATGAGTCCCACTGCCATAGCCACTTATCATATCGCTCATCTAGCTCCTCGACTCTTTCTCACCGACATTCTCTGCCCGTGTCATATTGCATTTTGCAGTTGGGGGGAGGAAACAAGAGAACAAGCCTGACCTGTGAATCTACTTCGAAATGGGAAAGAGTCTCGAGGCGTGCATGCCCATCAGATTATGCCTTAAGACACGGGCATATGTATGATACGCCTTATGATCGTCTAGTTGCAACTATCATTAGGCCATGGCGCTTTGAAATTAGTTAAATCTGAAAGTTGATTTCGGGGAGTAATGGGAATCCCAAGTTTTGAGAGATTTTTGTTCCATCTGCATATTTTGTGATCAGACGATGCCCCGGCAACCAAAACCAAGCCCGGTCCTTTTCCATGGCTGTCTTGCCCAAACGAGTAAACCTTCTACATGAAGGGATACTTGACTTATGGAACATGTAGACTTTGCCAATTGAAAGCAACAGTGGCCTAACCACAACCAAAGCGTGGGGGTACAAAGACAAAAGCACGAATGCGGCGTGAAATTTGACTTTGGGAGGACGAGGAGCCGTGTCCCCCCTGTCCCGTTCGGACAAGACTACCTACAGAGAGTTTTGTGCTTGTCTTCTCCTCAAAAGGAGGATGTCAACTTAGCTTATCCACACCGCTGACTGTTTGGGCTTATTTGGTCGGCCCAATGAAGGCCCACTTTCGCTCCAATTCGGAAAGTCTCGTGCATAAGTGAAGGCGCCCCCCCCCCCCCCCCTAAAGGAAAAAGGGAAGAACATTGATATATAATCTTTGGTACAACCGGGATATACAAAGAGATTAGGTGCATACTTTATCGATCTCGGAATCTGCTGCATGATTGTTTAGGAGTAAATGAAGTTGTGGGCGAATGGATGAACCCCAAGAAAGACATAAGGAAAAGAAAAGAAAAAGAAGAGCATCCATCATCAGTGAAGAACATTTATTAGTAATGATATCATTGGAATGCTTTGGCATGTCTAAAGCCTAAAGCGGACATTAGATTACCAACCGCCTCCGGAACACTGATGCTTTTCTAATCTAGTTATAGGGGAGAACTGAAAGAAGGATAGCCGGTATATTCCTGTAGAAGTAAATACCGTCGGGGCGATTTGGTAACACCTTCCTCTCTGTCTTTCTGCCTGGCTTCACCCTACATGCCTCACACACACACACACACACTAGTACACCCTTCATCATCAAACCCTTTTCAGGTCACCGCGAAAGAAGTGGCAGAAAGGCTCTGCCGCTCTGGCCTTTCACCAGCATACCACCTTTCCTCTGTCGTGCCGCGAGGAGCAAGAACTCTTCTTCTGCCGTGGAAATGCATGGCAAGGAAGATGGATCAAATGTGGCGTAGGAACTCTCTCGCTCTCTGTGTCTCTTTCGTCGTCTCGAGAGAAGGCATGGTTGGTTTGGATGAAGAAGCAGGTTTTACATGAGAATATTGGAAGGGAGGTGGTAAAGTGGAAAGGAACTGAAAGTGGTGGGTCTGCTATGGGTGGTGGGGGGAGGAGAGGGACGACAAAAGATGGTACCACCTCCATTCGATGCATGACTTGACACAACACCCCATCTCCAAAAGGAATCTAAGGGAGTACTTTCTTCCCATCATTATTGTTGTTGTAGAAATTCCTTCGTTGAATCGGAACACGGTTTTGATGATTATGTTGTTGATTGGAAAAAGGAGTAATGGGGTGGCATAATATAGAACATGGTCGATTCCCTTGTCGCCTTTGAATGAAAGTATGTACTCCAAAAGAGAAAAATGGGATGAGAAAATATTGATTTAAGTGCTACAAAAGGACGCATCGAGTCAAAGAGAAAAGAAAAGAGCAGGAAAAGGGTATTCAAAGGGCAAAATTCATTCCTGGGTGGACTAAAACAACCATCTTTTGGAGAAATGGCAACTCTTCTTTTGTGTTTCCTTTTGTTTGGGAGGAAGGGGGCTTTCATCTTACAAAGTAAAGCCATTTTGGACTTTGATGATGGCAAGGCCCATCATTGTAATGTTAAATACGGTCGAAAGAACACTCGGTCGAAGTTCAAAGACGTCGAAACAGAGCGCATCGAAGCAGGACATGTAGAAGTACGGACCAGACGAAATTCCATCGAGACCCCGTTGAAGAAAGTAACAATGCAAGGAAGAGTCTCAATTGAGTTTTCAAGATTTAGCCAATTTTCGATGGGAACTTCATCAGGACTTGGTCGAAGTAGATGGGGTGCAGTTAATGTAAAAACATGTGCAAAATGTGTATAGCAGTTGTGTTAGCAGTTATGTTAGCGGTTTTATTAGCGGTTATAAACACACGACAATCATTGAAAGACCCCGAAGGGCTGCTTGGTTTTCTCCCTGTAATCTTTTCTCCATAAATGGAAGTAAGTGTTCGTGTCATGTGCTTTTGTTCTTGTTCTTTACATTATTGTCTGTTTAAAGCCTTTGCGATCACATTTCTTTAATCATGTATTAGTCCCCGTTATATCGTGACGTGTTTCATCCGCAAACACGTTTTTGGCAACCACAGTGGGAGTCGGAAACGAGTTTCGTGTGAAAACGTGAAATGCCAATAACGCGAAGCGCAGCGAAAATGGTTGCGAATCGTAGCGATTCTGAAACAAAAAATGCAAGTGATCAGACCAAACTTGTTGGTGATCCCCAGAATGGACAACAGAATGCCAAGGAAAATCTGCAAGATCCGCCTCTCTCACGATCTAATCGTCAAAATTCTCAAGGACCCGTCAGTATTGATGCGATTCTGAGGATGCAGATGCAGATCCAGGAGAATTTGTTGGATATGCAGAGGTAAGTCCAGGGCTTGACTGAAAGAATTGATGAATATTCTCCAGCCACTGTGGCCAGAAGGACGTCAGTTTTATAAGGAAAGTGCAAATTCGGTTTTGATCAGAATTTGGGTCAAGAAAATTTTTAACCAAGTGATTAGTATCATGTTGGAACTAGTAGGCCCAGGGTCCCAAAGGAAATTGGAGGGTCCTATACTCCAGTTTCGCGTGGTCAACATTTGGGATAGAACTTTGACGGTGACAATGAGGGTGAGTATAGACCAACTGCTTATGCGCCGCCCCATCATCGACGAGAGAGTTTTTACACTCGATCGACAGTCGAAGATGCTGGAAGGTTTCCCCCTGCAGATATCCCAATGAGAAGGAACCTTTTCAAAAGGCAAGCTTTCGATAAGGAAAGGCTCCAAGTCGAGAGAAAAAGGCCCTTCAAAAGAGACATTCATAGGGCTCCCGCGATCACATTTCTTTAATCATGTGTTAGTTCCCGTTATATCACAACGTGTTTCATCCGCAAACACGTTTTTGGCGACCACAGTGGGAGTCGGAAACGAGTTTCATGTGAAAACGCGAAATGCCAATAACGCGGAGCATAGTGAGAATGGCTGTGAATCGTAGCGATTCTGAAACAAACAATGCGGGTGATCATACCAAACTTGTTGGTGATCCCCAGAATGGACAACAGAATGCCCAGGAAAATCTGCAAGGTCCGTCTCTCTCACGATCTAATCGTCATAATTCTCAAGGAACCGTCAGTATTGATGCGATTCTGAGGATGCAGATGCAGATCCAGGAGAATTTGTTGGATATGCAGGGGCAAGTCCAGGGCTTGACTGAAAGAATTGATGAATATTCTCCAGCCACTTTGGCTAGAAGGACGTCAATTTTGTAAGGAAAGCGCAAATTTGGCTTTGATCAGAATTTGGGTCAAGAAAATTTTCAACCAAGTGATGAGTATCATGTTGGAACTAGTAGGCCCAGGGTCCCACAGGAAATTAGAGGGCCCTATACTCCAGTTTCGCGTGGTCAACATTTGGGAAAGAACTTTGACGGTGACAGTGAGGGCGAGTATAGACCAACTGCTTATGCGTCGCCCCATCGTCGACGAGAGGGTTTTTACACTCGATCGACAGTCAAAGATGCTGGAAGGTTTCCCCCTGCAGATGTCCCAATGAGAAAGAACCTTTTCGAAAGGCAAGCTTTCGATAAGGAAAGGCTCCAAGTCGAGAGAAAAAGGCCCTTCAAAAGAGACATTTATAGAGCTCCCGCGATGCAGCCTAAACCTACCAAATTTAGGGAATATGTCACTCGATTGGTGGAGCAGATGGTTCCTGGTGTAGTGCGAAGGGAAGAGGTGAACTTTTATAGAGCACTTTATCCAGATTACATCGACATGGATTATTCTTATCCGAAGGGATACAAAATTCCGGATTTCACTATATTCTCTGGCAAAGATGATGTGACGACAATAGAACACGTAGCTCGATTCACTAACCAGACCGACAAACCTTCCAATAATGATTTTTGAAAACTTCGATTATTCCCTAACTCTTTAACCGGTTTGGCGTTCAATTGGTACATTCACCTGCCTGCCAACTCGATCCAAAATTGGCAAGAAATGCAAAGCGTTCATGTAGGCGTTTGCTACGTTGGATTCAATCATTACGAAAGCCGAATTAACTCGAATGAAGCAGCAACCTGGAGAGTTGGCGGCAACATTCTTACAATGGTTTCAGAAGGCTCGACGTAGATGTAAAACTTCTGTTACCAAGGAGTAAGTTGTTGAAATAACACAAGATGCTCTTGATATTCGGATTCAAAAATGGATCCAAGAAGAAAGGTTCATAGATTTATTCAATTTTGCCCAAAGGGCCACTAAGTACGAAAGCCTCTTAAGAGAAGAATCGAAAGGCCAGTCAGCATATCAAGTCGAAACTTCCTTGATCGAAGTAGACATGGTTGAATTCGTCAAAGGAGAATTGACTGTCTGTGATGGTTTAGCCTAGAAAAACTTCAAAGCGAAGGCTTCCTAAAAATCAAATGAAGAGTGCAAATATTCGTTCGATGTGGACAAAGCAAACGAAATTTTCAATTGGCTCAAAGATCGGGGTCGAATCAAGCTTAAACCTGGACATCGACTGCAAAAAACTGATAAGGAAAAGAAGAAGAGTTACTGCAAGTGGCATGGTTCCTTTACACATACGACCCGCAATTGCTTAACTTTTAGGAATCTCATTCAGGACTTTATTGAGTCTAAAGTTCTCTATTTTAAATAGTCAGACGAACCCACTTCCGTCGATAACAATCATTTCCCTAATTATGAGGTACATACTTTCGAAGTAAACGTAGTTGATGTTGTCGATTCTGCTTCGCGGGGATCGCATATTTTGAGTGAAACTTATGTGCCTAAAAATCTGTTGAAACGACTCCTGAAGAATGGAATTGTTTCGTGCCCTCTTTGAAGCTCAATAATGAAATCTGTTGGTGGCATATGGATGACACCCATCCCACGGATAGATGTTTCACTTTCAAGAAGTTTCTCCAATCCCACCAAGCTTAAGCGTGGTTCGATCTTACTCCGATCGAGAAAGCAGCCTTGGGGATCAATCGCAAAGGACCTACAAGGGCTGCTGATAGACGTTTCCCTTCTGGACCCATAGCTAAAAAATTTTACAAGGGAAGGTTGGCCGAAGGAAAGCAGGGCTCTATCAAGCCTCAGAAGGGGGCCACTCGCATTGTTGCTGACAGCGGGATGATCACTCACGCCACTAGTGACTCTGCTTCGACTAAGAAGGCCACCGATGTTTCTAAGATATCTGAAGGTTAGGCTAGCCATGCTGCTAAGTATGCTTCTCGAAACGTTAAAGATAGGTTGGGACCTGCTCCTAGGCTCGATGCATGAGTGCTCAAAGATGCCCACCTGTTGCTCAATTCTTAGAGGCCGATGACGTGTGCAACAGATGTCGTCCCATTCTCAGGCACAGGATCTTGATCTCACAACTCTGCAATCTATGCTCTTACAACTATTTCCAGAAGTTGATTGTCACATCTTCTGCCGACATGTTCGAGATCACATGCATAAAGACGCCAAAATTAGGTACGAGCGAGATTAATCAGATATTTTGTATCGATGTTGTTAATAATGTAATTTCTCCTGTAGAGGGATACGATCCTCATTTGAGGCAGTACATCCAGGTATACCCTGATTTCACTAATGACTTTTGTCGACCAAAGGCATATAAAGTTAGAACTCCCATCGATGATAGTTGGCAACAGGTGAGCAAACATGGGTATGATACCACTCGAAGTAACAAGAGAAGGAAGGAAAGACGTCGCAGGAGTGCAGAGGAAAAAAAGATGAAGTTGGATCGAGAGGTGAACGATGTCTGTTGGGTCGACCCAGAAGAACCTGCTGTTGACATAGCACCCCGTAGACTCACGATTCGATTCGATCATCCTACTCCTCTGGGTGACGATGAGTTCGATGACTCGGATTATAATTGTATTAAGGATGGTTTCCTGAGTCCGAACATTGGCCCGTCGAATGTAATATGATAATGCTTCCTTCAGAATTTGCTGACAAAAGTATGAGTCGACAGGATACAGGTAACCCTGGACATTCAACTTTGCAAGTTGTTCGCTGGCATGTGGGCTTTCATGTTCACTGGTTTTCAAAAGCCACTGCTTCGATGCAATATCATATGCATTTCTTATATATTGAGACAGATTTCAATGACATTCGAATTAAGAAAGTGTTGATTGATAATGGATCCACAGTGAACGTGCTCCCGTTGAGTACGCTCAATTTTCTTGGTTCGAGTCGAGATGGCCTTCACACCATAGACATCACTATAAGTGGCTTCAATGGCTTGATGTCAAAGAGTATAGGCGCAATCCCTATTCGACTAAAAGTGGAGCACTTGGTATGAATACTGCCTTTTTTGTTATCAATGTTGCGACTACTTTTAATGCTTTGTTAGGGAGAGATTGATTGCATAAGGCTGTTGTTATTCCTTCTACTCTTCATCGAGAATTAATGCTTTGGCTAGAATCGGAAGTGGAAGTAATTTCGACTAAATCGATTCTTATTCCCAATATTAACATAGTTGAAATATTTACAAGAGAAGTTGTTGGAACTGTTAAAGATCTCAGTTTGAAGAAGAGGTATAATCTTGGTGACCCAAATGTTGGCCCACTCTGTGAGTCATCCGAGACCTTCGAGTATCTTGTCACTTATGGAGGTCCCCCTCACCCAGACGTCGATGCACCCACTGGTTGGGATTCTAACCAAGTCCCTGAGGAAGTTGAATCCGCTGGGCAGGCTCAACGTGAGGAAAAGTTGACTGAAAGACTTCAGGCAATAAAAACAGCGCTTGGGCTCGATGATGATGAAGGGAACGTTAATAGTGCGGAAGGAAATGAAATTACTTACCCGGATGTGGAGCCCGACAAACTCCTCTAGGAGGAAAGCTATGCTTAACCATGAGAAAGAAGACGTAGTCGCCGATGTCATGGAGCGACTACGAGTGTATAGACTAACAAGGCCTAAAGTTAGTCTGGGGTTGTGTTTAGATGCCAGTTCGCTGGACGTTGATAGTCTCGACCAGCGTGCTGAAGAGGATGAGTCGAACCTTGATTTGAAATCGTGTAAAGGTTTGGCTAGTGTTGTAGTGCATCCTATGATAAATAAAACAACGTTTTGTCTTCAATTCGACTTGGGTCCTTCCAAAGATCGACAATCATTAATGACACCGTGCGATGCTCTTAAGATGGTGAACTTGAGAACATAATATTTTCCATTCGATCTTGGGAACTCCTTAAGAATTTAAAGATTGTTTTGCTTGAAATTATATTGAAATGCCAGGTTTAGATATAAGTTTCGTGGAACATAAACTCCCAACAAAACCCAAGTGGTCATGCAAGCACCATGACGCATACCAGCTAAGTATAGCCAAAGTGTGCATGACGAAGTAAAGAAACTCTTTGTCGCAGATATATTCGAACTTCCAGATATACCGATTGGATATCATCGATTGTACCTGTAAAGAAGAAAAACGGTAAGGTGAGAGTATGGATCGACTTCATAAACTTAAATAAAGTGACACATAAAGATGAATATCCTATGCCGATTGCCAATGAGCTAATCGACAAAACTTCTGGTCATCCAGTTATGTCTTTTATGGATGGATACTCTGGATACAATCAAATCTTCACCGTCGAGGAAGATATTTGCAAAACTGCATTTTCGAATGGGTAGTCATGCCGTTCTGATTGAAAAACATAGGGGCAACATATCAAAGAGCGATGATTCTTATTTTCGATTCTTTGATTGGGAAAACTGTAGAAGTATATATCGACGATATTGTTGTCAAATCCATATCAGATGACTGTCACGTCGATGATTTACGACAAGCTTTCTCACACATGAGGAAACATAACTTGATATTGAACCCCCTCAAATGTGCGTTCGGCATTCGATCGGGGCAATTCCTTGGTTTTTTTAGTACATAAAAAGGGGATTTAGATTGATCCTGGAAAGATTAAGGCTATTCAGGATCTTTGTCCTCCTTCGAGAAATAAATAACTACAAGGTTTCTTAGGTCAAATAAATTATCTAAAACGTTTTATTGGCAATATCGTTGGAAAGACAAAAAAATTTTCCACTTTATTGCGAGGTAAGACTGATTTTGTCTGGAAAAAGGATCATCAACAGGCCTTTGAGACAATCAAAGCTTACCTTACTAACCCTCCAGTGTTGGTGTCTCCTAAGGTTGGGCAACCTTTCATTCCATATGTTGCTGTCGGAGAATGAGTCATTGGGTCGCTGTTGGCCCAGGAGGATGAAAATCACAAAGAACGTGTTGTGTGCTACTTGTCCCGTATTCTGATTCCAATTGAGGAAAAATATTCGAATAATGAGAAGTTATGCCTTTCAGTATACTACAATGTGCTGAAAATACGGCATTACATTAGAATTAGCATTGTCTACATAGTTTCTACCACTCCCATATTGAAGACATTCTTCTAGCCCATTGCTCACTGGTCGGTTAAGCAAATGGAGTCTCATTCATTCTCCTTTTGATTTACAGTATCGACCTCAGACAACAGTCAAAGGGCAAGTGTTAGCAGATTTTTTTGTTAACTATGGGGAGAGTTTAGATTCTCCACCAGAAGAAGATGAATATTGGGAAGCATGATTTGATGGTTCTGTATCGACACATGGATGTGGTGTCAGTATATACATTTCGTCTCCTTTGGAAGTTCACCGTAAGTTAGCTTATAAAGTAGATGGTGAATTTACAAATAACTCGCTTAAGCATGAAGCTGTCATTTTGGATTTACGTACTTTGATCGATCTCAAAGCTCATTGTTTTGCCATTTATGGTGATTCACAATTAGTTGTGAATCCTTGGAATCCCTCCTAGTAGGCTCTGTTGCACTACATCCCTGGAATCCCTCCTAGTTCCCCCGTTGTTATGCTCATCCTTCTGAATAGCACCACCAAGTCCTCCCCTACGGCAAGTGGGATAGGTCGAGAATGAGAATTCGAAGTCTCCATCTATCTCGTTCTCCTCTACCTTAAACGAAACAGAGGAGATTCCTTTTCAACTTGGCATTCTCCCAATACCTAGGTGGAGGCGAGAGAAGAAATGCAAGAAATCCCTTTCCTAAGGTTGTGAACTTAGGCTTTAAAGGGATTTAAGGTTGTGAACTTAGGCTTTGTTTTCGAAGAGATGGTTTTCAAAGAAAAGCTTCTCGACGAACATTATGAAAGAAGCAAGTAGGGCGAATGAAGAAGATGAAGTTTGTCTTCTGAAAGGCTCTATCCATAGGTTGAAAATTTAATGCGGAATATTAATTTTCAGGATTTCGAAAATCTTAATTGTCTGATTCACTGTGGTGAGATTCTCGGAATCTTAACAACTTTATTGATTGAAACGGTGAAGATTTTGAAAAGTAATGGGCATTAAGTGTCATGTAATGTGCAATAATGCCATGTAATTAATTCGTGATCCACTAAATTTTCAAGGAAAGTAATGAGCATTAAGTGTCGATGCAAAATAGGCAAGGCTTAACACAAGTCTGCTGATTTCAGTAAAAGAGCATATGGGAACGCAGGACATGGTGATTTTAGGGTTTCGGGGGTTTCCTTGGCTTGAGTGAGAAGAATGAGGAAGATGGAACGTGTGCTCTCTAGAAAAGGCGGGCGAACTTAAAATCCCTACAGTCGAAACGTTTTTTCGAAAAGGTGATATGTGTCACATGAGGGAGGCTAAATGTTTACACAGTAAAGCCATTTTGGGCTTCAATGATTGCAAGGCCCATCATTATGATGTTAGATGCGGTCGAAGGAGCACTCGATCGAAGTTCAAAGAAGTCAAAACAGGGCACATCGAAGCAGGACATGTCGAAGTACGAAAGAGTTGAAGTAGATGGTGTGCAGTTAGTGTAAATACAACATGTGCAAAATATGTATAGCAGTTGTGCTTGCAGTTACGTTAGTGGTTTTATTAGCGGTTATTGTCCAGATATGATTAAATGTTAGTATAAATATGTATTTAGTCATTTGTAATAAACACACGATAATCATTCGAAGACCCTGAAGGGCTGTTTAGTTGTCTCCCTGTAATCTTTTCTTCAGAAATGGAAGTAAGTGTTTGTGTTCATGTTCGTGTGCTTTTGTTCATTATCTTTACATTACTGTCTATTTAAAGTCCTAGTGACCACATTTCTTTAATCTTGTGTTAGTCCCTGTTATATCGCGACGTGTTTCGTCCGCAAACAATCCCACGTAGAATAAAATTTGTCACGGGACAGGCTATGCAAAAGAAAGGATGCAAATAGCTTTAGCGGAGAAACTCATGCTTGGGGCACTCCCCACCCCACCCTTTTGGTGCTTTCCAAATGTAATAAACAGTAAAATGAAGAAAGGGAAATTTAGGTGGGATGTTGGGCCTTGATGGACTGGACTTCTGAACGCATGGGCTTTGAGGAATTAGGCTTTATGGTCGTCTTCATGGGCCTCAATGAAGGGCCCATTAGTGCAAAACAACAGCCCAATAAATCCTAGCAGAAACATCAACCATCGACCAACCAGATGTGTTTTTTTTTTTCCAATGTCTTATTGTTCTTTGGAGCAAAAACACCAACATCCATTATTAGCCAAGAAAAAAGAAGAAAAGCAAGAGTGTATCTGATTGATGTTGTAAAATCATCAAAAACTCCACAAATCTCAGTGGGGGAATTTCCTCCTTTTGTTTTCAGAAAAACTTTCCAGGAATTGGGGAAACAATATTAATATTATGGGATTTTTTGGGTAACAAAGAAAAAACTTTAAAAAAAATTCAGAGAGAGAGAGAGAGAACTGGGCACTCCCTCTTACTATATATATGTATATACATGGCGTGCTTAACAGTGTTAGTTGTTTATGCTTTGAGAGTCATATCAGGGAGAGACATAATCATGATGAAGTTTAAATCCAATTGATGATGACTTGTGTTCCATGTTCTATGGACAAACATATATACATATACATATATATATTAAGGAGAAGAGGGGGGGGAATGCAAATGATTAGGGGTATGATTTGATGTGATTGATGGGGTTGGTGATGTCCATGATTGATATTTCCTTCAAAAGGACTTGTTCATTCAGAAGAAAGTTCTTTTGGGTTATTGGACTCCATCCATCCACATGACTTGGCGATCATCTTTTACTTTACGCCTCTCACGTGCTCTCCCCTTCATGGAGACACGCAATTTTACCAAATCGTTTTTTTTTTTAAAAAAAATTAACGATGGTTTTAGTGGACCGATACATGTCTATCTATCGATCTATCCACGTATGTTTGTGGGTTTTTTTAATAATTACTGATGGTGAACATAAGGAATCAATCTGATTAAAAAAAGAGCACGGGAACAGTGCATGTGCCCGTTTTGGTTCAAAATCAAACCATACGAATAAGATTAAAGAAAAACAAACAAACAAAGAGCTCTTGGTACTACGAGAAGGTAAGAAGATGGGGATGGGATCCCTTGCTTTCGTCATCCCACCCTGTCTTTCCACTTAAAAAAAAAACTTAATATTATTATTATTGTTTTGGTCCTTTTTCTTGGAACATTCGGAGGAGAGACATCCACCATTGGAATTTGAATTTTTACATAGAGAAAAATGCGGTTTGTGTATCCTTCCTTGGTCGGGGAACTAAGATTGTAATGTCCACCCCGAGTTAAAAATTTCATTGGGCTAGGATTCGAACAACATTCGGGTTCAGCAGGGGGTTCCGGAGGGAGTTCTCCCAATACTTTTTCGGCGTCGAAGCAGCAGTAATGCAGAGCTTCAATCACCCACAGCATACATGACAGCATCTAGTGCTTCAGCTGACGCTTCCCTTGCATTGCACCCAAAGCACAACCCAGCACCAGGTGTGGTGTTGCTCGGGGGAGATCACCTTCCGCAGTATTACGGTTTCCTTCGTCTAATATCGCAGGAGAAAGATACAATAGTAGTACATGCAGGATTTGGGAGTCCACATTCACCCATCAAGTCTCCAAGAGGCAATTCCTTCACATGAATGCAGATTGATCCATTGCAATTGTTCCAGTAGTGGGAATTCTAAAATTTCCTATTACTGTCCTGACAAGACAAGGGCTGACAAAGGCAAACGGATCCAAGTTTTCGCAACTACATCATGTATGATGGAATCATCAAAGATTTGATCTGAGCGTGGCTGTGATACCCACTCCAACGAGGGTGGTCAGGCCGGATTCCTAACCGGGTGGTCCAATCTCCTAGAGAGAACCAAGTCCCTGCCGAGATTTAGATGTAGGGATGGCACTCTTGCTGTTCAGGGTCTCAGTCCTCTAAGCCTAATTTCTAGTTTCTTCTTCAGATTATCAGAAACGTTGGGATGTTTCGGCACAGCAAATTCGATCGTTCTATTAGCCAAAGTCGCATACCTTCAGCCATTCCAAGATCAAATACAACTATAGATGCAAAAAAAAATGTAGGGAAGATGATTGTTGAGAATGTCCAACTTAAAATTGAAGCACAACTGCGCGCCTTCCCTGAAACACACTCCAGCGGGGTTCCACTCTAAAATCAATTGGCTATAGAGGTAGTAACTCGCTAAGCTATATATACTAGACTGTACTCATTTCTCCCGATGTGGGATTGGGCTTGTTATATGGCAACCCTTTTCAACATGCCTCCTCAAGCTCAAGCCCACATACGAGCTCACAAGCATCCTTTTTGGGTTGAACGAGGCCACACACAGGCACCTTTTTTGGGTTGCACCATAAACGGATGAGTGGGGCCCATCATTGGTTTTATTGGACTTAACATGACTCTAATGCCATGTTAGAATATGGGACCGGCCCATATACCGAGCCTCGCATACAAGTTCAGTGATGTTCCACTTTAAAGCCGATCAGCGATGTTCCACTTTAAAGCCGATCAACACAGGAAGAACCCCAATTCAAAACGATTGCAAGAGCAGAGAGACGGAAAGATCGAAAGAGGAGGGGATTGCTGAATTTGACGGGGGCGAAGGGTCATCGGCTAGGTTTTATAAAAAGGAGTCGGGATTAGGGTTTTTCCCTCTGGGGTGGAGACGAGTGGATGTGTTACCAAAATGCACCCTCCGACGCGGGCTTCCACCACCTTCCCCATCGATTTTGCAAATTGAGTAAAATCTAAAGAGAAAAAGAAAAAAGCATAGACAAGAAACTAGCATTTGATGTTCTGTGAAATGAAATTATAACAGAGAAGGTCGAATTACATGTGAAACAAAATCTTTTGTCGGGTCCCTCGAGGATCCCCCCACAAAGAAGGAAAATGGATAAAATGCACCACCCTTCAATCTCAAAGTAGCGGAGCAGTTCCCGGCAAAGACAATGCACAAGCATAATCACCTCTTCCTACCTTTTATTGCACTGGGTTGTTAGACACGTCCAGCATGAGGGTTTGAGCCAACCCCGGTGCTAGTCAGTGATTACGGCCCTCATTTCGCATGAAATTTTCTGCTAACTGATTCGTAGCCTGGCACATGGATCACTGACAAGTAGAGACGCAACGATCGAGTTATGAGAATCCAGATGGAATGATATCACATATTGTTCGTTAGTTTTACGCCTTACCATCCCCATACGAAGCCATGGTCAGAGGTGACGACAGCATTTTCCGGGCAACGTTTGTGATATCGTCTACGGTGATTTTCTCCACATCTTTCAGGAAATATTCAATGGGCTTCCTGGTAAAAGAAACACTTCGATTCAAGCACATGCGGACTTATCCATTAATGCGCAAAAATGCTAAGTGGTGAAATTGCAGGCAGATGTAGAAGAGATAAGGAGTCCTTGACAATAATGAGGGCAATGCTGATAATTCCACAGCAACAATGTCTGGTTATATAAACCAAAGGTTTTCATACCTCTCTCCAAATGTTAAGACCTGCCTTCCAATGTCTTCTGAAACTATCATCTGCAACAAAAACAGCCCAGACCTATAACGACTTGGGAGAAGAAGCATAACGGGAAGTTCTAATATATGGAAACGAAGCTAATTGTACTCGGTTTCATTGGGCTCAACCCCACAGCACATGAAGGCTGTGCCATCTCTGTGTTAGCTCAGTGTCAGTCTAAATAAAAAATAAGAAGGGGCATTACCCGGGATTCCAAATTCATAAGAACAGCCGACTTAGTAGCCTCCTTGGCACGTTTTAGCTGCACTGGAGTTACTGCGAGATCAAAGAAGAATCTGCAAACGTCAGCCCAGAAATTACTACATGAGGGAAACAAGGAAAGGTTGGTCAATTCACCTTGTCCAGGAGTTGCAAGTGCAATCAATTCTTCAGCAGCCACGTCAACTGCTTTTCCAATGAAGTCGGAGCTCTTTGATTACAAAGGGATAAAAAGAGGTGGTTAGAAATTCCCAGAGTGCATACAATAGGGTTCCAAGAAATGTCTACTGTGAAAAAAGTGCCTTACAGAGCTAGCATAAATGCCAAATAACCCAGTTTTATTGAAAATGCTGTTGAATGCCGAAAAGGATTGAATCTGTTGGTACTCATTCAAGACACGCAGATCTGCAATCATAAAGAGATATAAGTAGGGATTTCAAAACTGCAGACAGTCAATTCAAACATCACCGGGAAAAGGTAAACCGTAAAAGGAGGAAAAATGCATTGACAAAATGAGGCAGCAAACTAACAAAGTCTAGAATGCATCCCCTTTCCAGGACCACCAGCAGAAAAAGAACCGCCACCTCCCATAAGCATCTGAAAAGAAAATGTGCAACCAAATATTACTTTAGTCATTCCACAGAAATCCAAATCCTGAGATTAATGCAGTGTTTGGGAGAGGGGGGTTGGGGAGAAAATGGGGAGGGAAAACCCCCAAACCCTCCTCACAATATTTCCCCACTTTTTCATCTCATCTTCCATCCATTTCCACACTTTTCTCGTGGGCCTCACATAACTCTCTCTACTTTTTACAATTTTTCCGCTCCATTTTCTTTTCCCTCTTCAATCTCCCAAACATAGCATAAAAGAAAATCAGACAGTTGAGACAGAATGGATTTCTAACATGTTTCAGGGGTAAAAGAAGCGTTACGTAACCTGAATTACAGTCATTATGATGGCATCCTTCTCCTTGAGCCATCCACCTGGAAGCTCAAAAGCAAGAGCAACATGTGTGCACTGCATCAGACGTCAACAACGGTGAGAGAACGGTCAGTCATTTCCCTTTTTCAACATCGTGTTTTTGTGAGGATCAATGGAACAGACAAGATGGATACCGGTGAATCAGCCTGTTGTCGGAAATCACCACCAACATATTCAGAAAATGGTTCTGTGGGGCGGGGCACTTGCGGAAGGTCAGAAAGAAGTGGCTCGGCAATTGACAAAAGATCTTCGTGTTCTACACCTGAAGCTGCAAGGACCATCCTAGGAGCTGTATAGTTTTTCTGAAAGAAGGAATAAAATTGTTTGTGTTACCGACAAGATAAGAAGCACTAAGAGGTTTTATAATAGAGACCAGAGGAATCATAATCTAAGCAGCAATTCTAGGCTTTATTGAAATAAATAACAACTTACAGCCACAAACTCTTCCAAAATGCTGCTATCCATTCTGTTTAAAGCCGATTCGGGAGCCAATAAGGGATTTGCCAGGGCACCAGAATAACCAGCGGAATGAATAGCCTCCAAAAGCAAGCCTTGAGGATTGTTAGAAAGTTCCCCAAGTTCAGCTTTTAACTTCCGCAGCTGCACAATTACAGTAAAGTCTAAACTATAATAAACAACAAATGACACATACATGAGGTGTACAAAAGCCTAAACTAATTTTAAATAAATCAATCATATTTTGCCAGCTGGAGAGTAAAGCAAGTTTTGGTATTGCCAACTCGAAGCCATATAAGACCTCTACACATAAACCCGTGCCGACAAAGGTATCAAAATTATGTATAACTCAGGTCACTTTTCTGATTAAGGAACCACCTTTCCTGATATTGGAAAGAGAAGGCCTAAATCTGCCCCAAGATAGTCTTATCTTAGAAGACATACAAGCCAGTGTTCGAATTGGATGCTACACATGAAAAATAGAGCAAAAACCCAGTAATCAGCAGAACAAACATCACTTCATACCTCTTCATTGACCTCCCACTCCAGGAACACAGGGTTCCTCACACTGTCAATAAGCAGCTCCACCATCTCAGGAATGTAGGTCCGCAGGGCATCAAAGGTGTAACCCATCTGCTCCCTCGATGCCGAAGCTGCCACATTACCTCCAATTGCCTCTACTTCCCTAACAATGCGCAGGTGACTCCTATTCCCCGTACTCTTAAACGCCATTCGCTCCAGGAGGTGTGTGGACCCACACGTCGAAGGCGTCTCGTAAATTGACCCGCAATCCAGGTACAGCCCTATCGACGCTGCAGGATTCTGGGCAAGGACCGTGACCATAAGAACCATCGAGCAGCCACAACGTAACCAACCACCAACTACACAAGCCCCCTAGACTTACAGTAGACATCTCCGAAGCTATCTTCACTCCATTAGCAAGGGTGGTGATCCTTGTCTTGGACGGTTCGACATAATCAGGGATAGCGGCCGGGAGGGACACCCCAGGCAGCGGCACCTCAAGGGGAGGGAGGGAGCTGGACCTCTCCCCCGTCAGCCAGCTAAACAAACCCCCAGAGGACGAACTCGACGTGACGGCCGCGCTCGAGGTGGCATAACGAGTGGCATTCCCGACTCGACCCTATCGCAGGTACCACCGAATCAATCCAAATCCCAAAGAGACTATAGCCTAATAGTAGAAGCTGGAGAAGAAGAGAACGGTGAAATTGGGGATCACCGGGAAGGACTGACCTTGACGGAACGCAGTCGGGAAGAAGCGGTTCTGTACATGAGGAGAGAGAGGAGATGATTAAACCCTAGGAAGCTCGCGGCGGCCGGAACGGTGACGGCGGGGATTGAAAGGTATAGGAGTGCAAGGGACGGACCCCAAAATGGCCGCAGGGTTTTCCTTCTTTCTGTTGGGTTGGGGCCCAAAACAGGCGGCAATTAACAAATCAAAACTTGAAAATTTTTAGTATTTAATATTTGACTAGTAAATATGAACAATCCGACGTGAGTATTAGTTTAGAAGATTTTCATTAATGCAGTAACGATGATGAACATTAGAGGGATTGAGAGGCATATTATGAGGATTTACGTTTTCCGTTCTTGTTATTTCCCTCCCCAAAATCCAAACAGAGCCATTCAAGCTGTACGAGTAGTTAACGGGAAATAAATTGAAAGATGTGCATATCGTCGGTTCACCAACACGTGATGCACCTCTTGTTGTTCGGATAATCTCGTTAGTATGGGAATCCGGTTGGTTATTACAATAGTGAATTTAAAACTACTTTGGACATATAAATCCTCCTCACCCTTTTTGGTCATGAGAGGTGCAATGCAATCATGCACGCGCATCCCCCCCCCCCCCCCCCCCCCGCCTAAATAATATTTTTACCAAATGCTGCTGCGGAAGGCCAAGAAGAAATAGGTCGTAAGATTGATTGATGTAGCCCCCCCCCCCCCCCCCCCACCCACACGCACGCGCAGAAATTCGGACAAACAACAACCGAACGAAAACCCGCTGAGCTAAGCCCCTTAAAACTGCTGACGTGTATGTGGCAAGAAAGGAAAAAGAGGGAAAAAAAGCAGAACGTCGCTTTCTTTACCCCCAGGTCAAACTCCCCACCTCCCTCCCCTCTCCTCCACCGCTTCATCAGACCGGCATCCTACAAATTATGTCCCCCCCCCCCCCCCCAACTCCCCCGCGCTCTTACCATCAACCACCATCCACCTTCCTACGACTACATGGACACCTACTCTAATTCCACTACCACCTCTGCCTCCCGCCTCGCCACCCCAAAAGTCCGCTGCTTCGACCCCGACACCTCCCCCTCTCCCACCGCCGACCACCGCCGTTGCTCCTCCGACAACGGCCACGTCCACTCCTCCCCCACCGGTCTGGATAGGAAGATCGTCGAGGGACCCGCCGGTTACGTCCTCGAGGATGTCCCCCACTTGTGTGATTACATCCCTCAACTCCCCGTAATCCACCCTCCGGCTCTTACTTTTTCTCTTTTACTTTTCCTGTCCTTTTTTTTCCGAGAGAATGTGGTGGCCGTTTTAGAGGCCGCGGAATTCGAGTTCCCGGATTGTCCTTTAGGCGGTTTAGTATGGTGGGGAATGTTTGAATTTGCATTGCTTCACGTGAAATCTAGGATCGAGTGGTATAGAGTCAAACTGCGGCGGAAGTGCTGGAACTGCGGTCGTAGTTTGGGTTTTCCGAGCTCGGCGAGACTTTGTTTCTGACTCTGTTGCCTGATTTTGATTTTGGCAGATATATCCCAATCCCCTGCAAGACAATCCTTCGTATTCCGTGGTGAAGTAAGTTGGAAATTGCAGATTGTCTTTTGCTTGATCCTCGTATAAGCTTTGGTCGATCTTTGGGAATGACTTTTGCATGATTGTACGACTGATTGTTGTTGAACAGGCAGTACTTTGTCAATATGGATGATACCGTCGCACAAAAGGTTAGTTGACTCTGTCATCTCGTGGCTCGGTTTATGAGCCCTGGCTGTCCCCGTCGAATCTCCAAATGTTTCGGGCTGCCCTAGTGTGAATTTGGAATCTTGATTATAAGTTTTGTTTTCTCAGATTGTCATTCAAAAGGATAGTCCGAGAGGGACCCATTTCCGACGAGCTGGACCCCGACAGAAGGTCCTCATCATTCTTAAACATGTGTCGAGACCGTCCGTGTTGCACAGGACAATCACTCGTTTCTTAGTCTGCAGGTATATTTTGATGCAGATGACGTGCATGCCTGCATAGTCACGTGTGGAGGTCTGTGCCCTGGGCTGAACACGGTCATCAGGGAGATCGTGTGCGGCTTGCACCATATGTATGGAGTCAGCAGGGTTCTTGGGATCGAGGTAAGAGAATTCGGCAGTGGCTCGTATATCTGAAGCACACTCGCAGTTGGACTCATTCAATGTATATTGTTCAGGGAGGTTATCGTGGTTTTTATGCCCGAAACACAATCATGTTGACCCCCAAGGTAGTAAACGACATACACAAACGTGGAGGAACTATTCTTGGAACTTCAAGAGGAGGCCATATCACCTCAAAGATTGTCGACAGCATAGAAGATCGAGGCATCCATCAGGTAGAACTCTGTTTCTGGATTCTCTGTGCACAAAATGAATAGTCTGAAGGCGGAGCAGAGCGACACATTATCTGAAAACATATTTGTGTTCTGCATTCCAGGTGTACATTATAGGTGGAGATGGAACACAGAAAGGTGCTTCGGTCATTTTTGAGGTCTAACATCTTGATCGCGGATGTTTTCCTTCCAAATGTTATCGACTATCATTTATCTGTGAATCTTCTTGTCAGGAAATCAAGAAGCGGGGGCTAAAAGTTGCTGTTGTTGGAATACCCAAGACAATCGACAATGACATCCTGGTATATCCTCAGAGCGACGATAGTGCCCGACTTTTCTCCAGAATCACTTGTTTCCCTTTTCACTTGTAAGTTCTGCATGATGTTTTAGGTGATAGATAAGTCTTTTGGGTTTGATACTGCTGTGGAGGAGGCGCAGAGAGCTATCAATGCATCCCACGTCGAGGCAGAAAGTCATGAGAATGGTGTTGGGGTTGTCAAGTTAATGGGCCGTTACAGCGGTTAGCTTCACATAGACTGAATCGTTTTGAGTTCAATGTAATAGTTTATCTCTTTTTCCGTGATTGACAATGTTCAACCTGGTGCAGGCTTCATAGCAATGCATGCAACTCTTGCTAGCCGGGATGTGGACTGTTGCTTGATACCGGAATCTCCATTCTACCTTGAGGGACCGGGCGGGCTATTTGAGTACATAGAGAAAAGGCTTAAAGAGAATGGGCATATGGTCATTGTCATAGCAGAAGGAGCAGGGCAAGAGCTTTTGAAGGAGAGCATCCGCACAATGGACCAAGCCGATGCCTCCGGAAACAAGCTGCTCCAGGACGTTGGTCTCTGGATATCTCAGCGAATCAAGGTACATTCTTCATCCGGGATAACAATGGAGGATTGGCCGAATGAAGATTTTTGAACTGTTCTTGCATCTAATCGAGATTCTGTGTCGGGATGCTGCAGGAACATTTTAAAACACGAAGGATGACCATAAATCTCAAGTACATAGGTTTGTTATAACTGGACAGAGTACACGGCACCGTTCATTCATCTTCTCCAGGTTGATGATCATGGAATTTCATTTCTCTCCCTCTGACTTGCAGATCCTACTTACATGATCCGTGCCGTTCCCAGCAATGCGTCTGATAACGTCTACTGCACTCTCCTTGCACACAGCGCCATCCATGGGGCGATGGCCGGATACACAGGTTTCACCGTCGGCCCCGTCAACGGCAGACATGCCTACATTCCATTTTACGTGAGGAACCCATTCGTTCTCTCAAATCATCCATCTTTACATAGTCCTCGCGTGGTAGCCAAATTTCTGTCTTTGTTTCTCGCCATCGATTTTGCAGCGCATAACGGAGAATCAGAACAAGGTCGTAATAACAGACCGGATGTGGGCTCGGCTCCTCTCCTCGACAAATCAGCCGAGCTTCTTGGACCCAAAACAGTCTGCGGAGGAACCGGAACACGACGAGGTCCATGCTGCAGAACCAACAGGAGATATCATAGAATAAGGGAATATTTACTACGGACAAGGACCAGGAGCGATGCTTACGTGACGAATAAGTGTGGCCTGGGAATATTTTAGCGATAAATAAAAGCTCACATGCGTGTAAGGAAGTCCGCCTGTATTAAAAATGGGCACCGAACAATTAGAATGGACCGTGCTAGGCCACGAGATCATGATGCAGTTAAGAAAGGAAGGCTGTTTGGTCGACTTTTTAATGTGAAGACAGAAAGTTCCACACGTAAATACCGGGCCGGCGTGGTGGATGGCATTGACAATTTCATTACATCATCGGAGAAGACGTTCCCCCGTTGACGCCGACATCAAATCATGATTTTTAGTCCGGAGGAAACGGGACGCATGAGGATGGTTTATGGGCGGGGCAGCGGGAAAAAAATTTGCCAAAATAAATGATAAATAATTTCGAAATTTTAAATATAATATTTTGAAATCAAATTTTATAAGTCCGATTCACTCAAGTAAAAAATCAGATTTATAAAGTTTGACTTTCAAAAAACCTTATAAGAAGTCTAACTTTAAGTGTAATTTCACTTTTTTATTTTTTGAATTCAAATTTATAAAATTTAACTTTCTCAAGGGGTTTTTGAAGTCAAACATATAAAGTCTTACTTCAGGCATTATTTTCGAAATTTTGAAACTATACGTCATATTATATAATTTTTTAAAAAAAATATTTTATAAAATAGAATAATAATTTTTAAAATTCTTTCAATAATATTTCTAATTTTATATAAAAAAAATTATCGAATTCACTTATTTTTAGGCAAAATTATCAATTATATAATGTATTATACCTCATTTTTTCAATCTATCATGTTATTTGAAACATATCCTACAGTAACCCGTACTTAAAGCGTTATTTCGACATTATCCCTCGTTAGGTCCCCTTCTGACGGAGTCCAACGTGTCACAGACATGACTACGACGATGTTAAAAAATCACCGTTAGACTGATCGGGGAAAAGACAATTTCACCCCACCTCCTTTCTCACCCCTTTTTACCACAATTTCAAACACCTACTCCCTGGATTACTATGTCTTTTCTCAAGCAGCCTCCGACCGACGGATCTGTTCGTCGTCGCCCTGATTCCCAATGGCCCTAAGGCCGTCCACGTCTCCCGACAGGGGTCATGGCATGAACGCCGTTCTTGATGATGGCGGATCTGTTTGTCGTCGTCCTCATGGCATGAACGCCGCGTTGAAGGCCATGCCCAAGTTCTTGGTGATCGGACACAGGGGTCATGTGAAAGTTGGAGGACCCTGTGCTTCCGCCTAGAAGAATAAGAGAACTAAGGAGGAAGGAGAATAGGAAAGCTGTTTCATTGAATTGGTTGAAAAAAGATACGGTGAACCTTCTACACTTATATATACAGCTCTGCATTTGATTTTGCTAACAAACCCGACTGCACTTCCTCACTCGCAGCAGATATGAGAATCCTAACAGACCAACAACCCAGAAATACATTTACACTTCTTCCCTCTGAATCAATCAGACGAATGTCTTCTGAGGTTCTACCCTCTCACAGCCTATGTCATCAACCCATCCGTTTCAGCCATGATCACAGCTCTTCTCATCAGCCCAGCCTTCTTCCATTCGGCCCAACTCTTTTCCTTGCTCACACTCCCCCTCAAGATGGGAGTTATGAATGTAACTAACGCCCATCTTGCCAAGCAGAAAACTCAGCCTCCTTGGGTATAAAGCCTTGGTGAAAATGTCTGCCAACTGAAATTCTGTCTGCGTATGAATTAACCGAATGATTCCTCCTTCTACCTTTTCTTGCACGAAGTGTAGGTCGATCTCCAAGTGTTTAGTGCGTTCGTGGAATATTGGGTTCTTACTGATGTAGATTGCAGACTTGTTATCACAGTACAACGTGACCGGTTGCACCGTCTTCACCCCCAGGTCCGTCATCAAGCCTTTCAGCCAGATTACCTCAGCGGTGGTAGTGGCAATAGCCCTGTATTCTGCTTTAGTCGAACTACGAGACACTGTATTTTGCTTCTTCAAACGCCAGCTGACAAGCGAATCCCCAAGGAAGACACTATATCCTGTAGTCGACTTTCTGCTCATGGCACATCCTCCCCAGTCGCTGTCCGAGAAGGGTTGAAGCCTAAGCTCAGACGAGCTTGAAAAGAAGATACCTTGTCCTGGCGTCCCTTTCAAATACTTCAGTACCACCCCAGCTGCATCCCAGTGTTTCTGCTCTGGTTTGTCCATGAACTAAGCAAGTACATGCATAGTATATGCTAAATCAGGTCGTGTAATTTTCAGGTAAATTAGCTTACAAACAAGCTGCCTGTAGGCACACGCATTGGCAATCACATCCCCCGCTGCGTGTGTCAATTTGTGATTGGGAACCAGTGGAATAGAACAGGGCTTTACTCCTAGCTTGCCAAGATCTTCGAGCAAGCGTAAGGTGTAGCCTCGTTGAGAAATAAAGATGCCGGCCTGGGAGCGGGCAATCTCCAAACCTAAGAAGTACTTCAATGTGCCGAGATCACGGAGCTTGAAAGCACTTTGTAAGTAGATTCGTAAGGCATCTATAAGCTGCACACTGGACCCCGCGACTGCGATATCATCCACATAGACAAGGACGCTCATGAAGCCTGAAGAATCATTCTTGGTAAAGAGAGAATAATCTGCTTTCGATTGAATGAAACCATAGGCAAGTAGACTGGACGTCAACTTGCCGTTCCATTGGCACGAAGCCTGCTTGAGGCCATACAGGGACTTCCGGAGTTTGCAGACCAAAGGTGCAGTCAAAGAGGACTCCCCCTGAACATCCAAGCCTTGGGGCAGCTGCATAAAGACCTCTTCAGTAAGATCACCGTTTAAAAACGCGCTGTGGATATCAAATTATTTCAGATGCCATCCCTTAACTGCTGCCACTACCAAGAAAGAACGAATGGTAGAGTGTTTCGCAACCGGGCTGAAAGTCTCCTCATAATTGAATCCCTCACGTTGAGTATAGCCCTTGGCCACGAGGCGAGCCTTAAAGCATTCCACAGAACCATCCGCCTTCAATTTTGTCTTATAAACCCATTTGCACCCGATAGCACGTTTCCCTGGTGACAAAGGCACCAAATCCCACGTACAATTGTATGCCAGGGCCTGTAGTTCAGAAGTCATAGCTGCTTGCCAGTGTGGAATGCTTTTCGCCTCACAATAGCTCTGAGGTTCGTAATGTGTTTCTAGAGACAGTAAGAAGGCTCTATAAGGTGTGGACAGCTTTTTGTAAGAAATAGAGGAAGCAATTGGATAAGGAGTAGAGGTTAGAGCTGGACTTACAGTGATGCTCATAGCAAATGAATCAGAACTTTGCTGCGGAGAGCACAAACCATGGTGGTAATCCTGAAGATAACTAGGAATCTTATGTAACCTCGAGCTTCGTCGCAAGGTAGCATCAGACCAGACTGGACTGGTGTTTTGAGATATGTCTGAAGGTGCCGAGATGGGTGGTGAAGATAAGGGAGCCGAAGCGTGTGTGGAAACAATGGAAGAAGGTCCAGAGATGGGATCTATAGTGGGTAGCACTAAAGTAGGTGGCAAAGTGTGTAAAGAAACAGAATGATCATGAAAAGGAAAAATGAGCTCATAGAAAACAACATCTCTAGATATGAAGATTTGATGCGAAGAAAGATCAAAAAGAAGATATCATTTCACATGAAAGGGATAACCAAGAAAAACACATTTCCTCGCCCTCTTATCTAACTTTTTTCGTCCTGACTGCAATGTGCAAGAAAAGCATAAAGAACCAAAAACACGCAAATAATGCAGTAAAGGTTTCTTGTGAAACAACCGTTCATATGGTGTGGAATCTGACAAAAGTTTACTTGGTAATCGGTTAATAAGATGTGTAGCCGCCATTAATGCATAGCCCCAGAAACGAGGAGGCAAATGTGCTTGAAACAGAAGAGCTCTGGTAACTTGCAACAGGTGCTGGTGTTTCCTTTCGACTACACCGTTTTGCTGAGGTGTGGCCACACAAGATTTTTGATGTATAATACCATGTAGCTGATAAAAGTCAGGAAGATGAAACTCACTACCATTATCAATGCGAAGAACCTTTATGTTGGTAGCAAATTGAGTTTTAACAAACTGAAGAAAGTTATACAGCAAAAATTTGACTTCGGATTTATGCTTCATTAAGAAAATCCATGTGACCCGTGTGTAATCATCTACCACAGTTAAGAAAAAACGATAGCCATGCAAAGCAACCTCAGCATTTGGTCCCCAAATGTCACAGTGAATCAAATCAAAAGGCCTAAGTGTTTGAATGCCACTTGCAGGAAAAACAAGACGCTTTTGTTTAGCCTCATGACACACAGAGCAAACGTTGTGAGACAACATTGTGATGGACGGTTCGTTGGACTGTAAAGATGAAAGTTTCGAGGATGGCACATGGCCAAGGCGCATATGCCAAAGATCAGAAGCATCTAAAGAAGTATGAAGTTTGGAAGGACTCCAAGCAGGAAGGGGTTTGGTGACAGAGGGTAGAGTGGCCATGAGTCTAACTTGTGAAGGCACGGTGTTATGTTCATTCCCAGTTATCTTCTTGAGTACGAACAGGCTGTCTTCTCGTTCAGCCAGTCCAATCGTCATCCACCTGAGCGAGTCCTGTATGTAACAGCCATTTTGTGAAAAGAAGACACAGATGGTACCAGCTTTGATCAGTTGACTAACAGACAGAAGGTTAAAACTGAATGAAGGCACAAAGAGAGCATGTTCTAGTATTAGACTGTCACTGATCCTGACAGTCCCTATATGGGTGGCTAGGACGCTCTCATTATTAGGGAGCTGTATCTGCAAAGGAGATGTTAGCTTAGAATACGAGTGGAACAAAGAAAGGGAGGAGGTAATGTGATCGGTTGCTCCTGTATCTATGATCCATGAGGTTTTTGGATTCATTTGGTTGGATGCTCTGTGGAAAGTCAGAGTACCTGCAAAGTTGTCAATCTGGTTGGTGTTTTCAATGGGAGAAGGAGAACTGGTAATCTATCTCTGGTTAGCTGTTGTCTGGCTAGAGCTTTCCTCACTGACCAGGGTTATGAGCTTCTGAAGCTGAGCATCTGAAGCTGAGCATCTGACAAGGCAAGTTGATGTTATTGCTGCATCGCATCTGGGGATTGTTGCATTCTGGTATTCGCCAAGTTAACTTGTCTCCTGTTCCCATTCGGCTTCAGGGACCCTTGTCCTCTGCCTCTACCAAAAGATTGGTTTGGGGGAAACCCAATTAATTGATAGCATCACTCTTCAAATGCCCCTTCTTGCCACAATGCTCGCAGAATATCTCTGGTTTGAGCCTCCGTCATTCAACATACGCCAGAACTTTATTTTGGTCCTGACGTGTCGTTGCCTCCGGGTCCTTTCCAGCTGTGGCTAAAGCTGCAATTGGACTATCAAACAAAGACACTTCCTCCTCCTTTATATTTCGCTGGAATTCCTCTCTTTGTAATATGTTATATGCCTCGCCAAGGGTTGGGAATGGTTTCCTCAACAGGATCTGGTTTCTCAGGGCATTATATTCACGATTCAGGCCATTTAGGAACTTATAGACCATGTCTTTCTGTAGTTCCTCCGCATATGCCTTTTCCCAGCCGCAATCACACTTCCCACACTTGCATTTGGGGTAAGGCTTGTATTCCCTCAACTCTCTCAAGATACCCAGCATTTCATTATAAAAAACTGAGATGGTCTTACTCCCTTGCACCAGAGAATGATATTGCAGCTGTAACCGGCACACTCGTGAGTTGTCTGGCTCACCGTATCGCTCTTGGAGTTCTTGCCAGATCTCATGTGCTGTGTGCAGGTAAAATATGGTATAGGCTATAGCTGGGGAGACTGACCTCAGTAGCCATGACCGCACCAGGTCGTCACACCGCTTCCGCGCTTGAAACAGGCTGTTATCCTCTGCTGGTCTGGAAATTGTTCCATCGAGGAACCCAGATTTGTTCTTGATGGAAACGGCCAGCTCGAACGAACGCCTCCACGTGGTGTAGTTCCCCTCCGAAAGTTCCGGAGCAACGATCGCTCCGGTCTGCAAGTCAACCACATTCACATAGAACGGTGACTGTTGGCTGTCGATGCTGGTGAGTTCCATCTCCTCTGTTTCTACCGCTTTACCCGGTCCGAACCCGCTCTGATACCATGAAAGTTGGAGGACCCTGTGTTTTCGCCCAGAAGAATAAGAGAACTAAGGAGGAAGGAGAATAGGAAAGCTGTTTCATTGAATTGGTTGAAAAAAGATACAGTGAACCTTCTACACTTATATATATAGCTCTACATTTGATTTTGCTAACAAACCCGACTGCACTTCCTCACTCGCAGCAGATATGAGAATCCTAACAGACCAACAACCCAATAATACATTTACACTTCTTCCCTTTGAATCAATCAGACGAATGTCTTCTGAGGTTCTACCCTCTCACAGCCTCTGTCATCAGCCCATCCGTTTCGGCCATGATCACCGCTCTTCTCGTCAGCCCAGCCTTCTTCCATTCGGCCCAACTCTTTTCCTCGCTCACATCATGACATGAACGCCGTTCAATCCCCTGACAGGAGGTTCAGGTCCTTCATGGAGAACACCATCCTCTCCTTCAACACCGCCGCTACCCACCCCCTCGACTTCGTCGAGTTTGATGTCCAGGTCGGTCCGCCCAAGAGTAATCGGCTTCTTTCTTTCTTTCTTTTTTACATCGTCTCCCGATCGTCACGTCCCGATAATATTAATGTCCGAGTGGATCTGAAATTCGAAAACCTTTGTTTCCAGTTTCTGCCCGATTTCCGAATCGGGAGATTGGAGAAAGTTTGAATGTGTTTCGTGGGTTTCTGTTTTGGCCGTCCAGGTGACCAAGGACGATTGCCCGGCCATCTTCCACGACGACGTCATCCTCTCGGTGGACAACGTGAGCTTGCCCTTCTCTCTTGCGCTGACAACGTTTCTTTTGTGCTGCTTTCTTCATCCGGTGATTGACGGGCGGAGATGCTCCTAGTTTGATTTCAGGGCACTGTATTTGAGAAGAGGGTGACGGAACTCTCCCTGTCGGAATTCCTATCCTATGGGCTACAGCGCGAGTCGCAGAAGGTCGAGAAGCCCTTGTTGAGGAAGTCCAAGGATGGAAAGATCAGGAACTGGGAGGTTGAGGCGAACGACGCCCTCTGCACTCTGCAGGAGGCTTTCCAAAAGGTAGAGCCTTCCCTCGGATTCAACATCGAGCTGAAGTTCGGGGGTGATTAGGGGGTGGGGGTAGTAGGGGTTTGAAATTGTGGTATGAAAGGGGCGTGAAAGGGGGTGGGGTGAAATATTGATTGGCCTAACGATGATTTTTTAACATCGTCATAGTCACGTGTGCAATAAGTCGGACTCCGTCAGAATGGGAGCTAACTGAGGATAACGTCGAAATAACGCCTTAAGTACGGGTTACTGTAGGATACGTTTCAAACGAAATGATAAATCGAAAAAAAGGGGTATAGTACAAGATAGAATTACTAATTTGACCCATATTTTTAATATTAAGTATAATTCTCCGTAGAGAACTAGGTGTCCTCGATGTCTTTTAACTTTTTAAGGTAAAATCAATATTAAACATATCAGATTTCTTAAAAAACCAAATTCGGTGTTTATAATGTCTAACTAAGAGTATTATTTAATGAAATTTGAAAATTACTACCATATTTTCTCTTCAAACGTTCTTCTTCTCTGGAAAAAATGCGCAATTTTAATCTCTTGTCGCAGGAAAGGTTACATGCTTAATTAGATAACTCTTTGTTCACGTGGGGGGAATATTCTGTTATCCAATCCATCTGGAGGGAAAGAAAATTGAACCGAAAAACCAAGAGCCAGGACGGCGCTGCACAGGGCGGATCCAACCAATCTAAAACTAAAACCTTCCCTCCCGACAACCTCGTTCGTTGTCCGTCTCCTCTCTTCCATTTTATCCTTTTTTCTATATATTTTGTCCCCTTTCTAATTCTTCCGTTTTCACTGTGGATGTTCCCATCTAAATCCTGCTTTCGTTACAAATGTTTTTTGTCTACCAAAGCTCGATTTTTTCTAAATTAATTTATTTTTAAAAGGAGGAAAGCAAAGAAAGGAAGACCAGTTTTTGGCCTCTTCTTGTTATTAAAAGAGACAGCCTCCCCGCGTTGGTGTTGTTTCCCCCTCCTAAGCAAAAAAGTTCAAAGAACCCCGGAAAGGAAGAAGGAGAACGAGGAGGCGCTACGACCCTCTGTAGATGGTGTGTTTCTTGATTCTGGGTCGTGTTCCGTTTCCCTTCCTGGCGTGTCTTTGTCCAGAAATCTCGAATCTTTGGGGAAAGAACGGGGTCTCTTCTAGTTTCTGTTTTTTTATTGTTGAGTGTAGCTTGATGAAATGGGATTGATCTTCTTTCTGCTGAGACACAGATGGGTGATGATGACGAGGAGGATTCTTCCCGGGTTTAATGAAAGATCCCAGATAAGAGATTCTTAGTCCGAGATGTTGCGTGATAAGAAGGATATAAGGCCCGCGTTGCTCCAGCTCGGAGTTGCGATCGCCATTTCTTTCGCTGGGTTCCTCTACGCCCGGATTCAAAGAAGAAGGGCGGATAGATCCAGACCGGGGTTGCCTCCCCGGAACTCACGCCCTTCGGGTACCTTCTACTACTTTTATTCATTTCCTCTATGATGTGGATTAGGATTAGGTATGTAGTTTGGATTTGCTTTCTTGTGTGCTGCTCTGCGTTGCGTTGATTGTTTAAGAAAACACATCTAGATCAATGGAACGAGACCGCTGCGTGCCTGGATAGGCCAAGAGCTGGGCCGAAGAACGATCCGCAAATTGCTGCTGCAGCTCATGGTTCTAGGATTATCCTTTCAACTACTGTGGAGAAAAATGTAAACCGAGTTCCTCTCCTTTGAAGGCCTAAAACAGTGCTATTCTTCTTGTTAAATTTGGTTTTGATTTTCTGCTTCTGATGCCAGGACGAAACGTACGTTCAGAGGCTCTACGTTGATCCTTCTACTGTAATCAATTCTCCCAGCAGTGGTCACAATGGGGATAAAGCAGGCATACTCTTACCCGAGTTTGACGATCTAGTGAAGGAACTAGAGTGTACTGGTTGTGGTTCTAGTGTATCGCCAAAGAAATATGTCGAAACCCCTCAATCGGACACAGATACTCCCCGTTCATCCCTTGCTGCAGAAAGGGAAGTCTTCGAGCAAGAGATAATGCATCTGAGGAACACTGTGAGGATGCTTACGGAGAGGGAGAGGTGCCTCGAGGTTCAGTTGCTGGAATACTATGGACTTAAAGAGCAGGAAACCGCCGTTATGGAGCTCCAGAACCAGCTGAAGATAAACAACATGGAGGCTCAGCTTTTCTGCATGAAAATCGAGACCCTTGATGCCGAGAATCGAAGATTGGAGGCCAAGACGGCTGATTATGTGAAAGTCATGTCCGAGCTTGAGTTTTCCAGATCGAAAATCAGGGTTCTTAAGAAGAAGCTGAAGTCAGAGGCTGAGCAGAACAGGGAGCAGATTTTGCTTCTTCAGAAAAGAGTCTCCAATTTTCAAGATCGTGAGGTCAAGTCTACAAAAGCAGATGCTGAATTGCAGTCTTACGCGGAAGAAATAAAGCATCTGCAGCAGAAAGTCGAGGAGCTGAAGAAAAGGAATGTTGCGTTGCAGCTCGAGAACTCCGAGCTAAACAGAAGGCTGGATTCTACCCAGCTTCTCGCGAATTGTGTCTTGGAAGACCCGGAGGTAAGATTTCTTTTATGTTCGAGCTTCTTTGATATTTTTCGACCGAGCTGGCGAAGCTGATCTGCAGATCATGGCTTGCTTAAATTTCAGGGGGAGGCACTAAAGAGAGAGGGTGACCATTTGAAGCGAGAGATTGAGAGTCTGAAGAAGGAAGTCGAGCAGCAAAAAGCCGATCGATGCACTGACTTGGAAGAACTAGTTTATCTGCGATGGATAAATGCCTGCTTAAGATACGAGCTACGGAATTATCAGCCGCCGCCCGGAAAGCCAGCTGCCAGGGACTTGAGCAAGACGCTCAGTCCCAAATCCGAGAAGGCGGCAAAGCAACTCATTCTCGACTATGCACATACCGAAGGGACGATGGATAAGGCAGTCAACTACTTAGATTTTGATTCGGACCAGTGGTCATCTTCCCAGACCTCGTATCTCACAGATTCCGGGGATCCCGACGAGGCATCCGTCAACTCCCCAAGGGGAGTCAAAACCAATCATCACTCGAAGAGAAACAGACTGTTTGGAAAGCTGCGGAGGCTGGTCTTAGGGAAGGAAGGCGGTAGAGAGGAAAGCCGCCACTCATCAGTGGAAAGAACAGTGTCGCTAGGAGGGCCAGGCAGCTATTCCTTCAATTCCTCCCATGATGCATCGAGCGGGATGACAGAGGGGGACTCAAGTGCGCACTGGACTAGCTGTAGGTACACGACCCCCCCGGGCAGCACGTCCAGACACTCCTTGGATATCCAAAGGCTTAGGAGTTTCAAGTCGGAGGACGCGAAGGAGTTCCAGTCGGAGGACACGAAGGAGTTCCAAATGCGTCGACGTAACAGCGATGTCGGGATTGCAGATCGGTCCAAGGACATGGAATTATCACAGTCCTCGGAATCGGTGCAGAAGCAGGAGTTGGCCAACTTCGCGAAGGTCCTCAAGGATACGCGAGGTGGCGCGGCGCCTAAGCTGCCCCGGAAAGTGCATTCGTTTAGCTCCTTTTGATACCTTTTCTTCCTACTTAGATGTTTATACAAAAACGGACAGTTATAACTTATCTAAAAACGGCATCGTCCACCCGGCGTCCCACTTTCCCGCACCAATCGGTTTGATCAGGTACGACGCGCCCCACCATTAAAAAGGGTCCAGAGCAACGTGTCGATCATCCAGCGGAGAGTATCCATCAAGATATACCCTCCAGCGAGGACGGCGCCGCAGCGTATCACTCCCTCGTAGGCCGTACATTCCCGTACCAACTCCGCGCACAACATAACCGTTGTAACAAACTACGAGAGCTCCCTCGCGTTCCTTCATCTTCTTCGCTTTCGTTTTTCCTCCCGAATCCCAACAGAATTTTGCTGAGAGAACAAAGTGATCCCTAGGAGATGTCGACGACGACGCCGAGAAAGGAGGGGCCGGAAGCGGAGGGTGATAGCGGCCCCGGTAAGAGGGGCTCGCTGTACGTCGGAGACCTCAGCCCTGAGGTAACCGAGTCTGACCTGCTGGCAACGTTCGGGGAGATGGGAAGGGTCGCCTCCGTCAGGGTTTGCTCAGACGCGCTCACCGGGAAGTCCCGCTGTTACGCCTACGTCAACTTCTTCAGCCCCTCTCACGGTCCTGACTCGGTTTCTTTGCCCTCTGTTTCAATACTTGTGATCTTTCTTTTTCCCTGTTTTGGTTCTCTTTACTTCGATTGAAGTGAAACGCTGAGTGCTGCTTTGTGGGAAGTCTTTTCGGCCGCTGAGAGAGAACACTAACTGAGTTCTTGAGTTTGAGTTATTGACTTGATTAGTTTCGACGGAAAACAAGTTACTGGTTCTGTTCTCCCACTTTTCCTGATTTCGCTCGCTTGACATAGACGGATTTCTTGGCCGGAGGCCGGCAGTTCTCCTTTTATTTTTATGCCTCTCTGCAGCACTTTCTATTCTGTAGTATAAACTGTGCTGTGTTAAATGATAAATTAGCTCCAACGTGATTGGGATTTCTTGAGGCTGTCTCGTTTTGTGGGTACAGCATCCAAGGCACTGGCTTGCCTCAACCATGCGAGTTTAAAGGACAAGCCAATGAGGATAATGTGGTCTCAGAGGAACCCTGCAACAAGAAAGGCCGGGACCGCGAACCTCTTTGTGAAGAACCTGCACCCTAGTATCAACAGCAGCTGCTTGCATAGCATCTTCGGCGAGTTCGGCACTATTCTTTCCTGCAAGGTCGCTGAAGAGAATGGGAGGAGTAAAGGTTTTGGTTTCGTCCAGTTTGACAGTGAGGAATCTGCTCTGAAAGCTCTGAATGCACTCCATGATACGACCCTTGAAGGGAAGAAGATGTAAGTGACTATCTTGTTAGTTTTTATTTTTATTGATAAAATGTTAACGGAAATGCAATGCCTGTGCTTGCGAATCTACACGGATGCCATGTATTTGAAGTTGCCATGTCCAGAATCTTTTAGGCATTCAACTGCTCCTTTCTTGCTTTCGTCCGAGTGAATGAAATCCTGAGATAGAATCCCATTTCTGTTCACTGTGAATGTTTGAGTAGCCGAACACACATATAGATAAATCAATCTGGAATCTGTTGCAGATATGTGTCCAAATTTGTCAAGAAAAGTGAGAGACATCTGGACTGCGAAGAACCCAAATTTACAAATCTATATGTGAAAAACTTGGAAGAAGATGTCACTGAGGATCTCCTGCAAGAGAAGTTCTCTGCCTATGGCAAGGTCTCCAATGTGGTTATAATGAAGGATACTTGGGGAAAATCAAGAGGATTTGGTTTTGTCAATTTTGAGATAACTGAAGACGCGAAGAAAGCTGTGGAGGCCTTGAACGGCACCCAAATGGGTAATTTGATTTTGTATTTGTAGTTAAGAACTCGTGTATGGCTGACTTTACTCACATTTGCGGAAACTGGACAGGAACCAAGAAGTTATTTGTCGGGAGGGCTCAGAAGAGATTCGAAAGGGATGAGCTGCTGAAAAACTCCCACGGGACGGCTATCCTCAGTGATTTTCAGAAGCATGATTGCAATTTGTATGTCAGGAATCTTGATTTCTCCATCGATGAGAAAAAACTCCAAGAATACTTCTGTTCTTGCGGGAAGGTAACTTCCGTGAAAGTGATGCGTGGAAACAATGGTTATAGCAAAGGGTATGGGTTTGTGTGCTTCTCCTCTCCTGCTGAAGCCCAGAGGGCATTGAGTACTTTGAATGGTATGAGATGTTACCATTAGCTTTGTGCGTTCGCTCGTTTTAGGCATATTGGATAAGGTGAAGTGTGAATTTTTCTTGGCTTCTCTATTTAGGTACTACCTTCAAAGGGAAGTCTCTATATGTGGCTCTCGCAAGGCAAAAGGAGGATCAACACCAGAAATTGCAAGACCATCAACTGCATCCTGGATCGCGGCCTTTCCTGCCATTTTATCTGAATGCCCGTTACTCTCCTAACCGCTACAACTTTCCTTTGATATCTTTCCAGCACCCCTTGGTATCTCAACCAGTTCCCTTCACCTATCAGTATGTGCACCCCCGTCCTAATATCCTGATGACAGAGGACAGTATGCCTTCAAGTTCCTCAACGCATGTAATATTAACTTTTTTTTTTTTTCCGTTAATCAGTCTACTATTACTTCCCTGTTCTTGGTTACCTTTTACTGCTTCCTTTCATTCTTGTTTAGTATTCCTGTCAGTTTTCTGGAAGATTTATGAAGAAGTTGGAGGGTAACAAGGAGAAGACTTCCCGTCAGGTATCTCACAATTTGTTCGCCTCATTTTTTTGATTTACTGATGCCGACAAGATCCTCAGCAGGGATTCATGTCGCTGCCACATTGTCTCCCAAGCGAAATAGCTTTTTTCTGTTATTTCTAGCTTTATATCTATCAGTTTCCCTAATTCTGCACGATGTAGTATTTTTTACTGACATTCTCACTGCCGTCAATTCTTTGCTGTAGTCATTAGCCTCTCTGGAACGTCACCCTCATGGTCGTCGAGGGGGTTTGAAGCCTGGTTATGGGAAGAATGTGAACAGGTCATGGGTTGCACCTGCTTCCCCAGCTGCATCTACCCAAGTTAAGACTGGTGGAAACCTTGAGGAGCTCTTCTATCCTCTGCTCAAGAAGATCGAGGTTTCTCTATGTCCTTATTCAATTAGACTACGGTACTTTAAACATGTTTGCTTTAATTGACTAACTGAAACTAAGTTATGTCTTGCCGTAGCCTGATTCTAGGCCAAGGGTGACACAAATGCTGCTGGAGATTAATGAATCTGACCTCCAAAAGATGCTACAAGTTCAGAATTCGTTGCCGGATCAGGCCAGTAGTGATGAAAAAGTGCTGAAGGAGGCTAATTCTACTAGTAATGTGGAAGCGGGCACTGGTTGGTGAAGTCCGCTCGAAGCTTCTCCTAAATGCTGGAAATCAATCAAACCCTCATCAAAGAGCCAGTAGCTAGTTCTTCATCTACCATTCCATAGTCTGTAATAAGCTACTACCTTTTAATCCTGTGATACATTGAATCGTGCATACTATTGAGTTCCTGCTGCTAAGTGCTCTTGACTCAGAAAAGCTTGACTTCTTAAATTGTCACAAAACAAGGTAATATCCAGTGGCACAAGAATTTGGTTTGTCCATAAGTATCATACATAAGTGAAGACAAGCTCGAACAAGGGTCGTCATGTCATGCTGTAGTTAGGATCGTTTCAGAGCAATTTCCTGTTCATATCAGGGAGAGGCCTTGGAGGATCAAAGCATCGGCTAAGATCTGATTTGCTGCTTGAGTTGGATGGACGCTGTCCCAGAAGACATACCGAGTGGCACTGGGGCAAGTTCCTATTGACTTATGGTTGCATAAGAAGACCGTAGCTTCAATGGTCCCAGTGCCGCAGCATCCTCTCTTTACTTCAGGGAAACCTCAGAGAAAGTAATTCTGCACTCACCAAGTAGAGTCCGTCCTTGACGATGGAAGCGGCTTTCTTACACCGAGAACACAACAAAGAACATGAATGTCTGAAAAATAAGATTTAAGCAACGACTCAATTTCTGTTTGAATTTTGATCGTGTTGTTTTTATTGTACATGAAAAACCTATTTATACTAAAATCCCAACCAATTGTCTAAAATCTCAGGGTTATCTTCTGTCAAGTAGTTTTGGTTACGTCGTATCTTAACTTTTACTGAGTCGCCTCATTTTCTTCATTGTCAGGTCAAATCTCGACTACTTTCTCGATTTTGCGACATGTGTCCCACGTCTTTCGTCTGAAAAGATTGGAAACTATTAATCTCTCTTGGACGAACAGGGTCTAAGCGATATCCAACATTAAGTGATCATTGAAATCAAACGACACTCATTATCCAGCTAACAATGACAGCAAGTTGTGAAGGGTGTAGTCCAAACGACGACGAGTCATGAGAGTTTTGTTCCTTAATGACGTCATTTGGCGAAATATTTCGTCAAATGACGCACTAAAGAAAATAATTCGCGAACTAACCCACCAAAGTCGGCCTTACAAAGGCAGACTTCCCCAATTTTCTTTTTTTTTTCTTTTTTTTTAATTAAAAAAAATTAATAAATGGGAAGTCGGCCTTACAAAGGCCGACTTCCCTTTAGGCTTATTTATTTATTTATTTATTTATTTTAATTCAAAAAAGAAAAAAAAAAAAAAGAAAATTGGGGAAGTCGGCCTTTGTAAGGCCGACTTTCATTCCCCAAAATCGAAGTCGGCCTTACAAAGGCCGACTTCCTTAAGGACCAAAGTCGGCCTAAGGCCGACTTTGGTGGGTTAGTTGACGAAATATTTTTCAAACTGCGTCATTTGGCGAAATATTTCGTCAAATGACGTCATTATGGAACAAAACTCCGAGTCATGATAGGTGTATTAGGTGACCTCCGTATACCAGGCCAGGGTTATTCATTCTTGTTGGGGACCTACGACCTAGAAATTTTCGGTAGGAAACATGTAGCCCATTTTCCTTTAAAACCCTCCGGAAATAGAATGTCCTTTCACCTTTTCACCTTTTCACCTTTCCTTGAGCGTTATCATTTCCAAACTCTAATGCTTTTTTTATCTTTCAAAATTCTCCACTAGTTTTCGCTCAATTAACCGTCTTCTTCGCTTGACAGTGGCCCCTCAGACCACTTCCAAGAAAGTCGGTCCCCAAGTTCACTTTCACACCTTAGGTGATGATGTTGCATTCATAACATTTCTGTCCGAGCCAACCCACTCTTTATCTCCCTCACCTTTGATTTGAATGGCAGAGATGAGATTTTGTCGAGAAAGCATCTAGATTTGGGTCATTTCCTCTCTACTTTCATCAACATTGAGGCTCGTCCTGCCATGTTTGGGGACAAGCCATTTTAGCTTATTTGGTGGCACAAACATGCTCAAACGAAGACAAACCCACCTGAATACATATGGTTGCATAAGAGCCTTATTGAGTGGTGAGGATCCCCAAAAGCCATTCCCGTTGGTGAATCAAACCCCGACGATTGTATTCCCAGATTTGATTTCCTTTTTTTTTTTTTTTGTGATTGTCAAATGTAAGGGAGGAGGGAGGGACCGGGTGGTCAAATTACTTGAATCAAATTAAACAGATCATGATTGAATATTATTGGACGTGATCATTTATTTCATTGAACCAACAGACATCCTAAACTTTTAGCACACTTAATACTCTGCCTTTTGTTTTAGATGGCTAATTCATTTTTGTCTTTTACGTTTTTAGAGGGAGCAACAACCCAAGTAAGCCTCGTCTCATCCCATTCTACTGTAAATCTCGTGATCGTGCCTGCACCGGATATGAGTAGAGTATTTTGGCGCCGACCGTCCGTTCGGATTATCGATTCGCGAGAGACGTCTCAAGGAGCACACCTGAAGACTACTTTTGTTTACTTTGTAATGAAGTTTCCCCTGTAGTTGTTTTATTACAAGTCTTACGGAAAGCTTATTCTATGTGTTTGACAAATTCACAGTTTTACACCCCAGCAGAAAACTGTGAACGAGTACACTCCAGAGGATATTTCGGGACGTCTCACGGATCGGCGGAGGCCGACGGTTCGTTGGGGTAAGCGCAGCACTGGCAGCACTGCCCCGGAGGCGGGGGTTCGCAGCACACGCAGGCAGGGCATATCGGTTCATCCGTCTGCTGGAGACCTGCGGAGGGCAAAATGCATGATGAATCTCTAGGGAAATCGATCACAACCACAATTTTAAGTGGGACAGGATGTCCCCTTTACCTCTCTCGTTAAACCGAGCAGCATCTGCAGGAGTGATCATTCTAGGGACAGCTGCCGTGAGAACGACGAGGCACACCAGGAAGGCGGTAACTCGGATATTCTTGGTGCTGGTAGTCATCCTGGACGTGTAGGTAGTGCTGCAGGGATAGGATTGGAACTGGATACAACCTCTTCTTCTGTCATCTATTTATAGGAGCCCAAAGTCAAAATCTTTTTTTTTATATATATATTTTTTTTCTTCTTCTACAGCTGATTATCTTTGAATTCTGCAAACTTCTCTCCCCTCTTAATTTCAAACCCAGGACTTCTTACAAAAAAAAAAAGGTTGAAACTGAAGAAAAAGATGGGGGGGCAATCTTTTATTTGCATTCACATTCATCATCAAAAGGATGGACTTTTTACCAACAATCTAAACCACCCCCCCCCCCCCCAAAAATAAAAATAAAAAAAAACCGACACATGCATGCATACACATCTTGCTTTCTTACAATTAAAATAGTTCTCCATCCCCCCCATCATCGTGGGCTTCAGACAGCAGCCGCCCAGGCCCATGAAAAATAACCCAAATGAAAACGCTCCGTACAGTACTTACTAGTCAATAATATCCCAAAACCTTGCAAAATTAACCTGGCCTCAGCGGGATGACCAGGGCAACATTTTGTTTTGACATTAAGATTATTAGGATCGGGTCATTTCAAGACTTGGTCGGCCGTACACAAGTCTCTGTTCCGTAACCTTTGCTTCTTGGATGTCATCAATTTCAACATTCTAATAGCGTGCAAGAATTACGCCCGCGACGTCCAATTTCTCGTTCGCGGGGTGTTCCGTGGGCGAATGGTTTCCGCCGAAGAAAACGTGCTTTGACTTTTTGCGTTTTGGTATTTTTCAACGTGGCAAAAATCTCTGGCCTAATTATAATGAACTCGTAAATTCAGGTCATTTTATGAACAAAGTTATGCTGACTCATATCAAGTCTACCAAGACAATAACAATTGGTCCCATTTTACACGAAGCTCATACGTCCGGGGTCATTAAGAGTGTTTACAAGCCCACCGTTATGTGAGCCCGTCAAGGAAGTACTAATTCTACGAAGGACCGTCGGGGTCAGAGTCTACGAAGATCAGAAAGATCTTGACTCCGAGATTTTCAGAAAAAAGATTACGGGCCACGTTCCCATGATTTGAAACGATCTTCAGGTGGAGAATCTTGGGACACGTCTCCATTTATCTGATTTGATATAAGAAAGAGAAGCTGTTAAGTCTACGCGAGTCCAAACTGATAGACGATGTAGATAAAAGCCATGTGTACCAGGATCAATTTGTCACCGAGATTTCTAGAAGTCACTTAGGAAGATCAAGACTAGGGAAGATACTTTAAGAACGTGTCAAATATCCCAGGCACACTAAGATTTAGTATAAAAGGGAGAAGATCCTTCTTAGCACGACATGACAAACATGCTAACCAGTATATTGATTGTCAACCCTTTTAGTTTTTAGTCTTCAGGTGTTCAGACCAGGGTGAGCCTACAGCCCTTGGTATCCGACCATCATTAGGGTGAGCCTCCGGCCCTTAACAACCAAAACCCCGCCATCACTCCATCGTCAGGGTGAGCCTCCTTGACAACCAAAACTCCACCATCACTCCATCGTCAAGGTGAGCCTCCGGCCCTTGACAACCTAATCCCGCCTTCACTTCGTCACTAGGGTGAGCTTGTAGGGCCCTCAGTATCCACATCCACCGCTACTTTCGACCATACTCCGTCCACCACACCTCAAGAGACCAGATTCTATCACTTGAGTCCGCAAGTCTACGGCGCCAGCAGCGAGTCTATGGCATCACCACCATCCACATCGTCACTCGTTTTCTTTGTTTTTGTGGCTGTAAGCTTTTCGATTTATTTGTAAGACATCGTTCAACATCGTTTATTAATATAATTAATCTATTTCATTTATTGGCGACCACATCCGAAACCCTGTGAGTGTTCGAGCCAAATATTCCCAACGTGATCCGTTTCCGACGCAAACACTTTTTGGCAACCACAGTGGGAGTCGAAGAATTGACCAGTTAGAATGGCAAGAAATACCATGAGGATGTACTCCCTCCTCCATTAAATGGAGAGAATCAGGGTTTGACAGGATCCTTAGTTGGAAGTATGGCTCAAGGTAGATTCGACTTCCCGGCTAATTGAATATATAGAGTTTAACGAAAGAATTATAGAAAAATATAGAAATACAAAAGAAAAGTATGGAACGAGAGGAAAATAGGCACAATATGGAAAGAAATATGGCTGAAATGCGAAAGGAAAATATGGAAATACAAGAAATGATAAGAAGTCTCATCAAGACAACATCTAGCCCAAAACCGGGCGATCATATTAATTCTTTTATGGGAGATGCTCGGCGCACGACTATTGGGAAACGTGTTGTGTCATTCCGATAGGATGATGTATGGGGAAATACCACTTAGGGCGATGCGGATGTCTATGGCGAGAAAGTGTCTCCCACTAGACCTTCTTCCTCTAGGCCACCTGGTTCCAATAGACTGGAGCAGCCCTATAGAGAAAGTTTCTATGCGAGACCCCATGTAGACGACTCTATCTATAGAGCGAAATCATTGGTGAAACAATTTATATCAGATGTCCATAGAAAAGATATGTATCCCTACGAAAATTCATACTCTGAATACATAGACTGGGTATGGACTCGTGACGGGTCTACGAGAATTATCAATCCTAATCAAGTCTACGAAGACGACGAAGTAGATTGGGACGAGTATGCTCCTATAGCCAATAGAGTCAGACAGCCCAGCTCTTTTATCTCGGCACAAGTAGAAAACTTCATGGATAAGGACTACAAAGTAAATGGGTATGCAAATAATTACTCTAATAATGCTCATTCACATCGACGTAGAACGCTGGAGGGCTGAGAACCGAAGGTTGTTAGACAAACAATGCTCTTTGGCCTTAGATAAATGTATGTGTTTGTTTTGAAGAATCTTATCCTCTTTTATATCATATCAGATAACCAGATACGTGTCCCCGGATTTTCTCCACCTGAAGATCGTATCAAATCATGGGAACGTGGCCCCATAACTACTTTTCCGAAAATCTCGGAATCAAGATCTTCCCTGGTCTTCGTAGACTCTGACGCTGATGGTTTTTCCTTCGTATACTTAGTTCTTTCCCTAACGGGCTCGCATAATGGTGGGCTTGCAAATACTCTTACATACTCTTGGACTTACGGGTTTTCCGTAAAATGGGCTCAAAATTTCTGTCATTATCTTGGTAGATTTGCTATGGGTTAACAAAATGGCTTTGTAGGTTTTCTCATTAAATGGGTCTGGATTAATGAGTTTTTCATAATTAGGTTCAAGATTTTTGTCATGTCAATACTTAGGCTCCTCCTAAGAGCGTGGAGTCGGTCGCACCATTATCCCCGAATGATGCATTTTGGGCTTAGGCCCATGGTGTGAGACGAACGGTTTACTGAATGGGCCCGATGAAGATGGGCCCATAGGATTATGGACCGAAGCCAGCCTAACCTCAGTGTGGCCCATAAGACAAATAAATAAGAGGGGGTCGAATTTAATTCGACACAAAACAACGAACCAAACATCAAAAGGGTTTCATAATTGTTAAAAAATAATGTTGTCTGCTGTATAGGATCAGAAAGAGAGAGGGAGGCCAACTTTTGAAACCCATGTGGGGAAGTGACTTTACGGCCTCTCTCCTACTAGAACTGGGATCACATACCCCCCCTCCTTTCTTACCACACCTCCTGGTACAACACAAGAGGGAAGAAAATAAACAAAAGAAAAAACAGAAATTACGAAAGAAAGAAGCAGGGCATTCGGTAAAGACCAAAAACTGACCAATTGGCAAGAAAGAAAAGATCAGGAAAAAGGAACTTCCTAGGAAACGGTAAAAAACCTCCATGGGAAATACAAAAAACATGCGGTCCGAAACCTTCCACCGATTCCCACCTTTTGTCCTTACACTCCTCCCTCTCCTGACCCACCACAACCCAAGTTACGACCTTTCGATTGAATTCCGCTTCCTCCTCATCGGGAATCTCAACCCTGTTAGATTTGTCGTCAGAGAGGAACTTGTGGGTCCCCCGCGGGAGTGGCTTTGCAAATTTGGATCGGGAGGACGGGCTGGATATTTCTGCCCCCAAGTTTTCACGGATTGAAGTTTGGCTTTTTTCCTTCTTTCGGTTCATTTATATTCATCCACTCGGGTCCCGCAGCATCTTTCTCCCACTGTAAACCGTAGGCTGTGTTTTTTTTTCTTACCTTTTCTAATGTGTTGTTGTTGGCGACGGTGATGAGATCCTCTGTTGGATTGCGGTAGTGGCATTCCCACGCAGCACCCTTTTTCATTCCCTTTTCTCCACACCCAAATCTATCCATCCCCTTTCTCCTTTTCTTCTCTTTTTTTTTTTGTTTTTCTTTCACTGGCGAGGATTCGCTTCTTGTTCTCATGCTGTTTGATGTTGAACTTGGGAATTTTGTTCCTCTCTGGGGCGAAGATGAGGAGTTGCGATTTTGATATCTGCTTCGTGTGAGATTGAATTGGGGTTGGGGTGTTTTTTTTTTTTTTCCTTTTTTCTTCTTTCTTGGGACTTTGGGTAATCTTTCGGTGGATGAGATTGAGAGTGGTTGATTCATGATGATGATGAAAGATGTGAAAGACGAGGGGAAGCAGATGAGTCCCCTGTTCCCTCGGCTGCATGTGAATGACAGGGAGAAAGGTGGTCCGAGGGCTCCCCCGAGGAACAAGATGGCCCTGTATGAGCAACTCAGCATCCCTTTGCAAAAGTTCAGCTCGACGTCCGTTTCGCCGTCTCCCCCTGCGTCACAAAACGGGGCCTCTTCAGCTTCTCCAGCACGACCGAAGTCTGTACGTGTCTTCGTTATTTTTGTTGAGATCTGATAGGTTGTGATATGTAATTCCATAATGCGTGGTTGGTATAAGAGGTATGTGGTCATTTCTCTTTTTCTGTTTCTGTATTTCGTTCTTCCTAATCGTGGCAAACTCTTCTGATTGTAGAGCGGGGCATATCAGATCAACCTGCTGACTCCGACTTCTAGCTCACCAGTGAAGTATCTCTCTGGGAAACGTGATGTTACTACTCTGGGTATCAAGTTAACACCAACACAGGAGAAAGGAAATCCAAAGACTGCAATAACTACACATTTTGGAGCATCGAAAATGCTGCATTCGTCGAATTCTAGCGCCAATCCAACTTTTCTCGAAAGAATGAAATGTGACAAAGCGCCAGTTTGGGGAGAGCGGATAAGGGAAGATGATGCTGTGGTTCTAGAACTGGCAAAGTTGACACCTATTACATATTGTGATGATTGGAATGAGAAATTATCAGAGCGAAACCCTTGCTCCAATCTGGGTTCTTCCAGCCAAAAGCAGAGTTGTTTAGAGAAGAAGGCTGAACCTGCGAAACCTGGGAAGAACCAGTGCAGAATGAATTCACAAGATACAGTTTCGAATGAGCATGAAATGTGTACAGAAAGCCTTGGCCCTAGAGAGACTTCGGATCCTGCCCTTTCAGCAAGAGTTGCATCTAATGCATCTTCATCGCCATCCCATGGTAATAGTAGATGCAAGCCGCCAAAGCGGCCCCACGAATCTGCTACTTTAGAGTGTATGAGCAAGTCATCAGGTGCATCGCCTAAGTTGCCCAGAATTAAGGGTCCATTGCAAGACAGTCATTCTTTCCGGAAAAATGAGACCTCAGTTAGAGGAGACGCTACGAGTGTAGCCAAATCTGAGAATAAAACAGACCATGACACACGAGAAGGTGATGGCAAGAGTAATGAGGCCCAACAATGTGATGTGAAAGCGACTAAGAGATGTCAGTTTCCAGACATGGTCATCGCAGAGTCTGCATCCGTAATAGGTATTCTGCCAGATGATGTTGTTGGAGCAATTGGCGAAAAGCTATTTTGGAAAACAAGAAGAGCCATGATAGAGTAAGAAACTCTTTTCACTCACTTTCTAACAGAAGTTATTATATAGCTTCCCTCGGTCACAATTTTCTGCCACTTCTCTATGAGGGGATGCATAGCTTCTTATCTCAGGAATGAATTCATTTTGATGGCACACACTAAAAAATTTGCCTGTTCTTTCTTATTTTGGGCATATGTACATTATGACTATTTTTCAGCTCATCAAGGCATGTGCTGTCTTCCGAGGAACGTGTTGAACTCAAGATTTCTCGATGCTAGTACTGTCATGCCTTGTTGGTGCAGGAGATATCCGAGTTATATGTTTATTGTTAGTGCGTCTAATGATTTCTCATTGGAGGATCTTTACTAGAAAACTCGTTTTTTTCATGTTGTTAACACTTCACAGACACATGTTGCCAGTTCTTATATTAAGGCTTGTGTTGCTATCTGCAGTCAACAAAGAGTTTTCGGAGTGCAAGTATTCGAGTTGCACAGATTGATAAAGGTAATTTCTAGTTCTTCCTTGCTTGAAATCTCTTCATGTAATCAATTGGTGATTCATATTTGATGAAACTGCCATCATTTTGCTCCTTTTTAAGGTACAAAAATTGCTTTCAAGATCTCCTGATCTTCTCATTAGTTGTGGCCTCGGCACTTTAAAGCCTCCTGCTGAAACCGTTCGAACAATAGAAGCCCCTCCGGAACGTCCTTTTGAGTCGTCGTGGAAAGATCAAACAAGTGGGAATCCTCCAGGAAAACCTCCGACGGCGAAAATTCCTCTTTCCCCCATAAACAGTGACATCAGAAAGGATCTCTTTGCCAAGAGGCCAGAACAAATGGCTTATCCAATGTGTTACCCAGCTGCCGGAAACCACTGGCTAGTTCCAGTCATGTCGCCTTCAGAAGGTTTACTGTACAAGCCATACATAGCTCCCTGCCCTCCGATCAGCGGTGAATTTATGGCACCAGTTTATGGAGGTTGTGGACCAATAAGCGGCGGTCCTACTCTCAGGGACCCAAGCGCTGCCTTCGGGATTCCATCTTCTCATCATCATCAGGGATTCGGCCTCAACCATTCCTACTTTCCTCCCATCAGCTTGCCGGTGATGAATCCTACGGACAGCCGCTTCTCAATTGGGGAAGCCAACTTAAGTCAGTTCAATCCCCCGAGCTCGCACAATGTATCGACGCAGGTAAGCAAAGTCGTATCAGTCTCTAAACACGGGAGCAAGTCACAGAAGTTCCGCGAGACGCAGGGGAGTGCAGGAAGCAGTCCCATGGACCCAACGAAGGGCGCATCCACGCTCCTCCTCTTCCCCGTGGAACAACCATCGGATCAAGCAGCGGTCGAGACACAGAGCAGCGACCGGCCAGGAGGCAGTGTCATCAAGGTCGTCCCTCACAACCGTAAATCAGCCTCAGAGTCGGCTGCCCGTATCTTCAGGTCGATACAGGAAGAACGAGGCCGGCGCGACTAACTCCCTGTTTTCGTCACCTCTTTAACCTGTAAAGATCTAATCTTTTTGCCGTAGTTGCATGAATCAGACCCTTCTTGAAATAGGGTCGCCCCCTGTTGTCCACCAAAGGAGAAACTTTTCCTGTGCCTGAATCACGATGTAAATATTTTTTACAATTTCGGAAAGGAAAACGATATTCATGTGCAATCCAATACATCGTTAATCATTAACTGATTAAGATAATTGAAGCGATGACATCGGGGCACATGATGCATTTTTGCTTTGTAGTCTCCCCAACGGAATGAATCCCCTCTCAACCCTCAAACATGCGACATGAGCCGCTCGGACACGAGACAACACAAAACCGTTTTCGCTTTTGTCTGCTTCTTTCCTCTTCCTCGTCTTCCTCCTCGTCCTCGTCCTCGGCATAAAGTAAAGCAGATCCCTCCCTTCCTTTCCCATTTCCCCAAGTCGGGGATTTGAATTTTCAGAACCGCCGACGTTGTACTCCCCCGATTTGTGAGAGGAGTGTGGAGGGAGGGGGGTCCTTCCCAAATTTGACTGAATATCTGGGGGACTGCAAACTTGTTACTTCTTATTTTATTTTTCGCTGGTGATGCGTAGAGGGATGGAATCTTTCCCCGTGATCTGGCATTCCCTTTGATTAGTGGATGCACGTCTCGTCGTGTTCTCTGGGTGTTCAGACAGGCGAGATGCGACCCGAGGGGGATCGCACATGGTAATAGCGATCTCCGATTCCCTACTGTGTTCGCTCTCGTTGTGCCCCACCTAGGATTCAGGACGTTGCTTCCTTGTTAGGTTAGGTATTTTGTACTCTTGGTTGGGGGAGAGCTTGTGGGGCGTCCTCAAAGTCGCGCCTTTTGAAGCTGGGTAACTGATCTTGGTTGATTACTGTGGAGTGTTTGGTTGATCGTTGAATCTTTTGTACGAACTTATTGCTGGTTTCAGGGAGGGAATGGGGGAATAAGTACTCTTGATAATAAATAAGGAGTTGAATTTCTCGGGTTTTACGAGTCTTGGGTCAAGGGGATGAGTTTAGTGTTGGGTGTTTGGAAAGAGAGTTGAGGTAAAGATGACATCGAGGTTTGCTGCGATGGAGGAGGGTAAGGAGAAGGAGGCTGCCCCGGTGAGAATGAGTAAGTCCGGTGCCTTGCCGGTGCGGCTTTTGATGGTTTCCTTAACCTTTCTGCTGGTTGGTCTTGGTCTTTGTATTGCTAGCATGTTTGCTGTAAAGTACTTTGGGATTCAGAATCAAATTTCTGTGGCACCCGTTGCGGAGTCCAATATTAGGCCTTGCTTCGATGAGCCTAGCAGTGTATCGAGTTGGGTTAACCCCTTATCGAACTTGTTGCACAATATGAATGACTCGGATCTATTCTGGCGGGCGTCCTTCGTTCCTCGAGTTAAGGCTTACCCATTTAAGAGAGTCCCGAAGATCGCCTTCTTGTTCTTGACGAAGGGGCCACTGCCGTTGGCACCAATTTGGGAGAGGTTCTTTAAGGGGCATGAGGGCATGTATTCGATTTACCTTCACTCGCATCCGGCATATGTTGCGGACTTTCCAGCGTCGTCTGTATTCCACCAGAGACAAATTCCAAGCCAGGTATTAATCGACTTCAATCTGATCCACGTAGATAATTTGGTATCTAGTTGACATTGATGAAGAAATATGCCCCTGGTGGCTGCAGTAAGTGTCCGTGTGATAAATTCATTCATTTGTGTCCTATTTCTGCGGTTGATGTTTTTCTATCAGTCTGCTCATTCGATTCTTCGAGTGCTGTGAATGCGGTTGTAAATGTAACAAGAAAAGGTTTTCCCAATCTTTTGGAAATTTGTCTTTTACTTTTTACATCCGGTGCTCACGCAGAAAGCTTTTGCTGGCCATCGAATTAGCGGATGCGTAATTGCAACCTGAGTTGTTGTGGATTTGATGGGTTTGGGGCGTTTTGATGATATGGGTAATTGCACAGGTTGCAGAGTGGGGCGTGATGAGCATGTGTGATGCAGAACGGAGACTCCTGGCTAACGCTTTGCTCGACATATCTAATGAATGGTTCATCCTGCTCTCTGAAGCATGCATCCCACTGCAGAAATTCACCGTCATCTATCTCTACTTATCCAGATCCAGGCATAGCTTTATGGGCGCGTTTGACGAGCCTGGCCCATATGGAAGAGGCCGGTACGACTGGAACATGGCCCCTGAGGTTAACATCACCGACTGGCGAAAGGGTGCACAGTGGTTCGAAGTAAACAGGAAACTGGCCGTAGACATGGTTGCCGATGACGTATACTACCCAAAATTCAAAGAATTCTGCCGCCCTGCTTGTTACGTGGACGAGCACTACTTCCAGACCATGTTGTCGATACAGTCGCCACACCTTTTGGCAAATAGGAGCCTTACTTATGTCGACTGGTCGAGAGGCGGCGCTCATCCGGCCACATTCGGGAGGGGAGATGTCACAGAGGAATTTTTCAGGAGGATTTCCGAAGGTAGCACTTGCGTTTACAACGACCAACCATCTTCTCTTTGTTTCCTTTTTGCAAGGAAGTTTGCTCCCAGTGCTTTGGAACCCCTTTTGAATCTTACATCCAAAGTTTTTGGCTTCTGATGTGGGGACTAAAACATACTTAGGTCGAGATTGCGCAAAACTTCGAGTTAGTTCATGCGGAGTGCGGCTTGTAGTTTGTCGTTTCATTATTATTATGAGTATTACACGGCATTTGATGCCGATAATCTGTTCAGTGCATAGTTGACTGATATTTGGTGAGACACCTCGAGTGGAACGGTTCTCACAAGGTGTCATAACACTGCTACTGAGTTAAACAGTCATAGAGAATGAATATCAATCGTTCCTACTGGTCAAGAAGCTGTGGAAAAGAACCGCCTTACAATACAACTCCTCATGTGAGGGTATATCCTTCTCGGATGCCGAAGAATGTGCTCGGAAGCTAGAGATTCATGGAGCGTGGCACCAGATGGAGGAGCGTCTTCAGTGATCTGAAAGTAGACATGTGCACCATCCCGAAGTGATAGGATCTGTTGTTTCCAACTCCGACAAAGTAGAATTCACCAGCTATGACCTGCTGATAGAACACGAAATCCTCGGACCCCATCAGATATTCCATGTTATGGACCATGTCGGTCCCGAGCAGACCTCACACGACATTGACGAAGTGGTTGTGCAGGCTCTTTTCACTAATGGTTGCCCGAAAGAATATCTGCTGGAAATCTACTGTTGCGTTGCATCTGTGCTCTACTGCATGGTCAATAATCACCTGGAAATCAGACAAGTTAGATCCATACAGTTTTGCTTAACTATTCAAACAAAATTACAAGATTTTCACAGGTAAGTCGTACTTCCTCCATGCAATGCTTCGTGTTCACAAAGCTCGCCTCCAAGAAGGCGCGGAAAGTCCCACCGATCGTTACGGAATCCGGGATCACATTCAAGCCTTCTCCTCTGTGGTATTTTGCCCCAGTCATGACCTGAAACAGAAAACAAAAGAATCTGACTATCGTGCTGTTAACCGAATCAAACTGGAAGCAGGAATGTGCTAGAAACCGTATGCAACCATATGGCACCTGTGAGTCTGATGGATCGACCTCTCTGTTAGCTGACGATGACATTAGAGGCCGCGAGAATGAGATCAATAGAATGCTGCAGAAGTGCAGGATGACCACCTTTCCAGTTTATAACCGCTTCAAAGAAGCCACACCCTGCCACTGTACTCTGTCGTTCTAAAGATAGAAAGGCAAAAGGGGACAAGTCTATCTAGTGGGGATTCTCCAGAAGTGGGTTTACGGCCATGTGCTAAATTACGAGTTCATGGGCTGTGCCGAGTCCGACTCGACTGAAAAACTACCCTTGATTACAGCACGTGCAGAAGACTAGGACCGACTCACCAGCCGACAAGACCAGTGAAGTCTTGAGTTCTTCGCAGGTGGTCCTGAACTGGAGGAAGGGGAGGGTAGGAGGACCCACCACCAAAGGGTTCACTTCCCCCTTGCTAAGACGAAGAAACATTTGTGTCCCGGATCAGCAGATTAACCATTAAAAACCCATCCGAGGAAACCAATGAAAAGATCCGATGGATCTGTACAGAAGAAGGAACGAATGACAAGTTGATAAACCATTCAGCTCCTCCCAACACAACACTGACTGACCTTGTGCAAAAATTAATTCGAGAGGCGTTTGGTTAAAGTCTTTCTGGTTAATGATGCAAAAAGTTAATCACAGAAGGGTACCAAGGAAACCCTTTGAGGAGAACACGGTGCTGCTGCTTGCACGGATCGCCCATTTCGATAATTGAAGGAGAAGGAAATGGATGGTCCACAAACCCAATTCCAAAACAGGAGATTAAAAAAGCAGACAGTACAGAATCATCCAAAATTCTTCAGAAAGAAAATTCCATTTCCAAGTGACAAGTAATATCACTCTTCGAATGCAGTAGTAGCATAACCACCATCATCATCATCATCTGCTAAGTTCAACGCAATCATTATCCGCTGGGTGGACACCAGAAGCTCTTCAATCATTTCCCTAGTGGAAATGATCGGCAACTCTTTCGTTCTAGCGTTGGGGGATGCGTCCTTCGAAACATGAAATCCAACTGCGTCCAAGTAACCTTCGCTCCTGCCCTTGAAGCCTACAATCCTCAAACCAACGAGGGGGAATGTGAACGACAACCCCGCCGTCTGACCATATGGTCCGAAAGTCCGCTTGTTAGTCACGAAGGTCAGGGATCTCACTACCAGCCAATTATTTTCAACATGAGAAACGTGGCCGCTCACACATTCGATGTACTCCCTCGGGTAATCGAGATCAATCTGTTCTACCAACATGTCAACGAACAAGATTAGGGGGGGAAAACCCAAAGGACTAGGAAAAAGTTGACAGAAGATCAGAAACAGACCACAGCGGATGAAACGCCGCCTTTGTCCCCATGCTTCCCGCCTTTAACGGAAGCACCATCCCTGTCGTATGTGACCTGAATCGAGAAAATGCAATGCCGGAACTGGACAGTTATAGCCCGCAAGCCATCGAAGAAGCCGTCATCCCAGCTCTTGCCGCCGGTTCCTCCCCAGAACCCAACTTCCAGAAGCTTCTTTTCGCTTTTGTCCCGATCCTCACTGCCAAGAACAATGTCGGTAATAGATGGACGCCTCAGAATGAGCTCCGTAACGAACATGCAGAGGGGCGGGTAGTAAAACCTCACTGAATTCACAAAAGACTGCAGGTACGTATGCCCGCAAGGAAGCTTGCTGCACCACAACTCAAACCGCAATCCAACCCATCATCAGACCCACTCGACAGAAGAGAAACCATTAAGAATGAACATAACAACAACTAACATTTTTTGTTCCGAGATAGCGAGAATATGTCCCTGCAAATCTTGCAAGAGGACGCCTCTAGCTCTTGGGTGAAAGCCATGGTCGGAACTAAGCAGGGGGGAAGAACAACGAGGGAAATTCTTCGAAAGCCTTTTTATAGACTGCATCCCCGGAAGCCGAAGCGTCAAGGGAAGTCCAATCGCCCTTTTGGCACCACTTTATCGATTTACTAATACGGGATACAGCCATTTTGAAATTTGTTTTTTGTCTCCAGAGGGTGAAATTTGACCCAACAACTGAGAAGGTGGAACAAATTCATGCCCACCAGAAAGAACTGTTGCGGGAAAAGATAACTTGATCTTTCACGTTAGCAGAAACAACATCATCCGCAGCCAAAGCAAACAAGCTGATCCTCATCATCTTCTGAATGGACGAGGCCAGCTACAACTTTGGCCTTACAACTGACGATATGCCTAAACTTGAGCCTAAATGTCTTCTTGTTGGACTCGAAGGTCGCCCTTATAACCTGCCCGTCATTTTTGATGAAAAAGGACGTGGCCGCTAACACAGATAACGGATTCGCTTCGATTATCAAGCTTGATTTGTTGAAACAATCCAAAACAAATAAATAAACATTCAGGACACAAAGTCGGAAATGGGTAAGACATCCAGAAAGTTCTGAACTAATCACGACAGCCTATTCCTCGCCTCTGGATCCATACTTCTCCTTGTTAACAGCATCAAAGGGGACTTGCATCGAGCAAATGTAATACCTGAATTGGACCGCCATGGCATGCATGTCACCGCACAAGCCACCGTCCCGGCTCTTCCAGCTACCTCCTCCCCAAAAAACCAACCTCCTTTGTGCTTTCTAATGAATGGTTCATCCTGCTCTCTGAAGCATGGCATCCCACTGCAGAAATTCAGCGTCAACTATCTCTACTTATCCAGATGCAGGCATAGCTTTATGGGCTCGTTTGACTAGCCTGGACCATATGGAAGAGGCCGGTACGACTGGAACATGGCCCCTGAGGTTAACATCACCGACTGGCGAAAGGGTCCGCAGTGGTTCGAAGTAAACAGGAAGCTGGCAGTAGACATGGTTGCCGACGATGTATACTACCCAAAATCCAAAGAGTTCTGCCGCCCTGCTTGTTACGTGGACGAGCACTACTTCCAGACCGTGTCGTCGATACAGTCGCCCAACCTTTTGGCAAATAGGAGCCTTACTTATGTCGACTGGTCGAGAGGCGGCCCTCATCCTGCCACATTCGGGAGGGGGGATGTCGCAGAGGAATTTTTCAGGAGGATTTCCGAAGGTAGCACTTGCGTTTACAATGACCAACCATCTTCTCTTTGTTTCCTTTTGGCAAGGAAGTTTGCTCCCAGTGCTTTGGAACCCCTTTTGAATCTTACATCCAAAGTTTTTGGCTTCTGATGTGGGGACTAAGACATACTTAGGTCGAGATTGCGCAAAACTTCGAGTTAGTTCATGCGGAGTGCGGCTTGTAGTTTGTCGTTTCATGATTATTATGAATATTACACGGCATTTGATGCCGATAATCTGTTCAGTGCTTCCTTCACATTATTCACATTACAGGTAAGTCTTACTTCCATTGTACAAACTTCATGTTCACGAAGCTCGCCTTTGAGAAGGCACGGAAAGTCCCACCGATCATTACAGAATCCGGAATCACATTCAAAGCTTCTCCTCCATTGAATTTTGCCACAGACCCGAAACAGAAAACAAAAGAATCTTACTATTTTGCTGTTAACCGAATCAAACTGGAAGCAGGAAATTTGCTAGAAACCGTATGCAACCATATGGTACCTGTGAGTCCAATGAATCGACCTCCCGGGATGTAAGATGTTGTGAGATGACGATGACATTAGAGGTCACCAGAATGGATCCGTTGAATGCTGCGGAAGAGCTGCACGACCACCGTTCCTGTCTGTAACCGCTTCAAAGAAGCCACACGCTGCCAGAAGCGGACCAGGCTGCGATGCCACTGCACCAGCAGGTATGTGAGGCACAACGTGCAAGCCAAGATGGTGTCTACGTACTCCAAGGCTCCCTCGTCTATCATAAGTTTGGCACCCCCGGCACCTTCCTGTGCTGGCTGGAATAGAAGTACTGTGCCCTGTAGCGATGTAAGAATTTAAGAAACATGAGCGATTAAAACGTCATTGTTACATCCAGAAGGAAACATTTGCGTTGCTGCCTCCATCCCAGGCTCAGAATCTGTCCATTTTTAACGAATTGGGAGAAAGAATTCAAGCATAGGGAGATGAACAACCCATGTGGCCTTCTTGTGTTCCTGAGGATTCTTGCAGCACCCAGAAGCATTGCAACATGGGCGTCATGTCCGCAAGCATGCATCTTTCCGGAATCCTTGCTCTTGTGCTCCCACTCCAACTCCTGCAACAGCTCATCAGATCCAGGGAAGAATCCCTACCCCTCCGAAAGCCACAGAAAAAGACGTGCAGGACCTTTGGGAATAGTAATTCAATCCAACCTGCATCGGGAGAGCGTCCATGTCGGTCCTCAGGGCAATGACGGAGGGCTTGCCATCGCCGACAAACCCCCACATGCTCGCCTATAAATTGGGAGCTAAGTTCCACATTTTATGTCAACCCTTGAAAGCCAATTGTAAGTGATCGTTTTCTCTATCCTTTTTCCTCTCCTATTTTCTCTCCTTAGATAGCTTAGGTGAAGTCATTGGGTTTGACGACTTCGGTCCAACTCTTGCGGGTGCACTCGGTGGCGGTTGAAATAAAGGCTCAGTCAACATTTGGCATCATAGTCCCGTTTAGTCCAATACCGATGATGGGACCCTCACCCGTTTGCGATGAAACTTGAAAATGGTACCCGTGTGTGGATCAATTCAACTAAAAAAAGGTGTCGGGCTTAGTGGGCCCATATGTTGGATTGAGTTTGAGGAACGTGTTGAAAAGAATGGCCACGAAAAAGGGACAAACACAATCCCATATTGGAATGAAAGACGAGTCTGGTCCAGTATGTGGGCTTAGGAGACAGGTAAGTATGCTCGCAAGGCAGCCGACTTCACCACAACTCGACTGCAATCGAACCCAACATCAGACCTCTCAACAGAAGAGAAACCATTAAGAATGAACATAACTACGAAAATACGAACCACACTAGACAGTTCTGTTTCGAAACAGTTAATAAATCCCTGCAGAACTTGCAAGAGGAAGCCTCTAGCTCTTGGGTGAATGCCATGGTCGAAACTGGGTAGGAGTGAGAACAATAAGGGAAATTCTTGGAAAGCCTTTCTATTGACTGCATCCCCAGAAGCCGAAACGTCAAGGGAAGTCCAATTGCCCTTTTGGACACCATTTTATCGATTTACTAATATGACAAACAGCCATTTTGAAATTTGAACAGGCAATCAATCAATCAGCTGTTTTTCGTCTCCGGAGGCCAAGAGCATGAAATTTGACCCAATATATTTAGACCTAAGAAGAAGGAACAAATTCATCCCCATAGAAAAACTGTTGCGTGAAAAGATTCCTTGATCTTCTTGAATAATTCAAAATATCGATTTCCTCAAACCCAGGGTGGAATCATGGAGAGGAATAAGCAACATAAACAACATCACCGGCATCCAAAGCGAACAAGCTGATTTTCATCATCGATTTCGGTCCCTGCACAAGAGTGTAATGCCTCTCTATTGTCAACCCTGAAAGGTAAACCAAAGCAATGCTCACCTTCAATTTCGGTAAGGTACCATCTAACTCAAAAAATTTCTCACTATGGAAAAGCAAGACTTGCACATTTAGTGCTTTCCAATATTTTCCCGAGATGATAGAAAAGATAGGTTTTCTCGTACTGGCGATTTTATTTTCTAATTTCGAAAATTTATTTTAGGATTTCTGAATATAGATGGATTTGTTATTGGGAAATTCAATCCCTGCTTGCCTAACCATACCATCTCTCCTCCAATGTTCTCTCCTTCGGCCCTTACTCGTTACTTTACTGTTTCCCTACCGGACCACGAGAATGGCTCTCCATGGCTATTATCCTTGACTCTAAAGCAAAAAATCTCTTTAACATCTCCTGAAACATAATTCTTACTGACTCAACCTCAGATATTCCTACTGAAACATCTCCTGTTGCATCAACAATCGTCATTCTACCTTCACCTCGAGAGTTAGCTGCCACTTGAAGCTTGGTCAAAACACTCAATACCATGTCTAAACACAACCAATCCACTCAATTCTTCAATTCTCCTCAACAAATCCAGTCTATACTTCAATCAGCTCGTAATCACAATTCCAGTCACGATGTCACGGTCTTACAGAATCATCTCCAAACAGCCATCCACACAATCAGTCTTGTCAACTCATTACTGCGCCACCACTACAGTTTCCAGTGAGACGGAGCTTCACAACATCCGTCCAGCTAACCCAAATCGCCAAGTGTTCAGAAATTGCTGCTTTTCATGTTTCCTCCTGTCTCCTCTAACTGATTCTAACCGTCCTTCCCGCTCAAGCCTCTTCTCATTTTATAACTCTTCCCTACTACATTTTAGCTCTCAAACTTCTCCTCACTTCTCAATTAGGTCTTCATCCTTCTTCTATCCTCATTTTACCCTTTTTACAATTAAGTCGTTCAATATTTTATTTTTCATAATAAGTCCTCCATGCAACCCTTGCCGCACTAAACAGACACACTCGATCATTTCCTTCCTCATCCTGCTTCATTTGCTAAATCTCAACCGCATCACAAAAACATAAGCCCTAAGCTCATCAGATCCATGGAAGAACACTCACCCCCCACCCCCCAAAAGCCACAGAAAAAGACGTCCAGGATCCTTGGGAATAGTAATTCTATCCAAGCTGCATTGGGAGAGCGTCCAGCCTGTTGACCTGGTTTTGATGATGAACTTAAGTGACATGTTACTGGTGGTAAGCGACATGTTACTGGTGGTCAGTAATAATGTTTCACAAGTTATGTGTTCATTCTTAGTGATGAGCTTGAGCAATACGTTGCTGAACCACAGCTAGTAGCAGTTATATATTATTGCGTTCCAGTACACTGTTACTGTGATATTACGCATAGAAGTTGAAAATACGGAAACATATTTTTAATAATCATGATTTATTCCAAGATTTATTTTAATCTATCTCAGATAATTATTCTGAGTGTCTAGGTTCGTTTAACGTAGCCTAATGATTTTATCATAAGCACTTAGGCAACAAATAAAATGAGATTACCTTTCTAATTTTTATTTTTGGAAACAAAATATCTTTCTGATTCCCTGCAGCAACGTCTCGCTGTAATGGGAGAAAATATCAAATTAAATTTATTTGATTATCACAATCAATTAGATAAGATAATGATTAGATAATGTAGATTGGAAATAAATTATCTAATTGATACGGTTAAAGGAAGTTACCGTTGGTTCTTATCTTCTATGAAACAGCGAACGTTGAGCAGATCGTTGCTGTCTCCTTGCTGCCAGTTTTGGCAATAAATCTCGGTGATTGCCTAGACGATCTCCCTTCTCTTTCTCCGTTATAATCAGACCAAGGACGACATTTTCTCTCTGCCTTTGTGCGTCTGTGTGGTCTGTGTGGTCTGTGTGAGCTTTGTGCGTCGACGGAGAGCGGAAGGTGCTAAGTGTCTCCTGGTTCTTTCTCTTGCAAGCTGCGTGTGAGAGTGTCAAGGGGCTGAGGTCAGATCCCTTGAATCGTCTGAGAGGGACTAGGTGTCCTCGGTGCGTTCAACGAGCAACCGGCGAATCGTCTGAGGGAAGCTAAGTGAATACCTACTCTGAATTCAGTTACCGGTTGCTGACCCATCGGCAAGAAGCCGTTCTTGTCGTGTCTTTTCACAGGGAAGTCTCGAGCCTACGGAGTTTGAGCAGTTAGACACGCACTTGCGGGTGCGCGCCAGAAGTCTCGTGCCTGCAGGGTAGAGCAGGAGCTGGGAACGCCGCCGGAGTGGAAAGAGTTCCTCCCGAGCACAGGGGTGCTGTGCAGAAGTCTTGAACGCCTGATACAGAGGGTTAGTAAAGCAGGTTGCGTGGAAGCCAACTGATCGGAAAATCTCACCCTAGGCACTGGGTGTGCAGTGCAGTGAGTCACGGCTGTGGTAACCGTGCACGTCCGAACTGAGTGTAGGACGGATACCTTCTAAGTGGCTTTGTGGTTTTCTTTGTGATCTTTGTGGTTCCTATCTTCGTGATCTTTGTGGTTCAACTTTGTGGTTGTCTCTTAAGCAAGTGCAGGCTTATCTTAAGGAGAGACAAGATCTGTGTGGAAATCCTCTTCTGAGCAAACAAGTGCTGAAGCAATCCTTCGCTGTGAAGCAGAAACGAGCTGCTCTCTGAGAATACATTCTTCACCGTAAGGAATTATCTGTGAGGATTTATACTCTAACATAACGTTGTCTGTGTTCTTTGATAAGTCAGGATTATATTAAGCGACAACGAGCTGTGTGGAATCCATTGAGCTACCAACTGCTGAGGATAAGCATCATTCTGCTGGAAACGAGAAGACGTCCACTGTATGAGGAGCTGACCGTTGCCAGGAGTGATCATCTATTGTACGGGATTATAAATCTCACTTTGTGAGAGGAACATACGCCTAGTGCAAGGGCTCTTTGCACCCATTATTTTATATAGTGGAATCACCTTGTTGGTGGAAAGTGGACGTAGGTCAATTAAGGCCGAACCACTATAAATCACTGTGTCCATTACGATCGCGCAACACTAATACGAAAACCTACTCGACAAAATCGTAACAGTTACAGTAAAGTATTTCTCATTCTGAGAAACGCTCTGCTGTGATACAGTACGCTTCCGCTTACACCGAAAAAGAGCGAAAAAATGATAAACACTAGTTCACCCCCCTCTTAGTGTACATAAACGATCCAACACAGCCCTCGGGCATGATCGGGTTTTAGCCATGTCGGCCCACGGGACGAAGGATCACGTGTTTTTTGACCCGCTTCGGGGTCAGGTGACGTCAACACGACGGTGGATTGCGTGTTCATGTGTTGTGCCGTGCCTGCCTCGGCTGCAAACTTACTTGGGCTTAAGAGCAGAAAAATTGTTCCTTATTGCATCACGTGCATGAGAGGAGGACCGATTACATGACTCGGGGGGGGGGGGGGGGGGGGGGGGGGGGGGGGTAGTCTATTGAGTTTTCGCAGGTGGCCCTGAACTTACTTCGAGGAAGATAAGCGGAGGAGGAACCACCAAAAGAGTTCACTCCCCCTTACTAAGACAAGTAAATAACGCTGTCCGGGATCAGCAGAACCCTCAGCTACAACTGCAATTTTCAGTCTTCATCGCTGCTGAATCCATTGACAGATGAAGCCCGATGGCTTCCAGCTGCTCCCCGCTTCTCCCCTTGAAGCCGACGATCCTCATCCCAACTAGTGGGAAATTGAAAGGTGTCACGCTATGTCCTACACCATAGGGCCCCAGCATTCTCTTGTTGGTCTTGAATTCGATTGATCTTATGCGATGAATCGGGTAGAGACTGACATGGCCGCTCACACAAGTGATGTACTCAGTCGGATAGTCTAGAATTATGTGGTAAGACTACAAACAACAGTATGGCAGTAAAATTCTTTTCTGCGGATTCGTGGATTTCTTAAAATGCGCGGGAATGAGAAGGGCGGATAGACACCTTGTGGATCCCCTCAGGGCTTCTGTGGAACTGGCTGATCACGCGTCTGCCATCTTTGTCGTACACTACCTGAATTGACCTAAGATTACCTTTCCAGCTAACCTGAAGCATTATCTCCCGTATTCCGTCGTAGATCCCATCGTCCCAAGAACTGTCCCCGTTTCCGCCCCAGCATCCAACTTCTAGGGACTTCTCACCTCCACAGTCGTTCCCCTTCCCGCATCCCTCCTTACAAGTCCGATTAGCATCTCAATAGATGTCGAGCACGAAGAAAACAAACCAAAATTACCTCACAGGCATATGACACAGAAGTATGGTGGGACAGAACCTTGTTAGTGTCTAAGTTTCGATGATGGAGCAATTGCGAACCACAGGATTCGCAACACAAATACCCACCAGGGAGTCGGCTGGAACTCAGGAACAGGTAACAAAACCACAATATCACGTTAGACAGTGCAAATCATAGCCCAGACAAACGAAATGGCTGTAAGATTCAGGACAAACCAGATGTGATGAAAACCCAAATCTGTCCATGCCTTTTGGCAAATATGGCAGGACAGAACGACAGTCTTCGGATCAGAGGCCATCGGTCAGTCCGTCTTGCTTGGGAGATTCAAGCACAACTCGGCCTCCATAACTTATATAATGAAATAAAGATTAGCCATTTAATCACATCCGAGGAAACCGATGAAAAGATCCAATGAATCTGAACAGAAGATGGAACGAATGATCTGTTGATAAACCATTCAGCTTCCCCCAACATGACATTGATTGGCCTTCTGCATAATTTATTCGAGAGGCGTTTGGTTCTTCAAGGGAAAATGGGACGATCCACATCACCTTCTTTCAGAACACCATCCAGTCTTTCTGGTTACTGATGCGAAAAGCATTAATCACTTGGGACAGCGTTTGGGTTCCAAGGAAACCCTTTAAGGAGAACTGGGTGATGTCTGCACGAATGACTTGTTTCGGGATTGGGTTGTTCCATTCGGCTAGAAAGTCATTTTGATGATGGATGGTCCCTTTTTCCTAATTCCAACCAATTCAATTCCGAACAGAAGCTGAGACACGCAGGACAGAATCATCAACCCCTTGTTAATGTAGCATGGATCCATTATCAAGCAGGTACATTTTATAAGTAGGTTTGCTTACATAGTTGAGATGGGATCAGGTTTCCGGACATAAGTGTAACTCAAGCATTGCAGTAGATCAAGATATGAAAACCAACTGCAGTTGCCTTTCTTGCGATAGGATTCAGATGCCCGGACATGGACTTGAAGCGAGGTTCCTTTCAATAAACAGAAATAAACTGTTCCCAACAAACATTCTTTAAAAAGGAAAACAGATCACCACCTAACATCTACCGGATCGAAGAACTTATAGACAAGCAATATTTGAAGACAACAAAACTTGAGTCTGATGGGGTTTAGAAAACCCCCAAAGAAGACAAGGGCAGAGATCAATCCTAAATAAAATTAACTTCACTTCCAGTGACGCCCTGTCTATTCCTCTCAATCCTAAATAAAATTAACTTCACTTCCTGCCGCGAACCTTGACGCCCTGTCTATTCCTCTTCTTAACGCCGGACTTTGCAACCTTGAGGCTCCTATTGACTGCACTCAGCCTAGCAAGGGCAGCCTTCTTCAGATCAGGCCTATAGTAATTGTCGCTGACCTGGACAACACAAAATACACGTTAAAATCAGAAATCTTACACACATTTCCTTTCCATATTCTTGTACAGAATAAGTTGATCCAACTGAACATCACCGACACAACCAAAAACTAGCTCAAACATCGTTAAAAAGTTAACCAGCACCCAACATTGTGAATCGGCCAAATATTCGACAATAACAGTGAACTCTAATTAACATTACCTGATTCTCGACAGCCTTGGCCATCCTGCGGAACTCCTTCTTCAGCACAGACTTGTGAAGCAAAGCGGCCGGCTTGTTCTGCTTTTTAGTCTTGCTTGTTGCCAGCAACACGGATTGATCCTTTCCTGGTTGAATCGTGACTGTCTTCTTATTTGCTAAACCTATCACAACATTGCAAAATCAATGCATTTTTCGTAACTACAAAGGAAGATAAGCATCTTCGCTCCATCAATCTAATTCGAAAGTAAAACCAGTCAAATAGGAAACTACACAGCAAGCTTTCCCATTCGATCGTATAATTCCCGATGACTCCATGACTATCCAACAAAACGAAATTCCTGCGACGCCGCCACGTGATAACATAACAACGATCAGGAAAGCCCACACAAAGCGCGCAAAATTCATTCCAAAAGAGGCGAGGGGAGACAGGGGCGGGGACGTTACCGGAGTACTTGTAGTTGTTGAGGTTGTAGAGGTTGTTGGGCTCCTTGCTGAACCGAACGCCGGCATTTCCCCTCCCGAACTCCTTGACCAAGAAGCAGTTGTTATTCTTCACGATCTCCCAAATCAGCTGCCCCGGCACCGCCGCCATTCCCTCCTGCCCTTCCTTTATCGGCGGCTAGGGTTTTCGACAAGGGGACACCGGCAAGGAGAAGACCGACTCTGTGTCGACCGTCTCGATAGAGAGGGGAGGGGGGCAAAAGCTTAAACCCTAGGGGAGTTGGAAAGAAAAAGACGACTATGCCCTTCTTTCCCGAGGTAAAGGTTGGGCCGAGGCCCACAAATCATCGTCCTTTATTTTATTCTTGTATTCTGGCCCACAATTTCAAAACATCGAAAGTAGAAAACTAAACGAGGACGAGGAAGAAAGAACAAAACCTTGCCCTTCAAACAATGACCGATCCCTCCAGAACGAACGATCAGCTCCTTAGTTTTCGCACCAACACACAAACCCATCTAGCCGAATCACTCGTTCAGCTCCCAGCACCGGAATCCGTCACGAACATGCTCGAAGGTGGGATTTTTACTGCGATACCCCCCCATCCTTTTCGTTTTCTGTTCTTGTTTCTTGTAAAATGTTGTGGTATTTTCGATCCGTTTTGCCGCTTTGAGGTTGGGTCTTAGACGGTAATTGGGGTAGAAACGATTGTTTTCTTGACTGGTTAGAGATGTGGCGGGTTAAGTTCTTTGCGAGACGGTCTGTGGTTATCCAGCTGGGCGAATGGGGGAAGGAAGTATTGTGGATCACGGTGTGAAGTTATTAGGTTGGTGAAACTTTTTTGAGCTTTGGTTTCACGGAGATTGCTTGTTGTTGGATGCTGAGACTTCCATCAGTGGCTCTCGGGGCAACCTTCAATGGCCTTCATATTGCTTATATGATAACTTGGCAATACTACCGTAATTTTTTCGTTGAGTGAGTGGAATGAAAGTTAATGGGATTCCTGAGTCGAATTTTAGGGGCGATTCATAATGATCACGGGAGAAATTGTTATGGTGGGTTGATGGTGGATATGCCTGTTGGATTTACAGTGACCGTCAAGTGGCAGAAGGAAGTCTTCCCAGATGTTGAGATTGATACTAGCCGGACCCCTTACCTTTACAAGTGCAAAATGTATGATCTCACCGGAGTCCCACCAGAAAGGAAGAAGATTATGGTTAAGGGAGTTTTATTAAAGGTACTTCTTGTTAGAATTTTTCTATTCTTCATGCATATTTTCAGTGATTGGCAAATGTAATCAAATAACATAGGCTTGTGTTAAGCCTTTTGCAACCAACCTTGCCTTGTACTTGTCAACTAAATCATCTGGTCTACGTTTAATTGCAAAAATCCATTTACATCCGATATCAAGTTTCCCAACAGGAAGGTTCACAATCTCCCAAGTACCTGTCCGTTTCAAGGCAGACAACTTATCAGAAATAGCCTTCTTCTACTCCGAATCTTTCAAATCAGTCCACTCATTTGGTGGTATGTTATCCCTGTCCAGATTACCCAAATATGCACGATATCTCTCAGATAGACCATCATAAGAGACAAACCTACCTATGGGACGTTGCGTGCATTCCCGAGATTTCTTCTTTAGAGTAATAGGAAGATCCAAGTTCAAGTCCGAAATCTTTTAAGAATTTTTCAATTTGAGATATGATATGTTCTTGCACGCATGGATGCGTTAGGGGTTGAAATCAGAGTTGTTGGAGAAGGCATCCCCCTCTCTCGGTAGGAGTGCTATCTACTTGAAAGAGTCTTGTATTAATGGATTACCAAGGTATACTGAGAGTAATTTATCCTTTTGGTTCAGTGATCTGCTACTTCCTGGTCGTGCCTTTTCCTGTCTTGCGTTGCTTATCTTCACAAGCTTTAGTTTCAGATACTTGACTGTTCGATTTGTCTGCTTTTCGTGGGAAAGGGAATCAAAGCAGAGGGCTAATATTTTGAGTGTAAGCTGCCTAGTTATTTTGGGCAAGACATTCTCCATTCAAATACCTCAGTCCCTCTTTGGAAAAGCAACTAAATTTTTCAGAAAATGTGGAAGTCCTTAGCTGTCTTTGATTCTTAGATGGTTTTTGTGCATTGTTAGCATTATTAAAGTTAATTATATTATTTTGTTTTCAGAAAGTGGACTACCCACTATAGTTGGATGTCTATGATTTTTGTTCGGATGAGCTGAGGAAAAAGCTTGGAGCCTCCTCGTCAGGTTTCTGTACATGAAATGTGAGAACCTCAATGCCATCATCGATTGTTCTGTACTGACATTGAAGACATCTTTCTTTTTTACTTCGTTATACAGATTCTCAGGGAGGAGGGAGGAAGGAAGTCGGGTTTGAAAGTGCAAGAGAAGACACCAGCTTCGAGGGATAGTGATGTCAAGATGGCTGTATGCTGAGGTGCTATGAGGTTTGATCAAAATTCCTCTGTAAACATTAGCTCCATCTTTTATATTTTTGTCTAGTTGTGGTCTTGTGGATGATTGTTAGATGTTGATTAATAACAGGCTTCCTCACCCATAAATTGGGGCAATCCTCAGCCGCCTCTCAAGAAGGTAGGCATTTATTTCCTTACTTGAAAAAACCAGTTGAATTAAGTTGGTCCATTTTGCTTTTTCTAACATGAGCATAGAGATAGATCCCTCCCACTAACTCGCCTTAGGTTTCTCAGTTTAGGAGAAACAGTTAACTGGAATCTACAGTTTGGTTGCTGTGCTTACTCACAAGGGCAGGAGTGCTGATTCAGGCCATTATGTTGCTTGGGTTAAGCAATACAGTGGTCTGTCCCTACTGGCCTATTATTTTCGCTACACCTCTTTAACCCAGTCGCTTTAGTAGAACTATTGGAGGGTAATTCTTGGTCTTAGGAAAGTGGATCGAATTCGATGACGGCAATCCTATTCCTCAGCGGAAGAGGATATTGTGAAGCTATTCGGAGGAGGTTAGTTGAAGCAATCTCTTCCCCTCATCCTCTGCTGTTATGTTGCACGCACTCTCATGCTTTACCGAATGGATCCAAATATCCCACCTCGTCTTTTTCACTGCCGGGCGACTGGCACGTGGCGTACATCTGCATGTACAAGGCTCGTGTCATTTAGGCATAATTCACACAATTCCTTATCTCGAGGCTCAGTGTCGAACTCAGGCTATCTGTCCATTTAACGACAGAAGGTATGCTTCTTCCAGTCCCGGACCAGTGGATTGGATTGTGTGCATTTCCCTTTGCTTTTCTTTACATGATTTTCCATACCTCTTGGCTGAAGGTGTCGGCATACTTTACATATGGCGTGATTTGAGTCACGGAACCTCAAACAGCGTTCATTTACAATCAAACTTCGACCCGCGAATGAGTGGCTTCCGCCTGTCTGGGTCTGCGTCAATAAGGTTGTCGACGACAGGTACCTTCCCTCAAAATGCTTGAGGAAGCTAAAGTCAAAAGGCCCATTCCCCACTACTCAGCCCCACAGGAGATTACTTCGAGGGCATGTGTTGTTGTGATCGGCTTAAAAGATTCTCCTCATCCCGAGTCTTCCCTTGGCTCGGAGATGCCTCGCTTGGTTTTATCCTGCGGTCACCCAGATGATACTCCAATCAGCCATGTGGGGTGTGTGTGTGGAGTTTCTCTTGCATCATCAATTGCCGTTGAAATGGGTGGCATCGTTATCATTATATCAGCCTGGCCCCATGTCTGGACAAAGCTGCTGCTTCTTTTTTTAAGTGTTGGACAAGTCAATGTCAGCTAGCGAGGGGACGACCATGATCAAGTTTAAATGAAGAAAAGAAACATGGGGAACTCGGGCCCCAGTGAACTACCAAAAGAAGCAAAAACAAAAAACAACTCTCCCAATATCTCCAGTCTAAGAACATGGCATTCATTCATCCGACTACCAGTTGGTGATTGTCTGAAGAAGAATGGACGGGACACCTATCCCTGTCGCCCTTCTTCTTTAGCTTTCTATCCAAATTCACCTGTACTTGATTAGCTAAGGGAAAACTATATTAAAGGGAGACGATTATGATTGTGAGAATCCATTGGCATGCATCATTTCTAATAAACACACATCATTACATGTTTTTGTACCATTCGAGAATCCCTGACGATCATTCAACATGTAGTTCGCCTCGCGGCGGCGAATCGAGATGGTTAATACGTTACCACTACAAGAACACCGTGGTGGTGATGCGCGCATCCACCCCTTCCGACCTGAGATCCGGTTCAGCGGCCGGCCCCGAGCCTGCACGTCCCTCCGCCGGAGGCCCATCCGGTTTCCGCTGGCCGCGGTCCGGTGCGATGGTGCCGGGCTTCTTGGCAGGGCTATCCTTCTTGTTGGGCTTGCGGGTGGTGCCGCCAACAGGGATGTTGCGGAGGGAGCCGCCTTTGGTCCAGTAGCGCTTGCAGGACTTGCAGAAGTGCCGGGGCTGAGAGAGGTTGTAGTTGTTGAAGTAACAGAATTTGGTGTTGGTGGACTGGCAGCGGGGGCACGTCAGCCTCTCGTGCTCGGGGAAGTGGAGCTTCGTCGCGGCGGCCGATGTTGACTCGGGAGTAGGCAGGGGAGGGTAGTTGATGGACTCCTGCAAAGCCATACGATCCAATCCGATCCGATCCAAACCGAACCGCAAACTGTTGTAAGAACGTTGGGATTGGGATTGTAAGAATATGAAGGAAGGAGAAGAAGAGGGGAGTCGTTGGTGCTGGGAGTAAATGAAGTGAAGGAGTATGGAAATAGATGTTTGGGTTGGGGCTATTGGATTGAATGATTGGGGGGGTTTGCCTGTTTGAAAAAATCATCTTTATTTTCTTATAGAAAACAATATAAAAATCGGTAGAATGGGATCCAACCTTTAACTTTGATCAATAAAGTCGGGTATAATTATATGAAACCGTAAACTAGTTATCTTTTTTTTTTTTTTTGATGGGGATTATTACTGGGTAAGAAAAAAAAAATTAGGAGTAGACATCAACGTCGGTCAGGCCCCTGTTCTATTCGGCAACCATTTTGACTTTCTGCCCACGTTGTTATTGTAGTTGTTGGGTTGGCAAATGGGAACAAAAAACGCCATCAAACTGCCTTTTTGTGAGATGCTAATCACATGGGTATATTAATTTTTAACCTCCCAGGTTGACCCAGTTTGGATCTCTAATCAAAATGAAAAAAAGTGTCTTTTTAACTTATGCATCACATCACTTTTGTCCAGATCTTCCCCATGATGTGAAATAATTACCCATAAAAAACCAATCACAATAATCAATTAATAATAAATGATCCAAAAAACAACAAGACTTCCTTACTCCCCCCTCCAACCTCCAGAACATGTATGTATTTTTTTTTCTTCTTTTTTTGGAATTAAGCTACAAATTTGACCCATTTAAGAAGACCTAGTGGAACTAGAAAATAATTTTTTTTTTTTAAGAGTTATTTAGGACATCACCACCATCACCATCACCATCCCCTTCTTCAGTAAGAGGAAGAAAATGTTGTACTAGAACTACAATCAAAATCCCAATTCCTCCTTTTTCTTCTTTCTTTTGGACTCCAAACCCAGGAAAAAGATATCATGACAGCAGAAGAGCAGCAGCACCAAACTTCCGGATTTCATGATGCATATCATCAAAGAGAAGGGTTCACGGAAACGGGACGAGAGCTGCAGGCCTGCGTTGATTCACTGTTGGAGTCCCGGGGACTACAGTTTGGAGTAGTTGTCTCGGGAGATTTGGTGGATGCTACTGAACCTAAAATGGCTAGAGGGGCAGGTGTAACCTGATTTCCGATCCTTGAATTTGTCCAAAAGGAGGAGCCTCTTTCGTCGTCGTCGTAGTGGGGTGCCAAAGAGGCTATTAAGACCAAGTGGAGACCATTTCAGAGGGTTGTCCTCTCATGCGTAGTACATGTACAGGCTATTTGCGGCCGCGCAAGCTATCGAGTTCTCCGTCGGGTGCCACGCGAGGTGCAGCAACTTCGTTGTCGAGTCAATGGAGTTTCCATTTGCATCGACGCTCGGGCTTTCACCGCCTGTTGTTTTCTCAGAAAAGAATGCATGCATCATTCGCATGAGACAGCAAAACCAAAAATGAATGATGACTGTAACTATACTGCCAGTTACAAGAAAGAGTACATATAAAGAAGCTTCCCAGACTGACCTCGTCTCACAACGCGTGTAATGCTGCTCAGAGATCTGGAAGGCCTTGACTGAGCAGGAACTTGTCTCCTATCAAAAATAAATAACGCATTCAGGTAACCGATCAAGCTTAGCATCTAAACCAACCAAGTGATTCAAGGAGGTCGTGGAAACGTAGACAATACCTCATTGGATTTTTACTTGCTTCCAATGTTGTTGCTTCTGAACTTCCATTTGCACAACCAAAAACACGAAACAGATTGCTGGAAACAAGGAAAAGTTTCATGAACTGGCCAGAGAACTTAAATCAAAGAAACTGATGGACACCACTCTCCGAGCAGACAATACCTGTATGAACCTGTAGCCACTCGCATGCCATCACCACTTAGACAACATTCAAATTTATCAAATATAGAATCATTCTCGTACAAATCACAAAGCTGAATACAACAAATGAAAGCAATGTTAGATTCCACGGCCGTGGTTCATAAATGTGCTTGGTTTAGAGAGGTACAGCAAAGTACAACCTTCGGCCGTAAGTACTCATGGACCTGGAAGGTAGCCACAGGACCTGAGTCCATATTGATATCCCATAACTGGTAAAACAAGAATGCCAGATTTCAATCATAGGAAGAAGATGAAACAACAGTCATACAGCTGGGCAAAATGAGACAAGTCGGCCTAGTACAGAAGCAACCTTCAAATCTATTCAAGTTAGTCCGGGCATTTGAGAGAAACAAAATTCATCCAACTTCCCATTAAGAGATTGAAAAACTCGTGTCCGAAGCTCTTTTATGTGGCAGTGCATCCAATGGTGGAATTTTTAGAAGACCACGGTTTTATAAATAAGTTGTGGAAAATTGAACTACTTCCCAAACGACAACAGAGCAGTAAAAAAATGCATAACAACCAACCTTCAGAGTCATGTAGTCCCGACTTAGTATATGTCTTCCATCTTTAGCGAACTTTATATCCGAAACTGAAGCAATTATCTCGGTAAAGAATGATTTAGTTCCAGATTGTTCTTGTTCCTCAAATCTGTATCCAAAAGAAAAAAAAAACATCAGATAAGGTAGTAGCACAACTCTATTCTTGCACAAAGCAATAACATGAAGACAAAACTATGATCACTCTTACAAGAATCCTCAGATGAACAGACAATAATTGTAGAGTATATTGTTTTGGGTTTACAGTCTAAAGGGAAGTACAGACATCCCGAGTGTACCATGCAACTTACATTTTAGCATGAGAATCACAAAGAGCTGATTGCCGCAAATCAATGAGTCGAATGCAACCCTTTGAACTGCTGTAGGCTAACATGTTACAGTGTGTCGGGTGAAATTCAGCTGATGTTATCACCTCTGGAAAGACCAATGCAACCGTCAGAGAATGAATTGAACATCACAAATGGAAGACTAATAACTTGAGCTAAACAACACTCAAGCATTAACCAAAAAGGAAGGGTGTAGCCTATTCGTCTCCATCAATACCACCATGCTCTGTGCTCGTCCAGACAGGACAAAGCATCAACATGCTAGCAAATTGATTTCTGGAAAATGGATACTTGCATTTCACCAAATTCCAAAATCCAATATGGTCATCCTCCAAAGAATAAAATGAAAGGATAGAACTGCCAAAAGGAAAGGCAAGCTGTTTATTTGTGAGCCCAGGTCCTCCCATCTAATGTTGTCTGGTCATTCTTTTAAGCTCTGCTTGATTTCCCATATTTGAAGGAATTCAGTTTACCTTTAGAAAAATTACGTCATATTAAAAAAAATATCAATATTTCGAAAATAATGAAAATTACAGTTTCGCCCCTTATCTTTTAAAATAATAATAAAAAATTAAAAAATCGAAGGGTAAAAAGGTCATTTTCATTACTTTTAAAATATTAATATTTTTTTGTTATTTTTTAATAGTTATAAATGAAGCAACTTTCCTAGCAAAACTGAATTCCATCTAATTCCATAGGTAATCAAACAGAGCATTATGGGTTTGGAGTTCTAATGTTGCCATCAGTTGAGCAACCTCACATACTAATGATGTAACTACATCAACAGAAGGGCTCAACCATCCCCAAAGAAATTATGAAAACAAAGTCTATCCCACAAGGACGAGACAAAAGAAATTGATCATGAAAGAAGCATAACAAAGCTACGAGAATGATAGAGCTTACCAGTTAAGTCCTCCATGTTCGTCGGCTTCACATCAACAATGTTAAAACTCTGATTGCTGATTTCCAAATTCCAGAGATTTATACGGAGATCATCCGCAGATATAAAGGTTTCTCCATCGCTGCTCATTAAGAAGCAGGATTGAGTAAAGACATGCAGCAATGGCACAAAAAGATTAACCTCCTAGCATCCACTTAAGGCGTCGACAACCAACTTTTTTATCGGAAAACCCATGAACGTGTCGAAGAACCCACCCCAACCATACAGCACTAAAATAAATCAAACATTTCAAATTTGAGGGCAAGTTGAGTTCATATTGATAAGGATACCTATTATTTGAGATTGAGTTGATATGATAATCATGAGCATGTGCGTACACCCTTCGGCATCTGGCTATCAGACTTGCCTCGAGACTAGTGACCTGGAGAAACACAACAGCTTCATGTATTGATAAAAACAGCCAAAACAGCAAGAAATGGGTCATTCCAAAGCAAGGTAAAAAAAAAATGTTCGCAAAAGAAGTAATCTTGGATGGAAAGCTTAAAAAAAAACCATGTCTTCTATATCTTTGCATTTCATTTGGCGCAACAGTCTAGCATTAGACATACAAAAATTAAATAAATCTGCAAATTATGTGTCTTCCTAGGATCACAAGGCAAGTATTATTCTTTCATGACATATCCCGAGATAAAAAATAGATCAAGCTTGTGATAGATGAAAGAAGCTTATTCGGAAACATTAATTAATCCAGAGAATGGAAATAATGGCATTTTACTCTTGATCTATATGATAAGCGAAACAATGAAGAGAGACAAAAGGATTCTGAACAACAACAGGACCATCTAAAAGACACATATCTGTTAATTATATCAGCTGCTGAAAAGAGAACTGATGGCATGAAAAAATTACCACAGGCAAACGAAGAGAAGGAATGCCTCCTTGTGGGAATGAGAGGTCATTGCTTGCATGCTCAGAGGATCTATCTGACGATCCTCCATTCTCCAGGAGTGGTTTTGAAATGCCTGAATTGCTTGAATTACCGATAGTTCCATTTCTCAAAGCTTTTGAGGGGTCCACATTCATCTCAGAAATTTTTTTTATCTTCTTTTCCTGGACCTAATAAAACTCAGAAGCACACATACATACATATATTAAATATCCATATATCCAAAAAACTGAAATCATATGTTAAGTACAAAATGCAACTCCAAGAAGATTCGAACCCTTCGCAAGCCTAATTAACATGAACATTCAAATTATACAACAAAGCACATATTTGATCCATTTCTTCTCAGAGTGGTGACCCTAAGGGGTGATTTTTCGCCTCCTGACAAAGACACAAACAGAAGTTCATCGCAGATCGAGAGTCCTTCTGCTGCAAACATACAACTCACGAAGATGATCGACGTTCAAAGAACCTTGCTCTGTGTTTACAAGTACAAAAATCAGCTTCCACGACGACATTGATAGCTTTTGTTAAGTTTTATTGGATCACTGTGCCTTTTATACAGATGCAAAAAGAAGCCATGTCAAACACATCCATTGTTAATAAGTGAAGCTGCAATGTACTTTCATCTTACCTTCCAAAACTTAATAGTTTTATCGTTAGTTGAAAGGAGAAAGAGTGCACTGTTAGCTGTTTGGCACCATCTAATTTTATTGATTTTCTCCTCTATCTCCAAGCTCTTCAAATAATCAAACTGGCCATACAAAATAAGTATAACTGTTAGATGAATGGGAAGGAAAAAAAATGCTAGAATCATTCCCAGCAAGGAGAAACTTCCACAAAAATTTTACCTCAGGCTCATGGCTCTGAAATTCTGTCTTGTAACGAAACTCCGGATGCCTATTGACAGCGTGTTCCATCCTTTCCAGATCCTTTCTGGATCCACCTGCCTAAGAGAGCAACATTTCAAGGACTCATCATCGCAAACCTAAGAACCAACAAGGGAAGTCGAGAGAGGGATCACATACTTCCTTAGTATCTGTCCTTTCAAACAGAACTACTCTACCACCTCTATCACCAGTGGCAAGATGGTCACCGCTTTTATCAAACTCAATTGCCGATATGATATCAACTGCATGGTAAGAATAAACTTGTCATTCTTCCATGAAGCAAGGGAAAAACATGTTTAAATTACACCTGTCGGTTGGAACCTAAGAACCCTTCCATCTAAAGACGAGCATTCTTACATCCATTGGCGCAGTGAGCATGCAACTCTACAGAAAATATGATATTGCATCTAAAATAATTTGATTTCCAGTATCATATCATGTGTGCAACAGGAAGCACGACAGAAAAAGTGCCGGAAGTGCCAGCGCCAACTTGCAGTTATCCCTCAACATGACCCGTAGCCAAAACATGGAAATGTAAAGCAAAAATTAACCACTTAGAACTATCATTATCCCAAAATGACAATAAACAAGCAGGCAAACTTTTCCAAATAAGGAGCGACATGCACCGAAAGAAAAGGGAAAATGCTACGAAAAAGTTAGCCACTTTGAGATCATCCCCCACCTCTAAGCAAGAGGATTTAGTTCAATATCAACTATCAACAGCTGAAACTCCATAACAATCCCTAAACTGAAACGAGCGCAAGCAAACTCTATCCCTCCAACTACATCAATCTTACCATATGATAAGACGCCGAATCCACCAAACCCATCCCGACCTAAATCGGCCACATAAAACAGCACTAACCCTATCATTATCCCATCCCCTAGCAAAGACGCCCCAGAAAACCAGATCCAAAAAACATATCCAACCCCTATCCAAACAAAACTCCATTTACCTTCCTGGATTTCTTCACCCGCAGTCCGCTCCCCGAAGACCTGCGCGAATTTCCACTCAAGCGGCTGCGGCGTCCCGTCCATGACAGGATCATCTCCCCCGTTCATTTCCACCCTCAACCCCTTCCTAAGAGCCCCAAACTCGGGATGTACAACCCAGCCAATCAACCGCAAAGGAAAATCAATCGGGTCACGAGATCATCCCTCCTCTCCAGAAAGAAACACACAAAAAGAATCACCGCATACCCGATACAAACAACAACAACAACAACAACAATCGCTGCGTCAAGAGCATCAGACCCACAACAGATTCGAACATTAACGGGTGGGGACAAAAGCAAATCCCTCGATTTAGGCTGTGGGTCGAGCGAAGGCGTCCGATTGAGGGTGCAAAAAAGGACAAAAACCCACGAAACAAAAACCAATCTTTCACCCCCAAAACAACAAAGGACTGAGAACCGAATTGGGTGTTTGCAATTCTTTTCCCATTTTTTTTTTAATTTGGTTTCCTTTTAGTTTCCCTTTTCCTTTCCTCAGTGGGGGGTGTTTGTGTGTGGGTGTTTGTGAGTTCGTTCGTCTCGGATGGGGGGGACGAAAATGGGGAAAGAGGAGATGAAAAACGGGGTTTGGGCTGGGAATGAATCGACTCTGGTCGAATAGTGTCAAAACCAAGCCGATCGTGAAAGTGAGATAAGAATAACTAAAAAGCAAAGAAGGGAACGATGAAAAATCATGGCGAGCAGAGAAAACGACGCCAGAGAGAGACACAACAGACATGACGGAAGGTTTTTCCTTTTTCATGCCCGAAATTTTCTTCTTGTTTATTACACAACGATTGGTGTTACTAGCATGGTTAGTCTAAAATTTTTTAAAATTTATGAATTATTTGTTCTTAATTCGCAATATGAATTAGCTACTTTGTAATTCGCTATACTTTGATGGTTAAAATAAATGGATAAATAAAATTAAAATTAAATATCTTAATTAAAGTAGCGATTTCATTTAAAAAATTTAAGAAGGTAGTCGATGCAGGTTTTTTTTTTACTAAAGTGGCTAAAACCTTTTTACGGTATTTGAGAAAATTATTTCTAGACTAACGACAGACAAACCTCGTCCGACAATTGGGTTTTGCATGGGGTCAAGAGTAGGGGTGAGAATAGGTTCCGGGTGAAATCGGGAACCGGTCGGAACTGATATTATAGGGTCGGTGTCAGTATAGGTTCTCGAATAGATCGGGGTTCCAAGTTCTCCTCTCGAAACCAACTCGGAGAATCGGGAACCTAACCTAAATTTTACCCAATACTTGCCCCGGGTCCCCAAGAGGAAGAGGGACGAGGCAAAGGACACCAAACGAAATGCCCCCTCCGTTCATTTCATCTGACTAAAAAATTAAAAAGAAAAATAAATCATCCAGGAGGAAGAGAGACGATGCGACGGATACCAAACGAAACGCCCCCCTCCCTTCATTTCTTCTGACTAAAAAATTAAAAAGAAAAAGAAAAAGAAATTATGCAAGAGGAAGAGGGATGAAGCTACGGACACCAAACGAAACGCCCCTCTCCTGTCATCCGAATAAGAAATTAAAAAAGAAAAAGAAAAAGAAATCAATGATCATAGTCCCCCTCCTCCCCCTTTCTTTTTTTCTTCCCGGGCTAGTTTTATGAACTTGTTGGGGTTTTTTTTTCTGGCTTTCCCCGTCATATCAGTAATCGTCCCTCGTCGCCTTCGTCGTTGGGGTTGTGGCGGTGCTGCTCAGATCGGGGTATATCCGCAAGGTATATCCTTTTCTTGAACTTCTTTTTGACGAATTAATTGCCACCCGCTGTAACGACCCGACTTTTTGTGAATTAGAAATATGTGTATGAATTGTGAATGAAGGTCGAATGACCATGGCGGGTGAGTTTTTAAGCATAAATGATAATGGGGTAGGGGTACGTGCGATTTGTCATGGGGCGGACCAAGTGTGGGGGCTTGGGACGCTCAAAATCGGAGGTTTCTAGATCGATGTGGAACATGCTTGGAGTAGTAGAAAATGGAAAATGAAGCCCTAAAGTGGGTGTCGGAATTCTGAAATAGGCCCTCGATCGGGGGGTTGCCCGAGGGTCGGCAAGTTAGGGGTGTGGGCGACGGCCGCTGGCCCAGGGGTCGATGGTGGGGCAATGGCCGTTGCCCCCGGCACGCCTATACCTCCAACCGTGAAGAGAGAGAAACTCGATCACGGATGCCTTCAGGTGGGCGATGAGGGGTCGGTGGGTGGGCAATGGCCACTGACCTTGGACATGCCCATGACGCCCCGGAGGGCAGCCCTGGGGTCATTTCGGCCGAAAAATGGCCCGACCCGAAATTGAAATTAAACACGTTGGGGGTCTTAAATAGGTCATTAGGAGGTGTTTAATATGGATTAGATTTTGGAGATGACTTTTAGTTTGTAAGTTAATCGCGACCGAAGGCAGTAGAGATGGGGACATGTGAGGGTCGACGTGGATTGAGCTGGGGTCGACGGCCACTGACCCCAGGGGCGATAGCCGCTGCCCAAGGGACGCCCAGGGGGCGACAGCCATCGACCCCATCCGCCCAAGGGGCGTCGAAGGTGGCAAAGGGGGGAAACCGCCCCACTCTAATGGGAGAGGCTTAGTTGGCCTCGAAGCCCTCCCAACGTCGGATTTGATGACAAGGAGAAGGGAGGCTCACGCTTGATTCCTAGCCATTAGATCGTGTGGAATGAGACAAGGGAACATCTTCCCACAAATCAAGGAAAAGTGGAATTGATTGGCTTGATTGCTTGAATGAAGGGATTAGATTAATAAAATATAATAAATTCCCTATCAAAGGAGGGGAGGGGGAGACTTCTTCTTACCCCATCCGGAGCTCCCCACGCACACGCACACACGGACACACCTTCACCCACACTTAGGCTCGGAGGGAGGAGAAGGAGGAGGAGGAGCAAGCGGCCGGAGGACTTAAGCGGCGAGCGAGAGGAAGGAAAAAGGGGCATCATCGTGGATCCCCGTACTCGACGCCGAGCCAGCCTGAGGTCGAGGGCCGCAGGAAGGCTACCCTTGAGGTCGAAGATTGTGCGGTGAAGGCGAGAGCTTGCCCGACTTTGTGCTGAAGTAACCGGAAGGTACCCCCTCGACCCTTCTCCGATTCCTTTTCCCTTATGTACTCTGGATGGTGAAATGTTGTTGTGAAGTTAAGTGAAACTTAGTGAGGTTGTGGAGGGGCCGAAGGGGGTGGTCGGACCTTGGAAGGAGTAGGAGGCCAACCCGGGGCCCCCTCCCTTCGTTGTGGCTAGAATAGGTGTCCTTAAAATCGTCCTGAGGACGGAATGCACATCGATAATGTGCGAAAGTGGGACTTGGATGGGTGGCGTCTCGGCCCTCAGGGCAGGAAAGGATGAAAGCAAAAGATGAGGAAAAGGGAGACATAAGACCCCGTAGTGGTCAAGTCCGTTACCGCGCTCTAAGAGCGGAACCGCGAGACCAAGTCTCGGAACTTTACTCGGCCACGGGGCTGGAATGCGCGGACCTTAACGAGGTCCTTTACGGGCCTAGAGAGGCTCACCTTGCGTGCGGGTTAAGGCACGTAATTTATGCTCGGGGGTGGTTGGGAGGAGATACCGAACTAAATGAAGTTTGGTTGAAACGAGCACATGGGTAGGAGCGATTGGACAATGGAGGGCCATTCGTTCCGAGTGAGCATTGGGGCTAGGAGATTTGACTCCCACTCGTTGGATAGCCCGAGAGGATGGCTTGACTGGTTGGAACGAAGTGGTGACGATTAGCTAGTGGATGCGATATGCGTAATGAAATGATACGAAGGAAACGTGGTGATGAATACAAGGTTACGAGGGTCCAAATTTGAGGAATTCTTTTCATTGTGATTGTGTGTTTCGAATGTCCTTAACCCTTTTTAGTCGCTTGCAGGTCCTAGAGTCTCCGCATGTATGCGCACTGTAGATCCCCAAATTGTGTATCATTTAAAAGCCGTATGGGGAAAGCTTTTCCCACACATGAATAGAAATAAACAAAATGAAGATAAGGGGGAACACACGTCAAGGCCTCCTGGAATCGTCACCTCTGCGAAGAATGATGACTCTCACCCCTGGGATCAGGGAGACGTCCACACACACAGAGAAGGGATCGCCCACCCCCTCTCCTCACATACACAACCATCCGAAGACCACGACAGAATGGGGACGATCCCTCGAAATCTCAAGACAATGACTAACAGTGAAAGCCTCGCCAACCGAAGTTGTAGCACGCTACCCCACCTGCAATAGGGACACGACATCAATCATAATCACCCCCACACCCATTTACTTATAGTTTGGAAAGAGCAAAGTGTCTGACAAAGAAAGAGGCAAGAGGTGTAAGCTGCAGAAGATGGCAAAACCAAAAGGGAAAGAAGAGAGACAATTCAGTCCCACGCAGATGACGATCAGTTACTTCCCCCTCGACCCCCTAGCTCACCATAGGCTACCACTAGCAGGTGCAATGGTTTTCTCAAGCAATAATGGCCTTGCTCTTTGAGATGAGTGCCGTAGTCGGATCGGATAAGGGTCGAGTGCCTCTATAAGAAGAAATGGAAGACAGAAGAAAAAGTGGCCGGACCTCCCCTTTTCTCTTCTAAAAAAAATCCCACGGCAAAAAAAAAACAGAGGCAACAAACGTTACTTTGCTCCATTTTCAAGTCTGCCAACAGACCGTTGTTGTCGCTCCCTTTTCGATAGTTTCTGCCCAAGGTAAGCAGAAGTCAATGCTACGGGAACCCCCCCTCAACAGCCAACCCAAATAAAGCTTCCGACAACAACAGCGGAAGTAACACCGTACCTCACACTGAAGCGGGCTTTGGCAATTCGGGATGCGACAGTGACAGCGTCAACCGTTGACGACATCCTCAGCTCCATCGACTTCGACTGGCGGCATCGGGTGTCTCCCCGCAGTTGTGATAGGGACGGATCCGACGTGTCTTCCCACTTTCCCGCTCGTGGCGGAGAATCCTGTCTAAGCTTCCCAAGGACGCTTATTAGCGTCGCAGGAGTTTATTTTGATATGTTTTCTTTCCACCTGTAGGTACACGCTGTGGGGATAGTGCCCCATTTCAGCCTGTCAATCACAATAACAATAACAACAGACTCTACAACGGCCACATCACAAAAACTCCAGTAGCAGAACAACAACATCGACCAGTCGCAAACTCCTTGCATCCAAATCCATTCCAGCAAGCTGTAGCGACCCTTCCGGCAAACTGCAACAACCGTTCCAGATCCAGCAGCGACCAGCAGCAGCAACAGCAGCTCCTGCAGCGACCAGCAGCAGCAACAGCAGCTTCCAGCAGCTCCAGCAGCGACCAGCAGCAGCAACAGCAGCTTCCAGCAACTCCTGCAGCGACCAGCAGCAGCAACAGCAGCTTCCAGCAGCTCCTGCGCGACCAGCAGCAGCAACAGCAGCTTCCAGCAGCGACTGCAGTAGCTCATTCCAGCGCTGCAGCGACGATTCCAGCGACGGCAACAGCCCATCCCCAGCGCACCTTCCTCCCCGACGTTTGAAACCTCAACGGCGGATTCCTCATCTTTCCTGACCTCCCCAAAGCCAACGTTGATGAACCCCTCTTCCTTCGGCATTCTCCAACGACGGCGGCTCGTCCCCGGAAGCAGCTCCTCGGACCTCGTCGCCGGTGCCCACCTCCTCCCCGGCGTCCCCAAGTCCCAGCAGCGGCGGATCCACCTCCCCCGACGTCCCCAAGACTCGGCAGCGGCGAAGCGACCTCCCTCCAACGTCTCCGAGCCTAGCCGCGGCGGATCCACCTCCCCCGACGTCCCCAAGACCCGGCAGCGGCGAAGCGACCTCCCTCCGGCGTCTCCGAGCTACGCGGTGGCGGCTCCAACCTTCCCCGGCGCTCCCATCCCCGGTGGCAGCAACCCAAGGCGACTCCCGGCCTCCCGAGACCCCGCCTTCCTCTCCCCCGTTGCTGCGGGTGCTTTTCCGGACAAACCGCGGCGAGCCCATCCCCCACCCTGGTTCCGGAGCCCAGCTTCGGTCGTAGCAGCCCTCGTCGGCCATGGAGAACCCAACTCCCTCTGCCTCGCGTTCGAGATTTCCCTCAGTTGGAGTTTAGAGTCAAACATTCAAAACACCCTCAGCCAGGTAACGTTATTTTAATTTCAATTGTTTAATGACCATTCATCCTTTGCCCACTCGTTACTTGAATATTGCGTTGATGTGAGCACATTTTAATTTTCTTTCAAAATTGCTTAAATTCACAGGATTTATACTCTTCGGATGAATTAAGCATTTTTTTTTAAATGTCATATGGGCACTTGTTCGGCTTGTTTTAAGATAATTTGTCAAAAAACTTCACAAATACACATTTTAGTGTAATTTTCCAAGCGATTTAGTAGAATTTATAATTTCTTGCATATTACTTTATTATCCTCCGTTTTCCTCTTGTATTGCAAGTAAAACATGGCGGTACTTCGCAATATCTCCGATAATCTGTGTAAATTGAATATTTCCGATCAAAGCGGTAAGACATGCCTTACTATTTCAATTTTATCGAGTTTCATTTAAACTCTACAATACTAACCACTTAAAATCACACCATTTTTTAACTAAGTCGGTGGCGACTCCGAGCAAGTTTTCCAAAGTTAAAACTAAACCACACCCCTTTTTTCGAAGCCATTTAGGATGAGGTGACGGCAAACCGAGCCGCTCCTTGAGCCCTCCCAAAAATTCGCGAGTGAGGTCTTAACGCAGCCTTTCGCTCGCCACCTTCAGGGAACTGGAGACGGTTGGCGAAACGTCCCGCAGACCCGTTCGCGAATCAAGGGAAGGCCCAACCCCGGGTCCCTTTCCGCAGCGTCCGGCGTTCGAGCCGGAACGCCGACCGGACTGGGCCCCGGGGGAGCGGGCCCGGATCCTCGGGTTGCCCGAACCGCAGCGCGAGCGCTAGGCCGGAGGGCGCGCGTACACGCACCATGTAGAAGCATTGTGTTAGGAGAAATGGGCACATTCGAGGCCGTAATGTAAATGTATTTGTATCGGACCTTCGAAGTTTATAAGTAAAGAAAAAAAAATTCTTTAAATTCGTGAATTCGCCGATCCTTTCACCCGCCCCCGTCGATATTTTGCTGATATCTCCCCCTATCTCGGAGTTCTTTCTGATCGTCGATGATCTGTGATGCGCCCATTTCGTCAACGTCGTCGGCGAGTGATTTTAATTAGCCATACGCCTGTGCAATAACCCACATTCTCATGACTATTTTACATCCCCAGGGACGCTATTTGGGAGTAACAAGCTATCAGGAACAAGGCAAGGACATACCATGGGGCCGACCCCCGGGTCGGGGTCTAGCTCCCTGATACTTGGGACGAGTCGACGGTCAGGGGCAGGCCGTCGCTTCCCACGGTGCAGGATCTGGGGACGGTCCCGTCGAGGCCCGATATCATGGCGCGGAAGACGGAGGTGATGGTGCGGGCGTACGCGGAATGGTACCTTGCAAGGAGCCAGGCAAGCCCCATGAGCTGGCAGTCGTTGCCGTGCACCTTGGTGGTCCTTTCCCCGTCGTTGCTTGAAAGTAAAGCAGTGCTGCTATTTGTAAATTATTTCTAGCATTTGTAAATTATTACTCTGCTATTTATTTCTAGCATTTGTAAATTATTACTCTATCCATTCAATCATGGATTATTGTAGGCATTGCCTTTTGTTTTTATTCTTGTAAATGAATCGATTTTTGGATTGTTGGAGGGTTTTGCTTGAGGATGAGGAGGAGGAGTCCTTTCCATCGGTGAGTGAAGTGGGGGGTTGGGTCATGGCATGAATTTGATGCTGAAGTATGGACATGGTACTAGACCGTTATCAGAATCGGTGAGTTAGTTCTTGAGTGGTTTTATGAGCCATATGGTTGGTTTTAAGTTCTAAAACTAAGAAACCGATCATCACATAATATATTTCAAATTCTATGTCCGGAACCAACCCATCCGAAACCTGCACACCCCTAGTCGAGGGAGGAAGAATAATTATTTGATTGGTGGAAGGCGGTGGTCATCTCTCCGATTGACTCACTTGGTATTTTGTTATCGAAGTTAGAAACATAAATAAATAAATAAATAAAATAATAGCTTTTGCTTTTGCTGTCGCTTAGCCTTTAGCCCCATGTTGTTTTGAAACTCCCCAACCCGCACTTTTTTTTTAATAATTTTTTTTAAACCAGGACATCATCGGGGCGTAGAGATCAATACAAAAACTAAAAAAAGTGTTCATGCACTCGGACTTCATTCGGAGGAGGGAAGATATCCCACGCACAATAATAATTCCTTGTCCTTGAATGGTATTATTAGTACCAAACGAATGAATCACATATCACGTTCGTATTCGTTGCTTTCCACTTCTTCTAACATTTATACCTTAAATGCAGTCCAACTTTGAATTTCTTTGGTGAATTTCCTGAACAGTTGTTCTAAATTTGGGATTTTGCACGGGGCTAAGTACTACTACTTGCTAAAATTTAGAAAGGAAAAAAAATATATATGAAAGGGAAAAGAAACATAATTTTGGGAACTGTTTTCGGACAAATTGCCACGTCACCTGGTGTACCTAAACCACCAAAAGAAAGTTAATGGACAACTGGAGATTGAAGCCCCGGGGGAAAACGGCCACGTGTTCATAGACGGTCCAAAATCAAATCCACAACGGACGGCTTATCCTAATTCTAGATGGACCGTGATTATTGCGAATTATCAAATCATTTGGGCCCTCACGTGGCCCCCCCTCCCCAGTTCATGTCCTTCAGTGGGACGCGTCCCCACCAATCGTCCGGAAGTCATGATTGGTTTGGACCAAAGTGGGATCTCCTCCTCCCTTATTTTTCACTTCTTGGTGTCATTTCGCTGTCACGTGGGGTGTGTGTGTGTGGGGGTGGATACGACGCTCGAACGTAACATACAACTCCATGATCAGAGTATATGCATTATTCCATGATAAACGATGCATATAGCATTAATACAAAATAGGCGTGATAATATTTAAAAGTTTTAATACAATATGTAACAAGAGTTTACTAGCAAAGTCAAATATCTGGAAAACGAACATGGGTTCTGATCTTCAGCTTGGCCGCCAACTGAATTTGTTAGTAAAAAAATCAACAAAAATAAGAGTTTTAACCAAAAAAGTATAAATCTTCACCCTCGCCAGAAATAAGATACATATTTATTTCAAAAGAATTATCAACCTTCGTCGTTGAAAGAATCGCTTGTAAATCAAGTTTCAATAAAAAAAGGATAACTATTTACCCTTGTTACATAAACATATGGATAGAAGACAACGAGTCGGACCTTTGAAAGAAAACGAAGTCGGGTTTTACACCTGAGTTTAAAGTTGAGGATAAAGAAATTATTTGTTTCTCATGTATTACTTTCTACGAAAAAACATATTATACAAAATTTGTTGCCTGAGCTTATCTTTATGATGGGTGGTGGGTAATTCCTTGGTCGTGTCGAATCCCAACATACCTCTCCATATTAATTCACGTCGTATCCCAATCGTTACGGAGTCACCTATTTTTTCTTTCTCATCGCGTCGTGCTCCGACCGGCTTCTTGACTTTGCGACGCATGTCCCTGAATAACTTTCACGTTCTTTATCTGGACGACGAGCTTCGAGCGATTGTTGGAAATCAAGCAAAACAACTCCTTCCTCCTGGGCAAACCAATACCAAGCAAATGATATCAATGTAACGCCTTATATTGGGCCTAAGTCTATCCAAAGTTCCATGCGGGTTTATGGACTATAATCATTATTAGGGTTTATGGACCACCTAGGACATACTATGAAAAGCATTAGGGATTGGATCTACTTTTTGATTTGAAGTAGGGTATTATTGATCAGCAAGGCATGTGCTGGGACTTGTTTAAATTAGAAAATCATGGTCACGCCTTAAAAAAGGAAATAAAAAGAAACCCCGTAAGATTCCTCAGTCACATTTTTTTGTGATTTGATTTGTATCGGGCGAGATTAGATTCCGGCTGAGATCATGTGACTTGACCGCCACGTTACGTTTCCGACAACAAATAGTTAGTTTAGCGTGTCCCGTAAATTAATAGACATAAATTAAGTGCGGGAACGAACGAACGATCGTGTGATGTCGACGCTGTCTGTTGTCTTTCGTGGAGTGGGAGTCATAATCACGACCAACGTGGTAATGTCTAGTCCAAATGTTAGTGAGGAACATTCCTAAATTAAACCAAAAGGAACACATCGGATTACCAAATAGTGTAAAGCTTGTAATGAACGCATTCCCAAAATTAGACAACAAGATGAAAAATCAAAACAAAACCCAACTGAAAAAGATTATCAAACCCATCGAATATTCCTTCGTTCCCCTCCTGAAATTGTTCGAAAGAGAGAACATTAAGTTAGTGTGGGAAATCAACTTCCGGCCCTTCCCATCCGTCAGATCATCCACGTCAAACCACATCTGACGGTACGGAAACCCTAGGACGCCCCCCCTGCCGCGTCCCACCAGATCCCTTGGATTTTTTCGCATGTATAAAATCCCGAGCACCCCCTTATATTTTGGCCACCGGGAGAAATAAAACCACGAGATTCTTCTGATCTGAGAGGAGGGACTTGTTTCTCCGGCATTGTCGCCATGGCCGGAGTCGTGGCTGTTTTTGACTTCGACAAGACCATCGTCGACTGCGACAGCGATAACTGGGTGGTCGACGAGCTCGGGTTCACCTCACGGTTCGACCAGCTCCTCAACACCCTCCCCTGGAACGCCTTGATGGTAGGATTATGATCTTCCTCCTTCTTTTCAATGCTTTTGCTGACGTTCTCGTTTAAACATGAGGCGCAATTGGTTGGTTTTCTTGGTCTTGGCAGGACGAGTTGATGGGAGAGATGCACTCGAGCGGGGTTGGGATTGAGCAGATCGCCAAGGTCCTTAGGAGGATTCCCATCCATCCTAGGGTTGTTCCTGCCATCAGAGCTACGCACGCTTTCGGGTAAATATTCCAGTGGTTTCCCTCCCTCCTCTTCACTGTTAAAGCAGAAGTGCCGATGATTGTCTTGGTTCTTAGGTGCGATTTGAGGATCGTGAGCGATGCGAACACGTTCTTCATCGATACCATCCTCGAACAACTGGGGATCAGGGAGCTTTTTTCTGAGATAAACACCAACCCGGGATTCGTCGAGGAAAGCGGAAGGCTGAGGATCTTGCCTTACCATGACTCTACGATACGTCCTCACGGCTGCGGCCTCTGTCCGCCGAACATGTGCAAGGTCCGCTCGTTTGGATGGTGGCCTCATTTTTGTTTATTCCAAAGTCTTATTAGATTGTTTTTCTCTGAGTTTTGGTCTTATGGCAATTTTATCACGATAGGGTTCAATCCTCGAAAGAATACGAGCAACCACATCAGCTGATGATAAGAAGAGGTTCATATACCTGGGAGATGGAGCCGGCGACTACTGCCCCACCCTCAGGGTCCGGGAGTCCGATTTCGCGATGCCAAGGAAGGACTTCCCTCTATGGGAACTCATGTTGAAGAACACGCCTCTGATCAAGGCAAAGGTCCACGAGTGGACTGATGGGCAGGACCTGGAGATGGTCCTGCTGGGGATTGTTCGAAGGATCATCCTAGACCAGGACGACGAGGACAGGACTAGGAGCACATCATCCTGCGGCCAGCGGAACCAACCATCGTCAGCCTCGGCCGTTGCCGACTGCAAGCTGGGGATGATCGTCGGGGACGCCGCTCGGGGGACACTTCATCAAGCTCAAGCCCTCCCCGTTCCTCACTAAGAAAAAAAAAAGAAGAAAACGGACGATGATCCTGCAAGAACAGCGGGGGTAAGAAAATAGGGAATATTATGTTGGGCCGGTTTAATGTTTGAATAAAAACAAAAATTAAAAAAAAAAAGACCCGATGGAAGGCCCGATCCAAATATTCACGAACAGCACGGAAAACAAGGAAGCGATCGACGATTCTCAGTTTTTGGGGAACGATGAGATTGCGACGGACACGTGTTGGGTGGGGGTGGGGGTGGGTGGGGTGGGGGGGGGGGGATTGCGACATGTCGTGGTGTGACCTTGTATGATTGATATATAGGGTAGGGGGGGGGGGGGTTTGGGGGACATAGTATGGAATCATTTCACGAGAGAGAGGAGCACACGGCATCCCCCAAGAGAAACCGGTTGGAACCAAAAGCGACGGGTGAATGTATTATTTTTATGTCGTCGGTTCGGTCCCGAGGAGTGGCGAAATGTTAGGGAGATATATTTGGGTTTTAGTAAAATGTGTTGTTGTTGTTCTTGGGCGTGTCTGTAAGAAAAAGAGAGGGAGACGACAGTACGATGTCACGTGTAAGTAGTGAGAAGCGATAGTAGTGAGTAAAGTAGAAAGAAAAGAGGTGTGATGTTAACGCGACTCGGTCCTCTCCAATCAGGCAGGCAGGATTCAAAACGATGCGGCACATGCCATTAAGATTTGGGCTATTGCGATTTTACCCTTTTTATTAGGGAATCATAGGACGAACGAGAGACATCACACCAGGAGGAGCAAGTGGGTGGGGGTGGGGGTGTTACTCACCCGTACCAGCAGCAAATAAGCTACCAATTGGTGATGGCGTGGTCGTTGGCGCGGAATTCAAAGTAACCGGTGACTGTCGTAAAACGAAAGTAAAAGTAGAATTGAAATTTAATACGATGGTATTAAATTTATAATGTTTGGTGTTGTAAATCGTAAAGTGAACGAGTGCAACTATAATAAAGTAAATATAATACTCGAATTTAATGTAATAATATCGAGTTTATAGTGTTACAATTGACATATGATTTGAACGGAAAACAATAAAAACGACTTGATGCCGCTTTACTACGGTCGGTGGCTGGCAAATGGCGATCGAGGCAAACTCCTTTAATGGAATTCACTCTTATAGAGCGACAGAGACGTTAACGGCACTGAATAGAATCAACAACACCGATGATGTACCACAGTAGATAAAAGTTTGAGTTGTTATTTTCGTGTTTGAAGAGAATTCAATTAGAAAGTTGTTAATTTTAAATATATTCTCCATTTTATGAGATTGTTTGGACGATTAATTTAAGAAAATCTAATTAAATATTTGTTGAAAATATTATATTTTTACTTTGAATTTTTTTAATATAATATTTATATTTTCTCGAGATATTTTCAAAAGTTTTTTTAAATTATAGATTCTTTTGCTATGCTCTTAGTCAGAAACCTTCTACCAAAGTTTCTTTTATTGAGATATTAGTAAAAAATTTTTATCGACAAACTCTTTTACGACAACATCGGCGTCGTGTTTTGTGCAAATTTAGGTAAAATGATTCCAAATAAAAAAAAAAAAAAAAAGAGAATCAGTAGATGAATTCCCGACGTCCTGTCCTGTCCGGACGTGGCTGGGTTGTGTGCGTATTTATTTTTCAAGTTGATACAAAACCCAAGATATAAAACATAAGATAAAACGACCACCTTGGGGATATACATAGTTGTATCGGTCTCACTACTGCTACTATTTATTAATCAATCACAGGCGTCGGGAAATGTAAATTGGGGGGGGGGGGGGGGGGGGGAATATTTGGTACATGTTAAGTGGTGGTGGTGGTGGCTGGGTATCTCTCACTCACAATAATGTCATTGAATTTATCTTCCACCTGTGGATTGTACCCTCCCCTCCCCCCTGTTTTTTGTATCTATCCATCTAACATAGCTATAGCTAGGGTCCCAACCCCCAACCACACACACCCACCCACGCAATCCATCCCCAGAGTTCATTTCCTTTGCTTTTAAAAATCTAAAACGAGTTGTAGTAAAGGAGAAAAAAGGGGGAATTGAATTTGCTCTTGTTGAGTTGTGGGGGACAGAGGGCGGGAAAACTCGCTGTGTGTTTTTGGAGGTGACCACTGATGTTCATATCACCTTGTCTGAATCATATCCAATGTCCCCCCTCCCCCCCCTCCGTTTTATGTGGTCCGATGGGGACGGTGGAGCGGGCGGCATACTAATCAATTCCAACCTAAATATTATTTCTTTTAGGGTTATCTGAGCAGGTTGCCCCCTATTATTACTCTGCGCTCCTAAATAATTAGCGTAATTGGGACCAAGTAAATAAAAAATTTTGCCCCCCGCCCCTCCCGTTTGAATCCAACGGACGATTGATCCTCCCCTTGGTTCATATTTTATGTTTATTCCTTTTTGGAAGGCCTCCTGGATGCTGAGGAAGGGTTGGGTTTAGCCGAAGACACTAAAATACCAATATCGACCTGCCTTTTCCCGAAATTTCAAAAAAATCACACGCAACTCCCGGACGAGACGGCCACTTCCTTTTGCTTCCTCCCTCGATCAATCAATCAATCAATCAAATAGTAAAGCCACAAGAAACCTCATTTACTGCCCTCCTCCTCCTCGTCCTTTTTTTATAAACCCCACTTATCTTTTTTTCTTTAAGAAAGACTTTAAAAAAGAAAACCCAGAAAAGAGCTGACCCTCTGCTTCAATGTCCGATCCCAGACTTGCTTTATCATCATCGTATCCTTTAAAACCAACTGGAATACTCACTCTGTCATGAGTTGTAATAATTTAATTTCATTATTATTATTATTGATATTGATATTATTGTTTGTGTGTGGTGGGGGATGGGGTGGGGAGTGGATCCCCCCGATCCTGGCTTGACCTCGAAAACAAAAATAAAAAAACGATTTCTTCCCCTGACACTTCTCCCTCCCCCCCCTCCCCATCGTTAAATTTGTCATCTTCTCCCACTGTGAAGCCTTCCTTTCTCTTTTGCTTTTTACACCCCCCATCCCAATTAGACCAGAATTGTCATCTTCTTGGCAAAACACCATCCCGATTTACCCTTTTGTACCCCTCTCGGACACCACCGTAATTTGAAATTCCTCCACCCCTACTGACCCCTAAGAGGGCTATAACCGTAACTTCCACATCCCCCAAGGCTGGTCTGTCTATCCGTCGAATAAGGAGAGCGATTCAATCCGCTCTTCTGCTCTCTCTCTCTCTCTCTCTCACACACACACACTCCTCCCTGCGCTGTGTCACACTTCCACGCATCGACGACAGGCGCCTTGCATTTCGCCTTCACTTTTTGGTTCGTGTGCTAGGTCGCCGTGCGGAGGCCACTGGTTGTCGGCTCAATGACGGCATGGTAAAAGGGACGGGGAAGAACGTAAGCCGCCGAAGGGCACTTGGATTTGGTTCGAAATATTGGTTCCGCCTGAGTTCGAAGCGAAATCGGCCGGTCGTCTGCTGTTCTCATGCGGAATGGCGCCGAGTAGTATTGCGTGATGGATAATCGAATCGAATCGAGCCTCATTTTGATTTCCGCCCCAGTCCCCTCCTCCTTGCGCTATTCGCTTAATTTCTGGCCATGTGGCGCGTGCTCTTGATTTTTTCTGGTCTCAGCAGTGGTAAATGGTTCGGGTTTTAAATGCTTGTTCGTCAGGGTTCAGAGGAGCGGGTTTCCCGTGACATTGACGGGATCTTTATTTGTTGGTCCCTTGCATGCAGGTTTTTGATCCGTCGCCGTGTTTTTTCATCTCCTTTCGGCTTGTCACGGTTGTCTCAAGGACAGCCTGCGACTAACAACAGCGTCGACCGCGCCGTGTTTTTGTGGTCAGTGTTTTCTCACTTACCACGCTGCCTTGTTGTCTTGTGATGGTTTTTCGTGTATTTTTTTTTTTTTTTTGGATTCTTCCTCCTGTCGGTTTGCATTCTACATTTTAATTTCTCTTAAGCAATCCTCATAACTAATTCCGTCTTCTTTGTCCCCGTGTTTAATGGCTTCTAAAAACTGTCCTCATGCTGCATTTATGATTTTACGGTTTCTTGCCTTCTGATTATGTTGAGGTTCGGGTTAATTGATGCTTTTTGTTGGGCATCTCTTACCAGACGAGACGAGTCGTCATTGAGTGATCGGTTTCCATCTTTAGACTGTTCGCTTTTCGTCCGACCGCTGGTTAAAGAGATGCTATTGCCATTGTGGGGATGCGCAGTCGGGCATGTTTTCTGATTCATGGGTTTATATTTTACCCGGGAAGGTGTTGAAAAGAAAGCGTCCTTCCTTGCAGTGAAAAGGGTTTTGACGTGTGGCTGTCGGCTGTACATGTCCAGGAATCCCTCTGCTTTATGCAGTTATTGAGCATTTTTTCCTGGTTTAGCATCATCCGCATGGTCTGCAATGAACTTTTTTATGGGTCGGTATTGATTCTCAAATCGTTTGCAGGCTGTCCTGACAAGCATTTCTTACAACAGGGGTATTCTCGTTGAGTTGAAGGGTCGCGAGGTTCTTCATTAGCAAGAAGACTTTTGAAGTTTCGGACACGGGCTCCTTGATTAATCTGTGTCCATAAGTCGAAGGAAAAAAAAATTGGTGCCAATGAGTGGAGAAAGGAACAGAAGGAAGCCAGAGAAGAGTGGTTCCGATGTTGTTGAAAAAGTCGTGGTTGCAGTTAAGGCTTCGAAAGAAATTCCCAGGACTGCTCTCGTTTGGGCTTTGACCCACGTCGTCGAACCTGGAGATCGCATCTCCCTGTTGGTGGTTGTTCCTTCTCAAAGTTCAGGTAAAGTGGGTTCCCCTTTTGTTTGCGGGGTAATGGTTAAAGCTATCTGGATGTTCTCCTACCTTCTTACATTTCTCATTGTCGGATGATCCCTTTGTTTGGTTTGTTTTGATACTCATTTCTGGTTGAAAGGTAAGTGTATTTTCTGATATTGGGAAAGTATTTTAAATGTATGTTCTTAATTTCTTTGTGAGAGAATCTTTACATTCTGTGAATGAATTGTGATTTACCCTTTTCTGCAATTACTTTTCATATTTTCCAGGCAGAAGGTTATGGGGTTTCCCGAGATTTGCCGGGGACTGTGCAAATGGTAACCGGAAGCCCATTTCAGGATCAAGTTCAGAGCAAAAAGTTGATATAACCGATTCTTGTTCTCAAATGATTCTTCAGTTGCATGATGTGTATGATCCTAAAAAGGTACATCTGTGGTTTCTGAAGTTATTGTCGGAGTAATTTGGTGTTTACCTTTACCGAGGAACAAATCTGCCTTTTTTAGTCACGGCTTATGTTTCTTGACAGATCAATGTGAAAATAAAGATTGTTTCGGGATCTCCCTGCGGAGCAGTAGCGACTGAAGCCAAGAAAGCTCAAGTTAGCTGGGTTGTGTTGGACAAGTAAGACCATGTAGCTATCAACTCACAGCTCCCTTTGACAGTCTTAGTCACCATTTGCATGCGATTAATACATCTGATGTTTCTTTGCTTGTTTCCCTGCTTATTTGTGACAGAGATCTAAAACATGAGGAAAAAATATGCTTGGAAGAGTTGCAATGCAATATTGTAGTAATGAAGCGCTCCAAATCCAAAGTTCTGCGGTTGAATTTAACTGGATCACCAAAGAATGGAAGTAAATTACCGGCTTTGCCGGATGATTCGTCGACTGGAGACGATCAAAATAAAGTAAAGGGTTCAGAATCTATTAAAGGGCCTGTTGTTACTCCAACTAGCAGTCCTGAGCTGGGCACGCCATTTACTGCAACTGAAGCTGGTCCATCATCGGTATCTAGTTCAGATCAAGGAACATCGCCATTTTCTACATCAGAAGCTAATCCACCAGCCGAGAAAGAATCTTTGATTTCAGAAAGTGGGAGGCATCTTGACGAATGTAGCAGTTCAGAATCAGAATCAGAGAATTTATCTTTGGCTTCAACAAGCCTAAGGTTCCAACCATGGATGGAAGACCTGGTGGATGGTTCTCAGCCTTCCCTGCACTATGAAGAAAGCTTTCTTAGGTTCAATGATAAGATTCAGACACCATTCCAAAACATGCATGATAAATTCTCCAGACATGACAGGGATGATCTGATCGGAATGCCAAACGACCGAAATGCAAATGATTACAATGGAAATCTAAGAGAAGCCATCTCGTTATCTAGAAATGCTCCAAGTGGTCCCCCTCCCCTTTGTTCCATGTGCCAAAATAAATCCCCAGTTTTTGGAAAGCCACCAAGATGGTTTAGCTATGCTGAGCTAGAGATAGCTACAAGTGGTTTCTCGAAGGCTAATTTTTTGGCAGAAGGTGGCTTTGGGTCTGTTCATCGAGGTGTTCTTCCAGATGGGGAGGTTATTGCTGTCAAACAGCATAAGTTAGCGAGTTCCCAAGGAGATCATGAGTTCTGCTCTGAGGTGGAAGTCCTGAGTTGTGCTCAGCATCGGAATGTTGTTATGTTGATTGGTTTCTGCATAGAGGACAAAAGAAGGCTGCTGGTTTATGAGTATATATGCAATGGTTCCCTGGATTACCATCTTTATGGCACTTTTCTTATGTTTTATCTCCATGTATTAATCTTTTATGGTTAACTCATCCTAAGTATATCCTATTGAAAGTTTAAGTCTTCAACTGTTCTAGTCAAGGTTTATTCACTTCCTTTAGAACTGCCTGAATCTTACCCACTTGGCATGGAAGTTTTCTGAAGCGAAGTCAGCTGGATCTGGAATACCAGCGATACAACTGCTTATTTTTCTTGTATTGGCTAAGCTGCCACTAATGACAAATCCTCGGGATTTGTAGGTCAAAAACAGGATCCATTGAAGTGGTCTTCTAGGCGAAAAATTGCTGTCGGGGCTGCTCGTGGTCTACGATATCTTCATGAGGAATGCAGAGTGGGTTGCATTGTTCACAGAGACATGCGGCCAAATAATATTCTGATTACCCATGATTTTGAGCCGTTGGTAGGTTTCAAATCCGACTTGCGCTCATCTACTTTTAAATTGTAGTTCATCCTGGTTGTCTTGCCTGCTCGTTACTTGTTCACAAATTAAATTTTTAGTATTGCATCAACTTTTTGCTACAGTGTTTGAAGAAAATGTTATTCTTCCGTCAAACAGGCTGCTTTTGAACTTCTTCCTCAGGCTGCTTCTTTTGTACTTCCATCTTCGGATATTTGCCAAATCTCTCTAGTGTCGTCATCCTTCACAGATTGAAATAGAATTCATGTAACTATCTTTCCCTCTAGGTTGGGGATTTTGGCCTTGCAAGGTGGCAACCTAATGGAGATACTGGTGTGGAAACCAGAGTCATTGGAACTTTCGGGTGAGCGTCGATTAGTTCAAATTTGCCATTTCTGTTTTGATACGAAGAACTACCAGTTTACCAATGTTCCTTGACAGATACCTGGCACCAGAGTATGCTCAAAGTGGTCAAATCACTGAGAAAGCTGATGTGTATTCATTTGGTGTTGTTTTGGTGGAGCTTGTCACGGGGCGGAAGGCTGTTGACCTTTGCCGACCAAAGGGCCAGCAGTTTCTCACTGAATGGGTATTTCATTGATATTCATTCGGCACGTTAGTCAATTCGCCAAAAAATTAATACTCGTTTTAAAGGGCAAAGATAAGCTCTTTGGCCTATTTGGTTTGTTAACATCGTGTTTCTGTTGTGAACAGGCTCGTCCCTTGTTGGAAGACCTGGCAATTAATCGGCTGATAGACCCTCGAATGGGAGACGACTACTCAGAGGATGAAGTGCGATCTGTGCTTCATGCAGCGTATCTGTGCATCCATCGTGATCCTCATTCTCGGCCTCGAATGTCTCAGGTGCGGGAAAAATATATAACTTTTCTTGTTGCATCTCAACTACAGCAGTCCAATACGAGTTGTTACAATTTCAGCCAGTTAAAACCCAACTTAACTTTTCTTGTTGCATCTCAACTACAGCAGTCCAATACGAGTTGTTACAATTTCAGCCAGTTAAAACCCAACTTATACATTTTCTGTGGTCAGGTGCTTCGCATCTTAGAGGGCGACTCTCTCATGGATGGGAGCTACATCTCGAGGGCACCCTCTGATGTGGGAAGGGGGAGCGGGAGAATGTCGTCAGAAAAACAGCCACGCCTACTCAATAGCATCATCTCAGCGAATGAGATTGCTGATGCATTCACGGGGAAACTATCTCGAGATTCAAAATGAACACAAAAAGCAGGCACCGGCTGAAGAACTGAGAAAAGTATCTCGTGGTGCACCGAAGCAGTCAGGAGCCCCAACAATTTCGTGGTAAATACCGCGATCTGCTGAGATTACTCTCATTCTCCGTTGTAGTGTGAAAATGTGGTGTTGGGAGTACTCTTACGATGTACAGCACCTGCATCAGATCCCAAGTATTCTTTTTATTTGTCTTCTAGTAATTAGGAAAAGCGGAAACGTCAGGTGAAATGTAATATTTTGTATATGCACTCTGAAACGATAAAGAAGTGTTGTTTGCTCGTGCTTTTGAGGGTCTGCTTATTCCGCAGTGGAATTCCAAGTCCAAGAAATGGCTTTGCAGAAGCAGACTTTCTGATATGTCAACTTCACTCAAGAATTCAGAGGCTTGTACGTAACGATATAAGGTCAACGGCAAGTGAACCGATGCCCTTGCCGCTGTATCTGCTTCCACATTCTCGATCTGGCTTACAGGCAGTACCCCCTGAAGTCCCTCCATCGCCTTTGTTGCCTGCCCTATTTCCCGAAAACGAGGAAGCAAGCGTGGCCACTGTTTAATCCTCTGAAATTATATTAACAACATCAGCGAATGAGTCAGTGTTTTCCTCCCCAAAGATGGAACTGCCTCAAAATCGGCCAAAGGCAAGCGGAGTTCCTCCCCTTTGCACGGAATCTTACTGCAACAAATCCTGGATATCTGGGGTGGAAAGGGTTTGAATTGTCCAAGATGTCATTCCATTGAGAGTATAATGTTTGAGAAGGATGCTGATGCCCGTGTGGACTTACTGAGACAAAACCAGGTCAATTTAATTTTATTTTGAGTATTGATTTATTCAGGTCAATTTAAATTTATTTTGATGATAGTTAAATCTTATTTAAACTAATATTTGTTGGATATAAGTTGATGTATCCGAGATATTTTAAGACTATGAGATTTAACTAAATTCAATCAAATTAATTCATTATTATTACTATTAGTTTTGTAACGTGTAAATTTATGGAATTAATTTTTATTATTTAAAATTGAAAGATTTAATTTCTTATGTTACATTACATGAAAGGGAAACGTTTGTTTTTCTTTAAAGGCCAAATTATCAAATCTACCCTGAACTTTGGCCCGTTTTTCCGATTTACCTAGAACTTTCAATAATATCATCAGCAAGCCTAACATTTCTCCGTTATCTCAAATATAACCTCCGTCCACCCGACCCTCGGATGGAAATTGTCGTGGCTCCGACATGTCCTTGACGCCGTTAAATCACCGTTTTCTTCCGAAGCCAAATTAACAAATATACCCTGAACTTTGACTCGTTTTTCCGATTTACCCAGAACTTTCAATAATATCATTAGCTAGCCTTACGTTTTTCCGTTATCTCAAATATGACATCCGTCCACCCGACCCTCGGACAAAAACTGACGTGGCTTCGGCGTGTTTCTTGACGCTGTTAAACCACCATTTTCTTCCGACATTAGCTGACATGGCATACCCTACTTTCGATTTCCCCAATCTCGATTTTCCTAAATTTCGATTTCCCCAATTTCGAATCCCTAAATTCCGATTTCCCCAATTTCTGCCCCAAATCAAACTACACCCAAACCCTAATCGAAATCAGTATTTCACCAACCCTCCTCTTGCCGCGCATTCGCAACTCCCTCCCTACAGCCTCCTTCTCGTTCGCGGTACCCACTCCCTCGCCGCAGCCCCCTCCCGTTTGCAGGTTTTTTTTGGTACATCTATCAAACAACCTGCAAACGGGAGAGGGCTGCGGCGGGGGAAGGATTGAAGAGGAAACTGCGAATGTGAGGGAGGGTGTAGGGAAGGAGTTGCGGACGGGAAGCGGGAGGAGGGTTGGTGGAATCCTGATTTCGATTAGGGTTTGTGTGTAGTTTGATTTGGGGCCGAAATTGGGGAAATCGGAATTTAGGGATTCAAAATTGGGGAAATCGAAATTTAGGGAAATCGAAATTGGGGAAATCGAAAGTAGGGTATGTCATGTCAGCTAATGTCGGAAGAAAATGGTGGTTTAACGGCGTCAAGAAACACGCCGGAGCCACGTCAGTTTCGTTCCGAGGGTCGGGTGGACGGATGTCATATTTGAGATAATGGAGAAACGTGAGGCTAGCTGATGATATTATTGAAAGTTCTGGGTAAATCGGAAAAACGGACCAAAGTTCAGGGTATATTTGATAATTTAGCTTCGGAAGAAAACGGTGATTTAACGGCGTTAAGGACACGTCGGAGCCACGTCAGTTTCCGTCCGAGGGCCGAGTGGACGGATGTTATATTTGTGATAACGGAGAAACGTTGGGCTAGCTGATGATATTATCGAAAGTTCGGGGTAAATCGGAAAAACGGGCCAATGTTCAGGGTAGATTTGATAATTTGGCCTTCTTTAAATGATCTCTTTCCTAAAATGCATGAGAGAGGGCATTGTTATATGAAAAGGGCAAAAAAGTCTGACGTGAGGATTAGGAGAAAGAGAAAAAGAAATAACCTGCGAGTGAGGTGGGTTGTCCGACTATCAGAAAGCAAAAAGGAAAAAAAGTGTGTTGAAAGGTTTTAAGATTTTGCTTCCGAAAAGTTCTTTGTCGATCGAAGAGGCAAGCATCTAAGGGATTGTTGAGAGGTTCGTGAGATTGTGTGCGCGTGGATACCTCTGGAGGAGTCACATGTTAGGCTCTCGATCGATTGTTTCTGATTATTTTTGTTTCGCCGGAAATTTCAAGGTATGATTTTAAGATAAGATTAATTTCGTTATTTATTCAAAAATATTTTATGCATACCAAGATATGATTATTTTGGACATAAAAAAAATTTAATTTTATTGCTTTGGCGGTGCCTGAATTCTAATCGAACTTCTATAGCTAATTTTATCATGAGCAACTAGCAGCCTCCATTTTATTTAGATGATCGACCTGGTCCGTGTTTCCTCCCGGAATGTGTCTTGGTCAGTTCTAAATGCAAAGTCTGAGGATCGAATTTGACGCCCCATACAGAAGAAGGACATTGTTACCACAGTTCACGTCCACTAAAAAAGAAGACCAAATTCAAACCAACTCAATAACCTCCCGAATCAACTCATCAAGGAATATTTTAATCGATCAACTATCTAGTTGATTCATAATCACTGAACCTCAAGTCATCACACAGGCTGCACTTCAATTCCCGAAAACCAAGCAAACAACACGAAACTCCGCGAGAGCGAAAACCAACGACCTGTCAGGAATCAAAACCAGGATGGCGGCGGAAGAGGTTGTAAATCTCGCGGCCTTGCCATCGTCCGGAAGTCCAGCGACGAGGAGCGTTCCGATCGCCCCACTGAGTGCCAGAAGAATGCAAATTTTGAATTACAAATTAGTCCTCAAAGTCTTGGAAAATTTATTAAATAGTCTTTATGATAATTAAATTTGGTTTTTGAGATAATATCAATGGCAAAAAAGTCGGCAAAATTGATTTGCTCCCACCACATCTTAAAAACTACTCGGATCCCGACAACAAATCACGATCATCCACGTTTGCCGACACCCAACAGTCCCAACTGAACAAACTACTTGTCCCAACGACACCAGATCAACCAAAACAAAAGACATTAGGAATGCAAACGAGAACGCCCCGATCACGAAGGCGAAGATCCCACGGTCGTCATCAATCCGCGAGTTTGGCCGCCCCCTTCCTCCTCGTCCACGTCGTCCGTCCGCCTGAACGCCCCGTGCACGGCCACGACCGCTGCCGCAACCAGCAACGCCACCAGGATGTTGACCGTTGCGTCCGTCAGGAAGAGGAACACCAGCGTCAGCACGGACAGCACCCCTAGCACCACCCTGTCATCGACAGCGCGGCCGAAGGCGGCCAGGGGCTCGTCCCTGAGGAAGTAGAGGTAGAGCCAGGCTGCCATGGTGACGACAAGCACAATGAGCGAGATCGGGTGCCAGAGCAGGCTTAGGAAGACGACGAGGAGGATGACGATGGCGTAGTTGGTCCTGAAGTAGGAGAGGTTGGCGCGGAGGCGGGAGAGGGCGTCATAGTACCCGGGAGGGACAGAGAGGGCCCGGTGGTCGAGGACCTGGCGCCAGGGGCGGCACTGGGCGATGTCGGACTTGATGCGGTCACGGGCGCGGGAGATGTAGTCGAGGCTAGGGGATTGTAGCGGGGACGAGGAGGCGGGGATGGCGCCGTAGGTGGTCATCCCTGGGACGGAGGGCTGAGCTCTTCTAAGGAATGTGGAGAGGGTGGTGGTGGTGGGAATATCGAATTTTTTTATACGGGGGGAGGGGGTTGGAATATTTGTTAAAAATAATTTAGTAACGACAGGCCACATATCATGTCACGTTCCGAGTGGGACCCCACCACACACACACACACACACACGACTTTTTAAGTTTTGATGAACCCAATGCTTTTTGCGATGATATCAACTGGTGGGTGGGTCACGTTAAAAAAAAAGAAAGAACCAAGGAAAGGGTCTGATGCTAGAATTAGCCTTTTACCCATCATTACATGTGGTTTTTAGTACACAACAATCACACACACATCCGCTTCTACCTCGTCATGTTCCCTCTTGGTTGCACTCGAATTGGATCGTTTCGCCTTGGCGTTGTTATGGAGCCAAATTGTTAAGTCCCTGTTGGAATTCATCACTGGCGTTTCCCTTTTAATTTGTTCGTGTGGCTCGTCTTAATTTAATTCGAATCACCGTCGGCCATCCCTCTTTTGGGCCAAGTTGGGCCCCACGTCAATATGTATCCAAGTTACGTGGCAATGCGTACGTCTGCACTCAACCCCCACGCCAACACCTCGACGTAGTTTAAAGTAAGCATCCTCGTGAACGGCGCCAGCTCGCTGTTGAAAAAACGAACTCAAGTTTTTCGTCCAAATGGATTCTTTTGGGCAATATTCATCGTTAAACTAATGTTAAAAAAAGGCAATACTGCTCGTCCAACGAACGGTGATATTATGATGTGATTTTTTGGATGAAGGTCATGGTCCAAGCTAAGGCTACTGTCTATAAAGGTGAAAAGCAGGCGATCCCCTTATCTCAATTCTGAGTCTATTCATAGGCACATTCCTGTCTATGGTGAAAACTAATACTTACTATATTCATTAAATGACTTTTATTGTATTTTCAATAGTAAATGTATATTAAATTGTTCTCAAGGACTTATGTTTATTACTCTTGAAGATGTTTGTTTTTTATTTGATTGTTATGCCCACGGGCCTCCTCTTTGCTTTCACTCTCTAGGTGAGGATCAGTTTGAGTTCAACCCTTAGTCAGTAACATGATCAAGTAATATATGAGTATGTCCATCAAACGTTGAGGCCATGGAAAGAATTTAAATTTCATCTCGAGTGGATGTCCGAGTTTATATTATACAGTAGGAGCAAGCACCTTGTACGGTTCATGATTGGGCTAAAAGCCTTACTGGAGCAGTCGATCTCTATGGGTGACCACTGGTTTGGGTGATCAGTTTAGTTTTCATGATCATATTAGTTCGCTAAATCCGCAAGTGCACGAGTTGCGTAAAGTAATATAGAGTAAGTAGAGTATGGTTCCCACAAGGAATCGATAGGAAGCCCTTCTATCATCCAGTACCAACTCTTTCAAAGTCAAGCAGAAAATAGTTAGAAAATCGTAAAAGTAAAGCAAACAGCAAATAAGAAAAATAAATAATAAAGAAAAGCAAGTGATGCAACGATAGAAAGCCTAGAACTATAAATCCGTCAGTTGTTTCGTTACTATCCCGTGTCTCCCTCTCCTTATCTCAACTTCACGTTCGTTTATTAACCGAAATCAATAGTTATCGTGCTCCTTTAGAAGTCTGCCGAACTACCTGAATAATTGATCACTATCTCTAAGCTCATGATTAATTAGATGCATTAAGTCCTTATCTCTTTTGGTTGTCTATGGTATATATCTCTATACCACCTTAAGTCTGCTACCTCTCACGACAAAAACCAGGCTACTTTCACCACTACTTCTTCTCTTAAGATCCTTTCTTAGAGCTCACCTAAGCACAAGAGATCAATACGAACGTCGGCCACACGCATGCAAGTTTTAAGAACAAGTGAAGTAAATAAACGAAATACGAAACGAGATAGTTCAAATGAATTAAGTAAGAAAGCAATTACACAACATAGTTCAGCATATTCCTAGAAGAAAAATTTAGTTCATGCTGAAACTCAAAACTAAAGTAGGAATGGAAAACACCCTAGGCATCGCACGATGCTTCGCTGAATGTCTTCGTCTCCGTGTGTGTCACGGTGTGATCTCCTGTGTCCAGCACCCCTCATCCTTGAGCAAGTCGTTCTTTTATCCTTCAAGGAGTTGCAACCCCAAAAGATCTTCAAAATCTGAAAGGTAGAGAGAATCTTGGAAATAAAATATTTCTTTCTCGTCCGTACGTACCGTGCAGCTGCAACACTTTCTAGTGCAGCTGCACCAACTCTCTATAGAATTTCGAATTTACCTATAAAATTAATAAAACTACTAGCAGTACCCGAATCTAAGTAATAAACGAAATATTACAATATACCTCAAGGATTTAGCCAAATATCACTTAGTTAGATGGATAAAAATATATATTTATAATAAGTTATCAAGGAACTGGGCGATTGACAGACCATTCTTAATGACATTCGTATCATTCCTTAGATCAGAAGACTTCATGTGCTACACTTTAGGAAGTGTTGAGAGTATCTCGGATTTTGTCTTAACTTTAGGATGGTGAGAGGGCATTCCCACTTTTTTTGTTTGGCTTAAGAATGGTCTTTTGTGGCTCTGTTGTAGCAATCACAGGCTGCTGAACTCTTATTGATTGAGGAGGTTGACAAAACACTACTGGTTAGGCTTTGCTTGATGCTTCTTCCCAGCTTTTAAAGGTGGCATCCATGATCCCTTGATACAATAACTGCTTGGGCGTTAGAAGGCCATGCTTTATGGCTACATGTTTCACCTCATCTTTTACTAGTGCAACTTATTGCATAGTGGGGAATCACTCTAAGCATGTTCAGAACCTGAACGACTATTATTTATCCCCAAGGCTATCTTTTTCAGTCTCGTTAGGTCATACCACACGACATTCTTCTGTGTCCGAAGGAATTTTCTAAATGTGAAGCACTTGTTTATGATATGTAAGCTATTCATATGTCAACGACACATATTAGGTGTCATTCCTTTCACATTGGCAGGCTTTGCATGGGTTCCCTTTTCAGCAATCGCTTGAAGATCAAGTTGGCACAATCGTTTCGCCACCCATCGCCTAATGTTTCTTCTCCATTTATGAAGGTGAAAAATTGATGTCAAATGTAATTGATATCAAATACATTAACTTCACATGCATCACTAAATGGTTGTTGATCCACGATGGTCGTCTCGGTTGAGTCTGGGAGCACAACTAAGCATCTAGTGATGTGGGTGAATGAGTCATGCTATTTGCAATAGCTTTATAGTTTATTTCTTTCAGATTGAGGAATACGATGTTCATTCTTCAAACGAATTAGCTCATTTTGCAATATCAAGTAAAAAATGGCATTCATGTTATCCTTATCAAACAGTTATTTTCGCTCCTCTACTGATATCTACGAAACATTTGCTCTAAAATTCTCTTTTAATAACGTTTTGTATTTTCAAATTCATGAGGCTTACGATAAAAGCTCTCAGGCATGCGATGTGGAGTCTCATAGTTAGACATATTCTCACAACGCTCAGTAAGCTCCCTCTCATCGACAAACAATGAGGGGTGCATGTGAGCACCAATAGGCTTAGTATAATGCTTCAGGGGGACTTGCATATTTGTACATATGTCCATATACCTCATGTTTGAGTATTCACCTTCTTTTTTTCCTTCCATAACAAAAATTATGTGGGCTTCTAGACTCAAAGTAGTATGTTCAGGCGACTTATGTACATGTCTGGATGTCGGACTACAATCATGAGTCTTACTGATGAGTTCCAGGTTTCGTTCCACATTTTAAATTTTAGTTTCAATCTTTTGTTCAAATTTCTCAATATTCTCGTCCACTTTCACATATTTCTTCAATAGGAATAACAATATGATGGAGATATCAGTCTCTAAACGGGCGTCGTGGGGCTTCTCTTGCAAGAGCCCTTCATTCATTCCTCTAGATCTCAATAGTTTGAAAATTGACATATGCATTATCCGACTCTCCTGAGTATATTGGGTCATTCTCAAACACTCCACCAATTTTTCCACCTTTTAATGTCATCCTACTCCCATCGTGACGCCAAACACGTGTTGGCTAATAAATACGTCAAGAATATCTGGCAAAAAATGAACACAATTTTCGATATTTAGTTTGAGAATGTGGTCCTCGTGTATAAAAACTTTAGCAAAAATGAATACTTACAAAAAGCTTGTAAAGTACACTAAGAGAAAACATAGTGGAGAATAAGAAAACCTAAAAACTAGGAGTTAAGTGACAATCAATTTCTGTTCGATTTATCATCGGTTGAAAACACTTACTTATACTATTTATACTTAGAATCTGATGCCAGATTAATCTACATTTGGAGCTATTCCAATTACCTCGTATAACCGATATATAACTGTTGCTGAGTTTTGTAACTACAACAAATTCTTCACTGAAGAGAGACATCTTCCACTTTTCTATCTCAGATCGGGTGCTTGGCCTGATTTGCCTCGAAGCAGTCTCCTCGGCAAATTTCATTCATGAAATTTACGATGAAATTTGTTGATGCATGAATTCTACCATTTTCATTGATCCTGCTTTCTCTAGTGATTTATACTGCTTGATCATCCAACAAGGGTAGATTGGAACATTGTTTCATTGTGCCAAAGCCATATAGAAGACTTGCTCGGTGAAGGGAAAAGACTAGCGTGTCTAACTCTTTAACTTTCTATGACTCTTTGTCATGCCTTGTCCGTGACTTTTCGTTTATTGCAGTATGCAGCGGCGGCGGCTCAAGAGTCTCCTCTCCTTCTAACCCACATGGGCATTCATTTATTCATCCTCACTGTAGGGAAGTTCGCCACTGTGTCTGGCTCAGCCACCCAACTACATGATAACATCATCATCGGTTTCAATGAATTTACGTTCTTTTTGTGTGTAATCAGTTTTTAGTATAAATTACCTGAATTGAGCAACGAGATGGTGTAGGAAGACGGCAGCTTCGAGCCTTGCCAAGTCTAGCCCGAGACAAAGTCTTTGCGCACCTCCGAAAGGAGTGAAGGTGCAGCTGCTCATGTCTCTGTCCTGTCAGAGCATATCCTAAATACATGCAAGTGCTAGAGAGATTGTGTGCTGAGAAAGAAGAATAATTCAGTGTTCCGTCTTACTTGCCATCTCCAGGGATTGAATTGGTAAGGCCAGTCATAGTTGTTCTCGTCGAGGTGGACCAATCGAAAATACGTGAATACGCGCCACCCTTTTGGAATGAAGTACCCTTTTACCTGTACGTCCTTAGTGGCCTTCCCCATGACCCTGACGATAATTTTTCCCATTCGTAGAGTCTCCGAGATCACCTGTTTTGATAATTTGAGCAGGATTAATTCGCCGAGGATTGTTCTTTCCAGAGGCGGATGATCTGGCCTTAGCTACAGAGTGAACGGTAATAATAAGTAATCACTCCAATGCTGAGGCTCTCCTAGCCGTGCTTTCTTCCTTTTCATCACATAAACGAAGTGCAGTACGGTCATGGGTGTTAGAGGGCAGGAGAAACAATTTGTAAAAGAGGTTTTTTTTTTTATTGAATGATAATTTATTTTGATACAATTGTTTGTTAATATAGATATTACACTCAGCTATATCTGGCAATATATCTACTGTCTATAAATACGACAATTCTATTGCCTATTATTGTCCTTAATTGTTTCCTGACTTTTCTCTATTGCCTTGTCCCTAATTCTTTCCTGATTTTTCTCACAGTCCCCCTCAAGTTGGATAGTGGGATCTCCAATACCCAACTTGATCAATGCATCATGAAAGACTCTTCCAGTAATAGCTTTTGTGAGAATATCTGCCAGTTGATCTTCTGACCGAACAAATGGAAATTCCACAATGCCCTCTTCTAGTTTCTCCTTGATGAAGTGCCTGTCAATTTCCACATGTTTCGTCATGTCATGTTGTACTGGATTTTCTAAGATATTGATAACTGCTTTGTTGTCGCACATTAGCCTGCATGTGCCGTGGACTTGAAAACCTAAATCAGTCATGAGTTTCCGAATCCACAGGATCTCAGTTATTCCCTTGGTCATCCCTCGAAATTCATCTTCTGCACTCGACAACGCAACAACATTTTGTTTTTTTCTTCTCCAGGTTACCAGGTTTCCTCCTACCGAAGCAAAATACCCTGAGGTATATCTTTTGTCCAGTGGATTCCCTACCCAGTCAGCGTCTGTATATGCCTATATCTTCAAATGGCCATTCTTCTGAAATACAATCCCTCTTCCTAGTGACCCCTTGAGATATCTTACAATTCTCATTACTGCCTCCATATGATCTATCTGAGGACTATGCATAAACTGACTTACTAGCCCCACTGCATATGCAATATCTGGTCTCGTATGGGACAGATAGATTAGTTTTCCCACCAGTCGTTGATACCTCTCTCGATCAGCTGGCTTCACATTTACCACCATCTACAGTCCATGATTTACTACCATTGGAGTTTCAACTAGCTTACAATCAAACATACCAGTTTCAGCCAACAAATCTAGGATATGCTTCCATTGGGAAATGAATATACCTTTTCTCGACCTCATTACCTCAATTCCGAGAAAATACTTCAGATTCCCCAAGTCCTTCATTTCAAATTCTTTGAACAAGTTCCTTCGAAGCTCTTCAATTTCATCTTGATCATTTCCTGTGATTATCATGTCGTCAACGTTGACAATTAAGCATGTAATTAACTCTCCCCTTCTCTTGAGAAATAGAGTATGATCAGCATTACTCTGTTTGTACCCATACCTTCTCATTGTGATGGTGAACCGTCCAAACCAAGCTCAGGGTGATTGCTTTAACCCATACAACGCCTTCTTCAATCGACAAGCTTCTCTTCTTGTAAAGTCTTCTTCAAAGCCAGGTGGGGCCATCATGTATACTTCTTCCTTGAGATCTCCGTGTAGAAAGGTATTTTTAACATCAAATTGGTGCAACGGCCAATCTAGATCAGCTGCTATGGAGAACAGGACTCGAATTATATCAATTTTTGCCACAGGTGAGAATGTTTCTGAATAGTCGATACCATAAGTTTGGGTGTAACCCTTCGCCACAAGCCTCGCCTCGTATCTTTCTATCGTGCCATCCGCCCTGTGTTTGATCGTGAACACCCAATCTACATCCGACAAGTTTCTTCCCCAACAGTAGCTCACATTTCTCCCACGTCTGATTTTTGTGAGCGCCTTCATTTCTTCATGCATTGCTTGGTTCCACTCTTTGTTCCTCCTAGTTTCCTCCACGGTCTTTAGAACCATCACAGTGTATGTGGCTGCTTTGAATGTTTTGGCTGTGTCAGACAAACTCCCCCTGTCACCATTATCTACTGGGGACCGAGATTTATGATCTTGGTGTTCAGGTGAGTATCTTTTCGGTGGTACTCCTCTGTTGCTTCGTGGAGGAAGGATAAGTCCTTTTGTGTCCTCCTGTACTCCCGCTCCTTGATCTGCCTCATTAGCAGACTCCAAAGCCAAATCATGATGCCCTAGTATATTAGGGATAGTAGTTACCTCAGGAAGCTCAGACGGAAGACCATCAGTCGGGTCACTTGGCTCGATGGGCTCTTGATCTGTGAACTCAGCAGGTTCGTTGGAACTGGTATCTGGCCTTGTTGGGACAATAGTGAACATAATATGGCCTGACGGATGAACCCAGCTTAAGAGGTCTGAGTTTCTATTCTCCCCTTGACTATTAAGTTGGGTGGAGAAATAATATTCAGTTTCAATGAAGGTACAATCTAAGGCCGTATACATATGGTGACAGAGTGCGTCATAGCATTGATATTCCTTTTGATTTGGACAATAACCCATAAAAACACATTTGACAGCACATGGATCCAATTTGGTTCTATCGGTCTTAGGAATATGGACATACACCGAGCAACCAAACACACGAGGAGTGAGGATTAAGACTGGTGGGATGTTGGTTTGTGATGAAAGGGTCTCAATGGGTGTTTGAAGGTTAAGGATTTTTGTTGGTAACCGATTAAGTAAGTAAGTGGCTGTGGCTACTGCTTCAGGCCAATAACTGGTGGGAACATGGGCTTCAAGCATAATGGCTCGAGTGACCTCAAGAATAAGTCTATTTTTCCGTTCTGCCACACCATTTTGTTGGTGTGAATTGGGACATGGTATGATTGACATATTCTCCACCATTATGTGAACGGAGTATACGTAGCTGTTTTTGGTACTGAGTTTGGATAATGTGATAGAACTGTATACATTTATCTGAAATTTCAGCCTTATGTTTCAAAAAATAGACCCACGTCATACGGGAAAAATCATCAATAAAGAATAGAAAGTAACGAAATCGGCTATTTTGGGAATTTGGAGCGGGACCCCACACATCTGAATGTATTAGTTGAAAGGCTAAATCTACCCGAGTATTATTTGGGAAAAAACTTATTCTATGACTCTTTGCAAGAATGCAGGTCTTACAGGAACTAGAATTATTGAATTTAAAGCGAGGAAATAGAATGTTTAGATAGCTATTCGACGGATGTCCCAGCCGACGATGCCACAACCATACTGGCTTGTCTTGTAACCCATGTGTGGTATTTGAAACGTCTACCTAGTTATATCGCGAATCTTTTAGATAAACCTCTTAAAGAATTGGAAGGCCTTGTATACTGCGATGTGTGATTTGATCAAAATTCGAATTTTACAGATTTAAAATGATACACTGTCTTCCCAGTTAGTGGGGATGTCCCCAATCTGACATGTCTCGTGAAAGGAGTAACGTGAGGCTCAATTCATGAATCAATTATTAATATGCATACAAGATATATCTATTCTATAGATATATGTTGTATAATTTATTTACAACATAGATTATTCCATTTCGTTTGCCTATCCACCGTCCCATGCGCTCAAGGTTATCAAAATTGAGATTTTACACTGGATCGTAAAGGGGGTGCAAGATCGTAACTCGTAGGATCGTAAGTAAAATCGAAAGAGTTTACAAAAATGTAATTTGAATACTTTTAAAATAAGGTGCCACGGTCATCAAACAACAAGCACTTTAAGGTGCCATCATCAACTAGTAATTGTCCTAATATCAAATGGACACATTCCCTTAAAGTGATAAAACAAATAATTCTTCCAAACAAAACACACCAAGTCTAAAATGATAAATCATACAAGCATAAGAAGATTATCTAAGGATCCAACAAAGCATTCATGTTTTGATCATAATAATCATCTCCCCCATCGCCCGTATCATCTTCGTTTTCCTCCTCGAGTACATCTTCAAAGCTTCGAATATGCAAATCATCACCAATACTACTAGCTTCCACGTCGTCTCCAACTCGCACAACATCTTCACTTATAATGTCAATCTTATCATCAAAATATTCCGCAACATCATCACCAAGGATCCATTCATCATCCGAGGAAATGTCATGAATGTCATAATCCTTCGGTGTCCTTGTTTGCTTTTTCTTCCTCAACCTCGAGTTAGCCATCACAAAAACCACATTATTCATAGTTTTTTGTTTCAAACGATTTCTTCTTTTTGTATGGACCTAAACAAACACAAGAAGACAAGTAATCCAAATAGTAAACTTCAATTAACTAAGAACTCTCATTTAAATAAAAAAAAAGATTGTGGTGTGAAAGTTACCATCTCAAAAGCACTTCAATTTCTTTCGCAAGCAGAGGAGCTGCACGTAAGGCTTAGCACACGAATTGCAAATCTCCGCAACTCTGGATATTGATTCCCATAAGACTCCCACCATTGCCCCGGTGTTTTGGTGTCAAGTGCTTTGGTTGCAACAACACTTCCAAACATGCAGGATTTGCTTTTAAACTCCTCAAGCTGGAAATCAATCTTGAAAATCTCTTCAACATCTCCCACAATCCTTTGCATGCAGTCGTATAATCCTTTTTTCACTACATGGTCAGCTTTGAACCCGGAACTATAATGTAGCTTCGGGTTCAAATAATAGCCCGCGGCATGAAGAGGCCTATGCATCTGATTATCCCATCGCTGATCAATGATTTCCCACAAAGGCAGATAGCTAAACAATGAAACAGATAAGCAGTTTTAGCTAAATAATGCAATAAATAGCTAAAAATAAAATAACCATATTTACCTTCTCTTGACTCCATTGAAGACACTGTAAATCTTCGTTTTAGCTTTGTCCATCTCCTCATAAATAAACCCCATTGCTGGCTTCTCTTCAGAATCAACCAACCTTAACACTTTGATCAATGGAAATGCACCTTTTAGACAAATGACAATATTCTTCCAAAATGTCTTGTCCGTAATCATTTCTTCGATATGTTTCCCATCATTTGTCTTTGCATATTGACTGGCCTTCCACTTATCACATGTAAACATCCTCACCAAAGCTCCTTTGTTGTCGTGCAAGCATCCCAAAGTGAGATATGCAGTAGCAAAACGAGTCGCACCTGAGATACATGTAAGTTTTGTAACATTGAAATAAGATATGTTCACATTCGAAATAAAATTGAAACGAGTCGCACCAGGTCTCACTAAATCATTTCCATTGGTGAAGCTTTGTAACATTGAAATGAGAGATGTTCTTCCATAGATGTAAGTGGTTATCTTCTTTCCACTTGAGATAGTCTCCTTGTGAATGGATATTTTCTTCTCAAAGTCTTCCAACATGAGATCAATGCAATGGGCAGCACAAGGAGTCCAATATAAATTCTTTCTTTTCTCCATCAATAATTCCCCAGCAGCTTTATAATTTGCTGCATTATCCGTGACAACCTGTATAACATTATCTTCTCCAACCTCCTCAACAACCTTGTCAATCATCTTATAGACATTTTCAGCAGTCTTACAAATGTGAGAGGCATCGATGGATTTCAAGAAAATGGTACCTCTTGGGCTATTAACCAGAAAATTCAGAATAGTCCTTCTTCGCTTGTCAGTCCACCCATCAGTCATGATTGAGCATCCAAAGTTCTTCCAATGATTCTTATGCTCCTGAATAGCCTCTGTAGTCGAATTTACTTTCTTCTTCAAATACTTATCTCGAATCTCATGATAGGAAGGTGGATTAAAGCCAAGTCCATGTCGAGCAACCAATTCAAACATCTTATGGTATTCTTCACTCTTTGACACATTAAAGGGAATGGCATTGTTATAGAAAAAGGATGCAATTTCCTCACAAGCCTCCTCTCTAAGTTCCTTCTTGAACATAGTATTTATTGTTTGATGAGAACTTGCACTTGCGCTTTTTTTGAAGAGATCCTTCCCAGATTGAGATGAATTCTGTAGCAGTTGATTCGTGCTTCCTTCTCCATCCTCAGACGAAGATAATTTTGACTTCTTAATAAGTCTTTCTTGCAAAGTGCAACAAACCTCCATCATCTTCGTTTTCACATCATTAGGAACTGCTCTACACGCTCCAACGTCTTTATTTGTTCCAGCAAGGTGATGCTTTAGCCTATAAATACCTCCAGTCAACAATTTCTCACAAAACTTGCATTGAACTTTCCTTGGATTGTTGTTATCAATAGCAACGGCGTACTCCCAACCCACATCTTCCCTGGCTCCAGGAGCATTTTTTGGAAACTTGCGTTTAGGTGCAAGTGCAACATGTGAAGAACTACCACTTCCAGTTCCGGACATCCTACGATATAAAGAAATCAACAAATCAACATGTGTATCTCAAATTACAAAACCCGACAACCACAATCTCTGGCCCACAGAGGAACATTAACAACAATTTATGTAGATAAGCTTTTCATCCTGCTCCTACCAAAACCAACATTCAAACCGGAAAGGGAAAAAAAACACCAAATCGTGGAAAAACAAACAAAAAGGAAAACTGCAAATTGACAATGCATAATCAACGCAACATACGCCGTTCACCATGCGTCCAGAGAATTTCGACGGCAAAAAGGCACGACAACAACCGATGTATCCACTACTTCAACAATCGAGTCCTCCACCATCTCTAGAACAAATGACAACCTGTGATTTTCCCGTCCTTGTTTTTATGTTGGCACCACTGCCCAGTGCCCACATTCTCCTTCCTGAGTTTCATAATACTAATAAAAGTTTTTTTACTATTTGAATGGACGGAATCCGATTTTTGAGATGGTACAATTAGATTTACATTATATGTGTTTTTAAGGATTATGATCAATTCAAAGCATCCGTTCTTTCCTGTCTTTAGGGGTAAACTAATTACTCATACGCAAGAAGGGGGGGTGGGTTTTCTTTCTTTTGATCCTTCTTTCGGGTGTGTTGGGGGATCATTGATTCATAATAAGGGGAGGGGTAGGGGGGAGGGAATGGGTAGTTGGAGGAGACAAAAAGGTGATAGTCGTCGTCGTCATCAAGGTTTCCAGGGGACAAGATCCCAGAACAGAAATCCACCACCTCCTCCACAAGGTTACCAAAATTCAGAGAGAAGTGGAAAGTGGAAAACGCTTACGGCCTCCTCACCCAACCCAAGAAGCAAGAAGCAAGGACATTCGGCCGATTACCTTAGCGACGTGGAGGTTCTTCTTCTTCACTTCACTTCTCCTTGCTCAAACAATCAATCGATGGGGTGGGGAACAAAGGGAAAAAAAATTAGGGCTACTAAAGAGGAGTGATACAAGAATTAGATTTGATGTTGGGCCGCTACATTTGGTTGGTTGGGCCGATGTTTTGAATTTATAAAATGGGCCGAATTTCTAAAGTAAAATCGTAAAAACGATTTCACTCACACGATCCCACGTCCGTTTTTACGATCCCACAACGAGTTTACTAAGAAACGATTTTTGTTCCTTTAAAACTCGTAGAACCCCTCGAACTCGTAAAATCGCACGAGTTTACGAGTAAACTCGCGATTTTAACAACCTTGCATGCGCCAGTAGAGCAGTCCCCTAATGAACCACTTCATCCACAAAGTAGAGCCCATTTCGCTCAGTGCCATGCCTAATGATCTTGTTCGTCTGAATATCCTGAAGAATACAACAATTTGAGTACATCAGTACAGTACAATTGAGTTCCTTCGTGACATGACTAATTGACAGCAACTTGCATGACAAAGAAGGAACATAAAGACAATTTTTCACTCTAAGGCTCGGAGTAATCTCGATAGTTCCCGCGCCCATCACAGGTGAGAAACTACCATTCCCACTTTGAACCCGAGTCTTCTGTGATGTGGACTGAATAATAAAATCTCGAATGTCATGAGTCATTGTATCAGTCGCACCAGAGTCGAAAATCCACTCTGAATTTAAATTGCAGGGGTTTGAGGATAAATTCCCAACCCCTATACCTTCTTTATTTCGGCTGTTGTTCTTTCTTCCAGCTCCTGTGCGTGTTTCGTCCGTTCCATCGAGTTCGGTCATCTGTCTTTCTCCTCCTGGTGGGTTGCCGTCGCTATCATTGGTGGCCATTAGATTGCCCGCAGCGGTAGAAACCTTCCCTTTCCCGGTAGCACCTCCCTTCTTGTGCCCATCTTCCCACCATTCGGGATATCCTACGAGTTTGAAGCATTGTTCCTTCGGGTGTCGATTCATCCCACCGTGAGTATAGAACAACTTCGATTTGTCCTCCCGAGATGATGATTTTGCCTTTTTTTCCGACGAATTCTGATTGGGATCGTCCCCCTTGGCCCCTCGCTCCGTATGCCTCCCCTGTGATATTTATCTGAGGGTTTGATGCTTTGCCAAGCAGTCCGCTGCCGATTCCGCCTTGATCACCTCCATTCGTGGGGTTGAATATCCCACTTCTGGCCGTTTCTCATCGAACTTCAGCATACGCTTTCTCCACAGAGGGTAAGGGCTCTTTTTTGAGGATGTCTCGCCTGACAATCTCGTGCTTGCTATCCAACTCGACAAGGAATTGGAACAATCGGGTATCCTGTCTCTCTTGATTGTATATGGTAATATCATTTTGACATCTTATTGGATTCGGATGGCATCTGTCAATCTCCTGCCAAATACCCAGTAAGACATCGAGAGTCATCTCTCCTTGTTTGATCTGATTGGCCCTTGTGTGGAGTTCGAAAGTCTAAAACGTGTCTCCCCCGTTGCTGTACGTTATCTCTAAGACATCCCATAGTGTTTTCGTGGTGAGATAGACAGACGCATTACTCACCAAGTTTGGTTCAATATTCTGGATCACCCAGGAAAACACAGAGAGATCCCGGGTTTCCCAGTTGTTGTATGTTACCTCCGTCGTTGCAGGTGCCGGTGGTTGTCCCGTAAGGAAACTGAGGTGTTGTCGTCCAGCTACTGCAACTTGCATTAGCCGAGACCACAAAGGATAGTTACTGGCATTTAGCTTGATTCCGATGTTTACGGTTTCTGAGTTTTGCTGGCTTTGACTCACAGCAACCGTCGTGTTGTGTAGACCACTGCGTAGGAGATTGAGGAGTTGGGTCGCAAGGTTGTTCTGGCCTTGGAGAACATTTGACTCGGTCGGTGTAGATGGCGCCCCTTCCATACTGTCAAGAACGACGAAGCTTGGTTTGATCAGAATCGTCACCGCTCTGATATTGATACCATATTAGAGGGTAGGAGAAGCAATTTGTAAAAGAGGTTTTTTTTTATTAAATGATAATTTGTTTTGATACAATTGTTTGTTAATATAGAGATTACACTTAGCTATATCTGGCAATATATCGACTGTCTATAAATACGATAATTCTATTGCCTATAATTGTCCCTAATTATTTTCTGATTTTCGCTAATTGTTTGCTGATTTTGGCATATACCAAATCGCACATCACATAAACGAAGTACAGTACGGTCAAGGGCATAGTTATATGACAAGATGCTGTGCTTACAGTAAGTTGGTGCAGACCTCCGGGACAATCTGAAAGGTATTTGACTGCCAGAGTGATTAGAACCGGAAAGGAGTCTTCCCCCGGGATCATCATGTCCACCACGTTTTCTGCTATCAAATCCTCGGTCAGCTGGTCATTCATGTCACTAAGCAAAACATCCACCACGTCTCGCGGAATTATTGGGTCTCATCTCGAGTTAGGCTACTTCTGCATTCTCTTCTTACACGTATGATTTCCTTTAACTCAGACATTCTCTTCTTAGCCTATTTAGCCAAAGGAATAGTTTCGGCTTATAAAAACTTTGTAACAGCAGGAATTTCACATCCGTTTTAAAAGATCAATTTACCTTCAGAGATTTATGGAGGGTCCGACGTGAGGCCAGAGATGAACTCCTGGAACTGTTTCTTCAGGAATTCCAGTTCTTCACCTGGTTCCAAACTAATCAATGCTTTGACAAGTACTTGCAAAGCTATCTGAAAGACAAACATGGAGAACAAGATTTCTGAAGTTTCTCAGGAAGCGAGATTGCAAGATTTACTGTTATTATGCTTACGTTTTTTACTTCGTCTTGGATGAGTATTGGCTGCTGCTGATTTTCTCCCCATGTTTTCATTGACTCTTGGATATATATTTCCATGTCCTTGGCTACTTGAGCTTTGAGTTGTGCTGACTTGAAGAACGACCCAACAAGGCCGTGGATTCTCCTCTGTAGGTTTCCGTTGATGAGCAAGATTGAAGATTTTCCCATCAACTTGGTCAGTGATTTCGGGTATGATGGCACGAAAATTTTCGAGTCACTCTGGAGTATAGACCTGTTTATTTCTGCATCCGTTGAAATTATTGTGGGGCTGCCGAACAGGTGGGACTTGAATATCTTCCTGTACCTGCAAATCAAGGTAACAAGCACTGGTAAGTTCATCAACATACTTTTGCAATGCTGGATAATCAGAAAGGCACAGAAGACAGCAGAGAGGAAGAAGGAAGAGGACCAACTTTTGACGGCGTTTGTTCATGAAGTCCTCAGGGTGGTCCGAGTATGCCTGGGAGACAAACTCGATGGTTTCACTGACAAACGGAAGCCCCAGGGCCCCTGGAGGAATTAATCGATGCCTTGCCTGCCTTGTTCTCCTTCGGCAGATCATAATCGCAACAGCGATCATACCGGGAAGGAAGAAGATCAAGGTACTGTCCATTTTCTGCTGACAATTCAGGAATGTCTGTTTGGAGTGTGAAACATGTCCTTTCCGATGCTCAGAACTAAATAAGCTTGCAAAATGATTATCAAATATCGGAATAGCAGGAAAAGCTCGAGCATGGCCACGCATTTTTTTCTTTAGAAATGTACGTTGGGCTGCTACCATTCGGTAACGAAAGCAGGATGGATATGATTACAATTTGAAACTAGCCATTGCTTTACTTAAAAGGCAGATGAGTCGCTCCCCGACTGCATATTATACGCGTTCTTAGCCGCATGGGTTGTGTCCATACAGAAAAAGGAGAAAGATTCCTTGTAGGTTGCTGCATCCACGTTTTCCAGTCTCCCCCATTAACTTGTTCAACTTCTGTTCTTGGTTTTTCCTCCATCAGTTTAAAGGACTCGGCAATCATTCAACTGTGGCCCATCCATGTGCATAAAAGAGATGACAAAAAATATTTTTTAAGTTCATCCAGCTCAGTCTTGACTTCTTGCTGATAAATATAATGCAGAGAGCTTTTTCCTCGAGGCTTCTAATATGGTGCTTTTCAATACACCGAGGCTTTGTGCAGTTCCTTTTGGCCAACTTCCTATTTGTTTGACTACTTAATGAGATTCCAATGAGATCATCATCGCCACCAATGATTCCTTCTTCTTGCTTATTGCTCATAATTAGGAATCATCTGCATAGAAGTTGAGATATATCTTGATTTGCAGAAGATATTAATTGCTTTCCACGTGAAATAGCGGGAAACACAGAGTGAGTCGTACCATGACTATATAGAACACAGAAATAGATGGACAGATGACAAATTGAACAAGCCACTGCAACTGCATAAGTTTCCCCAAAGACTTTATCCGTGGATTTACAACAAGGCCAAGAAGTTCGAAATCTCCTCGCATTGGTTGAAGCATATGAGGGTAAATTGGTGAAAAAAACAACAGTCAGCTAATCCCCTATTAGAACAGCAAAAGTGGAAAGTACTATAGGTTTGGAATGGATTTCGCACGGATAAATTGCTTAAGGATGGCCTTCTCCTCATCAATGCGCTTCCGCTCTTCAGCATCCTTTGATTTGATCTTTCTCTTCTCCTCCAGCATCCACTTGAATAGTTCACGCTGCTGACTTGATGGAATTGGCTCCCTTACTATCACAGGCTGCATAACAGGAGTAGGTGGAGCCACAAAAGCAGTTGAAGTAACCGAACTGGAAGTCGGTGGAGAAAAGGCCACTTTTGCATCTTCTTCTTCGGCCGTTTTAGTACCTTTTTTTGAGGTCCTCGTGAAAAGGTAAGCTACAACATCAAGAAGACAGAAGCAATGCATTTAGAAACAGAGCTCAGCCCATAACTCATCTGATTATTTGAATTTTCTGACTACTGAATCTATTTCTATGCTTTTTAAGAACAGCTGCTTATTGCTCCTGGGACGTCTCCTTCAGATTTCCTTCATCCAGGGCTTGACAATGTCACTTAAAAAAACTCAAAACACATGACCGGACAAATATTGTTCCCAATTCCTTACTTCAGTACAGAAGATATACTCAGATAAATCAAATAAATAAACCTTCCATTATCTCAGCAGACTCACTACGCAACTCTCTTTAGGAATCAATATCCTTCAGGTAAACATTGCACAGCTTTAGTAATTCAAGTTATTACCAATCCGATTTACATTTGTCAGCGTCTTAATTCACTCGACAGCACAACAAGCTCATGCCATTGGTATGACAGTTGCATTGAAGGTTCACCAACCCCTTCAGACAGCAACTCTCTACAGTTCCAGGCACAAAAATCGAAGCCATCCAACTGCAATTGCCCAAACTGATTGCAAGATTCAATCTTCCCCACAATAAGTAAGCACAAGTCCTGCTGCACACTGCCATTTACATCCCCTATTACACACTAGTTCTTAGAAAGCAGTGTACCTCCGCATAATCACACGCATCTCCGCATGTTCAGATTAAAAAAAAAACAGGGAAAAGCAACCATCTAGGCTTTTCGAGTGGACTCACTCACAGGCGCAGAAACAAAATCGAAAGAGAGAGGGAAAAGAATCAACACGACACCTCCAACGGCGATATTGACAGTCAGCAATAGAGGCCACAAGAACTTATAGCGCCGAGCGAACGGCTCCTTCACCGGCAGAGACGGAGGAGGAATAGGCGACTGCGGCGGCGGCGGAGGTGGGGGAGCATGAGTCGGCGCAGGCGTTCCCGGGGAGGTAGCAGCAGGCGACGCGGAGGGCGGTGGCGGAGACGTTTGAGCCTGCTTGATTTGAGCTGTCAACGAAGGCGAATCCGAATCACAAAAATCAGCGGCAACATAATAAGATCAAATCTTGGCAATGATTGGCGAAAAACCTTTCTTGGGTTTGTTAGCGTAGAGCTTCGGAGTCCCTTCGCTCATGGCTTTCGGGTTTGGTTTGGATTGGGATTTGGAAGACTCCCCTCTGGTGTTAATGTTCCAGCTCAGTCTCTGGTTTTACTTCCGATTGATTCAGCATAGCGTTTGTTTTTAACTTCAATTATTTATGTTAGTTAATCTCCAGCGATTTCTTCAGCCTAATTGATTCCGGCCTCGGCCCACAAAAATTCCCTCCCCCCCACCCCCAAAAAAATCTCCTTTTCCTTTATCCAAATCCCGGTTTCCTACCAAAACCAACTCCGGCCTGCGACGGTGCGATGTTGTCGTCGTCGTCGTCCCGCCCTCCGTTGTCGCTTCCAGCCAGGACGGCCTCGGCTTCATGGGACACAGGGCCCAGGCTTCCTTACAATCCCAACGCCCCCAGGAATCCCAACAAGAAGGTCGCTGTCCCCGTCCCCGCCCAAGACTCGAGCAAGCTCTCGGTCTCCATCGCCGAGAGACCCCCTCCCAGCGGCACCTCATCCCCCATCAACGTATCCGACTTGCTTAAGCGGGGCAGTAACAAGTTCCCCATTCCGGGTTAGGGTTATGTCTTTGTTTTGCTTCTTCGTTGGATGTAGTAGTTTATTGGGAGCTTTGAATGGCGGGTTTTAAAAGTTGTCTTGTAGAGAATTGAATTTGTTTATCTGTTCTTTGATGGGAAGATTGTTGTTGAGAACCAAAGGTTGGGATGATAAGAGGAAGACGAGGCGGGTTTTAGTGGAGTTTCTTTGGGGTGGCTCTCTTGAGAGTGTGGCGAAGTGGTTTTGAGTCGGTTTTCTTAGGGTGGAAGGCATATTTTGACTTGGTTCTGGTCTTTGTTGTCTGTGTTAGTGGTGGAAGAGGACTCCTATTTGGGATTCGAGAGATGGTTGCCTAATCCGCCTAAAGTCGAGAAGCCACGATCTGTTTACAATGCGACATCATTAGCATACATTGGCGATTGCATATACGAGGTACTGTGTTCATCAAGAGTGTTGCTGGGCTGTTGTTCATTCTGCAGAATATAGCTGACTGACTTGAACCGGACATGTCTCGCCCTCAATGCTTCCGCAGCTATATGCTCGCAGGCACTTTTTATTTCCTCCTCTCAGCATTGAAGAGTTCAATGACCGTGTCATGTCTGTAGTGCGATGTGAAGCACAGGTAAATGCAAACTTTATCTGTTTAGAGAAAAGTAACCTGAAGATTTTTCGTCGTGGTAGCTCTGACTTGCTTCTCCGATTCATTTCAGGATGCATTGCTGCAGAAGCTACTTGCTGATGATTATTTGTCAACAGAAGAAAGGTGGGTTGTGATTTCCTTTTAAAGAACCCTAATTTTTCAATTGTATGATCAATTGAGATCATTCGCAAGGCGAATCGTTCTGCTTCAGAGATGTTGTTCGGTGGGGGAAGAACGTCGGAACAAGCAGCAAAACAAGGACGAGGAAACGAGCCGGCAGTGCAGTATATAATAGAGCGTCTTCTCTCGAAACCCTGGTTAGTTTTCTCTTGGCATGCTGCCACTTTTTAACCTAAAAAGCTGATTGAACCGGGATCTTTCAGACTCTTCTCTAACGCCTCAAAAATCAACGCCTTCCTAAGCCTTTAACGCTCAAGCACAATGACTTTGTAGATTGGTTATCTGTACCTGACAAACGTGGATCGCTTGGAAGATGTGATGTCGAGGCTGGGATTCTCGACAGGTTCTTCTCCGGCCATGGAAGCCAAAGACGGCAGTATCCCTGAGCTGGAGCGTGCTTAAACGGAACGATAAGCAAGCCTGGAGTACTCCCCGAGCTCATGTATTTGTCCTACGCGCGTCTGTTTGATACATTTAATTTCTATGGAGGGGCGGCTACGGAGCTATTCCTTAATTAGCGACGTGTCAGTTAGGGGTCCATGATCTGTAGCTGCTGGGTTTTGGCCGCGGGGCTGAAGAAGGGTGCCGCCCGCCCACACGGGCATGTGCTTTCTATCAGGATGCAAACTGCTCCGGACATGAATTGGATCGTTCTAGCATATAAATATTTTCTTTCTTAGCGTGTCATGATTGGATCTTGGGTTGGGGGGGGTGGGGGGGTTGATTTCCATCACTTTCTTGCTTTTAACATTCATTTAATCGGGCAACAACTACCCCAGCCCCAGCAGGGCCACACCCTCCTCCTCCTCGAGTAGTTGTTCATGATCCACCGTCGAGTATTAACAGAAAACCACTTTGACTTTCAAGAGTGAGTGGAGTGAATTTGGTGTTGGGAGTGTGTTTTAAGTAATGATTTCTGGTTTGTGTTATTGAAGAGTGAGATCTGTCCATCTATCTAATCACCCCCACTTAGTCAAGTGCCTCATCATTCTTTTTCTTCGTTTTCGCCGAGTGATTGATTCATTAGAGAGGGATGTTTTCGGCTCTGGTATCAGGCAAAAATCCTTTCTTTCTACTGTCCGAAACTTAAAGCTAGTTTGGTTTGGACAGACCGAAAGACACAAGTTCGTCGGCTGGAGGTCCTCATATTTTTGTTTGGTTTTGGTGGTGCGATTCCCTTCCTCGTCGTTTGGTTTTTGTTTTTGGATTCTGGGCCAGCATTTTTATAATAAAACAACCGAGCAGCATTAAACTTAAATGGAGTGAGCTGAGGAGAGATCTGATTGGACTCCAAACTTTGTCCCAAAAGTCAATGACAGAAGTAGTGGTAAATAGTAGAACTAGGAACGCCCCACCCTGTCTCACTTATTTTCCACTCACTTGGCCGCACTCCACTGCAAACTGCTTCACTTCCACTGTCCGAAAGGCCGAAAACCGCTTTCCCCGTTTCTTCTCCTTTTTCTTTTTCCCTTCTTTCCAGTTTTTTTTTTTTTTTTTTTTGTGTTTTTTTGCTGAGCTGCATTCCAATCTCCAAAATCCCCTCGATCTGAGAGGAAAAAAAGCACCTCTGCCTGCATTGCCCTGTCAGTTTTTTATAAATCAAAATCCCACCTGCCATCTGCAACCTGACGACAAACAACCCTGCAAGGAATTACCCAGTCCCATCCCTCGAAACACCCAATTCCCACCCACACCTCTCTCTCTCTCTCTCTCTCTCTCATTCTTATAATTTTACTGACAAAAGTTCTCACCTTTAACTGTTTAGTGGTGGAGAGATCAAGTGACTGACCCAAAGATTGAATCTTTTGCTTAAGCTGTTATTAAAAAAGGAGCGTGCTTTCTTTCTTATTTGGGGGGTGGTGGTGGTGGTGGTGGAGGAGCAGTAAGTGTTTTGTTCGTTCCTTGCCCTGTACTCATTTGCTTTTGCATCTGCTCGCTGCTGCTGCCAATCTTTTGTTACTTCCTGGAAAGCAAAGAGTTGAAAGGGGAAAGAAATAAAGAGAAAAGAGGAAAGAAGGAAAGGGAGAGGGGAGGGAGGGAAGGAGCCAACTGGGTTGTGTTGATTTGTTGAGCCTTTTTCAAATGTGTTAATGGGTTCCCAAAGGATTGGGACGTGGGATGTTCTGGTGTTGGTCTTCTTCCTGGGACTCCAGTGGGTGGGGTCTGTAAAGGGTTCTGTTTCTTATGACTCGAGGGCAATCGTTATCAATGGCCAGAGGAGGATCCTCATCTCTGGATCCATTCATTACCCAAGAAGCACTCCCGAGGTTTGATTCACCTTTCTCCTTGTCTTTGAAGGGGTAGGGGGGTGGAGGAGATTGTTTCAGCGTGGTTTTCTTTTACTATATTTTCCTGTGGGTTATTGCAGATGTGGCCTGATCTTATAGAGAAAGCGAAGGAAGGCGGCGTGGATGTGATCCAGACCTATGTTTTCTGGAATGGCCATGAACCTGAACCAGAAAAGGTCAGAAAATAAGGACGAATTGAATGTAAAGTTGCCATCTGATTCTGCCTTGCTGCAAAAAAAAAAAAACACATTCATCTGGTCACTGTCTTGGTTGTTTGGACAGTATTATTTCGAGGATAACTACGATCTGGTCAAGTTTGTCAAGCTGGTGCAGCAAGCCGGTCTCTATGTTCATCTCAGGATTGGTCCCTACGTCTGTGCTGAATGGAATTTCGGGTAACATGTCGCTTTCACCAGTAATTTCATCAATTGCAGGGTTTATTTTCAATAAACGTGCAAATCTGGATCGATTTCTTACTTCAAAGTGAACTTTGGCAGCGGGTTTCCTGTCTGGTTGAAGTACATACCTGGGATAGACTTCAGGACGGATAATGAACCTTTCAAGGTAAACCACTCCTATGCTTTTCTGAGAGTTCCATTGTGGCGTGATCTTGAACTCTGGGTCTTATTGTTCTTGTCTAATCTTCAGTACCAAATGAAGAAATTTGCCACCATGATCGTCGGCATGATGAAGCAAGAGAAGCTGTTTGAGTCCCAGGGCGGTCCAATCATCATGTCTCAGGTACATTGCATTTTATACCATCTTGAAATTTCAAGGCAAATACATGTAAAAATTCCACCAACAGAAAAGCTTAGTTTTTATTTTTTTTTAGCTGAAGTCTTATTTTGTTTGACTGGTAGATTGAGAATGAGTATGGACCAGTGGAATATGAAATTGGCCAACCCGGTCAATCATACACTCAGTGGGCTGCAAATATGGCACTGGAATTAGGCACAGGCATTCCATGGATTATGTGCAAACAGGACGATGCCCCTGATCCCATTGTAAGCATTATTGTAGTTTAATTATATCATTATCTCAGTCTCGGGTTCGTTTAGGTTTGGAGTAGTTAGTTCCATGTTCTGCATGGTTATTAGTCATGGGCAATTTCTCCTACTTGCACATGGCTCCCGTTTGCCCTTTGTTTGTCTTGTTAGTCCCAGTCTCCCCGTCAGCATCTTGGCAGTTTATGGGCAGCCTCATTTCATGATCTTCCATCATTATATGTCCCTTATTATAATCTTCTACCCACTAAACCATTTGAAGTAAAGAGATTATTCTAGTAGTTGTGATTGAACCCCTTTGTCAGCCAGGGGAAGCGAATTCGATCACAAATCGTGTTTCGCCATCCCTCGATACCAGCATTTTCTGTTTTCATCATTGAGTGATTTGAGTTGTTGTAACTTCATTGATTTTTTTTTTGTACATTTTTTATTCAGATCAACACCTGCAATGGTTTCTATTGTGACTACTTTTATCCAAACAAGCCGTATAAACCGACCATGTGGACAGAGGCATGGACCGGTTGGTAAGTAATTCCTCCATACATTCCCGTTACAACCTAGTAATTCCCAGCGATATTTATTCCTGCTCTGCAGGTATACTGAGTTTGGTGGAGCAGTCCCTTATCGACCGGCTGAAGATATGGCCTTCTCAGTCGCTAAGTTCATTCAGAAAGGAGGGTCGTTTGTCAACTATTACATGGTAATTATCAGCTTTGGGCTAATTGTTAGTCACACTTTTTAACCTCTAGACATATGTTGGCAAGCTCTATTATACTCGGTTTGGGTTTGATCTGTCAGTATCACGGAGGAACAAATTTCGGTCGCACTGCTGGTGGTCCTTTCATTGCTACAAGCTACGACTATGATGCCCCGCTTGATGAATATGGTACACATTAGAACTAAGTAGCAATCTGTCATTTTAAAGATTTCCCATGATCAGAACCTCTAAAACCTTGGTCATGGTGATCTCTATTTAGTAGTTAATCATCATATCTTATTCAGGGCTGCTGAGGCAACCCAAATGGGGGCATTTAAAAGATCTTCATAGAGCAATCAAATTATGTGAAACAGCTTTAGTGTCTGTGGATCCTGTCGTTACATCGCTTGGATATCACCAAGAGGTCAGCCTCTTTGTCTCCTTATGTCGACGTAATCATAACTGAATGGATTAATCATTTCCTAACTCGATTGTTTCCTTGTTTGCCTGTATAGGCTCATGTGTTTAAATCGAATTCCGGAGCTTGTGCAGCATTCCTTGCGAACTATGATGAGATGGCGTCTGCCAAAGTCTCATTCGGGGATATGCATTACCATCTTCCTCCTTGGTCTATTAGCATCTTACCCGACTGCAAGCACACGGTTTATAACACAGCGAGGGTGAGAACAACGTGACCCCATTTGGTGGCAGCTATGCTTCTGGGATCTGCTTTGATTTTCTTTTGTGTTTAATTAATTATTCTAGAGACTGATGACAGGTGGGGGCACAAAGTTCACAGATGAAGATGACTCCGATTCCTTTGGAAGGGGGGTTCTCTTGGCTGGCCTACAATGAAGAGACTGCTGCTTTGTCCGGCAGTTCATTCTCGATGACTGGGTTGTTAGAGCAGATTAATACCACTAGAGATGTTTCGGATTACCTCTGGTACATGACAGAGTGAGTAGTCCGCGACTCATACTCGACACTTCACCTTTCTATATGGAGTCATTAACATTTATAGCTGTTTATCCTGCTTTGTAGTGTGGAAATTGATCCAAACGAACAGTTTCTGAAGAGTGGTTATTCCCCTGTACTGACCATATTATCAGCAGGGCATGCTTTGCATGTGTTCATCAACGGTCAGCTTGCAGGTAATGTTCCATGAAGCGATGCTCAGCCTGTTGGTGATTAAATCATCCTAGTACTCATTGTCTGTAATTGTCGATTTGGATAGGTACTGCGTATGGAAGTTTGGAATTCCCCAAACTCACATTTAGTCAGGGTGTAAGTTTGAGGGTCGGTGTTAACAAAATTTCCCTGCTGAGCATTGCTGTAGGTCTCCCGGTGAGTCTCTTTTCTCTCTCTCTCCGATGAAATGAATCAAACCTGCTGTAATGACTGTAGTAAGTTTGTTGTTTCATGATGCAGAATGTTGGCGTTCACTATGAGACTTGGAATGCCGGTGTTCTGGGGCCGGTTACTCTAAGCGGCCTCAATGATGGATGGAGAGATCTGTCATGGAAAAATTGGTCATACAGGGTTTGTCTTTTTACTCGAATCTTCCCCTCTTGACTTACAGAGGAAGTTTCTAATTTTCTTACTCGATTTCCATATTCTCCAGATTGGTCTAGAAGGAGAATCCTTGAGTCTTCACTCCCTCAGTGGCAGCTCCACTGTCGAGTGGTCTGAAGAATCCTTCACGGCACAAAAGCAGCCTCTGACATGGTATAAGGTGGGTGAAGCAATCCCAATACAGACGCCCATGAGACTAGCATTTATTTTCTGGTGTTATCACGATAATGGCAACCTGCATAATGTACTATAACTGTGCAGACGACTTTCAATGCTCCTCCTGGGGATGCTCCTTTGGCTTTGGATATGGGGACAATGAGCAAAGGTCAAATATGGATAAATGGGCGGAGTGTAGGCCGGTACTATCCTGCATACAAGGCATCTGGTTCTTGCAGTGGCTGCAATTATACTGGGACTTTTGATGAGAAGAAATGCTTGAGGGGCTGCGGAGATGCCTCCCAGAGATGGTACTCTTTACCATTTTTTTTGCAGCATTGCTCTGTGAAGAAGCTGTTGTTTTCCAACTTTTGTTTTCTTCTTTTTTCTAAAAAATTTAATTCAGGTATCATGTTCCTCGGTCATGGCTCTATCCGACGGGGAACCTGCTGGTGATTTTCGAAGAATGGGGCGGGGATCCTAATGGAATAACCCTTGTCAAAAGAGAGATCGATAGTGTCTGCGCAGATATCTTTGAGTGGCAGCCAACACTCATGAACTGGAAGATGCAAGCATCCGGCAGAACTAAGAAGCCTCTTCACCCGAAAGCACACTTGTGGTGCTCGCCAGGCCAGAAAATCTCGTCCATAAAGTTTGCCAGTTTTGGCACACCGGAAGGGAGCTGTGGCAGCTTCCGTCAGGGAAGCTGTCACGCCTTCCACTCATATGACGTATTTGAAATGGTAAAGCGACGCAACCCTGTTTCATCTTTCATTCACATTTATCAGGCTTTCGATGTTCACGTGCTTCATTATTTCTGTATTACAGACGTGCCTCGGCCTAAATTCATGCTCAGTGACGATAGCTCCAGAGATTTTTGGCGGAGATCCATGTCCAAACACTTTGAAGAAACTTTCAGTGGAGGTGATCTGCAGCTGATGATCAAGCTGGCGATTTCACCACCATGACAACCTTAAAATGATAGTCCTGATTATTTTTGGCTTCTTACCATGGTGAAGTTGGAAGTAGGATGGAATCAACACAACATGGCAAGAAGCTGCCACAGATAAACTCTCATCTACACTACTTGTGTACAGATTATTACCATAAGTCCTCATCTAATCATTGGTTCCCTCTTCAATCCTTCATGGGAAAGAGCAACAGATTTTTTTGGAGCAGCGTGACAATCACCGAAACCACTGGCGAGGTTTCATCCGTAGGTTTTCGAGCTCAGAAGCTGCAATATGCTTTCATCTCTTCATGTTGAATGGAATAACTTGTGCAACTTTTCATTGGGCGATGTTCAATTCTTAACAAGTGCCTCACAGAGCCAATTTTTGTTTTCTGGCCTTTGGCCAAAAGATTCGCTGCTACATCAAACTCAAAGCCATTGAAAAGATACAAGCAAAGCCATTAAGCTTTTTTAGTTCCAGGGTTCGAACAAAGGCGCACAGGAAGTACAAGACAGAGAGATGCGGGCCTACTATCAGTATGATTAACAAAATGAAAGATCCCAACCGATGACCAGGAAGCTGTCCTCCTGTCTGCACTTTGCACACTGACTGTCTAGTATCCGCCTCTGTCACATGAAAAATTTTCACACCAGATCTCCCGGGGTTGTCTGATTAATCAATCTTCACAGAGGAATAGATCTTCCTCACAAACCAGAAACAGGCATAAAAGCCAATTGTCCCAGTTAGGACGAAGAAAGCATACGAAACAATCATCATGTAACCAAAGTAAAGAACTCCCGAGACCAGTTTAGTGATTTCCAGCTTTGTGAAGAAGTAGAACACTGAGTAGAGGAAGAGGTACAGCGCAGACGAGCCAGCAGTTAGGTACGATCTCCACCACCAATGATAATCCTCACTGCACAACTGGAAATAGCACAGGACTATGGTGATCTCAGCACAAGTCACCAGAAGGATGATGAATACAAGGAAGAGGAACCCGAAGATGTAATAGAACTGATTCAGCCATATGGATGTCAAGATAAAGAACAGCTCGATGAAAACAGCCCCAAATGGGAGGATTCCTCCGACGAGAATGGAGAATATCGGCTTCATGTACCATGCTTGCTCGGGAACCTGCCTTGGGATTTTGTTCGTTTTCACGGGATCTTCCATAGGAGGCTTCTTGAAACCCAAGTAACTGCCCACAAATACCAGAGGCACAGAGATTCCAAACCATAGGCAGACAAGTGCAAACATCGTCCCAAAAGGGATAGCCCCGGAAGACTGCTCTCCCCAAATTAGAGCATTCAAGACAAAGAAAACGGCAAAGAGAATACCAGGGAACATGAATGCAGTCTTCAATGTTGTCTTCTTCCATTCGGTTCCCTTGAACATCTTATGCAAGCGTGCCGATGAGTAGCCGGCAAACAATCCCATGAAGACCCACAATAGCACCATAGCAGTCATGAGTCCACCTCGGTTGGAAGGGGACAAGAAACCCAGCAAGGCAAAGATCATGGTCACAAGGGTCATTGCAAAAATCTGAACACCCGTGCCTACATAAACGCAGAGCAGCCCCGAATTGATAGGAGCCCTAAAAACATCTCCATGGATGAGCTTCCACCCAGTTTCCTCCTGAGCTTCATCCTGTGTTTCCAGCTGGTTGTAGTTTGTAATGTCTCTATAAAGTGTCCTCAGCATGATCATTGCTACCATTCCAGAAAGGAAGAGGACGATCATCAGAGAGTTAATAATTGAGAACCAATGAATCTGATCGTCATTCATAAGGAGGTAAGTGTCCCAACGAGAGGCCCACTTAATGTCGCTCGCCTGATGTGAACAAGAAAATAACAACCCGAGATTTAAAATGTATATTGGCAGAACATGAACACCTTGGTGCACATTGAGCATTCTGACAAGCACATCACCTTGAAAGTAACATCGTAGGTAAAGACAACATCCTTATCTGTGTCAACCTCTTGGGGAACAGTGCTGCCCTGAACTAGATTTTTGGTGTTGGCATTACACGTTGATACTTGAGGATTCTTGTCATCCCATTCTTTGTAGTCATGCTTAATACTGCATATACATTGAAACTGAGTGGCTCAAATCGCACTAGCATCTCCAACACCTAAAACTAAAAGAGGAAAGAATACAGCCATGTGCAAAGGAAGAGGAGAGAGAGAGAGGAAGTGTACCATACCTATTGGGAGTGACCTCAAATCCGACAATTCTGGCAGTCTCTGTCAGCTCATCCGTGTGATACATGACTCTAAAGCTCAAATGGTTATTGATAAAATACTTCTCCTCCTTGCTCTATAGGACAAAAAAAGTGGGCCCGGAGGATTAAGTCGAGGTGCAAACAAGCTGGTCCAGACGATATATATATATACATGAAACTAGATGACTTACACCAGCATAATTCCCTTTGAATCCCACACGATAACCATGCTCGTAAGTGGTAGATGAGCTCCCATCCCTCCGTTGCCTCAGAACAGCCACTGGAAGATTATCCAGGATCCTATGTGTCAACAACAATCCCACTGTTCATCATGAAACTGACAGAAAAAGCACAATTCTCCATGGCCCGTCTTCTCTCTCATGGAAAGAACTAAACACTTACATATTTACTCTATATTCATCGTCAATTTTTTCCTTGAAATTCTTTGCAGCCTCGGCATCCATTGGTTGGCGACAAGCAACAACACATGGCTCATCCTCCCTCATTCGAAACTGGGTAGGCATAGCCAACAACAAATCAAGCATGCCGCCTTCTCATCTAAAGAAGTGGATGCACATTGCATCAAGACATTTTATTGAACTTACCTTATACACAGAGTTTTCAATCCGGTCACCCCTAAGCACCTCTCCCAAATTCTCCGCACTGTTTGATATCTTCGCCGGCGTACAGAACTTCAAGTAGTAGTAATCATAAGGAAGCTGCGTCTTCGTTGATGACAACTTATTGACTTTAACAGGCAGATCCTCGCCCTGAACAAAAGAACAACCACAGGATCCGTCAAGAAAAGGAGCTCACACGCACACAAATTAACACTCAAGAGGAAGCCAAACCACTCAGGCTCTTCTTCACAAACTCCTACACTATCGCCCAAGAGAACAGCTCCGCCACTCATTCTCTGATTCGTCGGCATGATTATAACCTATCTAGAATCTAACCTGACCCCATCAGTCATCTAAGCACACCGAATACTCCGGATCTAGACCGGGTGCAAATTCCAGTCCACCTCCATCACTAAAATAAAGCTTAAAAACCCAGGATTCCAGCCTCGATCAGGAAAACCACAACCAATGACGCTCACCAACCGAACCGGAGACAGACACTCCGCCGGATCAACCCCGAGCAAGCACCAACAACCATCGACACCGATCGAGACCAAAAGCAACAAAAAAAATAGAGATATGGGAGGTGCGTACGGTGACGAAATCGCGAGGAGCAACGCCGGGAAGGTAGAAGGCATCAGCGGCAGTGAAAAACAGAAGAAGAAGAAGGTGGAGGAAGAAGAAGCCCTTCGCCGTCGCGGCCGCCGTCGCGGCCGCCGTAACCGTCCCCATCGTCGCCTGGCTGCTCAAGTCTTCTCCGGAAGCGTTTTGGTGGGGGTGGGGGGGGGGGGGGGAAGGAGATCAGGAAACGGAAGGTGAAGTCGGTAGAAGTGATGGGAGGGGAGTGGATTTATCAGCAAATCCTGATTTATTTATTCATTTTTATTCCCTGCTCAAATAAAGAAAGAAAGTAGATTGTAATCGATGGAGGAAGATTAAGGCAAAAACACAAAGCACGGCTCTTCCAAAATGGGTCGACCCAACTACTATATGGGCCTAAGTGAATAAATGGTATTTTGGGCCTATCTGAATTGGGCTTAGGACAAACAATGTTTTTCTTTTGGGTGGGAAGTCCATTCATTGACATCATATTATAAAATTTCAGAAAAAGCAGCAGCAGAAAACAGTTTGTGTGCTGGCTGCTGCTGCTGTGCCACAAAAACTTTTTTTTAGTTAAGTCTGGGGGGGAGGGGAGGGCAAATTCAATTTCTCACGAGCAACCAGTGAAAATTCGACCAACCAACCATAAATGTGAGGAGGACGTGAACATACTTAACTTTGGCCTGTTGTTCTTTTTTAATTTACTGTTGTGAGGAGGGAACCAATCAACTAACTAGATTTCTTACATTGGGTGCATTTAGCTTTAGCGTACGATGTAGGAGAGGTCGATGCAATGAGTCGTGCTATGTAAGAAGAAATAAACGAGAAACTCTGCGAAGTTGTTATATAATTATGAAAGAGGGTGGAGCTCTTCTTTCTTATTACTACTAGTGCTACTACTACTATCACCACCACCACTACCCCTTTTGCATTCATTTCCCTTCTTCATCTTCCACTTTCTGTTCCAACACGCACTCGACATTTAATGATCCCTGCAATTCCATCCTGGCCTCATCCTCAGTTACTTCCTTCAATCATATGATCTCCCCTCTCTCCCCCCCTCTCCTTCAGACAGACAACAAGACCATAAGGGGAGTAGCCATTGGTCGGTGTTTGTGTGGAATGGCTTTCCTCCTGTCGCTCTTCCGCTACCTATTCTTCTGCCTTCTGTTCTGCCTCTCCCTCTGTAAGGAGGACCCCGAGAGCTTCTCGGCCGACTTCCACCGGTACCCATTCATCCGGGACGCTAGCGATTTCCCTGACGGTGGGCATTCCTACGACTACATCGTCGTCGGAGGCGGGACGGCCGGTTGTCCCCTGGCCGCCACCCTCTCGCGGAACTTCAACGTCCTGCTGCTGGAGAGGGGCGGGGTCCCATTCTCCAACGTCAACGTGTCATTCCTTAGGAACTTCCACCTCACGCTCGCCGACCTATCCAAGGAGTCGGCGTCCCAGTTCTTCAGCTCGACCGACGGCGTGCTTAACTCGAGGGCGAGGATCCTTGGTGGAGGATCCAGCATCAATGCTGGGTTCTACACCAGAGCAAACCCCGAGTAAGTAGAAACCGCTAAGTCCCAGCATTGCTTTTGTCTTGCTTTTAGGACTAAGTTGGTACTAGAAAGATGAAATATGTCATGAAAACGAGTAGAACTTAAATTGGAGTAAATGGTTTCATCCGTCAGTAGCGAAAGACAACGATGGTAACCACTTTAGGTGGTCCCATTCTGCCGGTCGATCGATTTATGCGTGAATCTGCTCCGTGATCTTTTCCTCATTTCGCAGGTTTATAAGGAAAGTTGGTTGGGACGAGAAACTGGTGAACGAGTCTTACCCATGGGTCGAGAATCAGATCGTCCGCCGGCCGAGTTTCGCACCATGGCAGAGGGCGTTTAGGGACAGCCTGCTGGATGTTGGGGTCTCCCCATACAATGGCTTCACCTATGATCATATCTACGGTACGAAGTTTAGCGGGACTATATTCGACAGGTTTGGGAGGCGACACACTGCCGCCGAGCTTCTTGCTTCTGCCAACCCGAGGAAGTTGACTGTGCTGGTGTATGCGACGGTGGAGAAGGTCTTATTCGACACATCGGGGAAACAGCCGAAGGCATCTGGTGTCGTCTTCAAGGACAAGCGGGGGTACCGGCATCAGGCTTTACTGTCCAATGACATCCGAAGCGAAGTTGTACTGTCGAGTGGGGCGATTGGGAGCCCTCAGATGCTGCTGCTGAGCGGGGTCGGCCCGAAAGCTGACCTCGAGAAACTCAACATACCGGTGGTGTTCGATAACGTGAATGTCGGGAAAGGCATGTCGGATAATCCTATGAACGCCATCTTCGTGCCAACCAACAGGTCCATTAAGCAGACATTGATCCAAAGTGTCGGGATAACGAAGCTCGGAGTGTATCTAGAATCCAGCTGTGGTTTCGGGCAGTCCAAGGACAGTATCCGATGTCATCACGGGATTGTGTCGGCCGAGGTAATCTTCAATTATGAGTTTTCTCAAAGCTTACCTGATGAATTACGTATAATCTGACGCCGGGATTCTTTGGGTCAAAACCAGATCGGGCAGCTCTCGACGATCCCACCGAAACAGAGGACCCAGGAAGCCGTCCAAGCGTACGTGAAAAACAAGCGCAACCTCCCCTTTGAGGTCTTCCGTGGAGGGTTCATCCTCGAGAAGATCGCGAGCCCACTCTCCACCGGCGACCTAAAGCTCATCAACACCGACGCCGAGGACAACCCCTCAGTCACGTTCAACTACTTCAGCCATCCTCACGACCTCGACCGGTGCGTTGCCGGGATCCGGCTCGCCATGCAGGTCGTTCAATCCAAGTACTTCACGGAGTTCACCCAAGTCGACAGGCAGACCACGGAGAAGCTCCTCAACACGAGCGTCCAGGCGAATGTGAACCTCATCCCTAAGCACATGAACGACACCGCATCCCTGGAACAGTTCTGCAGGGATACGGTCATCACGATATGGCATTACCACGGGGGTTGCCATGTAGGGAAGGTGGTTGACAGGGAGAACCGGGTGATAGGCGTGGGTAGGCTGAGGGTGGTGGACGGTTCGACCTTCAGCGAGTCCCCGGGGACTAACCCTCAGGCGACGGTCATGATGATGGGAAGGTACATGGGGGTGAAGATCCTGAGGGAGAGATTGGGGAGAGCCGCGGGTGTTTAGGGGAGACGGATCGGACAACAAAAGGCCACTGCCGGACGACGTCTGATCAACTAAGTGTGTCATCGGAGAGATTTGTGTTTATTGTATTGTTGTATCCTTAGGCATTAATATTCTTTTCCAAAATGTGAATTTGCTTCTACATCGGAGTTCGCGTGATTTTGGGTGCCGACAGTTTCATTCTTTTCCTTTTTCTTTTCCCTCACTTTTGGTAACTTTTCTTTACCACCCATCAGAATGAATCCTTCTATGTAAGAAGAAATGAGTACCGTACACGGGCTTGACTGATTGGGCCTATATTAAATATGGGCCTGGACCAAATTAGCCCATTACTCCTAAGTTTTGGCCCAAATCACAGAAAGCCCAATGCAGGATGCGAATAGAATATTCAGGGGCAACAATGACGGCGCCCTTGATAATGAGAGTTTTTTTTTTTATTTAACTTCTTAAAAACATCGGAGTCCAATTTTAAGAGAATCAACTTTATAAAATATAATTTTTTAATATTAATCGAATATAATCTATTTCAACAAATATTTTCCTCGCAAACTTGTTAATTTGGAACATACCTCCTCGCAGAAAGGACGCTCTACTTGACCCCCAAGGACCTTCACGCCGTTATGCTACTACTCCGCCGCCAAGTTCGCCGAGATCACCCCGTTTTACTTTTTTGTGATGCGTGCATAAGTCTTTCTCTGTATTACTCTCTGGGTCGAAAATCTAAACAAATTTAAGAGAGAGGAGGGAGATTGCCCAACATTGATCTGTACAGACTTGGCTGCCTGGGGACTGGACTTAGACGTGGAGCATGTTTGATTTTCCTCTGAACTCTGTAAGGTTTCTTTCCTTAGATCCCATGTTTTACGTCCTTGTCTGCTTCCATTGAACTGACATCTTCCAATGCCATTTAGATCGAATACCTCCATCGAACTGGCAAGACAGCTAAAATGGGTGCATAAGGTAGTTGATCTTTACTTCGCATGAAAAACCTGCAGTTTCTCCTAGTTGGTAGTTTTTGAGGGATTAATGGTTTCTTACTATTGTTCCCTCTTCCTAGGTTTTCTTATCAGCTCCTCTGTTGCCCTAAGGTAGTATCGTTTTCTTTCTGCAGGGAAGGTGACCAGCTTCGTCGCAAAGGAGGACTTTCTCTTGGCCAGAAGGAAAGAAGAACCACTACTGAATAATTGGAGTTTGGAAGCTATCAGTAAGGACTCTCTACGGAGAGACGTTGCTTGGACGAAATTATTTGGGGAGAAGGGAAAGGTTACAAAAATGGTCAAGGCTAGTAAGGCATATAATCAGAATGACAAGGGCAGAGCAGCCTCGGCAACAAGGGTGATCAAGGTCAGCAAGGCATCCAATCAGAAGGACAAGGGAAAAGCAGCCTTCATTAAACCTCGTAATTCATCAAAGGTTGAGGCGACTAAGAGTAAAGGTACGGGGACAAGTGTAAGAAAAACTGCCACCTCTTCCAGGTCTCGGAAGGCAGTTGAAATGTCCAAGGCCTGAAAGCTTACCACTGCTGTTGTTAAGTCTAAGAAACAGTCATTTGATGGGAAGATCAAGACTATCAACGGTCCTGCGAAGATACGAGTTGTTGGATTCAGAGGACAGCATCCTTCGTGGAGCAAGAGATCGGTCAATGCTTAGGTAAGCTTTGGGAAAAAATGCGTTTGGTTTGTCTCTGTTTTTTCATGTATTATTGCTTTTAGCTTATGGGTGCATAGATTAGAAAGATAGCTGCTGAAGCACACAAAACATGACCATTGCATTCTGAATAATAACATTAGCTTTTGGCCGATTCGGAGCTCCATTTTCTTACTTTGTGCCGACTTCCTAGACAGAACACGGTGAGATCACTCGCGGGTTTTGGTTGGACAAACGATCTTCCCATCTGCATCATATATAATGACCCCAGAGAAATCTGGTAGCTGGCATTTCCCTCCCATGATTATGTTCTTCTGCCATACAGACACATGATTCATCTCTTCTTCAGCACTCGTGGCGTGATAAACCACGGACTCGTTATTGACGACTTGTATGACCGGTTCCTCTTCGAAGAAACCATAGCACTCCTGCCAGTGACGGTACCTTCTCCGAGAGTGGGAAACACACTTGAACAGGACAAAGGCGCAGAGGAAAATAGTCATGACGCCTAAACCGACCTGGGATGGGGTTGTTGCATCAGAGATTGAGGGAATCGCTGGAGCCATTGCCTGCAGAGGCTTTCGCTAGCGCCGATGTACTACAAAATTCCTCGAGCTTTATGATTGCGTGTGGTGCTTCTGCATGCTGTCATATAAATAATGCCTTGGTCGAATGGATTCGTTGGGTTTGGTAGGATTTGTTGGCAAGGCAGGAATGGCAAGTACAGATTGACCACCTTTTTGTGGTTTTGGTGGTATCTCCTCGAAGATGGGATAAGGTGGACTTCTGTCAAACTTGATCCACTCGAAAATGGTCGTCAATGGATTTAGTTGATATAAATAAAGATAACCATGTGGCGAAAGCTTTGTCACCTCATAGATGCATGCAGCAACTGATGGCGTAAGAACAGACAGCAACATCCAATGTATTACGGATTAAAGAACTGATCATGGTTAAGAGAAGGGCTCGCAGATTGAGCAACCAAAGCAACTTGTCTAATCATGGAAGAGCTCTGGTTCAAACTAAAAGACAAAAGTTGTCCATACTCAAGGTTCTGGCCTAATCAACCCTTCCAAGGACTTTCTGTAACTGGACATGAGTTCCCTGACATAAACAATCACTTGTAATAATGGCAGCAGAATCTAGTTATAGAATGAAAAGGACTAATAAGAACACGACCAACCTTTGTTGATTCAACAGCTGCTCAGTTTCCTCTAATTTGCACTTCTGACTTTCCACCGTCTAGAAAATTGAAAGATCAGACAAACACGTAGGTACAACAATACGGCTTCTGCAGTTCTAAAGAAAGTATGGACGCATCATGCTAGATAAATCAATGGAGCTGGACGGGTTTCATAGCCTTTCAACCCCAATTATCTCACAAAGAGGGTTGATTAAGGCAACAATTCCCGAATCCTGTTTGCAGCGGGCGCCATTTAATTCCAGCTAAGATGCATAAAAGAGGTACCCCCATCCTGACCGGTATAGCATGCCGCTCATTACATTCCCCCAAGGGACAAAGGTAGCGCAACTCATGCACAAAAGAAGCTTGACCATGCCAGAGACTATGATAATCGATTACCATTCACTGTCATATAGCCACATACTCAGAAAAAGAAGAGAAACACTTCCTTATGGAGAAGCGGAATGTTCCCCCAGGCAGATATAACCGTCAAGAAAAAAATACATAATTCCGCTCACACTAAACTTGATCCGAACCACTTTTTGAATTAGAAGCACATGGTTGTTGATTGCTTACCACGTTCTTCGAACTAAGTGATCCTGCGATCGTATTCAACAGTTGTTGGCACTTCTCAAACTGGCTAGTCAGTTCGCTAACCTGCACGAATTTTAGCTTGAAGTACACAATATATTGCAGCATAAACCAGGCCAATCCACAGCCAATCAAAGAGCAAATTTAAAAAGGAATCTCATTCCCAGCGTAGAGAAACGAACCAAAGCATCAAAGTGCTGGTCCCTCGCCCCGTTCTCGATGGCATCCGCCAATTTCTCAATCAACTGGAAGTTAAGAACCGTAACACAAAATCAACGCCAATCGCAGGAAATAACGAGGAGGAATATCAAGTCGCAGTTAGGTCTGGGAGTCTGCAAACACATTTAGGAGGTCGAAATGAGAGGCGAGAGACTGCTGCTCCTGTTGCGGCTGCGGAGGCGGAGGAGGCTGCTGTTGCTGAATCAGAAGCTGCTGCTGCTGGAACTGTTGCGGGGGTGGTTGTTGTTGAAACTGTTGCGGTGACGCATGCGGTTGAAACTGTTGCGGTGACGCCTGCGGTTGAAACTGTTGTGGCGACGCCAGCGATTGAAACTGTTGCGGTGACGCCTGCGGTTGAAACTGTTGCGGCGACGCCTGCGGTGGAAACTGTTGCGGCGACGCTTGCGGTTGAAACTGCTGAAGCTGCGGCGGCGGCGGCTGGAGCTGCGGGGGCTGGAACTGCTGAAACAGCTGTTGCTGTTGCTGTTGCTGCTGCTGGAGGTTGAGGAGATCGTGAGGCTGGAGGAATAAGGCGTCTTGGTTGGATAGCATGTTCCAATTCCCTCCTCCGCCGAACGACGACGGATCCATGTCTTCCTCCGACGGCCGACGCGAACCTTCTCCGCTATTAGCGCCCGTAAGAGGAAGGCGGAGAACCCACCTCGAACGTAATGGGCCTGGGCCTCATCCACAAGCACCAAGACTGGATCGGCCCATATTTCTCATATTGGGCCTACGTTTAGGCACATTACCACCGAGATTGTGATGGCTCGACAAGTCCAGTCTTCTTCAGCGACATTTTAAATTTATGAGTAGTTCAACAACCGGTCAATGGGAGATTCACCAAGAACAAGTTTCTGATTAGTTTTTTGGTAGGAAGTTTGACTCACAATATTACACAAGTTTGTAAAAACCCAGTTAGTGGAGCACTAAGAACAGGGCGACCATTATTACGACAGTGTCGAAACTCGGCTCAACTGCCTCAATGACTATTTCGCACACGAAAACGCGGGTCGCGGGAGCACTTACCGGAGTATGGGAAATCGATGAATAATTAGTGACAGTGTAAATATTAATATGGTTCGCGAGAAAGTAAGAGTATCTACTCGGACACTACGTTGGAAGTGTGTTGAATCACGATTGCATTAAATGAAGAACAAACTTACGACCATTGTTGTCCAAAACATCAAACGCAAGAAATTGAGAACATAAATAGTGAAAGGGCGTAGGATAAAAAAAGTCTTATGTGAGAGTAAATATCCATGTCATAAATGGAATACATAAGTTCTATTTTATAATAATTTAAAGCTATCAGCCTAAAAGAACGTGGTCAAACTGCTAGTGAACCGTGAACAGGGAGAAATGTTCTGCGTCGTGTCATTGTGTGGAGTGCCTCTCAAGACTAGAAAGCATTCTCGAACGTATCCTCTCAATCTCCTTCTCGAATATGTTGAAAAGATTGGCTCGACCTGTGAAGAGTGTACGTTTAGGTTGGATCTTCCGGACCTCTTCCAAAACCCAGCAACGATGGTTGGTACTGGGAACCAAATGATGAAGGCAAGCATTTAAAAGTTTACCCTCGGACGCCCAAAATGTGTCGTAGAAGAGTGATCATCTGGCTGTAGTGTGTATCCTGAAGATACAGTTACCAAGCTCATTCGACAACGCGAAAAGATAGAAGTATGAAGAAATAAAACATGGGAAAGAGGTCTTGAGAAGTACCGAGAAAACTGCATCGCGATATGCTAAAAGCGGGTAAGTTTCTTCGAGGTAACATTTGATACAAATTGTAAAGAATCCAAATAATTAGATTGTTAAAGATATATTATTATTTTTAACTATTTTCGAAATTGTGATGTAAGTCTATTTATCGGCCAAATTATCCAATGAATAAGGGAAGAGAAAAGTTGGGTTTATTCTCCCCTAGAGAATTAGGTGTCACACTCCCTTGAGCGTGAGAGGTCGGAAGGTTCTCTTTGACGAGCCCTCACATGTCCGAATAGCTCGTGTTATCTCGGGACCATATCGCTTGGTATCAGAGTAGGACATGGGCGAGGTGGAGAAACTTCAACAACTTTTCGAGCGGTTCCTCGAAAGGTACGATAACGATCATGAACAATTAAGGGCTCAATTAAAGGCACAACATGAACAAATGAACGTGCGAGTGGAGGCTTTGGAGGTCCTGAGTTCGCGAGCAAGTCTCATAGATCAAGAGGGAGGTAGGTTGCGACTATCTGCCGGCAAAGAATCGTTGAATGTGGAAGGGTATGAGAATATGAAAGAATCGTCGAGTGCGGGAGGGTATGGGAATAGGAGTTTGGTTCCTCATTTTACCAAAATGGACTTCCCCAGTTATGATGGGAGCGACGATCCTTTGGGGTGGTTGAATCGTTGTGACCACTTTTTTATATATCAAGGCACCGTCGAAGAAGAAAAGGTTAGTCTTGCGACGTTCCACTTGGTAGGGGATGCTCAGCTATGGTTCATGCGACTAAGTCAAGACCAACTAATTTTACTTTGGGAGGACTTCAAACAATTGTGCAATCTTCGTTTTATGGGCCAACGCAGGGCACTAGCAGGCTAGAGCTTTTAAAACTCGTGCAAACAGGTTTGGTGGCCGATTATAACGGATGATTTGAGCAATTGTTAATTTGTGCAGGAAAACTAAGTCGAGAGCAGGAAACAGAAATTTATACAAGTGAGCTCCGGATAGAAGTAGAACTCCACAATCCATTAGATTTATCAATTACGATTAATTTGGCAAGGTTGTCTGAGCGAAGAATCGCTTGCACAAAGTAGTACTCTTTCAAGTACTCGCTTGTTATCAGCTGAACAGACCAGTTTCTCGTCAACAACACCAACTGTGAAATGCCTCTCTCGAGCTGTAATGACAGTGATGAGCCGTAACAGCGATGAGCCATTCACTCCACAACATCGATGCAAACAACTTTTTGTCCTGGAGATAGAGGATATGCAACCGAATTCGAAAAGGCTGGAGGGTGACCCATAGGCAATTACGACTAAGTGCTTGAGGGCAACTACGATTTCTAGGAGGGGAGTGATTGATACGGTTTGATATTTTCTAAAATAAGAGTTATCATCTTTAGAAATAATATTTGTTGGTAAGAATCTCATTAGAACAATTCTTAGTCATTTTAGGTAGCTTGTGATTTATTATTATGTTATTTAAAGTGTAGGAATAAGCAAGAATTAAAAGAAAAAGATTTACTTTTCCCTTAAAGAAGTGAGATCGAAGGGTTCTCTCCGACGAGCTCTTGCCCGGTCGCCACCATAGGTCATAAGAAGACTAAAGTTTCGACCGACTTTGTCGTCAATCGGCCATGGACTTGATCCTTCGTTCGGGACATTATCGACATCACTGCAGACAAACACGGACAACAAGGCAATAAGCCGAGGAATGGGGTTTGAGACGAGAAATCGCCGACATAAACTTCTAAGAATCCGTCAAAACCATCAACGAGAGAGTATTGCTTGCATGCTATCCAAACAGCAGACAAGAAAATGTTTGACCCTGAAATAATTACATTATACAACAAACCTTCCGAAACGAAAACCAACCAAGCGATCGACTAGATCGAAATATTATTGGGCCAAAGCGGCGGTTGTCATGGGGGGGAACTCACGAGGTTTAACCTCAATTTCGTCGTCCCGTTCAATCAACATACAAAGTCAAAAAAGGACAAGGGAAATCAATCTTTGGGTCTTTGTGATGTCAAGACATTGATTCTGTCTTCCCTAACCTCACAGATTCAGTAGTAGCAGCAGCAGCTTGAAATTTAATGCTCACTTCCTTTTTTTTTTTAATTATTATTATTACGAGTTGAAGGTTGGTCTGGGTACAACTTATTGATCACAAATTCCAAAGGCCGGTGATAAAATGATTCAACCCCCCCATCATAATCACAGCTCATCCATCATTTCATTATCAACCCCGATGCCTTCTTTTGCTCTACTTCCAATGTCTATAAATCTTTTTCTTTTTAAAGAAGGCATATACCGATTTTTCCCGTAGTAACGTCGCGGGACCCACCGTATGTTCCGTTCAACAAAACACGGAACCATGAGCTATGCGTTGTTTCGTAGCGAAATAATAATGATGTTTTAAACACTTAATTTTGGATATAAATTTTTATTTTGGAAAATATAAAAGATGCTCCGACAACATGGCTTGGTTTGTCAATACATTGACTTGACAAAAATCCAAAGACCAAATCACAACCACAACCCCCCTCCCCCCCAAACCAATAGAAGTCTAGATTGTTTTAGTCTCCAGTCATCCGTCTCTCCACTTCCCCTCTATATAATCGAACACCCACAGCGAACTCTCCGTCCCCCCATGGCCACTGCCATTTCCAGGAAGATGCCTTCTCCTCCATCCTTCATCCTCCTCCTCTTCCTCTTCTCGTTGTCCCTCGTCCCATTGGACGCCTCCCACGAGATCTTCCGTAACCTCCAGGGCATCCCTGTCGCCCTCTCGTCGCAGCCTTACAGGACCGGTTACCATTTCCAGCCTCCCAAGAACTGGATGAACGGTCAGCTTGTCTCCCCAGCCCCCATTCCTTGCTTCCATCTTATTATTTATATTACAAAAACCTCAGGAGACCTTGTCTGAATTGCTTTTGTTTTTCTTTTCCCTTCCTTCCTCGGTGAATGTTTTGTCCGTCCCTGGACCTCGTCGTGATTCCAAATGGCGGTGATGATGTCGATAACATTTCTCTTGGCTCCTCCTGAGGGCTCAGATCCGAATGGTCAGTTCACTCCCCCCCCCCACTCTGTTACTAAACTCCTTAACTTGATTATTTTATTCGAGTTTGATACTTGTTTTAAATATAAACTAGCTGGGGGGAATTGAGATCATGGCTTTTGCCTTTCTGTCTCTTCTTGACTTTTCTTCCTGCTACACAAGACAAGAACAGCGTTTGAATTTTTTATGGAAAAATATTTTTTAAGCAAAATCCATTATGAAATATTTTACCGAAAAAAAAGCCACTTTATCCAAAATATCCAAAAGTTACAAAAATCTTCTAATTTATCCTAAGGTTTAGATAATATCCTCAAATAACCTAAACTTTTACCCTTTTTCAAAAATATCCATAAAAGTTTTAAGTTGATTTTTCAGAATGGCTGGAGAAGGAAAATCTTCGGGAAATCCTTCTGGGACTCCATCACGATTGGAGTTCGTTCCAGAATCTAGATTATCTCCATTTGGAATTAGCAAGAGTATAAATGATATTTTAACTCAGCTAACTATCCAAGGGAGCACAAAAACTTTAGAAAGCCGAAACCAAATGGCAAAGGAAGTAGGCTATATTGTTAATAACATGCTAGATTCTTGGGAAAGAGAAAGAGGTTTAAAAAGGCCAGAAGCCGAGGCTACCTCTGGACTGGAAAGTACAACAGGAAATCCAGTCGAAAGATTGAATCTGGGAGGAAGAATTTCCAAACAGAATCAAGGCAAGAGTGTGGATGAAATGTACAGGGAGTCAGTAGCCCCTTACATTCTAGACTCACAAAAGCGAAGTGTAAACTTGAACTCCCAAAGTGGGGAGTTGGCAAAAGACTTAAGGAAAGCCTTAGGTCTGGCAGAAGATGCTCTAGTTCACTTAGACAACAGAACGTTTAACGAACTGGTAACTGCGAAGAGGGAAATTTACAGGCCCGATTATCCACACAGGATTAAACAAGAGTTTGTCCCTAGGGATAATATTTTAAAGCCTATAATTACCCCTGGTGCTTTTCTGGATATAGATTGTGAAAAGCATGTATCTGAAAAGATAGATGAGTGGTTATCACTAATTCGAATAACTGCATCCGCAGGGATACTATCCCCTGGATCTGTCTATGAATTATGTGTGGCAGCCCTCATGGGAACGGCGCAAAAATACTGGAAATCTTTGGTGGCTCGTACTGACATCAAAGAAAAGATAGATCAGGCGCTGACCGTTGATGGTGTGTTAGCAATCATAGCTGATGCATTAAAACGGGAGTTCTGTGGTTTTTCGATATCCACTGAGACTGTGGAAAAAGAGCAGTCATTGACCGCTCTGGTTAAACTACAGATCTGCGATATGTGCTTGTTTGATAGCTACGTATGCGAATTCCAGAAGTATTATTATAATCTGGACGTAGTCTCTCAACAGTTCATATTGGGAACCTTTTTTGCAAAACTTCCCGAACCTTGGCCAGAAGTTGCGCAAAAGGCCTACGAATTACTTCTGAGTGAGGAAAAGATTGTCTCTGGACTCGGAGGAAAAATTCAGGCGGTAAAGTACGCAATGCGGAAGGCATGTACTGAGCCCCAAGTAAAAGAGGCAGCTAAGAAGCTGCCATACTTGAATAAGAGCTGTTGTTCTCAAATTGAATATGTACCTGGAAGGTATGGATGCGATACTCGCAGTACCTCAGATGATTCAAGAAGAACGAAAAACTTTCCCCGAAAGAGGAAGTTTGTTGGGTACAACAAAAGAAAGGTTTGGCCCAAGAAGGACTTCCAGCGTAAGCAAAAAGGAGGTTCTGCTTACAAACCCAGAAGGTTTGTAAGGAGACGGGATAACCTAAAAGACAAAGATAGGATCGATGCCTTCAAGAGAAAGCATGACAGAGAGCCTAAATGTCCAAAGGGAAAATCGTTGAGCAGCTGCAATTGCTGCTGGTTTTGTGGTTCAAAAGATCACAAGGCGGATAGTTGTCCAAAGAAAAACCAGAGGAGAGAAAGACTCCGTATGGTATTCTTAGACGACAAGAGTCAAGAGGAAGAAGTCCTTGCTTATGAACCAACAGATGAGCAAGAGATATCTGAATTAGACTCGGAAGTAGAATCCATCTACGAAATTGTATCTGATTATGATACAGATTCAGAAGAAGATTCTGATCTTTGGAAAATGCATCTGTTCATGATGAGAGCAGTGCAAAACGAAGATGGTGATGAGATGGTTCCATTGGAAGCATCAAATCAGGTACTGGAGAAATCCCACCAGTACAAAGATCCATCCCAGTCAGTGTTGGAATGGAGGTTGCCGAATGTTAATGTGAGAGAAGTCTATAACGTATCGAGATTTAATTTTAGATCGATAATAGACATCTCACAAACAGAAGCAACGGCTCAAGTGACAAGTACGGAACTTGAGACTTTGGATATCCCATTACTCAACGTACAACGCATTCGAGAAACTATGCAACGTGCGAGAGGTGTATATAACTATATACACATTGGGTTGATCCAAGTATGATTAATTCCGCTGTTTCATTTACCAGCAGATAGTCCTGTGGCAGCAGCAGTGATCGATAAACGATGGCGAGAGTTTAGAGATCAGCTGATATCAGGCATACAGGCTAACCTGGCACATGGTCCTGTATGGTTCCAGGTCCATCCAAACTTCATGATGGCCCTGAACGATCGCTATTTGGGAAATTCATTGACCTTAAGAATTAAATCAATGAATATGGATAGAATGAATTCCCAGGCCAAGTTTTTGGCGTATCACACTAGAGTGATTTACTGATTGGTAAATACCACTAGTCCTGGTGTGAGGAACATCTCAAGACTGACTGAGCTGTTCGAAGAAGGTCATAATAACTACTAACAGTTTCATAGGCGTGAGGTAAACCCACTGGAGTTAACCTGGCCCAGAAATTGGGTTATGACTGAGCCGGGTAGTAGCTCAAGACCGATTAGTGCGGCTAATATCCGACAGAGAGGTAATGAAATTACTTTAATGTTGGGTGAACCGTCTAGAGAAAGTTTTAGAGCTGATAGGCATCTGCCTATAAGGATGCCACTCCTGAGAGAACCTAGAAGTCATTCGTTCTCTGAAGTTTCTTCTAGAGCTAGTGATGTGGGAGAGGACATAATTGTGTCCCGACCAGCAGAAGCGTCTGCTCCACCACTAATAGAAGAAATGTCTCGAAGATCTACGGATTCGAGGACCCCGTCTCAACATACGGGTAGAATCGTGGGATATAGACATGTGTCACTACCAGTCTATGAAGACCCGGTAGATCAGACAAGAGAGGAATCTATACGGATGCTAAGGGTTACCAGTCTGGAATACTCGTTATCCAAGATTCCTGAAGTTTGTAAGGTTATTGAGCAAATAGCCGAGCAAAGGTCTATACCAATAGACGAGATCTGGAGGATGATAGAACCATCCCAGGAAGTTCCTAAGAATACAGGGTTTAGTGTCAGGAAGGAAGACTTGAGTACATACGTGGCTCTAACCTTCAAGTTTCCTGGATACTATGAGTATTCTCTGGATACTTTGATAGACACTGGGTGTAGCGTAACGTGTGCTAGACTCAACGCTCTACCAGATGAGTGGTGGAAACCACTGCAGAAACCCATCCACATGATAAACGTAGATGGAATGGCGACAATAGTCAGCCATCAGGCCAATAATGTGCCTGTCTTTATTGGTGGACAACAGTTCATCATAAAAGAGATCCTGACCCATCCTTTATTAGAGGCAGACATCATAATTGGTAATGCCTTTCTGAAAGGACAAAAGGAAAACTTACCTTCTGTGCAGGATGTCCATCATGTGACAATTGGTGGGGTGAAAATTAGTATTCTCCCCGAACCCAGGCTAAGACTAAAGTTTGGGTTCTATCCGGTAACACGGACTGAATACTGTGGTAATTCACCATGTGGAAAAGCTTTCAGAGTGCGAGCTCAACGTGGTGATATACGATTGGATGAGAACGATTCATGGGAACAAACCCTGTTTTCTCCAACGAATACCAGGAGTTCTAACTGGTATGACGACTTGTTTCCAAACAAGAAGTGTGTATGGCTGTACAGTTAGCTGGGACAAAATGGGAAAAGTTCCTGGTAAAACTTGCCGACAATTTTAGTGAAGATCCATTAAAATTGTGGACTCGAAATGGCCTAAAGGCTAGATTAGAGTTGAAGGATCCCGGAACCATTATAAGAGCCAGAAACATAATGTATACGGCTGAGATGGTTGAGGAGTTTAATAAACAAATTCCTGAGTTGCTTGGAAAAGGCTTGATTAGGGACAGTTACAGTCCACATTCTAGTCCGGCCTTTATGGTTATTAATCATGCCGAGCAGGTGCGAGGTAAAGCATGAATGGTTATAGATGATCGTCAGCTTAACAAAGCTACAAAGGACGATGGCTATAAGATTCCCACTGCGGGAGATTTAATTGATAGGGTAAGTTTGAGCCAACCAAAGTTCTTCTCTAAGTTTGACTTGAAAAGTGGATACTGGCAAGTCAAGATGGAGGAAGAATCGGTTCCTCTAACTGCCTTCAATGCTCCGCAAGGAATGTTTGAATGGCTGGTGATGCCGTTTGGCCTGAAAAATGCCCCAGGCGTATTTCAGCTCAAAATGGATAATGCTTTCAAGCAGATCCAAAAATTTTGTGCGGTCTATATTGACGATGTGTTAGTCTACAGTCAGACTGAGGACGACCACATGAGGCACCTAGATAAGGTGACTGATATCTTCCGACGGGAAGGTATGATTCTATCTGAGAAGAAGATAGAATGGTTTAAGGAGTCAGTTAACTTCTTAGGCATGGAAATTGAGCAGGGTAAAATTAAACTGCAAAATCATATTGCCGAGAAAATAGTTAATTTTCCTGACAGACTTGAGGATAGAAAGCAAGTCCAAAGATTTTGTGGATGTGCTAACTATGCAAGAAAGTTTGTGAAAGATCTTTCCCGAGATCTAAGTAGGATTTCGAAGAAAACGTCTTCGACTAAGCCTTGGATATGGGAAGATGAAGATACTCAATCAATTAGAAGGATTAAAGCGAAGGTAAAGAATTTGCCACAACTCGCTTTACCATCTGACAAAGATGAGTTAGTCTTGGAAGTTGATGTTTCTGAAGAATATTGGGGAGCAGTCCTTAAAATTAAAGGACGCAAACCAGAACCGGTATGCAAATACTGGTCGGGAAGCTTCAAGGGGGGCGAATTACAGTACCCGATACATGAAAAAGAAGTGTTAGCCTTGAAATACGGAATAAAGGCTTTCTTTATCTTTTTGGCACCGAAAGGATTTTTAGTGCGCTCTGACTCGACCTATGTTAAAAGGTTTATGAGTTTGAACCTTAAGGAAGCTAGGTAAACTAGACTCTTAAGGTTGCAAGAATGGTTAAGCTATTATAAATATGAGGTCGAATACATTCGATCCGATCACAACATAATAGCTGACTCTCTCTCTAGAGAACTTGCAAACACCTTTCTTTCAAAAAACTCTGCAGATGGATCCTGCTGCAAAGAGAAAGATATGCTGGGGATGCAAGAAGGAAGGACACTCCCGGAAGGTATGTCCTAACAAGGGAGATAGTGAGCATAGTGATGCTGGTTCCATTTCAGGAACGAAGGCAGCAGTTCTCTGCTGGCAGTGTAAGCAACTAGGACATCGTTGTTACGAATGTCCCAAGAAGCTGAAAACTGCGGATTCCCAGAAGGGGAAGGCTGAACTTAAGGAGAAAGCAAAAGCTGACTCCAAGAGTAAGGCGAAACCAGATCTCCAGAAGGAGATGGCTAATCCCAAAGAAGCTAAGGCTAGATCTGAGGGAAAAGCAAAGGTTGTATCCCAGAAGGGGATGGCTGAACCCAAAGAAAAGGCAAGAGCCAATTCTAAGGGGAAAGCGAGAGTTTCCCTGGAGGGAAAGATGGATCTGAAGGAGAAGGGTAACACCAACTCTGGAAGAAACATGAAGGAAGATCTTCAAAAGAAGATGGTAGATCCGAAGGAGGAAAGCTCCAAAGGAAATGCGAAAATGGCAGATCTGGGAGACAAGGCGAAAGCTGAGTCGCAGGAGAAAGCAAGGAAGAAGAGGAAAGCCAAGAGGCTTAGGTCTTCTGGTCCCAGGAGGGATGATTCTGTAGAAGAAGGTCCTAAGAAGGACGGTAAGGTTGAAGAACCTTGGTGGTCTCCTTTGACCATGGAGCAGTTTGATTACTGCCGGAACCACTTGGCCAAAGAGCAAAAAATTTCCATTAACCAAGCTGTGAAATCCTACAAGGCTTTGTTACAAAGTATGGAGGAACAGAAAGAGAGGATGGAAATACAATATGCTGAGAAAGAGGCTAAGTTCAAAGCCATAATTGGCGAGCCAGTCCAAAAGGTAGACCCTGAACCAAGGGTAGAACCTGAGGAAGCGGCTGCAATGGAGTGTGAGCAATACTTCGACTTTGGAAGTGCTTACGCGGCATTGGAAGGAACTCTGGAGAAAAAGGAGGACCTTGAGGAAGCAATTCCTGTAAAAGACTCGGTCCCAGAGTCTGGTGATAAGAGTCACGGTGGCAAAGGCCATGTTGGAGAAATCCAAGAGGATCTGGGAGGATCCTGGTTTTTTGAACAAGACTCATTCGAAGATGGATCCCTAAGCTGGGATGCGTCTGTAGTCTGCGGAGGACTCCTGGGCGGCATCAAACATGATGACAAGCGCCAAGTTGAGTATTTCGCAAAGAAGACAGTTGAGTATATCAAAGATCTGGAGTTTAAGCTATCGATTATGGCTTCAGATGAAGAGGAGATGTCTAAAGTCGAAAGGGAAAGACAGCAGATATTCTCCACCACGATGTCGATCACACCAGGGGATGTAAAAAATTATGAAGTCCCGAAAGTGGTAGTAGACATGAGCGAATCCTCGCTGGAGGAAAACGTTGTACTTCAACCATATCTACACTGGATATCGGGGAAGTGGCCGTCTCTGAGAATTCATTCAGAAATGGTGGGAGTAGCAGCACCTATACATACTGGGTTTGTAGACATCCTGGAGATCGATAGATCTGAGCCAGAGTGTATGGAAACACCGCCTATGTTGGTAAGGTACGTACTCGGGTGCCTGGGCTATGGACCAAAGTACGCCACGACATTGATTACTAGCACAATAAGGGAGGAAGAAGACCATCCGCTATATGGGAAGGTGATACTGCAGAATATGCAAGTATGGAACATCCACCCTTGTGAGAATAAACGTCTGGTGGAACCTCAACGACAAGACCTCGATCAGAAAGGTTTATGGCGAAAATATTACAAGGACAAAACAGTCCGAAAGGCCATAAGGGTTGAGTTCCTTAAGGATGTGCTGGAGCATGTGTTAACCCGCAAGGATGAATACTACGTGCTCTGTGATGGCATCATAACCGTCACGATTCTTCGGTCAGATCTAAGTTTCATAGACGAACAAGCAGGAGACCGAGGATGGCAGAGGATGCTCAACCTTCTAGATAGTTTCTGGAGGCGAGAGAACTCTGAGTTACACCTCCGAACCGACACCTTCGAGGTTTGGAGTAAGATTGCTGATTTCACAGATAAAGCCTTAAATCAGCAGATCGAGCATGATGAGAGAACCCAACAAATCTCACAACGAATACTTGAAGCGGTTTATGACCCGCCGGGACTCTCAGAAAAAGAAAGAGTTGGCGAACCTTCAAGCGCCAACAATAACAAGGAAGGAATCTCCCAGGACAGCGCACCGATGCAGACGGGAGACGACGACTGTATAAAGTTAGACTAGGACATTCTTGTCGGTCACTAGGACCTCATTAACTTTTGTAACAGTTTAGATTCCTTTTACTTTTGAGCTGGCAAACAGTGCATTGGCACCAGCTCCCTTGTGTATATATTCACAAGCCCTCTACCTCATTTGGGGGGCAATCTGAATAGAGAATTTTCTCTCTCAAAACTTTGAGCAAGAATTCTTTGATTGTCCTCCGGAAGAAAAATCTAAACGAAAACCTTAAACTCAAATCTGAGTTAAAGTTTTCCCTGATTGTTCTTCGAAGAATACCTTAAGAAACCAAGAAAGTTAGAATTAATCAAAACCGATTAAGTCTAGCTAAAGGTTAGATCTGAGGATCGATACCTTGCAGGATAAGTCATTCTGACTAAACCTGGTAAGGCTAAGCCGTCTGGCTGAGACTTGGGATGAGGAGTGTCTATATAAGTCCCTCATGTTATGGGCATTAGGATAACACAGAAGAGCCTCTCCACTGCCTTCTCTAAGTTCCTGAGAAGAAGACTCTTGAAGTTTTACTCTTTGAGTTCTCTTGGTGCGGAAGCTTGGTGGACCCGCTGAGCGATTCGATTAAGGTATGATAATCACCTTTATATTTTAAGGTTGTTTATGTTATTCTTTCAGTTCGGAAAGAAGATCTTGATTAAGGCAACTTAATTAAGGTGGTGCAACTGCACGAGTCATCCTATGACTGATTGTCCTAACCCAGTTCTTCTGCATTTAGATCACGGGGTGGGCAAGGATTCTACTACTGGTCTTCTCAATACCATAATAGATCGTCTTGAAAATCTATCGGCACAGATATCAAAAATATCACAGCAGATAGAAAGCTATTTTAAAAAATTAGAAGAGCTGACTCTAGTTCAGAGTGAATTCGATGAATACTTCCTTGAAGGCAAGTCTAACTTGGGATTTGCGGCAAGTTCAAAATATTCAAACGAATATTTGAGGTTGGTGGAACGCCGACGACAAAGACACTTGGGAAAAACCTCTTAAGTTCGATTCCTGGCTAGGCTGAAGAATATCTAGCTTGCTGATATCTAACTCTTATTTGAGTTAGTTTGCTTTGCGTAATCTTCAGTATCTTTATTGGTATCAGAGCCGCTTAAGAGAATTATTCTTAATTGTCTGTGAGAATCTTAAGATTAAAACAGGATAAAATTGAAACTGGGCAAAACTTGAGGATAGAAGAAGATATTAGTTAAACGATAGGATAAATCAGATAAAGTGAGTAAAGTTGAGGATATATTGGATAAATAAGCCTAAAAAAAATTACAAAAATTGACGTCGATTTCTTCTCTAGATGAAAATTTTTTAAAGCAAAATAAAAAATTTAAAAAATTTAAAATCTTGTTTCACAAAATAATTTGTAACCGCCGTTATTTCTGTTACAATTAATTAAAAAAGGCTGCTAGCAGTAATTTCACTACGTATTAGCTCGAATCCGACAGGGCCAATGGTATACAAAGGCATATACCATTTGTTCTATCAATACAACCCCAAGGGTGTTGTCCCGGGAAACATGGTGTGGGCCCATTCCACGTCCACGAACCTCGTCGACTGGTCCCCGCATCCGATTGCCATACAGCCTTCTCAGCCTTCCGACATCAACGGCTGCTGGTCCGGCTCCACGACCATCCTCCGCGGAGGGAGGCCCGCCATATTATACACTGGGATTAACCCGCATAACCAGCAAGTGCAAAATTTGGCAGAGCCGAAGAACTATTCCGACCCGTTCCTGATAGAATGGGTCAAGTCGCCCGGGAACCCGTTGATGACGCCGACGAACATGATTAATCCTAGCTCGTTCAGGGACCCTACCACGGCCTGGTTAGGTTCTGATGGACGCTGGAGGGTCATTGTTGGGAGCCAGAGGAATGCTAGAGGGATGGCGATACTGTACCGAAGCAAGAATTTCGTGAACTGGGTCAAGGCCAAGCACACGCTTCATTCCAAGAACGGGACTGGGATGTGGGAGTGCCCTGACTTTTACCCCGTGAGCAAGGTCCCTGTCGGTTTGGACACGTCGGACAACGGTCCTACCTTGAAGCATATCCTGAAAGTTAGCCTGGACGACACTAATCACGATCAGTACACGATTGGTAACTACAACGAGGTGAAGGATGTGTATGTCCCAGACGAGGGACAAATTGAAGGCACCGGAGGATTGAGGTACGACTATGGCAAGTTCTATGCTTCAAAGACGTTCTTTGACAGTGAGAAGAAACGGAGAATCCTCTGGGGTTGGGTCAACGAGTCTTCCAGTACGGAAAGTGACGTCAAGAAGGGCTGGTCTGGGGTACAGGTAGTTTACCATTCCAATCACGATGAGGCTTGTGCCCTCGCGACCATCAAAATCCTGAATGTGAAAATTTACTTTGACAGGTGATTCCGAGGACTGTATGGCTAGATGCATCTGAAAAGCAACTGCTCCAGTGGCCGATCCCTGAGGTAGAATACCTGCGTACCAACAAAGTAGAGTTGTCACAGCAAGTGCTAAAGCCAGGAACCACTCTCGTAGTTAATGGCATCTCCGCAGCTCAGGTAAGAGCAAGGCTGAGGACAAACTCGATCTCCTGCTTCATAATCTTATCAAATTAAGATCATAATATGGTGTTCATGTGTCCTATACCAGGCTGATGTGGAGAGCTTTTTTGTGGTGACAAACCTCGACAAGGCTGAAGCATTTGATCCGAAATGGACAGACCCACAAATCCTATGCAGCCAAAAGGGCGCATCAGTTAAAGGCACTCTTGGACCGTTCGGACTTCTGGTACTCGCATCTAAGGGCTTGGAAGAGTACACAGCAGTTTTCTTCAGAGTTTTCAAAGGTCAGAACAAATATGTGGTGCTCATGTGCAGTGATCAGAGCAGGTACTAATGATAATCTTCTTTCTCTACCCAACACTTAATAACATGTTTTCCCTTTTCTTTCCTCTAACATAATCCACGCCTTGCAGATCTTCGCTTGATAATACTAATGACAAAACAACTTACGGAGCATTCGTCGACGTGGATCCTGTCCAAGGCATGCTTTCCTTGAGTTTGAGGTCCCTGGTAATTTTTCCATAAAATGATATCAAATTAAACCAAGACCAAAGGAAACAGATCGAAATAATTATTTTGTAATGTACCTTTGGAACTTCCTTCTTCTTACATTTCTCTGTCTATTCCATCTGAACAGATAGACCACTCCATCGTAGAAAGCTTTGGCGGAAGGGGGAAGGTCTGCATTACAGCCAGAGTTTACCCAACACAGGCAATTGAAGGCAGTGCTCACCTGCTTGTCTTCAACAGTGGCACGGAGGGCGTTCAACTGACGAAGATTAATGCATGGAGCATGAAGAAAGCTCAAATCAACTGATTCGAGACACGACCTTATCAGAGAATTTGTGGAATTGTGCTACATAATTGCAAAAGAGATGCTAAAATCACACATCTTCCTGGATAACTTTTTCAGTGACGAGAATAAAAAATTTCAATAATTGTTGGTATTACAGGTTCCATTCGCAGAGTACAAGTCAGGGAATGTCAAATGTTATATAACTGAAAGGAGCCTAGATCAACCCATTCTATCTCCTAGGCCTGCGCCGCTCTATAATGAATAAAACTTGCGGGACAATCAACTCTGGGACACAGTAACTTAAATTCAACAATTTAACTAGGGATCGTCTGTTCTTCTGAAAAGAAATGGTTATATCTGAAACGACCTACAAAATTTTTCAAACTCTATCAGAGTAGTTCTCCGTCATTTAACGGTCAAACCGCGGAAAACGACAAATCTATACCTCCACCGTGGCATCCTCTACAGCTTTATCTTGTAAATCTGAGCCACGTGTTTCTCGTTCCTCTGCAAGACTGAAATAATTTTCCCCAAATTGGGGTCAGCGATAAATCGCCGAGTACGCCCCACCCATGCACATGCGAAAACCATGAGACTACTAACTCGCCCATTCGTGCACATTTATAAATCAGTTATGCAACACACGACACAACCTAGCAGTATAAGGAAAACACTGAGATTCTAGACTCATCCTAGCGTGGACCTTTGAAGTAGTCTTAGGCACACGAACATTTGAATCCACGGCAATACAACAAATCATATAGATGCAACTATCAAACCACAGAATATATCAAGTTATAATTAGCGAGCATATATAGCGGTAGGCGGAATAATAAACAATAACTAAGCAATAAATAATTTAACGCGCTGAAAGCAATAAATAAATAAGCGACTCCCTCATAACACCGGTGTCTCATATATCAACACTTCGTTTGGTGCCAGAACCACCGCAGTGTGTCCCACCCCCTCCTCCGGGAGCGTCCGGGAAACGGCCAGCAGGCACGACCGCGCGTGGTCGTCACCTCCCCGTTCTCCTCCGACCCACGGTCGGGTATCACATGCCTCTACAATCCAACTTCCATTTATAACTCAATTTCCTCAATCAACTTCAATGTACTGCAGATCAGTGAAGATAGGCTCTCGACTTCATATACCCAACTACCACCATCGTTTGTTACCAGCTTTAGCGCCGGCAGCCACGGCAAGTTGGACGCGACCGATCCCGACCGGAACCCGCGGTTGGCACTCCACAGACTCGAAGGCTAAAGTAATTCTCCGAACCCCAACCACCGCCAACCGAAGTCGGACGTGGCTGGTCCCGCTCAGAGTATTGAAATGTCCTTTCCTCGAGTCAGCCAACGTATTATTACACGGCCCCCGGCCGCCGTCCTCGCCAGCTACCTCAACGCGGCCGAGAGCTTCATTCACTGCCGACCAAGCCACTCATATAAGATCTGTAGTTTTATCATTTCTGTAGCACACTCACCTCATGGTTATAGATAATTCCGACGATCCCACAGAATGTTCAACTTCATCAATTTTAAGGCATGAATAGAATTGCAACAATCACAAGTGTGTGTGGTGAATAAATCAATTCAAAATCCCAACTAATGCAATCCCATGCTCAACCCACACTTAAGGTTTAGACCTTTACACGATAACTAAGTTGGGAATTCAATTCACGCATTTCTCAATACGGACACTCGTCACCACCGTCTGTGGAATTCTTCCACAGAAATCATGCTAGCATTCAACACCGAGTCAGGCCATTGGTTGGATTCATGCCTCAATCTCATCTCAATTTCACAATCATTTCTTAGAAACGTAGCCAGGCCAATCAGTCCATTAACCATCAACCGCAAAAGTCCCCCAACAACCATAGGAATTCCAAACCACGAGCCAATCGCACCATTCCAGAAACAAACGAGCCAATCGCACCATTCCAGAAACAAACGAGCCAATCGCACAACCACAGAACGCGAGGATTCGTCTACACAGCGCACCATGCGTACCAATCAAGCACCCATCAGGCCTCACAACACTAGACGACCGCGCCAATCACGCGATCAGAAGAACACGAGGATCCGGCTAACGACACACCAAACCAACAGTCAAACGCTCATCAGGCCTCGCAATACCAGAACGACCGCGCCATTCACGCAACCAGCAGGACCAGGGACTAGACCAAAGACACACCAAGCCAGCCCGACCTACCCAGCCTCCCCTGTCTTCCTACCCCAAACGTATCAACAAGACGGACAAACAACCAAGACGGGAAAAAGGGGAGGGGGTGAGAACGTACAGACTCCGCTCCGAACTCTTCCAATCGCGAGTTCTCCTCCCCTTGATGTTCTCAGACCTGGCGCTGCACCTCCTCCTATGGGTGCCCTTCCCGCGACGACGACGGCTACCGGGTAAGCTCACAACCCCCAAGGTGAAAAGGAAACTTCGGGAGGAAGTCATCTCCCTTCCGTCTTATCCCCCCGTATTACCTAATAATTTGTTTTATAGATTTGTTTCTTTCCTTTTCTTTTACAAATCATATTTTCTACTTATGTTCACGTAAATTGGGTTACAATTCCCTCAAATAAAATGTATAAAAGTTCGTCAGTTAATTATAATCTTAGAATCCTCGACGTGGAACGCGAACAAGATCGATACCCGAATTCGATTACGTTTGAGTCAGGGCGTCCCCTTTCTCGCGTGACGTAATCACACGTAATCGAATCCAAGTTACCGAAATGTCCCGCTAATAATATAAGCTGACCACGAGAATATTAGATTCTCATGTCCACGTCGGATTCTGACTAAGTCCAAGTTTGACTCGTATATAATTATTACAGTTAAATTTTTCGGGTCGTTACAATTCACCCCCCTTAAATAAATTTCGTCCTCGAAATTTAAGTAACGAGTACTCTTTTTCCTTATGTCTCTCAAAACTAGGTTTGGAAGATCAACAGGTGAGTAACTGCAATTACAGAAGGCATGTGGCTATTTTAAAATGTTAAGGCAGCGTACCCTAGTTAGAGAAATAAACATTACTAATTCATCCGTTTAGCAACCTGAGAGACTTCTATACGCTACCATTTCCCAGTTCTTTCCCCAAGACATGGCATAACCCATTATCATGAAGAATAACAGAGCTACACAAGATAGACGTGGAAGGAGGAGAATCATCTGACAACTAGCTCACAAATATTTATAATTCATTCTTGAAAACAAAAGAAAGAGGGAGAAAGAACAATTCATCGAGGAGATGCCTGGAAGAGTACAAGTATAGGCTTTTGGAAGGAAGAGATAACCTCACGGCAATTACATGAGACAGGTAGAGAATGGAGCAGCTAACAGGCCGAGTAGATGCTCACCTAAGGAATGTAAAGAACTAAGATTAAATTCGTTTCCGAATTCTAATCGATCCTCTATTTCCTCCTTGCCCACAAAACACGATTGGACAGTAGGGCCAACGGATCTGTATAGACAAGCTCCCCTCCGAACAACGACTGTTTTCCAAACAAAAGATGTAACAAACCTGTAATGTGGGAAACACTACCCTTAAAGGAATTTTAGGGCACTAAAAGAATGTCTCAGCTTGCAACACAGAAGCGAAAGCATTTGTGGAGTCAATGAAAAACGGCAAAAATCTAGTAAAGGACCAAGTACCTCAAACTCATCAAGAGATTAGATTAAACGGGATGGATTCCAGAATTGAAGTCTCCAAATAGCCCTTTTACAAGGAAATCGATCAAGAAGTTAAACTTCTAATCAATTTGGACAAGTAGCTGTTTCCAAATGGATTGTTTCCTTTGAAGCAACTTTAAGGAGCTAATAAGAGGTGAAAACCAAAGTTGGTACATTAATAGCGACAGTTCCTGCTGCCAACAAGTCAAAATTAAACTCTCAAAATGCTTTGGCAGAGAGAAGAATTTTTTTCATTTTCAACAAACAAAGCTGTCCAGAATCAAATGGAGATCAGTAACATCCAACGTAAGAGAAGTTGGCAAAAGTTGAACGAGTCAAAAGCATGAGAGTTAAATAGAAGAAAGGCAACGCTCGGTTAAAATTGAAATGACCAGATCAGGATAAGCCATCAAGGAACTAAAACGGCCGACATATGAGATGACAAAAGTCCTCAACATGATGCTTTTAATATAAACAATGCACCCAAGGTTAAGGCAAAGGAAGAAATGATATGCCAAATTTGGTTTATCCCTTTTGATGACGCACTAAATTGACACATCTCGGTGACCCGGCTACAATCCAAAACCAAAATATCCTCACTAACCAAGGTCATGTGGGATTGGACAACGATTTCTGCAACATGGAGCAATAGGTAATAGCATTGTCAAAAGAAACTAATGAACAATAAGCAAATTCCTTCCCTATTTATATTGTAGCGAAGGAACCTTTCACGAACCATAACTAGGGATAACTTTCATCGAATGCTCCTGTAGTCTGACTGATTGTAAGTTGGAACAATGTGATTATGTTTATTATCGTCTGCCCTCATGATTTCCAAGCTAGCCTGGTGAGGGACTGATATCCATAACTAGATTCCAGAAATTTCACAGGTAATTTCCTACAGAGGCCCATTCTAATGACACGATGGACAGATGACCATCAAAATTTCGCAGAAGAAATTATAATGATGTTGAGGAAAATCAATGAGGTTGCAACAGAAAAGCAAGGGCCGAGTGAATTGAGGAGAAGCAAATTGGGACTGACAAAAAAGTTTGAAATTAAGCATACTAATATAATTTGAGTAGCACGAACCCGTCCGAAGGCCAACGCCCGAAGCAATATTGAATTAATCGACCCAAGCATGATTAAAAGTCAAGTCCCATTCGTCAGCCAGATTCAAAGATCAAAGGCCACACTCACCATATTCACTCCTCCTAAGATCTACTTATCAGAAGAATTCACGGCACTAAGAACCACTCCTCAGAAGAGCACGTGCAGCAATAATTCACTACCAGCATGATTGTCAATCCACCAACAACCATCTCCCGATGTCCCTTACCTAACTCGGATCCCGGTGTGGGGTGTTTTCATTTATCTGAGTCTCTCAGGTTACCCTTGGCAGAAGAAGCTTACAGCGTAGCACTCCAGTACACCAACTTTTAGGAAAGAATACAGGGATAATTGTCAACAGTTTACTTCCTTTAAGTAATACCCCAAGGGGTAGGTCTCTAAGACGCGTAACCAAACAGGAAACCTTGAGGAAATTCATGACATGTCCTTTTTGTCATTCAGACACAATCGAGGCCCTCTCCCTTTTTTTTTTAACAAAGTTGACAATAAAGGAATCAGTTCAATTATTACTCGACACTGGTCCATTAGGGATTAACCTATCAATCAGGTGGTTACTTGAGGAACAGGAGAGGATGATCCTAAACCTCACATTTGTAAATACATTTCAAAATGATGTCCCGAGCTAGTACCCATAACCCAGGTCAATAAAGAAACGTCTTCGCCATGCGACAAGAAGGCAAGTAATTGACACGGTTTATTAGCTTAAAGCTCGAGGAATCCAAAGGTTCTCAGCGAAATCATCAATTTGCATGTGCTCACAACTATTGATCAATTGTGAAGAGAGAAGATATTTTCTGCCTTTATTATATTTTCTATTTACTGTCTTATGAGAAGACATCAAACAGTAATTCTGGAAATTCAAGGCTCTGGTAAAATTTGTTGTTTCTAAGTAGTCTGGCAATTTTGGTGAGAGCACTAGCATAGCTCAATAATACCAAAAATGGGGTTTCTCTATTCTGGAATAAAATAAGGAAAGGACAGAGATAAAGAGGTAAACGCGTTTTACCATATATATGTATCAAATCAAGATATAGAGGAGATATAAGGCATCGGGCTGAAATTTGCACTGGCAAGCAATAAAAGTGGAAAGGATTTATGAATCAGTCATGATTAATCTGCTCATAGAAATTATTAAAGAAATTTCGCAGTTGACATTGTTCTAATAAAACCAAGAAGGCAACGGAGAGGTTAACCCAACCAATGGCCGGGGAAAAGGTCTTAAATCAGAGAACTATTACCTAGCTAAGAGAATAATCACCTCCAAATTGTCACAGGCCTAGAGTATAGTTACCATGTATTTGGGTAATGAGTCATCCACTGCTCCTTATATCCTGATTGATTCGTAAGCTGCCGTTTCCTCTCCAAACGAGGATTCTTCTAATTAAATATCTTTGAAGAGAAAACCAAATGAAGAACATGCTTCCATCTCTCAATCAAACAATATGGGCTCCGAGATGGTATAAACAACATTTGAGGAAGAATTTTCCTTGTCCTTGCACACACTAATGCAGTAGAAGTGCTTCAGTAAGTGACCACTCTGACAACTTACTGTAAGTCATCCTCTAAGATTAAGTAAATCCAGTCTCATCGGTTACAATTACCTATTTCTAATAAAAAGGGAATCCAAGGCGTGCAAAGTGCTGCACAGAGAAAACAGGAGAGGGAAGATGTTTCCCTATTTTCAAGCCCCTAGAGTAAGCAAAGGAGTGATTTTCCAGTTAACAAGCCCTGTACTACCCCCACTCTTTCAGGGAAATGTTTTGCACACCCACACTAGTTTTCATGTTTCTCCTCTCATGAGGTATATAGACATTCGGCAATAGGATTATTGTCCGTATTACCACATCCTAACCCAAAAATTAAATAAAGTTACTTGGTTTTGAGTATCAACTTATACTAGTGAAACAGACAACGACTATATCTGGTATAAACTCTCTCCCCCCTCTTGACACTGATTCAGTGAACTTGCTAGATGTCTCGCGGCTATAGCTGTTGCCTCAGGGCAACTTACAAATAACTGATTTAGTAATTTATTGGTGTATTTATTGCCCTAATTTTCTTAATAATTTAATGACTCTTAATTAGTCATTTCATGTTATGGGTGGGCGTACTATTCCGTCAATCAAACCTAACGCGCATCCTATTCCTCCTTATTACTCCAACTAACTGCGCTCTGATACCAACTGAAACGACTTACAAAATTTTTCAAACTCTATCAGAGTAGTTCTCCGTCATTTGACGGTTAAACCGCGGAAAACGACAAATCTATACCTCTACCGTGGCATCCTCTACAGCTTTATCTTGTAAATCTGAGCCACGTGTTTCTCGTTCCTCTGCAAGACTGAAATAATTTTCCCCAAATTGGGGTTAGCGATAAATCGCCGAGTACGCCCCACCCATGCACATGCGAAAACCATGAGACTACTAACTCGCCCATTCGTGCACATTTATAAATCAGTTATGCAACACACGGCACAACCTAGCAGTATAAGGAAAACACTGAGATTCTAGACTCATCCTATCGTGGACCTTTGAAGTAGTCTTACTCTTAGGCACACGAACATTTGAATCCACGGCAATACAACAAATCATATAGATGCAACTATCAAACCACAGAATATATCAAGTTATAATTAGCGAGCATATATAGCGGTAGGCGGAATAATAAACAATAACTAAGCAATAAATAATTTAACGCGCTGAAAGCAATAAATAAATAAGCGACTCCCTCATAACACCGGTGTCTCATATATCAACACTTCGTTTGGTGCCAGGACCACCGCAGTGTGTCCCCACCCCCTCCTCCGGGAGCGCCCGGGAAACGGCCAGCAGGCACGACCGCGCGTGGTCGTCACCTCCCCGTTCTCCTCCGACCCACGGTCGGGTATCACATGCCTCTACAATCCAACTTCCATTTATAACTCAATTTCCTCAATCAACTTCAATGTACTGCAGATCAGTGAAGATAGGCTCTCGGCTTCATATACCCAACTACCACCATCGTTTGTTACCAGCTTTAGCGCCGGCAGCCACGGCAAGTTGGACGCGACCGATCCCGACCGGAACCCGCGGTTGGCACTCCACAGACTCGAAGGCTAAAGTAATTCTCCGAACCCCAACCACCGCCAACCGAAGTCGGACGTGGCTGGTCCCGCTCAGAGTATTGAAATGTCCTTTCCTCGAGTCAGCCAAAGCGTTATTACACGGCCCCCGGCCGCCGTCCTCGCCGGCTACCTCAACGCGGCCGAGAGCTTCATTCACTGCCGACCAAGCCACTCATATAAGATCTGCAGTTTTATCATTTCTGTAGCACACTCACCTCATGGTTATAGATAATTCCGACGATCCCACAGAATGTTCAACTTCATCAATTTTAAGGCATGAATAGAATTGCAACAATCACAAGTGTGTGTGGTGAATAAATCAATTCCAAATCCCAACTAATGCAATCCCATGCTCAACCCACACTTAAGGTTTAGACCTTTACACGATAACTAAGTTGGGAATTCAATTCACGCATTTCTCAATACGGACACTCGTCACCACCGTCTGTGGAATTCTTCCACAGAAATCATGCTAGCATTCAACACCGAGTCATGCCATTGGTTGGATTCATGCCTCAATCTCATCTCAATTTCACAATCATTTCTTAGAAACGTAGCCAGGCCAATCAGTCCATTAACCATCAACCGCAAAAGTCCCCCAACAACCATAGGAATTCCAAACCACGAGCCAATCGCACCATTCCAGAAACAAACGAGCCAATCGCACAACCACAGAACGCGAGGATTCGTCTACACAGCGCACCACGCGTACCAATCAAGCACCCATCAGGCCTCACAACACTAGACGACCGCGCCAATCACGCGATCAGAAGAACACGAGGATCCGGCTAACGACACACCAAACCAACAGTCAAACGCTCATCAGGCCTCGCAATACCAGAACGACCGCGCCATTCACGCAACCAGCAGGACCAGGGACTAGACCAAAGACACACCAAGCCAGCCCGACCTACCCAGCCTCCCCTGTCTTCCTACCCCAAACGTATCAACAAGACGGACAAACAACCAAGACGGGAAAAAGGGGAGGGGGTGAGAACGTACAGACTCCGCTCCGAACTCTTCCGATCGCGAGTTCTCCTCCCCTTGATGTTCTCAGACCTGGCGCTGCACCTCCTCCTATGGGTGCCCTTCCCGCGACGACGACGGCTACCGGGTAAGCTCACAACCCCAAGGTGAAAAGGAAACTTCGGGAGGAAGTCATCTCCCTTCCGTCTTATCCCCCCGTATTACCTAATAATTTGTTTTATAGATTTGTTTCTTTCCTTTTCTTTTACAAATCATATTTTCTACTTATGTTCACGTAAATTGGGTTACAATTCCCTCAAATAAAATGTATAAAAGTTCGTCAGTTAATTATAGTCTTAGAATCCTCGACGTGGAACGCGAACAAGATCGATACCCGAATTCGATTACGTTTGAGTCAGGGCGTCCCCTTTCTCGCGTGACGTAATTACACGTAATCGAATCCAAGTTACCGAAATGTCCCGCTAATAATATAAGCTGACCACGAGAATATTAGATTCTCATGTCCACGTCGGATTCTGACTAAGTCCAAGTTTGACTCGTATATAATTATTACAGTTAAATTTTTCGGGTCGTTACAATATCAGTAAGAATGCTGTGAGGAAGTCTTCGAGTTTGCTCCTAACCGGAAGTGGAACATCATTACTTTGGTTTGAGGGCTTCAATGACAGTAGAAAAATCCTGGTCACTGAGGCCATGAGATTTGGCTGCCTTATATAGCTCATTTGCAGCAGCCGCAACTGGAGTATACTGGGAAACGGATTCTGCTAGTCCCAGAGCAAGTCTCAAGTCCTGCAATTATTTTGCGCAATCTAGGTTGCTCTGATTAATTTCATGAAAATCCATGGAGGCAGAAGGGATCTTGCATGCACTTAAGTAAGGGAAAAGGTCTCTTAACTCCTGTGTGTCATTTCCTGGTGCCTGCACTTCCCCTCAGGCCCCAGTTTCAGGCTCTAAGAAGCCACCTGAGGATGGGCAATTGATATTTCTTACGGCGCTTTTTAATCCCTGCCACTAATTAATTTAGAAGTCGCCCCGTCAACTGTGGAAACTTCCACATACCTGGCAAAAGGATATGTTATTTATCTCAATCAAGCAAGTAAAGCAGAGTGACTACTACTGAAACTTTTCCAGATTCAGATGCCATATCATGAAGATGTTAAGAAGCAAGCCCATGAGTTGAAGAAGAAAACATGATTTAATTGACCAAGTGAGGAGAGAAAAAAAAGTGATGTCAGCAGATTGGAAATAGTCTTGAGCCCTGACGCCACAACTCATGTGATCGACGGCACCACATCATTCTAATGGCCAAATCAATAAATTTATCTTATAGAATATTTATTTTTTCTTATTTATCCCATTTTTTTTAAACTTCATGTCCATGGAATTTCAGTAGATACGGTCAACTATCCCCTTCATCTTCCCCGTTCTCTCACGAGTCACGACGTGCTCTGCTTTTAAGGGTTTTTGTTTCTTTTACCTGACGTCATCTGCACACGTGATTCCTTTCCGTCAATGTCGAGCAAAAACCCCAGCCCGGACGGGCACCTCGTTCCTCGACCGCTTCCTCCTCCGCCGCCATTAACCATCTGACTGATGATGAAAATTGGTCACACAAATCAAACGAAGCCGAGTCACTGTATTAACCCAGACAAAATAGAGAAAACAACACGCTTCACCGGTCAAACGCCGATCACACCTTAAAGAAAACACATTCAATCCACCATCGTTCTATTACTCGAAGAAAATATCCTCTATCCCAATCCTTTATCTCTTAATCTTCGTACACCCCTATTTACATGGCAAACGACATTTTGAGCTTCTGCGACGGGCTTTAATGGATGTTAGGATCGACGCCCTCTACGAGATATTCAATCGACATGACAAGGCAAAGATCGATAAAATAGTCAAGGATTAATCGAACAGGGAATTCGATAGAAAGGGTGCTCGAAGGTATAGCTTCATCGAATGACTTCACTTTCGACATTGGATATGAGAACTGAAGACATGGCTCACGAAGCATCGACGATGGAATAGTCTGAGTAGATAAGTAGTAGTCAGTCTTGGGATGTTTAACACGTGTTAAATGTGCGTCGGTTGACAGTTATTAGTTAGTGGTTATATAAATAAGTCAGCCCTGGTCGATTGTAATGATACGACAATCATTCCATGACCCCGAAGGGTTGCTTGATTGTCAACTTATCCGTTCGTAGTCGGTTCAAGTGTTGTTGTACGATGGCTGTAAGTCTTTTCTTTTACACTTAGTGAATCTTTATTCGTTCTTCTTTTACTTTTATTGGCGACCACATTTTCTTTCAACACTTTGAGTCCCCGATATATTGCGATGTGTTTTGCCATGCGAACACGTTTTTGGCGACCACAGCGGGAGTCGGAGGCGAAGTTTTGTGTGATAACACGGAATGCCAACAACCCGGAGTGCGGAAAACAGAATGGCTGATACTCATGGTGGTTCGGAGAATAATTCTGGGCAGGACCAAACGGCCAACAATGGCCGGAGCCGTCGGAATGGGCAACAAAATGCCCAGAATATGGGGCAACAAAATGCTCCGAATGTTGGACAACAAAATTTCCACACGCTGGGGCGAGGGACTTCGCCTGTGCCGAACGTCCTGCCAAATGCATCAGAGACAGTCACTTTAGACATGTTTCTACAAACTCAGGCAAAAAATTAAGAGAGTTTATTGGAGTTACAGAAACAACTTTAGAGATTAACCGCCAGAATCGACGCTGACCATTCCCCCGAAATGGCTACAAGGAGGGTTGCTGTTCGTGATAGGAAGCGCATGGTAAGCTTCGATCATGAGGCAAACCAAGATCCTATCCATTCGACTCAGGACTATCGACGCGCTGAGTCTAGTAGGCCTCGTTTTGTCCCTGATGGTCGAGGTGACTTTATTACGCCTGATCGATTGAATCGTTATAATGATTTTTTCGACCTCGATGATGATGTGCAGAATCCTTACCGACCGTAGGCATATGCACCTCCTCATCGTCGACCGAAGAGCCATTATACGCGATCTACTGTCGATAATCCTGTCTACGGACCACCGATGGAAGGTCACCTCCCAAGGAGGAACCTTTTTGGTGATGTTCATAGGGACGTGCCCAACTTCGACAGATAAATTGAAAAGAATCCCTTGGAAAGGGAAGTCCCTAGAGTCCCTCTGATGCCCGTCGATCCAGCTGGTTATAGGGACATGGTTGCTCGAATTGTCGAACAGATGGTCTCAGGTACTGTGCGCAGGAAAGATGTTAGCTTCTACAGGACACCTTAACCCGAATTCATCGATCGGGATTATCCTTATCATAGGGGCTATAAGATCCCTGATTTCACTCGTTTCTCTGGCGAGGATGGGATGGCATCGATGGAGCACATAGCTCGATTTACTCACCAAACGGGTGAGGCATCGAACAATGACCATTGAAAGTTTCGACTCTTCCCTAATTCGCTTACTGGACCAGCATTTACCTGATACATTCATCTTCCGCCCAACTCAGTATAGAATTGGCAGGATATGCAGACGCGGTTCACGCAGGCCTTCACTACTCTTGATTCGACCATTTCATTGGTTGAGCTAACTAAGATGCGACAGCAGCCTGGAGAACTTGCAGCGACCTTCCTGTAGCGATTCCGAAAGGCTCGACTCAGATGCAAGATATCAGTCAGCAAAGATGAGGTGATCAACATAGCCCAGGATGCTTTGATACCACATTCGGAAGAAAATTCAAGGAGAAAAGTTCAGAGATCTCTTTGAACTCTCTTTGAGGGCTTCCAAGTACGAAAATCTACTCAGAGAAGAGTCAAGGGAACGCATAGCATATCAACTCGAAACCACACTTGTTGAAGTTGATATGACTGAGTTTGTCAAAGGTGAGGCCACTGTTTGCGATCCATTGTCGAAAAAAAACTTCAAAGCCAAGGCATCTCAAAAGTCGAATGAAGAGCGAAAGTACTCTTTCGATATTGAGAAAGCTGACGAGATCTTCGACTGGCTCCATAAGTGAGATCGAATCAAGCTGAAACTAGGTCATCGACTGCCACAGACTGACAGGGAGAAAAAGAAGAGCTATTGTAAATGGCATGGGTCTTTTACCCACGCTACTCGCGACTGTCTCACCTTTAGGAATCTAATTCAGGATCTTATTGAATCATTTCAAAGAATCGGAAGAGTCGTCTTCTGTTGATCAAAAACCTTTTTCTGACTGTAAAGTGCATACATTTGACATTAACATTGTTGATGTTGTTCGAGGTACTTTTCAGGATCCAATATTTCTGGAGAGACCTATGTGGTCAACAAGTTATTCAAGAGGCTTCTCGACAAAGGAGTTGTCTCTTACCCGTGGTTGCTTCGAAGTTGAAGAATGAAGTTTACTGGTGGCATATGGATGAGACTCATACTACTGACAAGTGCTTCACTTTTAAGAAGTTTCTCCAATCAGATTAGACGGAGGACTGGTTCGATCTGACAACAGTCGAGAGAGCTGCAATTAGAATTTCTCGCAAAGAACCTTCGAAGGCGTTCAATCGAAATCCTAGGGGAAGAGGATCTGCACTAGATGTTCACAAGGTCTTTCCTGATAAGGGGCATGTTGTCCAGAAAGCAAAGGCAGCATCTTGCTGTCCTGAAGCACAGCCGACTCCGCTGACTGTCAACAGCGATATGGACTCCTCTGCTAAGTCATGCGATCTGTCCAAGGAGACTGTTAAGAGGGGCAATGTTAAGGATCGACTTCGACCTTCCCCCCGCCTCGATGAACAAGCCATCAAGGATGGACCTCCTATCGCACAGTTTCTCGAGAAAGCTGACACTTGTTGTCGATGCAGACCTATTATGAGGAACAAGATATTGATCTCTCAGCTGTACCACCTTTGCTCGTACAATTACCTGCAGAAGCTGATCGTCATGTCTTCGGCGAATAAGTTTGACATCGTCTTAGTTGACAATCCGGTCCAAGGTATGATCGAAACAAATCCATTATATTGTATGCCTATTTTTATTCATAAAGAGGATGTAAGACAAGTCCAAGGGTACGATCCCCAGAATGGATAATCGTTCAGGTATACCCTGAATATTATCGATAATGTCGACGTCGGCTTGACTTTTCCCGTTCCGATGATGATGAGTGGAGACAGGTTAACCAACGGTCTCCACTTTCGTCTAAGAGCAGTAGGAAAAGGAAGGAAAGTCGTCGAAGGAGAGAAGAGGAGAAACGATAAAAATCCGTTGACCCTGCAATGGTCGAATGGGAGAAAATCGATCGCGATGATATTTTCATGATCGATGATTCTATTCCCAATGATGATTCTTCTATGGGAAAAGAAAAAACTATTGAGGACGATGATGTTGAAGATACCTTCGACGACTCGGATTACAATCCAGTCAGGTTCGATGCTCTTGACAACCCTGTGGAGCGTAACGACATCATGTTACTCAAAGAGTCTGTGGGACCTACAATCGATAAACCTATCCCAGGTATTCTTTCGATGCAGTCTCAGCTGAGGCTCAGGCAAAGAAGGAGACAGAGCTTGCTGCAATCCTTTGCTCCATTAAGGAAGCTGCTGGGTTACCCACTATTGCTAAAGAGGACAATGTTGAACCTGTCGATGGAGAAGTGAATCCTCAGACCGAACATGGAAAGGAGGATCCTGATCGTAACCCGAACTTGGAGCCCTAGAGACTCCTCCTGGAGGAGGAAGATACTTGAAAATGAGCAGGAAGACGTAGTCACTGATGTCTTAGAGCGACTACAAGTGTATAGGTTAACTAGACCTGTAGTTCGTCTAGAAAAGTATCTAGAAACCAGTTCGCTGGACGTAGATAGTCCCGACCAGCGTACTGAAGAGGATGGGTCGAATCTTGGCTTGAAAGTGAGTGTAGATTCGATTGGTGTTGTATGTCATCCTATTATGAATAAAACAACATTTTGTGATAAATCCATAACTGAATCTTCTGAAGATTGATATACTTTAATGATGCCTCGAGATCCTCTCGTAACTGTGAATTTGAGTGACGACGAAATCTAGTGGCCTATTATAAGTGGTTTGATTGACAAAGATCTTTTCCAATCGATCTTGACCCTTTTAAAGGAGTTCAGAGATTGTTTTGCATGGGACTATACTGAAATGCCTGGTTTGGATCGACAGTTAGTCGAACATACTTTACCAACTAAGCCAGACTTCAAACCTGTAAAACAAGCTCCACTTCGACCGGCAAACGAGCATAGACAACAACTCTTCGATGAAGTAAAGAAATTTTTCGACGCTGGGTATATAAGGACATCTCGATACACAGAATGGATTTCTTCCATTGTCCCTGTAAAAAAGAAGAATAGAAAAATTCGAGTTTGCATCGATTTTAGAGATCTTAACAAAGGAACTCCAAAGGACGAATATCCGATGCCAATAGCAAATGAACTCATCGATAAGACTTCTGGACATAAAATTATGTCTTTTATGGATGGTTATTCTGGATATAACCAAATCTTCATCGCTGAGGATGATGTTCATAAAACGACTTTTCATTGTACCTTTGGAATTTTTGAATGGGTTGTTATGCCTTTTGGTTTAAAGAATACTGGCGCAACCTATCAAAGAGCAATGAACCTTATCTTCAACCCATTAATCGGGTCGTCGGTCGAGGTTTATATCGACGATATTGTGGTGAAATCGTTGGCAGACCATTGTCATGTCGACGATCTTCGAAAAGCTTTTCTTCAAATGAGAAAGCACAACTTGAAGCTAAACCCCATGTAATGTGCCTTCAGCGTTCGCGCTGGTCAATTTTTGAGATTTTTAGTTCATCATCGGGGTATAGAAATCGATCAGGGCAAAATTAAAGCTATTCAGGATCTACCTCCTCCAGCGACTAAAACGCAACTTCAGGCTTTCTTGGGAAGAGTTAACTATCTAAGACGATTCATAGGTAATCTATTCGGTCAAACGATGAAATTTTCTAACTTATTGAAAGGAGAAAGTAGTTTCGAATGGACTGATAGTCATCAGGAATCCTTTGAAGCTATTAGAAAGTATCTTATCAACCCACCATTCCTGGCCCCTCCGAGGAAGGATCGACCTTTTTTGTTTTATATCGCTGCGGGCGATAAGGTTCTTGGATCGATGTTGGTACAAGAAGATAACCAACGTAAAGAGCGAGTCATCTGTTATTTGTCTCGGATCCTTACTCCCGTCGAATATAGGTATACTAATAATGAGAAACTATGCCTTTCGTTGTATTACGCTGTCATGAAAATTCAACACTATATTAGGAGTAAAACAGTCTATGTAGTATCGAATGCTCCTGGTTTGAAGATGTTGTTCGATAGCCCGGTGTTGTCCGGAAGACTCAGCAAATGGAGTCTTATATTGTCTCCTTTTGACCTTCAATATTGGCCACAGGCGTCGGTCAAAGGACAGGTATTGGTTGACTTTTTAGCCCAATACACGGATTCTAAATTAACCAGATCTCAAGATCCAAAGGAATTTTGGGAAGTGGTTTGATGGGTATGTATCCAACGAAGGTGTCAGGTAGGAGTCTATATTCTATCCCCATTGAAAGTAGAACATAAAATAGCTTACAGAATCAATGAAATGTTAACAAATAATTCCGTTGAATATGAGGCCCTAATAGTTGCTTTATAGGCCATCATCGATTTCAAAGTATCTTATGCAATCGTTCGGGGAGATTCACAACTTGTCATCCATCATGTCAAAGGATCGAGTATGTGTACCTTCGATCATCTTCATAGATACTTGGACAAAGTCCAGGAGTTGTTTTCTTTCTTTAAGGAACTTCATTTCGAACATATCCTTAGGGAAGACAATTTCATAGCAAATGAGTTAGCACAACATGCCTCCGGTTTTAAAATAAACCATCGATTGATGCGAGAAATTGAAGGACAAGTATAAACAATACGTTCTGTACTGAATAACGATTTTACACATGTGAACATCGTTACCATTTTTCGATCGACAACTGATTGGAGAACACCATTCATGGAGTTCTTCTCCAATCTTGGGAAGGGGCAACCCGCCAAATAAAGTTGTCAACAAGATTCTATGCTGTAATCGATGACGTACTATATCGAAAGTAGAATGATGGTGTCCTTTTAAGATGTGTTGATGTGAATGAAGCAATCCCTATCATGTTAGAAGCACACCAAGGTCTTTGTGGCCTTCATCATGATGGACCCAATATGTGTTGGTCGATCAAGAGGCACGGCTTCTTTTGGCCTTCGACGATGAAAGATTGCATTAATATGGCCAAAGGATGCGAAAAGTGTCAAAAGCATTGACCAATTTCACATGCACCAGCAACTTATTTACATCCAGTAGTTATACCTTGGCCTTTTCGATCGTGGGCTATAGATATTATTGGATAAATAAGACCAAGCTCGAGACTAAATGGGTCGAGGCAAAGGCTTATAAGAATATCACCCAGAGCGAAGTGATCGATTTCTTTCAACCCGACATTATATATATGGATTCGGCATTCCACAGAACATAGTGGTCGACAATGCTATTATTTTCAATGGTACCTTGATCAAAGATTTTGCGTCTGAGTTTGGATTTGTGTTAACAAATTCATCTCCCTACTAAGCTCAGTCGAATGGACAAGCTGAATCTACTAATAAGATCATCAAAAACGCCATTCAGAAGATGATCGATGATAACCCTCGATCTTGGCATTCTTTGTTGTTATATGTACTTTGGGCCTTACGCATTACTAAACGAGAAAGCATCAGACAGACTCCATACAGTTTAGTCTACGGATATGACGCTTGTTGGATCGTTCAGGAACACTAAGAGGGGGGTGAATTAGCGTTTATAACTTTTTCGCCCTTTCTCAGTGTAAGCGGAAGCGTACTGTATCTCAGCAGAGCGTTTCTCAGAATGAGATATGCTTCGCTGTAACCGTTACGATTTTGTCTAGTGGGTTTTCGTACGAGTGTTGCGCGATCGTAATGGACACAGTAATTTCTAGTGGTTCGGTCTTAATCGACCTACGTCCACTTTCCACCAACGAGGTGATTCCACTATTTGAAAATAATGGGTGCAAAAAGCCCTTGCACTAGGCGTATGTTTTCTCACAAAGTGAGATTTAAAATCCTGTACAATTGACGATCACTCCTGGCAACGGTCAGCTCCTCACACAGTGGACGTCTTCTTGTTTCCAACAGAATGATACTTATACTCAGCAGTTGATAGCTCAATGGATTCCACACAGACCATTGTCGCTCCGACGTAAGCCTGTCTATCAAAGTATAAAGACAACATTATGTTAGAGATTAAATCCTCAGATAATAATCCTTACAAAGACAGAAAGACTTCTCACTGTGCAGCTCGTTTCTTATTCACAGTAGAGGATTGCTTCAGCACTTTGTCATTCAGCAGATGATTTCCACACAGATCTTGTCTCTCCTTAAGATGAGCCTGTAATTGCTTAAGAGACAACCACGAAGTTGATCACACAGATCACCACAAAGACCACGAAGAGAAGAACCACCAAGACCACAAAGATAACCACAAAGACCACTAAGATAAGGTATTCGTCCTACACTCAGTTCGGACTTGCACGGTTACCACAGCCGTGACTCACTGCACTGCACACCCAGTGCCTAGGGTGGAATTTTCTACTCCGGCGGCTTCCACGCAACCTGCTCTACTGTCCGTCAGTAGGAGTTCGAGACTTCTGCACAGCACCCCTGTACTCGGGAGGACCTCTTTCCACTCCGGCGGCGTTCCCAACTCCTGCTCTACCCTGCAGGCACGAGAGTTCTGGCGCGCACCTGCAAGTGCGTGTCTAACTGCTCAAACTCCGTAGGTTCGAGACTTCCCTGCGAAGGGACACGACAAGAACGGCTTCTTGCCGATGGGTTAGCAACTGGTTACTGAATTCAGAACAGGTATTCACTTAGCTTCCCTCAGACGATTCGCCAGCCGCTCGTTGAACGCACCGAGGACACCTAGTCCTTCTCACGACGATCAAAGGGTCTGACCTCAGCCCCTTGACACTCTTACACGCAACTTGCAAGAGAAAGAACCAGGAGACACTTAGCACCTTCCGCTCTCTGTCGATGCACAAAGCTCACTTAGACCACTCAGACTCACAAAGGCGATTAAGATATGTCGTCCCTAGTCTGATTATAATGGAGAACGAGGCACAGAGGACGTCCAGGCAATCTTCGAGATTTTTTGCCAAAACTGACAGGCAGGACTCAGCAACGGTCTGCTCGACCGGTCGCTGTGCTATAGAAAGTAAGTACCAACGGTAACTTTCCTCACTTATCTTAATCAGATAATTTATTTTCAATCTTTATAATCTAATCATAATCTTATCTGATCGATTATGATCAACAAAGATATTTGATTTGATATTTTATCCTGTTACAGCGTAGCATTGCTGCAGGATATCAGAAAAATATTTTGTTTCTAAATATAAACTTGAAAAGCTAATCTCACAATATTTAGTTGCCTAAATATTTATAATGAGATCATTAAGCCACAATGAATTTGGACACTCAGACGAATAATCTGAGATAACCCAAAATAAAATGTGGGTATTGAAAATTTTTGTTTCCATATTTTCAATATGTATACGTAATGTCACAGCAACAACTTACTGTAACGCAACAACATATAACAGTTACTAGCTGTAGTTCTGTAACACATTGCTCAAGCTCATCACAAAGGATAAGCACGCAACTCGTGAAACATTACTTCTGACCATCAGTAACTCGTTGCTTAAGTGCATCATCAAAACCAAGTTAACAACGCTACATTAGTTCGATATAAATCGTTGCGATTTTTGACCCATCAAGACGATCGTCCTATCGATTATCAAGAATCGATGCACGTCGAATTGGAAAACTTAGAAGCGATACGCTTTCAAGCTCTGAATAGAATTCAGGTCCAAAAAGAAAGGGTTGCTCGAAGTTATAATAAGAAAGTTATATTAAAGTCCTTCAAGAAATGAGACTTGGTTTGGAAAATGATCCTTCCGATTGGAAGGAGAGATTATTTCCTTGGAAAATGGTCTCCTACTTGGGAGGGTCCTTTTAAGGTCGATGAAGTGTATTCAAAAAATGCTTGTAACTTGTCATACTTGATGGCGAACCTCACGACTTAAAGGTTAATGGCAAGCATTTAAAGCTCCATCGACCAACGTTATGGGATTTACATTCTAGAGAAATTCAACATCGATGTCTTGAGTTATGGTCACAATTAATAGGGATAATTGATGTTTCAGAAGAGACTTAGTCAATACGCATAATCGATTCACTATGAAACACTACAAGTACAAGTGGGTCGATGTATAGTAAGTAAAATTACACATTCCTTCGAAACTAGGCATGTCGATCTTCGATTGTCGCAAGCACTATTGTCGAGTCTAAGATTGATAGTCGTGGTCGCTGGGGAGACATCTCCAACTCCTCAGTGTTTGGAGCGCATCCGCGGCTAGAGTTGCCATCGATGTCATCAATGTCATCAATCTCCCCTGCTTCGTTCGCTCTAGATCTACCTCGGAAGTCCACTAGTATTGTGGCTTTAATTGCAAGCAATATTTTGAAAAGACATTCGAGGAGGCCAAGAAGTATCCATGGCCCGACACTGTGAAGCGACGTTTGCACCCTGGGCAAATTTTACGTCGCTTGGCTCAAGCTGATACTTGAGCCATGGTGTCGAGCGCCATGGTGTCGAGCGATGGAAGTGAACCCTCTACCTAAGGTTGAGGACTTACGCTTTCATGGGTTTTAAGGTTGAGAACCTAGGCTCTATGTTTAGAGGGAAAGCTGAAAAGTAGGGAAGATTGGGTTTGTTTGCGATTGTGTGAACTTGTGGTCCCATGAGTCTGCTATTTATAGGCAGAGGTATTAAGCCACATCGATCGCAGAAAATCTCAACAGTCTCCGGGAAATCTCAACAGTTCCCGGAGAATCTTAATGACCTCATTAAATTATTAGATATTCCCGAAAATCGTATTTAATCATATTAAATATGCATCGATTAAGAGTTCGAAGTCATGAGATTGATCGAGAAGAAGTTGGTCGAAACATTCCATTCATTTGGAGGGGTTCACCACATAAGCAAACCCAAAAGGAACGATCGATGGGATTACTTCGACAAATTATCATCGAAAACAATTACTGTCCAGAGCCATGCATAAGATTAACTATCAGGTTGGCAAAGTGGGCCTGCATGTTGGCCTTCACGGCAAGCATGTTAACGGCTCTCTGGAATGCGACCAGGTTGTTTAACTCGTAGAGGGGAATGCGATTGGCATTGACTTTTGCCTGAGCCTCTGCGTATCCAAGGTCGATGCTAACTCTTTCCTCCAGATTTGTATTGAAAGAATCGATGAAAGGAAAAGGACAACTCTGAGCAAATCCTAGTTGTCGCGCCACGAACTAGGGATTATAGACCTCGACGAAAAACCCTTTTGCATCGCTACAGACTAAGTCCCTTGTACGATGGCTGTAAGTCTTTTCTTTTATACTTAGTAAATCTTTATTCGCTCTTCTTTTATTTTTATTGGCGACCACATGTTCTTTCAACACTTTGAGGTCCCGATATATCGCGACGTGTTTTGCCACGTGAGCAACCCCCCACCACCTACGCATTCTTTTTTTTTTTCTGCTTTGTTGTTCCCCTTTAACCACCACCACATAGTTTGTTTTTCGTTGCGGATTCCCTCTGTACCTTCTTCTAGTCCCCGTATAATTGCTTCGTCTTCAATTACATCCCTCGAACTCTATTTAACACACTTGGGCTTGAGTTTCTGTATTCTTCAAGCCCGCTCGAGGCCGTTCATATTCTTCGGGCCCTTTCCTTTATTAAATCCAAATCCGCTTCATCAGCTGCAGATGCTGCAGAACTAACAAGAGCTCTAGATCCAGCAAAAACATCAATTCCCGCCATCATCGACTCTCTGCGGCTTCTCCGTACCAGGATGGTGCCGCTCCGGGGCAGGTCTTTGCCGTGAAGATGCGATAAAACATTGAGTTAACTATAAGGGAGTCGAACTCAATATTTGAAAAGTTTCCAATTATTTTATAAGGAAGTTGGAGTTATAAACTCTGATTTATTAGATTTTTAAATTTGAGTTGGGAACATTTGTTGCTCAATTTTAAAAATTTATACCTTATTTTGACACCTACGCTGGAAAGGAACAAAGCCCAATCAATACCTATCAGACGTGCAATAATCATAAATGTCTCATGATCCGGGAACTGTTCACATTGAACTTGGAATGCGGATTCTAATCAAAGCCTCAGACACATTGAAGTTATCTCCCCAGTGGAAGATTCAATTCCAGATTTATAGAAGAGAAGAAATTAAAAGAGTTCTCCGGCTTGCGGATGAGGAATTACAGAGTAGGGTAGTAAAATTTTGTTGTACAGAGTAAATACTTCCAAACAGACCAAACAACAGGTGGGGATATCAGAACACTTTTTAGTCCTCGCATTCTGCTTATTTTCATAATCTTTTGCCGGACACATTAGGAGAGGTGAGGATACCTCAGTGTGCTATCATTGGATTCTCTCGTCCTTGCTGACCTGGAGTCCGTCGACGCCTCTCATGATGGATTCTAGATTCCTGGAGGTGTTCCTGCTTAAAGGTATCCTCTGCTCTGATGATGTTAAAGGAGAATCTCTTTGGCTGGCAGATATTTTGCGGAATGCTCCCGGGCTGATCTCAGTTGTGCGGGGATGGGACATGTCTACGTCAGTTCCAGCAATCCCGGCGTCCCTCCCCGAAGATATGGCTGGCCTTCTTGATGACCCACTCGACCAGGGAATGTTCGAACCAGATAACTGCAATATATCCATATAAAAAAGGGATCAGGCTTAAACTGAACCAATAGTAACAAAAATTATACATAAATTAAAGAGGAATCTGTAGGGACATATCAAATTATCCACACTAGAAATCAAAATGCACGTGCAAAGCACAATGTAAATTCTCAAGATCATACCAGAGCCTCCTTGGACATGGTAGATTCATTGGTCACCGGATTCTTCTGCTTTGATGAAGTACCAGAAGAAACAACTGGTCCGGAATTCCTTCTCCGAGAAGGATCAGCAGGAGACCACCCACTTTGTCTTCCATCTTCTCCGCCTTCAACGGATTATATGATCACTATGAGTAATCTCAACATATAAATGTCGGACTAAGCAGTGGCATCACACTTCTCAGCTCCTACCATGCACGCAAATAAATAATAGGTCAAGAAAGCTTAGAAATACCCGATTGCCTATCAGTGTTGTTGACGGCAGGAGGCATGCCAGAACTGGGTCCTGCACTCTGTCCCTGCATAAGCAAATGCATTGTGGCATGCTATATAGAGAACTATTATCGATGAGCTAAATCCCCAAGTGGCACTCATATAAACAAAAACCCAAGTGGTGAAATTACTCACAGGATCGCGGGACGAAGGAGTTGCACTTTGCGATTGCTGATACTTTAAAATGGTCCAATCAAACACATAGTCAAACTGAAAACCTGATGGGCGGAAACAGTACTCCAAGTTAGTTGTTGTGAATGGAAGCAGAGGAAAATAACCACACAATCTAAGAACCACAGACAATACTAAATACATACACATACCTTCACGGATGAAGAGATCACGAAAGAGTCTTTTCAGATATGCATAATCTGGTTTATCATCAAACCGCAACGATCTGCAGTAATGGAAGTAAGATGCGAATTCCGTCGGATAACCTCGGCATAAGACCTGGACGGCAAAAGGATGGTGAGCAATCAGAGAACATAAAGATGCTGAAACATTCTACACAGATCATTTTCTTGAGCAATCAAAATTAGCCGGAAAAGGCTGGCTTTGAGATCGGTCACCTCTATAGAAGTAGAAACTTTCTTTTCACTAATCTTTTCATATTTCTGTTTCTTTGTCCCAGCTTTTAGCCCCTGCCAAGGGAGACTAAGAGAGAGAATAATAATCAAAACTTAGGTAAAAGGAAAGTTAAGCAAAGTAAGATGGTTTCCATTAGAAAACATTATCACCTTCCCCTTAGAAAGTACATTAGAACATATCCAAGCGACTCCAAATCGTCTCTGCGACTTTGCTCTGGAAAACGTTATTCCGGGAAAAGATGTCACAGCAAGTATCCAGGTCAAGGAAAGTCAAAGGAGAATGAGAAAGATAGATGAAGTGAGGAGGAAAATTTTAGACATGATAGGACTTTCAAAATTATTCACCAGTTAAAGGAAAATATCCAAATTAACAGAAAATTTCGGATGAGAAAAAAATTCAACATACCAATCCCAAGATGAGTATTCATGCTAGCATATCTTGCCGTGCCAGTCAGGTTCTTGTTTTCTCTGAAGACCAAAGGAAACAAAATAGAATAGAATCCATAAATTGATATTCCATTAAAAAGTACCCCATATAAGAAAGGGGCAGATATTACTATTATTAGTGCAAGTAACCAACTACTAATACAGAAAGAATATGATGCAGGGTGCATAGAGAGGGTACAGTGAGCTTACCTGTAGGGAATATGTTGATGGGTTGAAGTATCACGGTACTTCTTGGCAAGGCCAAAATCAATGATGTAAATCTACGTCCAACCACTAATCATTAAGGATTCCCCGGAAATCGATAGTCTTAAAAAACAGTATCAAATTGTACCTGATTCGCACGCCTTCCTAAGCCCATAAGGAAATTGTCTGGCTTAATATCTCGATGAAGAAAAGATTTTGAGTGCACAAATTCAATTCGATTAATCTGCAAGGACAGTGAAGTTGTACGTCAATCGCAACAACATTTAAATCACTGGTAAACAGATGGGGCAGAGAAACCAACCATTTGATCTGCAAGCATAAGAACAGTCTTCAGAGAGAATTTCCTGCTGCAGAAGTTAAATAAATCCTCCAGACTAGGACCCAGTAAATCCATCACAAGCACATTGTACTCTCCTTCAACCCCAAACCACCTGACATTGGGAATCCCAGCTGCCAACAAAACTCATTATCAGTTACGATTACATCAAAAGAGAAACCGAATAAAAGAAGCAATGAAATCATCAACTGAGAAAGAACAGTGCATCATTACTTCCGCCCTGAAGAATTCTATACAATTTTGATTCGTACAACAATTGGGGATGCTTTGTCTTCACAGATTCCTGAAAAAAACCATCGATAAATGAACACCCACAAAACCACCGCTGCAACGACAAGGAAAGCACCTCCATCGAACCTATCCCATAAAAAGTATCCAAAAACTACGAAGGTCAAGCAGAAGTCAAACCAGAGACGACCCGGAAGAAATTTTCAAATTTCGCAAACTAACTGAAAGAACCAAGAGATAATCAACACTCACAAGCTTGATCGCAACTTCCTCGTTCGTCTGGACATTCGTTCCTGCAAAAACCGCAAACGAAAACACCATGATTCCACAAAAGAAAAGGGAGAGAACAAATCCGAAACGAGAACCGAGCAAACCTAAGTAGATCTCTCCGAAGGATCCACTTCCGATCTTCCTACCGAGCCTGAACTTATTCCCCACCCGAGGCTCCATCGACAAGGAATAGCAGAAACCCTAACCACCGCCGCCGCCACAAACTACTCTTCGCTCCTCCAGCCGCTACCACCCAGCTGTGAGGAAGAGGCGACGGCCAGCCTCATCGGCGGATCGCAACAGTCAACACGAGGAGGGTAGAGGGTAGAGCTAACTTTCTCTCACTAGAAGCATGATTTTCTAGAGAGAGAAAATGACGCGTTATCATCATGTGGCGAGGCATGCCGTACCGAACGACGACACGACGGGTCTTGACGGTTTACGAAACGTTTCGTTGTCCAGTTATTTAACCAATTACCACGATCAAATAAATTAATATACTTTCTTTGTAATAATAATAAACACCTAATTATCAATTCAGTATTTTTTTATTTGTATTTCACGCGATTGAAAAGAAACAAGAAATTTGTAATTAATGATAATTTGAAGGGTTAATTAACTAAGAAACGCAAGCGGAAGCAATATTTAATTACGCCACGTCATCAATACAGACTTTACAACATTAAGAAAAGAATCAAAAATTTTTGTAATTTTTTACTTTTTCTTTTTCCTTTACTGTATTCTTTTTACCCTACTGAGAAGATATGGCTAGAGTCTTCTTCTGAAGCTTCCCCCGTAGGATCCTCATCTTCGCCTCGACCCTCGCGGTGAACCCGATCTTCGTCTCCTGCCGAGCCTTAGATCGCTCCCTCTTCCACATCACCTTGTCCTGCACGTCCCTCTTCAGGTACTTAATCTCCTGGATCACGTGGTGATCCATCGGGTTGAAGCACCGCTGCACCGATATGTGCACAAAGTAGAACAGGATGCAGGTGACAGTCACGAGCAATGTGACTGCCCAGTAGCTCGGGGCCGGGGCCAGGACTTCGGCAAGGATCTGGTAGACGTTTCCCGTCAACCTCGGGGGGAGCATCCCGTACACAATTAGGAAGAAGTACCAGAAGCCGATGCTTCCCCAGATTACAAAGTGCTGGATCCACGTGAAATGGCTCATCGTGAGGGCAATCTGGCAGTTGACCACCCACACGATGCAGGTGAACATCGCAGTCCCGATGGTCGCCATGTCAGCCGTCTGGCCTCCGGACCGAAATGCTTGCTCGTAGAAGAACACGATATTGAAAGTGAAGACAACTATGGAAGCGATGAGACCATTTCCCATCCACCCGAATATTCTGTACCAGTCGAAGAACAGATTCTTCGGTCCTTGCTGGTATAGGGCCGGGAACTGTAAAAGGAAAACAGAACTCTTACATGGAAAGCAGACGAGTTTGTATTGAACCGAGCAACATAACTGTCATGGTATGATTCTTGTAAAAAGGGAAGACCTTACCTGTAAGCAAATCTCAGCTGAGACATCTTGTTCAAATACTCCAAGGGAAATGACTGGCAGTGACGTGACAAAGACATTGAACAATATCATGTACCAATCATCGTATATCGATTGCCCAGAGAAGGCCGTGAAGGCCTCAAAGTAGAAGAATGTCAATCCGAATGCTATATTCTTGTAAAAGAAATAGCATATCTGCAACCCCCCCCCAAAAAAAAACAGAAGTTACTCCCTATTCGATTAGTTCATTTCCACCACAAACTAAACTATATGACAAAGTGGAGAGACGACGATGAGGCTAACCATCTGAGCAACTCTTTTATAGCACCAGTGACCATGGACCACTAAGAGCTTCTCCAAGAATCGGAATTGGGCTATCGAGAAATCACTGGCCATCACTGCCTGAAAATTTTACCATCATCGCATTTAAGTAATCAGAAGCAATCATAGGTTAAGCACCCTGTATTAGAAAACCGACTAATCAGACATGAAAGGAAGTATCTCGAGAAAATAAGAAGATTCACCAACCTGCATACCTTCCACCCCACTGATGCCCACCCCAATGTCGGCTTCCTGAATCATTCCGACATCATTTGCTCCATCACCAATTGCTAAGGTAGTCTTCCCGGTTCCTTCCTTCACTAACCTTGTCACCTGCAAACCAAAGTCCCAGCATTGGCATAAGAAAATCGAGTACTTTAACAAACTCAGTGCAACACTAACTGGAAGAACCAATTTTACCAATGCCTTCTGCTTAGGGGAAACACGACAGCATATGACGGATGCGCATTCGACAGCCAAGCCCAAGAACTGATGCTTCATATCATCTTCAAGAGCATACACAAGGGTTTTCCCATCTATTATGAGGGCAAATGCAGCATGCGGGTCTTTTTCTAGCTTTACCATTTGTGTTGCATTCGTGATTTGCATCAAAATATTCTCCTTAATTGCCTGGTCTCAAACAAAATGAAGACAAAAATCTATGATCCAAGAATGAAAATGATGAAAATTTAACTCCGTAATCTCTCTAACGGTTACTACCTTCTGGGATTCTTGGACCAATGTCTCGGAATTTGTTACAGCGATGCATATTTGCTTCATTCCCTGCCTAAGTAGACTGCATGCAAATCTGGTACGCATAGAATAAAATGAAAATTAAGTGTAGAATCTTAACATAGCTCAAATAAAGTAAAAATTAGAAGTGAAATTGTATCTCCCTTGAATAAATCGTACCCTATGTTGATAGCAGTTTCCATCTTATCCCCTGTCAATACCCAAATTTTGAGACCAGCTTGGGCAAGTTTATCGATACACTGAGGGACCTGTTAAAAAAGGATGCTATAAGTTTGAGACGAGCCAACGCTTTTCTATCATGTCCAATAAATCAAAAGAGAATCAGCTCGTACCCCTTTTTGCAATTTGTCCTCTACAGCAGTGGCGCCCACAAGAATCAAGTCCTTTTCCATCATGTCAGATAACCTCTCAAGCATGGTCTCTCGGTCGGCACCAATCGAAGTCTTTGCTTTGGTAAACTCAGTGTTCCATGCCATGTACTCTGATTCTTCAAGCTTTTTGTAGGCAAGCGCAAGAGTCCGCAGCCCAGTCTCTCCATATTCATTTAGGTGTTTTGTTGTAGCTTCCTCAAACATCTTTCCATTCCTTGCTAATAGGTCAAAAATTATGCTACAAAACAAGAATATAAATTTTAGCCAGTGAAGAAAGGGAAACAAAGATTCGTTCCACAAAATGGAACATTATTTCAGAACATTTGAATCATCTCATGCTGTCAAACAAAATGGATAAGCACCTCCATTATCACCATATTACAGAAAGCACAGTAAATATGCCAACCTGTCAGCTCCTTTGCACAGGAGAAAAATTTGCCCTTCCTCATCTCGAACAATCACTGACATGCGCTTCCTTTTACTCGTAAAATCCAAGAGGTTGAGAATTTTGTATTCCCTGGGAAAATATTAACAATGACGACCGAGATGGGTTTAATCACATCAAGAAAAGAAGCTACAAATCTCTGAAGAAACGGGTTGCGTATACTCTTGTTTAATATCCTTACCTTTGAATAGGGTTTGCGGAAGAAGCATATCTTTCACGAATAAATATGCTAGACTGAGTTCTCTTGAAGAATTCAAACCCGAACTCTCTGGCCGCAACAAGAAAAGCAATTTCATCTGGAGACTCCGCTTCATAAGTTATTTCACCAGTAAGTTCATTTACATCAGGAATTGCTGTATGACACAGAGCCAATATCCGCAGGAACAACAAAATGGCGTTGGAATTGGGCTCGTTTATCCAGCTCCCATTCATAAGACGTTCATCCTCGAAGCTAAATCCCTTCACAATGCGCTTTTCATATCTTCCTCCCTTAGAAGCTACAACTTCTTCAAGCTCAATCTCTGATGCATCGGCTCGGCATTATTCCTGTTCCTTCCCCAATCAAGAGTACTCGAAATCTCCTGACCTTGCTCTTCGAGATCAATGGCGATCTGCTTTGCCGCAGCTAACTCGACTTCACTCGATCGTAATCCATAAGCTAGTTCCAGCTATTGAACACTTCAAAAAATCCATCTGATTGCAGGTCAATGTCCCTGTTTTATCAGAAAGAATCGTGTCCACCTGGCCCAACTCTTCATTCAAATTTGAGGTCCTTGCATGAGCAGGAACACCGCTGTCTTCGTCAAACATGTCAATGTCCCGGTTAATGAAGATGGCTTGTAGGAATTTGACCATTTCAATCGACACATACAAAGATATGGGTATCAAGTATCCATAAAGCATGACAGGCTGTGACAAAATGGCAAAGAGCTGATGCAAAAGCTTGGTTGGGGTTGTAACAAGACTGAGGATTCTGTGGCTGCAAGTACCACCAGTCAGGCATCTGATATTTTGTTTGAACCAAGAAGCCGACTGAGCTCATTAACGAAATCCCAAGAAGAACAGCGAGGAGAACATATATGATCCGGTCCATCTTCCTCTCTATTCTGCTCTCTTTGAAGGAGATTCTGTGGCATTCTGCATTACTTTACTATCATGACCGGTGAAAATCACCACTCCATAAACAAAGGCCGTATTTCTCAACTTGGAGTCCCTAAGGAGTATCTGAGTAGGGTCCAGAGGGTAAACCTCCTGATCATACTCGAAATTTCCCACAAACGTGTATAGGTTGGGATTCGGATCTTCACATCTAATCATACCACGGAAATCCTTGAAGCTCTCGTCACTCTCTAAGGGCAAGGTTGCTTCCAGAGATCGTTTCACTTTGAGGTTAGTCTCACCATCTAAATTCATCGTTTCAACAAAGCACAGACCATCCTCATAACTTGATGACAAGAGAAGCAAGTCGGCAGGAAAAAACTGATCCTTCTCAGTTTTAACCACATCGCCAACACTAATGTTTCGCCACTGCTTGGAGCCAAATGTCCCATCTCCATTATGAACAATGGCCTTTCGGGTGTTTACCTTCATATCCTGAATAAACCTATGCCAATCTTCCACAGCTTCTTTCGCCATGCTCACCCCAAGAACAAATGCCAGGGGGGCAATCATGCTTACCGGTGAAAACGGGGAAAAGGAAAAGAGAGAGCATATTGCAGCAACCAAGAAATATATATTGGCAACACGTCGGAATTGTTCAAAGAAAGCTTTAGGCAGGAATGTCACGACGTTATACCGTGTGGTGGATATATAATTGCTACAGTACTTCAATGGCTTCTTCTTGTGCACAAGCGGTTCATTGCAATGCACGGTCCGAGAATAACCAGGACCTTGTATTGGATGGGGACCCTCCGATCCGGCGGTGGCTGGTCGGAAGCATCCAAAAGTGTAGAGGTTACTCCTGCGAATCCTCGCCCTTATCCTACCGCCTGCCATTTTTTTGAACCGTCACGGTTCAATAAAATGAGCAGGCTATACAAAGCAAGTCGTCCAAATTTAATGATCTTCTGCTACCCTTCTCATCATGAAATGAAACTTCAACTTTGCATCTAAAATTGCGACAAGTCATTACTCTCATGGATAGTGTTCTTACTCCTTTTAAATCCAGAGCTTGATGATTCCCCTGACACCTGAAAACTTTGACAAAACCCTAGATACGAAAGCATTGTCAGGTCAATAATCTATAAGCAAAACTGTCATCCAATGAATCTAACAAAAGAGAAAGGTCATCAAACGGAATCTGTCACTGAATCACTAAAACAAACAAACTTTGGATATTAATAAGCCGATTTCTTTCCGCTCGGAAGAACCACAGCATCAAGTTCGCGAACCAACAGAAATCACAGAGCTTGTACTATTCCAAATCCACCAACGTTCCCAATCTTGATAACAATAAGCGGATACACACAGGCCTAATCAAAGAACAGAATCAATCAACACCTCGGAGAAATCAGCTGCAGTGACTCCAACCCCGGATTCATGAGAAAGCCAGAACCCCCAAAAAATAACAACCGAAAAACAAGACAATGCTGGGCAAATTCACCCCAAACAGCTCGCTTCTGACAAACCCAGCTCCGATTCACCTCCCAAAAAATAACAACAAATCGATCGCCAACGTCCAAAAGCCCACAAACCCAATACGAATTACAGAGGAACGCGAAAAGGGTACCTTGAATCCGAAGCTTTACCGCAAGAACGCGGATCGAAAATCCCAAAGAAAGACTCCCCCCCCCCCCCCCCCCCCCAATACGTAGAAGTCAGCGGCAGAGAAAGAGAAAAGATAGAGAGAGAGATAGAGAGAGAGGGGGGTGGAGAACGTTGGATTCAATTAAATGGCCAGATCATCAAGTGAGGAGGCAAGAAATTTAAGGAAGCGTAGGAGAGGATTTGCAAATTTTGTCCCGGTGGGCGGGGGAGGTGATCACACACAACTCTAGGTCAAGATCAAATAAAAAAGTCTTCCTCATTGCCGCTCTCTCGAATCCTTGTTTGTTCCAAGAAAGACACCCACCCAAAATTAAAACATTGTAATTTTCTTCCCTCCTAATTTAATCTTCTGGAACTAATAAATCCGAAAAACTCATTGAAATTGTCATAGGAGGACTACGTTGCATTGTCTTCTTCATAATAATATAAATAGGAGGAGAAAAGGGAATACTAATAATAATATTATGATGATATTTTTGTCGGGCTTTATTGTACAAATACGACCGAACTGAGTGGGGGGCAAAGGTTATCCGACTTGGACCGAGTAAAAATTCTAGAAAGACGTGTTTCCCATGTTTATTAGTATCTTCTTTTCCCTTTCTGATTTTCTTTGGTTCCAGAAGCCGACAAATGTGGGACCGCCACGTGTCTCCGCCGGACCGCCCGGTCCGGTCAATTTCGGACCAATGTTGGAAGCAGCCCCATGTTTCTCTTCCTCCCCACCCCTCAACCTCTACAAACAATGTCAATTATTCTTACCCATGACATATCGATGGATTTTTTTTTTTTTTTGTGAGGTTGTCGTGTCGGAAGACGTGTTGTTGGTCACGATCTGGGTTCTGTTTAATTTGGGGAATAATCATTTATGGGAAAGACTATTAGTTTAGGTATTGGTATTTGTGGCTACTTTGGAAATAATTACTCGATTTGAATAGTCAAGTCAAATCCAGGGAACCCATGTTGGGAAATTGAGGCGATCTATGATTCATCGGCTCGATCGCCATCTGGATGGCATTCATGCATTTGGATGGGTATGGTGCCGGAGAGTTACGTGAGGAGGGATCTCGTGTTATATTCTCCCCTTCCAGCTGCCGTCGACTCTTCGTTGAATTGGGTCGGGCAGCCGTATTCAGGGCTCCGAAGCCCGACCGCCATACCCAATTCCTGATGGACCGAGTTCTGAACCCTTTAGGAAAAAGCGAAGGACAACTCAACTCATTTGGTGATCGAACATCCGCCTCGAATTCATGGCAAGAAAGGAACTTTTACTAATTTAAGCATTGCTTGGCATAACAACCTAATGGCGATTCCCCGGGGAGATCTCCTTCGGGCATGCTGTTAACTCTAAGATATTAAAGTTATATGCCTCGTTTACGAGCCTAATTAGTGTTATACATCTCATATTTGTATGCACATGTAGTTAGTTTGCATGTTATTTTTGTTTAGTCGTGCTGCATGAGTACTTTTAAATTTTGTGGTTTGCATTGCAAGTGAAGTGATCAATACGATGCGAGAATCATATTTAATAAGATATCTTGATAGAGGAAAGCAAGGCTTTTTAGTGAGGAAGTTGCAGAAACACGACAGACGAAGGCTTGCGGGTGAAATAACTACCAAGCGACAAAGTTCACCAGGAGACACAAATAGACGGAGTGACAGTCAACTGAAGGAACGAAGAAACCTTTACAGGTAAAGGTTAATGGGCGATACGGTTGATCGGTGGCTGTCATGGAAAGATATGGGAGATTTGGAGCATGGAAGGAAATAGTTGCCTAGAGTATTAAATAAAAAAAGAGATATTCTACGAGAGGCACATACTTGGACAGAATGATCCGATGTGGCCACACGACGCGAGAAGATTTTCTAGAATATTTCCTAATCTTTCGAGATTTACCCTAACCTTATAAAGAGCTTGAAAGTGAATTTAGAAGAGGATGACAAATTTTATCTAGGAGAGCAAGGGAGTTAGACTATCGTTTAGGATGCTTTTCTTTTCTTTGATTTGTTTTCCGAAAACGATGCTTGGCTAAGCTTTCTTTGCTAGATTTATGTTGAATCGAATTGTGTAGTTGAATTTTTAGAACTCGTATTAGAACAAATTCATGCTTTGGATATTTATTTATTTCGTTTGATCTTAATGCATGTAATTTGTCTGATCAATGAATTGTGTTGATTTATTATCCTAATTTAGACTTGGGAGAGGGACTTTGGAGAGAACATGAACGGAATAGCCTTGGTTAATATCGCGGGAGCGAATTAGCTAGTAGGTAGTATCGGGAGATATACTTCTAGGCAACCATTAAATGATTGATTCTTAATGCGTTTCTTGCCTTTGTAATTCACTATAGGGATATAGGTTTTGTGATGGTTTGGAATAGTTCTTTATAAACTCGGGAGAGGCACTTAGGGGCATGAGAATCCGATTAGTAAACAAAATTAGTATGAATTTGGGATAAACGAGTAAAGAGATTTAACGAAACAAGGAGGGCATACATGATCCTAGGCTTTTCCGACTGATTGAATTCCGATTTCTTTGTTTTAACTTTTGCTTTTCATTTAGTTTTCAAAGTTTTAAACTTATTTCTTTTATTGGCTTGGCTACAAAAGAATTGCAATTGTGTATGCTAAAAGGTTCTATTTGCTATTCTCGTGAGAACGATAACTCTACTCATATTTATATGCCTTATTGCGATCCATATATTTGCGGTGTGCGAATTTAGCTATCACATGCCCTGTCCTGTCTCGATTGTCAGGAGGAAGCGAAGATGACTGTTGTTTCCTCCAGCGTGGGAGGACATGTACATGGCTCTTCCGAACCGTTCATGATTACTTTGTCGATTCTCTGCCCATCCGCATCAGGGAGTTGATTGCAAGGGAACGGCGAGAGCGATCACGAAGACCGCCACCGCGCCCCTTGAACGCATCAAAATCCTCCTGCAGGTTAGGTGCTATATATTTGCGGACGAAACACGTCGCGATATAACGGGGACTAACACAGAGTTAAAGAAATGTGATCGCCAAGACTTTAAACAGACAATAATATAAAGAACAAGAATAAGAGCACATGAACACGAACACTTACTTCCATTTCTGGAAAACAGAGTACAAGGAGACAACCAAGCAGCCCTTCAGAGTCGTTGAATGAGTTTCGTGTGTTATTAAAAAAGACTGACCGCATATTTATACTAGTATTTAATCATATTTATACCGCATATCCGTACTTCGACGTGTCCTGCTTCGACGCGCCTTGCGTCGACGGGCTTGAGCTTCGACCGAGTACTCATTCGACTGCATCTATCATCACTATGATGTGCCTTGCCATAATTGTAGCAAAAAATGACTTTACTATGTAAAGCCTATGTATGCTCAACAGAAGAGTTCCGTCCTATGGGACGTTTTGCTTAATTGTGGGAGCGGTTGGATACAGACCCGATCGGAAGGGTACCATTCGATTGGCGTTTATCAATCATTTAGGAGAATCGTGAAGTATGAAGGGGTCTGTGGCCTATACAGGTTACGGGTGATTTCCCTGAACTTGTAGTATGTATAGACGACGTGGTTCTCCTCACAGCTGCTTGACGTTCGACGTCACAGAGGGAATGGTGCAAACGTCATGCGTGTGTTTCCATACTCGGCCTTACATTACTTTACTTACTAGCAATACCGGTTCTGGATATTGGCAAACTTCACATCAATTGGAACGGGGCCATTTGTAGACCTACTGGCCGGAGCCGCAACGGGGTGGCTTGGCCGCTCTGTGCACATACCCCCTAGATTTAGCTCGAGCAAAGGTTGCATTCCAGGTTATAAGCCACAGGATTTCGGGTTAGGATTAGTTACTCTGGCCGGACAGTTTTCCTCTTACAATTTCCCCTTTGGCCTACCAGGGTGGACTGCATGCCGAACACGGGCAAAGCAATCAATAATAGTCCTATTTCGGATTTTCGAATTCTAGGCTTCAAGAGGTCATTTGGAGCACCTACGGAGAAGGGGGAGTGCGAGCGCTTTACCGTGGTCTTGGTACATCCATTAGACAAAGATCAATGTAATTTCATTAGCTTCAGGTCATAGATAAACAATACGGCTGCACACACCTTTATTGCAGGTCCGACAATGGTTGGGATCCTACCATATGCTGGCCTAAAGTACTTTGTGTATGAGGAGCTCAAGCAAAAGCTGCTGGGGAAAACAAAGACTCGATCACAATGCGCCTGTATTGCGGAGCCTTGGTCGGGTTGTTCGGGTAAACCTGCACACCCACTTGATGGTGTAAGGAGACATATGCAGGTACTTTTCACTATAGCAATGTAGTGACAATCACCGAAGTCACCGTTATCGTCCGGTTACACGTCATCCATCGTCTGTGGCAGGTGGAGAGTCCTGAAAGGCGAGAACAGGCATGAGAGCACCGTTGGTAGGATTTCGAGCATTATCAGGAATCATGGATGGAGATAGCCCTATGCTAGTCTGAATGTCAATTATATCAAGGTAATACACTAACAAGTCCAGTATCTCCATGGAAGGATTTCTTGTTAGAAATAACAACACCTCCCTTATGGGCTCGAGAAAGTTCCCAAGATTATCCTAGAAGGCTCCTAAGATTAGTGTAGAATGTTCTTAAGATTAGTCTAGAAGACTCCTAAGATTAGTGTAGAAGGTTCTTAAGATTAGTCTAGAATGTTCTTAAGATTAGTCTAGAAGGATGTAGGATTAGTCTAGATATGAAAGTTCTAGAAAGGTGGAGAATGAATCCATCTTAGACCTCCCTATAAATAGCGGTAATTGGTTCATTTGTAACTCATCCACAACGAATAGAACTCTTCCTTCTCAAATCATTCCTCTTCTCATTTGCAGTTTTCCTTAGTTTTAGGTTGTGGTTTAGTTAAAGAGATAGAGTTACGCAACCAATTAAGTTAGTATTCTGAGGGTTGCGACTCAACATTTGGTATCAGAGCCAGGCGGTTGGGGTCCAGGCGTCAAAGTCCAGCGGAAGTTCTGCCGAAGTCCAGCGGAGAATTTGCCGAAGTCCAGGAGAGGTACTATCGAAATTCTGTCAAGGAAGCTGCAATCTGGGATTGCGTCGGGCATAGGTCGGGGACCAGGCTACGCTTCCAGAAGATAAATTTGGTATGACGGAGTTCAATACTGTCGCATGCTAAAGAAACTAAATAACCAGAATTATAGCACGTGGAACGTGTATGGAGTCATATCTCCAAGGCCAAGATCTCTGGGAGATCATTGGTGGAAGTGATACGACCCCACCGAAAGAGGAGGATGCCGCTTTGAGAAAATGGCGGATTAAGGCAGGGAAGGCCATGTTCGCCATTAAGACTACCATAGAGGAGGAAATGCTAGAGCATATAAGGTACGCCATTACCCCAAAGGATGCATGGGATATATTAGCGACTAGATTATCAAAGAAGAATGATATGAGGCTACAGTTGCTAGAGAATGACTTGCTGGCAGTCAGACAAGGAGTCGTCGTCACCGCCATATGACGGGTGACCAAGAGAAGTTGCAAGAGTTGTCTTAATACAAAGGACAGCGAGTCGTCGTCACCGCCAACAACTCTAGACTGCCATTACCCATGTTGGTAAGACTGTTATAGCTGCCGATGATAGTCTCCAGCAAGGTGCAACTACAAAGAGTATACCATGTCCCTGGAATAAAGAAGAATCTTTTGTCAGTAGGCCAACTGACAGCCCTAGGCAACTTCGTGGTGTTTGGACCAGAAGATGTGAAGGTTTACCGTGAGTTGAAGTTTTCAGGGACACCGTTCATGGAAAGGCGGAAGGTCAACTCTATCTACGTCATGTCTGCAGAATCTGCATACGTAGATAAAGTGAAGAAGGATGAGACAGCGGATCTCTGGCATGAGAGGCTTGGGCACATTGGCTACCACAAGTTGAAGGCTATGATGAGTAAAGATATGTTGAAGGGCCTCCCACAGCTGGAGGTGAATATCGACAATATATGTGCTGGTTGCCAGTACGGTAAAGCACACCAGTTACCGTACGAAGACTCCAAGTATAGAGCTGAAGAACCACTGCAGCTGATTCACTTTGATGTGTTCGGTCCAGTGAAGCATCCATCAGTAGGTGGCTGCAAATAAATGGTGACCTTCATTAATGACTACTCCAGGTATGTCTGGGTAAACTTTATGAAGGAGAAGTCAGAAGTCCTACAGAAATTCAGAGAGTTCAAGATCAAGGCAGAAGGCGATTTTCAGACGAATGTGAAGTGCCTACGTACTGACAACGGAGGAGAATATACCTCTAAGGAGTTTGCAGAATACCTGAAGGAGAACAAGATAAGACGACAGTTGACTTGTCCCCACATGCCCCAACAGAATGGTGTGGCAGAAAGAAAGAATAGGCATCTTGCAGAAGTATGTTGCATGCCAGAAATGTCCCAGGAAGATATTGGGCAGTGTGCATGAAGACAGCTGCATATGTTGCAAATAGGCTACCGCAAGCTCGCTTTAACTTCAAGACATCATTCGAGCTACTATGGAATATGAAGCCCACAGTGAGCCACTTTCGAGTCTTTGGGTGTGTCTGCTATGTGTTCATCCCTAACCACCTACGAAGTAAGTTCGATAAGAAGGTGACCACGTGTATCTTCGTAGAATATGACACAGAGAGAAAAGGATGGAGATGCTGCGATCCTATGACTAACAAGTGCACTGTATCAAGGAACGTCGTCTTTGGTGAAGCAACTTCCTGGTGGTTGCCTTCAAATGAACCAGAAGAAGAAGCTCAATTGAAGCAGGGGGAGCAAGTAACCCTAAAACCAATCATTGAGGAGGCTGATGAAGGGCCCACTATAACAGGGAATAATGACATAGAAGAAGAGAGGCATTGGCAAACAGGAGTGTACCAGAGGTCATTCGAAGAGAATGTAGTGGAAGAAGAAACTGGTGACGGGACGACACCAATGAGGAGGTCCACAAGGCAACGAAGACCTCCAACAAGATACATAGATGCAGCACTTGCAGAAGACGTTGATCCACAAGAGCCATCAAGCTACGAAGAAGCATCAAAGCATAAGGTATGGCAAAAGGCAATGAGTGAAGAGATCTGAGCATTGGAAGAAAACCAAACTTGGGATTTGGTTCCAAAACCTAGCGAGGTAAGACCCATATCCTGCAAGTGGGTCTATAAGGTGAAAACTCGCACAGATGGTTCGGTGGAGAGATACAAGGCTCGTCTCGTCGCTCGAGGATTCTCTCAACAGTATGGCTTGGACTACGACGAGACCTTCAGTCCAGTTGTGAAGATAACAACTGTCAGAGTTCTACTCGCCTTAGCAGCAAGTAAGTCCTGGAAACTCTGGCAGATGGACGTGAAGAATGCATTCTTACATGGAGAGTTAGACAGAGCAATCTCTATAGAACAACCTCAGGGGTTTGCAGATAAGAATCGTCCGAAGTATCTCTGCAAACTAAGGAAAGCATTATACGGACTGAAGTAGGCTCCAAGAGCTTGGTACGGCAAGATTGCGGAGTTCTTAGTGCAGAGTGGATATACTCTCGCTGTCGCCGACTCAAGCCTCTTCGTCAAATTCAAAGAAGAGAAAATTGCAATAGTACTTGTATACGTGGACGATCTCATCATCACAGGTGATAATGACAATGAGATCAAACAGATCAAGGAAAATCTCTCAGTGCGCTTCCACATGAAGGAGCTTGGTGAACTCAAGCACTTCTTGGGATTAGAAGTTGACCGCATTCCAGAAGGCTTGTTTTTATGTCAAGAGAAATATGCAAGGGAGCTGCTAAAGAAATATCGGATGTTAGAGTGCAAGCCGATATCAACACCTATCGAGTTCAACGCTAAGCTTAGTGCAAATGAAGGCAAGGATCTTGAAGAGCCAACAATGTACTGTCAGCTAGTTGGCAGTCTGATCTACCTGACACATACAAGACTGGACATCTCTTATGCAGTCAGTTTGGTGAGTAGGTTTATGCAAACTCCAAAGAAGCCTCGCCTCGAAGCAGTTCGGCGAATTCTGAGATATATTAAGGGTACGTTGAACTATGGGGTGCTGTATAAAAGAGAAGGGGATTAAAGACTTGTCGGATACTGTGATGCTGACTATGCCGGTGACCGTGATACTAGAAGATCAACGACAGGATACGTCTTCAGTATTGCAGGAGGAGTAGTATTATGGTGCAGTAAGCGACAACCAACAGTTTCACTCTCAACGACAGAAGCGGAATATAGAGCTGCTGCAACCGCAACACAAGAAGCTATTTGGCTAATGCAACTCATGCAAGATCTTCACCAACAAACTGACGATGGAGTTCTTCTATCATGCGACAACCGATCAGCGATCCAACTAGCAGAAAATTCAGTGTTTCATGCACGAACTAAGCACGTAGAAGTCCACTATCACTTCTTACGAGAGAAGGTGTTACAAGGAGACATCAAGCTACAATACATTGGAACGGAAAGTCAAATAGCCAACGTCTTCACTAAGGGACTTAACACAAACAAGCTTGAAGAGTTTCGGACAAAACTTGGCATGACAAGAAGAACAAGTCGGTGTTGAGGGGGAGTGTTAGAAATAACAACACCTCTCTTATGGGCTCGAGAGAGTTCCTAAGATTATCCTAGAAGGCTTCTAAGATTAGTGTAGAATGTTCTTAAGATTAGTCTAGAAAACTCCTAAGATTAGTGTAGAAGGTTCTTAAGATTAGTGTAGAAGGTTCTTAAGATTAGTCTAAAAGGATGTAGGATTAGTCTAAATAGGAAAGTTTTAGAAAGGTGGAGAATGAATCCATCTTAGATCCTTCCTATAAATAGCGGTCATTTGTTCATTTGTAGCTCATCCACAACGAATAGAACTCTTCATTATCAAATCATTCATCTTCTCATTTGCAACTTTCCTTAGTTTTAGATTATGGTTTAGTTAAAGAGATAGAGTTACGCAACCAATTAAGTTAGTACTATGAGGGTTGCGACTCAACATTTCTTACAATCGAACTGATCCCAAACGTCCGATGTGAATCGTGGGCATGTCATTCCTTCGGTGGCTGTTGGGTTCACGACATGCGATGTAATGAAGTCTTGGCTGCATTATTCGTCTACAGGGCCCTCACCGCAGCTGGAGTCCCAGTCGCCTAGTCCTGCGGCTAGAAACTAGCGATCTGGAAGCTGTCCGTTAGGTCGGAAATTTTCTGGGTTCGCACTACCTCGTAGCCCCAGTGATTAAAAGGTCAAAATTATTACATATGCTATGATTCATTTTAATTTAGTTAGCAGGATTGTCCTTTCGGTCCAGTCAAAAAGTGATCCAACCAACATTAATTTCAGTCACTGTCAAGCAAGCAATCTTCATTAACTCCACCATTACTAATCAGTAGTTTGACGACGACGGCGGCGGCCAAAGTATGAACAAGTTATAGTGGTTAAACAATAAGAACACGAATGAAAGTTATATAAAACCTGGATTTTTTTAAATTAAGATAGATCATGGAATGTACAGAGAAGGGCCGCACTTGCATTTCCATCCCTCTGGCTCGTAGATGGTGTACTGGACGTGGATACCTCCATCACGATGATGCCGTGGTCCCCAGCTGCCACCGCTGTTAGTGATCGCGGGGACTTCCACGGGCACGCAGGGGATGCACCCATCGCACTTATCCACACACCTCGGGGGGCTTGACCCGATCTTGCTGTCGACAACCGCCACTGCAGCTGGAGACTCTGTTATTTCCCCTGCATTCCCAAAAGGACAAAAAACAGAAACAAGAATGTAAAGCTTGAGGATAAGACATATGAGTAACTGCAATTTTAGACATCGTCCATCGCTAACCAGCAAATGGTCGATGGCGATGAGGAGGAGGTGATCTTGAAGCAAAGTCAGCCAAGATGAGTAACTGAAGAGAGAAACAGAGGAAACACAAGACTTTCTTCATTTCGGTCCTGTTCCGTTCTGCACCTTGCTTTTGCTCGTTGGTGATGATGATGACGAGGGTGATGATTGCCCAGAAGGCCTTCATATAAAAACCGAGAACACGATCATGATAGCTCTTCGAGGGGGGTTTGTTTGTTTCTGGGTTGTCTTGTTTCTTCTGCTTCTTTGCTGTTATTGTTTGCAGGGAGGGGGGGGGGGGCTGTGGGAGTGGGATATGATTCTGTCTTCCTTCACAAGAAAAGCTGATTTTTTACGCAAAATTGCCGAGGTTTCAATTTTTTGACAGCTCACTCCTACCACACAGAGAGAGGGACTCTGAGAGATACATTTATCAATCTCAGCAGTTCTTTCTCTTTCTTTTGGCTGTGTCTATTATTGCATCTGGGGGGTGGTCCAATGACAGACAATTAAACCCCTCTCCTGATTTCGTTTCTCTTTTCTTTTTCTTTTTGTTAGTCTAAACATCGATTCCATTGGGAGGTTGATGCATCGGAATCGGCCGCACCTTATGCCGGTGGTTGCCGGAACACATAAGAATACACCAAAGATGGTCGGCACATCGCGGCCACACCACGCCCTTCTATTTCTTCCGTAAAGAATGGATCCCTAAACGGCTGTTACAAACAGCTTAACTGCCTTGTCTAAGCTTTCCTCTCCATGCATCAGAGGTCTGCAAAAGGATTTGCATTTTGATTGTCTGAAGAGGGGGGGGGGGGGGGGATGTCATGGCTGTTTGGTTTTATTGGTTTTTTTATTTTTCCTTTTTCTCTTCCTTTCCTTCTTCTGATGAGATTTTGAAAAGGGATCTGAGATTTAGCAGCAAAGAAATACGAAGTTATTCCCTCCTTCTGGCTTGCATGGATGAAAAGAATCGATGGGTCTCTGTAGGAAAACATGTCAGAAGATCAATGGTCTGACTTTTGGTTTTACTTTTGATAATAAAGCAAATGGCATCATGGGTCAAAACCAAACTAGCTGGAGATTTACCGTTCATTGACATTCTCTTGCCTTGCAAGAATTTGTGTTTTAGGGCAAAACCTGTCTTGTCCGTTAGTTCTTCCCTAGTTTCAAAATTCGAAATCCAGGGCGCCTCTTCCTCGGACACCCGCCACCTTTGCGAAGATCAGCTCTCTTCATCTTCTGACCACGCGTCGCCTTTACTCCTTCCTGGTCACCATAACGTGATCGATATCCACTTGTCAAAATTTGATCTTCTTTGGCCTTTTGATGGGCAGCGCTTCCAGTGATTGAATCAAGTCCCTGATTCCTCAAACAAACAGCAGCCGTCCGACCCCCATGAAGTAGTGCTTCCAATTTTGAATCCTGTCTCTTGTTCACAGGGTATTTATTGTTGTTTCGTTTGTTCTTCTGTAATTCACAGGAGGATGGGAAGAAGACATAGAAGAGCGGCGGGCTGTGGAGGAGTGCGTCCCAGTCCCAGGGGTTGATGCTGTCTGAGAAGACGATGAAAGGATATGCAGCTGTGTCTGAGGCTTCGGAGTTGATGATGCATCCATTGAATGATCAACCATTGGTCGCTGATATGGCCACTAGTGCTCGTGTCCAGCCAAAGTGTTAGTGCGTAACACTTTTGTGCCAAGACACTTTATTATATTTGTGGATAAATAATTAATAAAGACGAATATTTATCATTGATTATTTTACTTTTCTGCACGTAAAATTACTAATGATAAAGTCCCACAGATTTATGAGTATATTAATTTGAAATAGTCTGATAGATATTTAGATGGGATATGGACTTCTAAATCATCGCCGAGTATAATTGAGGTCAAGAAAGACCGATGGATTGTATATCTAAGTTATACTCAGGGGTACCATGAGATCAGAGATACTGGATACAACCCGTTTAAGAGGATACCACATATAGTCAATCCTCTTTACGAACGAGTGTAACTGTTCTTTCGACTGAGACCTTCTTTTATTATATGCGTGGAGTTTGTACATTTTGACGTTGTTAAAAGCAGTCTTTAACCGGATTGTGAATAATACGATTGTTGGGTATGTGACAAAGCGTAGAGAGAATAATATTGAGTTAATATATGATTCATCGCTCTCTTGGATTAGAGAGTTGATATCTAGGCCACCTGATAGAGATATTAGTGACTCTAAAATCTATAGGAGGAATGTTTTACATTCAAGTGAGTCTATTATATCTTGTTAATCTAAGTAAAACAATTAATATGGTGATGATGTATTTTACGCCGAATTAATTGGGATGCCGGTTAGATGAAGCGATTAAATTACACAGTAATCGGTTCATAGTTGTATATGATTTATGATCATTATCATAACACGTTAGGAGACTAAAAATTGTTGCTAGACGGTTACTTTAGTTTGTGTATGGATATACACTGCCTTCATGTATAGGACCTAAAGGGTCTCACGCATAGCACGTCGACACGAATATTGTATTATTAATTATTTTAGTGGATACTAAAATTAATCATTTTATTATTTCAGAATTAGAATTAATTGGACTATTAATTTATTCTGAAATATTGAAAGCAAAATTTAGATCAAGATCGAATATGGATTTATTCAAGTCTATTTTTATTAGATAAAGGATACGAAATAAATATTTAATATTTATTTATATTTTATATCCTAAATATTTTATTTGAGAAAATTAATTTTTAATTTAATATTTTAATCATGTGTACGTTCGGTTAAATTTGAATATTTATTAATTTTTTCGGAGAGTCGAAACAAAGAAATAAACTTAAAACTTAATTATTCCGATTTCAAATGATTTATTACCAAAATTGAAACCGTTAGAATCTTAAAAGAATGCAAATTAATGTGATTGAAGTTTTTAATCTTAGCGTGGAAAAAAAAGGGACTGAGATAAAAATAAGGCAAAATATATGTTTGTAGTCTTAACTATAGTCGAACTTTCTTTTTTGTCTACATTTTACTTTGCTATATAAAAATGTCCGTAACTTTGTGTTGTACATTTTTTCTAGCCAATTCATGATAGTGTTACGCTTGAGTCTGACGTGACATTGACAACGTCTTAATACTACGTGGAAAAAAAAATCACCACAACACCAACGAGTGGGATGACTGGGTCTCCCACAACAACTTCACCTCCTGAACAACGTGAACCCCCACCTCTTCCCAACATCAGACGCATACATATTCCGAATGACCCCCTTGATGGCGTCCCTCTCGTCCTCGCCGACCGCTCGCTCGAAAGTCCTAATGACCCTCCTCCTAAGCTCCCTGGGCTCAACCCCGACCCCCCTCCCCACGGCGATGAACAAGACCCCATTGGAACATAGCCTCTTCAAGTGGCTCCTCTGCTGGTCGTCCAGACCCGGGACCCGATCCCACGACGTGGACGTCGCCGCGGGAATCGAATCAAGAGATCCTTCTCTAAGAGGGTGGGCCCACGGAGACGTCGAGGGTAGGAAGGCGACCGCAACGGGATCGGCAGCAGCAGAGGCGGAATCACAGAGGAGCTTGCCTATTACAACAACAACGACAACAAAAAGATAATAAAGCCTGAGACTTTCCGAGGAGACGAATCTCAGGTCGATCTCCGAATTCAACCATATCCCCGAATTCGACAACAAAACCTTCGTATTTTATCCCGGACTGTTGATGGTCTGTCAATCTGTAAACTCTAATCGCTTCTGACTGACATTTGGGGAAGAAACAATTAGGGTTACGATTTGAGAAAATCGATCTGGAAAAAAAATGGGCCCCCACATCGGAGACCTAGTCATCCCACTCGTTAGTGTTGTAGGACGTGGCACATTTGCCCAACGTGGTAATTTCTTTTCCACGTGTCATTGCCACATCAACATCCACTAGGACACCGTCAATGCCACGTCAGACTCAAGCGTAACGCCGTCACGAATTGGTTAAAAAATGTACAATACAAAGTTGCGGACGTTTTTATATAGCAAAGAAAAATGTGGACACGAAAGAAAGTTCGACCATGCTTAGGGCTACAAATGTATATTTTGCCTAAAAATAAAGAAAAGAGTGAGAGGGTAGACGATCAGGTGAACAAAACCACCCAAAAAAAGAGGAGTGCTTAAGTTTCGAGTTTTGCTTCCGAAAAATATATTCTGGCGATCCAAAAGGCTAGCACCTGAGGGATCGTCGAGAGGTTCGTGATCGCGTGCGCGCTAATACTGCTAGAGGAGTCACACGTGGGGCTCTTAATTTCGTGACTCTATTTTGGGTTTACTGGAATTTCAAGCTACGTTTCCGGGAAAGCATTGCTCTGTACGTACCATGAGATTTTGATATTTTGGGCGTAAGATTTATTTACTTTTCTGGCTTCCGGCCCGAAATCTAACACAAAGAACCTTGCTGCCTTCAAGCGGGAATGGAGAGTGATCCGTATCCAGGCAGCATCCCGAGCTTTCCTAATACGAGGTTTGCATATTAGTTTCAAATGTTTGATAAGTTTTTCTGGTAAGAAGTTCCGCATCTTCAGTTCTTTTGGCATGTTTTTGCAGACTAATGCACACGCACTCCTTCGGCAATCTACATAGCTGCTAGATATTTATGCGTGAAATTAGAGGGAAACGAAATAAGTGCAGGCCAGTCGTGCATTGGGGGCCCTTAAGTCCAGTGCAAATCCAGGCTATTTTCCGAGGGCAGCAGGTTAGGAAGCGGACGTGACCCTAAATTTCATGCAAGTAGTAGTCTGTGTCCAGGTTAAGAGTAAGGGGACATGGCATGACATTGACAGAAGGTGACAAAATGGGAGCTTGTGTGCCGCCAATCAGCTTGACCACGCAGAGGTAGTAATCAATCTTTCGGCAGATGATCTTACATCATAGGTAGTCCTTTGATTTTCCTTTGGGGCCCGATTTTAGTAAGGCTGGTGTGATAGTCCAGGAATGCAACAAGAGTCACGGCGAAGCTGTAAGTGCAACAAGAAAGTGTCCTCCAAATGTAGAGAGTGATTGTGTATTCCTTGTCACGGCAGGTATCTTGCAGTGCCATTGTGAATCAATATGCATGTGGCTCTTTTAGTGCGGATACATATTGATTCATTTCAATCCTGAATACTGCAGAACAGATTTGTCAATGAGAACTGCTGCTTGGATCCAGATTAGGTGAAAGAGAGACAACAATCTGACCACTCGAGTTTCGGCATGCCTCCAACAACTATTTGTGTCATTGCATCGTCCTCCAATTGGTTGTTCTTGGAATCTCTATGGTGGTGAAGTCTGGACCTTAACCACGACCTCTTTGGCATCTTTGTCCCTGACTCCAGTCCCGGTGTTACACTCCAGAAGCCCAGTTATTGAACCAGAAGGAACCAGTAAAAAAGGAAAGCATGATCACAGACTCCTCGGCAACAGGTGATTGAAGATGCAGAATTCTATATCAAGTCGATGATGCTGTCAGCCATGAGCCTCTCCGGGTCCACTGCGATGGTTCATTCGACCAACAGAATTCGAACAGATGGGAAATGGTCCGGGAAGCCTCACTGAAGTAACTGACCAAACACATGCATTGGTCAACTGCTCCCCTATCGGCATAATTCACGCTGATAGTCCAAGAAACCGGGCTTCATTATGGGACTGATGATGTTTACATAAAGATGTTCTCATACTTTGTTACTGCAACGACGTGGAAATTATCGCAGATGATCCCACAACATGTACTACAGAATGCACAGCTGATCGCGCGGTGCATGAACGAAAGGAACCACGGGATCGTTCTAGAGAGTCGTTGTGATACGAGAGCTTAGCCTTAACACTGGAAGGACTTGCCCTCGTTGCAGAGCCAAGACAAGGTCACTCATGACCGGAACTCGCTACTACCGAGTGTCATTACATAGCCGCGGTCCTCCTCAGGCGGATCTGAAATATTTTCGGACATATTCGACAGAAGAAAAAAAAAGCATAAAAACAACTTAGATTAAAAAAAGGGCAATATTTCGATTTCGAATTAATAAGGAGAAAATATTTGGTTACGCTTTATTTACATCACGTGACTATAACTTCTAATCATAAATTAAAGCCGATAATTAATTTTTTGTCCTTTCTTTAACGCACGTTTGATTTGTGAGCCATTCTTATTGAGCTTACCAACCAAAATCTTTGAAGAAATCAAAGAGGATTTGACTTACGGTGGAAAGCTAGGCATACCAAATGACCAAAACACTTCTCCGCATCATCGGAACACAGAGTAATTTATTACACTATCCTACTCGTTTCATGTAATAACGAATGTAAGGTAATATATTTTTCTTATTGTTTTGAGGAAATGAAGAGAAGGATACAGAGATGAAATGAGATGCCAAAGTGGATAATTACAGGAGGAGAGGAAGAAACCAAACACAGAACCAAGAAAACAAAAACAAAAATTTTCCATTCCTCCAGTTGTTGTCCAATGATTGAATGCATATAACATATGAAGCAAAAGTATTCGTGGTGGGGAGGGGGGGTCTCTGCATGCATTGAATGCACCATGTGAAATCAATTAATTTTAGCTGTACCACCCCCCCAGAAAAGTATCATAAGAAAAGGAATCCCCCATTTCTCCTTTTCCCCTTTTTCTCTTTAGAAAAAGTTAATTCAGTTGCCCATTTCTTACATCACAAGCAACCAACCCCAGTCACGTTTTTAAAAAGGAACAAAGGTCTCTCCCTCTCTCTCTCTCTCTCTCTCTCTCTCGCTGTAATTCTTTTAATATGTAATTCTTGGGAGTGCTCGAAAACTACACTGTGTAATAACCACAGTATTCTTTGAATTCGACGTTTTTTAAAACGAATTCAATCACTTGGACCGACTTATACAGGTGACTTGGGAATCAAGACAATTTTTTCACGGAAAAAATTATTTATTATTACGTATATCTTTTTTTTTATCCATTAATTGTCATTCTTTTCAATGAACTTGTCGAACACTTACAAACCAATTCATTCAATGATAATTTTATTTCATCTAATTTCATTAAGCAAAATAATATGAAAACAGAAGCCACTAAAAGTTTGTAAAGTATATTTGACTTGCTGGGAGAAAAACTGCATCGACAAGCTTTTATGGCCATGTCGACGAGATTGGGTGGTGGTATATTATTTAGCATATAATCTGGGACCCAAGCAAGTTTAATTTAGCATAGTTTGCTCGACAAGGGATTCTTATCGATGGAGAGGATTTCCGTGCAACTGTCCCGATCGCAATCGATTATGCAGAGGGGGTGGGGGCCGATGGTTAGTATGAGTAAATATGCATCTAGATGGCGTCGCAATAATGATGCGATCCGGAGGACAGCCGGTTGTTTTCCCATCAACAGTTGACGACGCTTCTGTTCGATATGTCAAACCCTTCACGAAGAGCTAAGCGCTGTCTTCTTAGAGTAAATAATCATGGCCTAGTTCATCAATCCATCGTTTTCCATTCGCGACTCCCCCCGACGTTAACCCTACGAGCTGGTAATGATTATTGCATCTTCGTCACGGGGCTTCCCGACGATAAGAGGGATAATTACTGCTCACAAAGTTCCCGTTCTCTACACCGACCATGGTAAGTAGGAGCGCCAGGGGATATTGGATTCAAATCCGGTAGCGATGAAGGCGTCGTATACTTGTCCTATGAAACTCGCGATTGGAGTGCCGTGACCTGCTCGATAATGGATGCGCCTATTTGTAAAACTCGACGATCCATCTTTGCAAACCATCAACTCTTTCTTTCATGGATATGAGCTAGAGCTTTCATCTAAATTAAGAAAACAAAAGCAACGCGATCATTTCCCCCTGTAATAAATTTATATCTAATTAATTTTTTCATCCCCAATAACAATACATCGTTTTCGTTGCCCTAGAGAAAAGGAAACAACCCTTATCAATGTAAACTCGTCACATATTTGGCATCTAATCATACTCCTAAACGTATAGCCTCGCGAAAACTAGTTTAACTCACCAGGTTAACCCCATTTTTCTATTACTAGAAATCCCGGCTCGTAAAACAGACAAAATGGTAACTCCATCGCCGGTCTTAAAAAGAAAGCCGATGCTATATTTTACTCTGTTGGCGCAAGCGAAAGCCCTCGATAGCGTATTGAATCGGATCCGGAAATTAACGAAAAATAAAGAGAACAAAAAATTTTACGTGGTTCGGTCAATCGACATATATCCACGAACGGAGAAAAAGATTTCACTATATTCAATGGAATACAAACCTAGCTTGAGACCCTTTTTTTCCCGATAAGAAATAACCCCGAAGTGTGTCCCGTGTCTCCCCAACACACACCCTTTCTTTACCGCTGCACTCTTTGCATTCGTGTAACCCTTTTCTATGCTATAAGGATTTGCTATCTTTCGTCCTTTCATTCGTTTCGTATACCGACACCTATTTATAGAATAAATTGCCCCAAAGATATCGGAAATCTTGCGACGAATATAATATTCTCTAAATCGTATTATAACCGACTTCGGTCCATAAAATCCTAACAAACTTCACTTGTTCATGGAACGTTTCAAGAATTTTCACTCTATGTACCCGTCTTTCTCTGAGACTAACTGTGAATATCTCCATTATTCTCCTCCAGGCTCCGATGAGCCTAGTCAACGGAACATCCAAGCCCATCCACGATGGACTTGATTACCCATATCTTCTTGCTTATTAGTGCTCGTGACCTATTACCCCATTTCTCTGATGACTAATTACTCTTAAAAAGTTCATGATGCCTTCCAGAAGATCCAACAATAGTAATAGCAACGGCACCTCTCATAACATACAAGCCCTTCAATCGACTCCCAGTCATCCACAACCGCCTTCCTCGGCGAACATTGAGGGCTCCACCTGAAGCAGAAAATTTGTACCTTTTGGCTTCTAAAGCACTCACGGAAATAATATTTCTCGTGATGTCAGGTAAATGTCGGACACCTGCTAACTCTCTCACGGTTCCATCCTTCATTCTGAGTTGAACCGTTCCCACACCTGCAACTTTACACTTGTGACTATTGCCCAAGCATACTTCTCCACCTGTAGTGGAACAGTATGTAGTGAACATCGCCCTATGAGGACTCATGTGGAAAATACTCCCTTAGTCGAGAATCCAATCCTCGTTTGATGGTCTCTCCGACTCGATTTCAGCAGTCTGCATCTCACTAGCCATGAGTACATCCCCGTCTCTGGCATCACTGTCGTTGGTGAACATAGCAACCGCCGCTGACTCTTGCAATCTTCCATCCTTTCTTGTCAGTTTTCTGTAGTTTTTTTTATGTGTCCCTTCTTACCACAATGGAAGTACCATACCCACCGCTACCTTTGGATCTGGTCCTGTTTATTGTTAATGCCTCCGTCATCGGTCACCCTACTTCATCCATCAACTCTTTATCAATAAAATCTTTTGATAAAAGGGCAGACCGCACTTTGTCAACTGTGAGAATAATTCTCCCATACAAGAACATCTCCCTGAAGTTCTGGTATGAAGCGGGCAGTGAACGTAACAACAGCATCGCCTGGATCTCCTCATCGATCTTGTCGTCGATTTTCTCCAAATCCAAAGATGCAGACAACCAATTATCCATATAGGATTTAACGGACATACTTTCTGTCATTCTAAGCATGGAGAACCTTTGCTTGAGAAGAAGTTTGTTGCTTAGGGTGCTCGTTATGTACAGACTCTCTAGCCTACTCCAAAGCCCGGCCGCTGTCGTCTCCTTGAGCACATTTGACAGAGCCTCGTTGGATAGGCACAGCTGAATCGCCAATAACGCTCTAGCATCTATCTCCTCCCACTGATCAGAAGTCAAGTTCGAAGTGCTCTTCGACCGATCTGTAAGAGCATTCAATCCACCATATACCAATAACGCCCTCATCTTGACTTGCCACAGGCCGAAATTAATGCTCCCATCTAACTTCTCGATCTCAAACTTGCCACCAGCCATGAATCTCGATTATACACAACCTGGCTCTGATATCAGTTGTTGGCGCATGCGGAAGCCCTCGGTAGCATGTTAAACCGAATCCGGTCCTTGATCGGAAGTTAACGAAAAATAAAGAGACAAAGAATTTACGTGGTTCGGTCTATCGACTTACGTCCACGGGGGAGAAGAAGATTTCATTATATTCAATGGAGTACAAACTTAGGTTGAGACCCTCTCTAACCCTCTCGTGTTTCCCGCGTTTACCCAACACACACCCTTTATGTATCCCTTTTCTATGCTCTAAGTATTTGCTCTCTTTCGTCCGGTCATTCGCTTCGTGTACCGACACCTATTTATAGAATAGACAGCCCTAACAATATAAGAAATCTAGGAAGTAGATATATTATTTAATATAATCAGATATCATTCGGTATATTTCCCAAAGAGATATATTTTCATAAAATCCTAACATACTCTTTCGACATAAGAGCCAAAAGCTTCTCCGAATACGACCATCGAACGAAAATACCGAAAAGATAAGGGAAAGGTTTAGAAAAGAAGTAACATCGGAAAAATTTAAGATCGCCGGTGAAAACAACCGCATATCTCCGGGGTCTTAGTCTGTCTTTCCCATTGTAATCGAAAATGAACTTTGGAAACCCTTGGTGAAACCCAATCCATACCTTATAATGGTAACTATACAATTACTTCTCTTTTCCTTTCAAAAGATTTTTAATGTGAGGGAACACGTTGTTTCGACATTACTGTGGGAAACAAAAACAATACTGTAAGAATTAGTCCTAATTTTGCTTAGGAAGGGGGCATCTGTTGTTGTTGCAAGCAATGAGACTAGTCCCTGTCAAGGCGGTCGATCATCATTGTCAAAATGTTTGGTTTTCCAAAACAAATTTGAGATTTGGTTTCAGTAAATTTATTCATTCTCCAAACTAATAACTAAAATATTTTTTTCCCAAATTTATGGATTCTAAATCGTATGATCTTCTAAAACAAATACTTTGTCGAAAATAAACTGTTTAAATCTCACTAGATCTCCAAGCCAAGCTGTTCTTGTAACCCTTATGGTCTATTCGTTCCCATCACTTATCGATAGCGCACGAACGTCGACACTGGAGAGCCGCTCGAGCGATTTCGGGATTCGGCTGTACTCCCACGACACATTCCGTAAAAGCGCACAACTTTTGAAGAGGGATTGTCTCATTTGAGGATGACATCGACCAGGACTAACCACCGATTTAGATGTTTTACCAAGGTGTTGTGGCATGTAAGTAAAACAACAACTGGGTCCGATCCGGGAGCGCATCATCATCATCGGAGAAATTTAACAGAACAAGACTTGGTTTAAACTAAAAGCCAAAAATGAAATTTGGATTTGGACACGGTCAGGAATTGTAGAGTACATGAAAATATATGCAAATACCCGGTTCCTTATATGAATACTGGATCAGCACCATAAAATAGATTCGGACAACTTTCATTATTTGTAAACAAGAGGCCCCACGACAATAATTACTTTGAGCAAGATTAGTGAAATCGATTTTTCGCTTACAAAGGGCCCCCCAAAGTCCTTAAGGGGGACCAAAAATTATTTGTCAATTGTGTATAAATCAATAATATTTGGAAGTCACTAGAATGTTAATTGGAAATTTTGCGTGTTTGTTGACGAAACTGTGAAATGTGTTTACGTACTAAAGAAAAATATTAAAATATTATAAATGCAATCAATTGGACAATTTTTCTCACATGCCCTAAAAATGTTTAAAAACATCTTCACCCCCTGGAATAGTAATGCAATAATACCAATACATGTGACTCGAAATGACCTTATTTTCCTATCTTGCCTGTCGAAATTTAAGAAAAGGGGGGAAGTGAGAGGGTGAGAGAGAGAGAGAGAGAGAGAGAGAGAGAGAGAGAGTTGGGGAGGGTTGTGGGGGGGTTGGATCGGGAATGGGGCATCACTCGTGCTGCAACAAGCAGAAGGTGAAGAGAGGGCTCTGGTCCCCGGAGGAGGATGAGAAGCTCGTCAACTACATCACGACCTACGGCCACGGCTGCTGGAGCTCCGTCCCTAAGCACGCAGGTGATCCCCTCCCCTCCCCCACCCACTGTCCTTACATTTGCAAAAATCTTCTACTCCCCCAACTGCGGCTTCGCCGTAGATCTCTGGCAGAAACCGAGGATGATACCATCAGAGTTTGCTGCATTTTCCCGTACTTTTACAATCGGACGTAACTCCTCTCTCTTCCTTGTCTAATTCGTGTGTCGTGGTCGTGTTTAAGGGCTGCAACGATGCGGGAAGAGCTGCAGGTTGCGTTGGATAAATTATCTGCGGCCAGATTTGAAGCGTGGGAGCTTCTCTCCTCAGGAAGCCGCTCTAATCATCGAACTCCATAGCATTTTGGGGAATAGGTTTGATTTGCTTATATGTTTAATATTTAATTATCGACTCGATTTTTATATTTTTGGCAAATGATTCTGCTAATAATGTTGGGATTGAATTTGATTGAAACTTGGCATCTTAGGTGGGCTCAAATCGCGAAGCACCTCCCGGGGAGGACGGACAACGAGGTAAAGAACTTCTGGAATTCAAGCATCAAGAAGAAGATCATGTCCCAGGAGTACCACGCACGGGCCATGTCCGGTTTTGGTGACCATCGTCACCACCTCATGGCGCACCATCCTAACAATCACCTCGTCGTCGAAGATGGGTCATTCTTCTCCCTCCTCGGGAACCCTAACATCATCTTGCCTCCTCCCCAGCAGCATCCAGGCCACCAGCTCTCCCTCCCTCCCACTACCTCTACGTTGCCAGGAATGCAAGGTCTTCTTCACGTCAACGACAATTTCGAGCTTTCTGACCGGTCAGATCATCTCACTATCGACCCATTTTTGTCCTCTCACGACCCCTTTCTCGTGTTCTGGAACAACCTCCCCCGTGACGTAGACCCAAGCGGCCCGATCCAGAGTTTTGAGTTCGAAAACACCGGGAGCATAAATGCCAACTCGGGGTTCATGTTCCCGTCCTACGAAAATCCGGGCGAGATGCCTGTGATGCCGAAACTGTGCGACAATGCGGAGGAGATCAGTTACTGCAATCTAACATCCATGGATTCATCCTCCTCATCAACCCGGAGTCTCCCGACGGGGATTTGCCCGAGTGAATATTCCCTAATCCCCAACCCTCAGATGGATCGCCAGACATTCGTCGACGGAGTCATGCTGAGGTTATCGACAAACGGCATACCATTTACCATGAACCCTAGTGTGGCAACAACAATCGCGGCAACAAGGATGGAACCTGGAATCCTCGCTGACCCGGAACCACCGAACTGAATGCTCCAGCAGGTACACACACAAAGATATGTATACACGCTTATCCTTAATGTTCCCCTTAATACGAATAATTGTGTATTTGTCCCCTAAGACTTTAAGAAACAAGAAGTAATGTGTCGTTGTGTCGATGCTGGTTTGTGCCTGAGAAATTGCACTATGAGAGATTCCATGTAATGCATGTATATTTCCTATATTATAGAAATAATTCCAAATATCTTCGTCTTTGCTTATCCAAATTGTAAATCATGCAATAACTTTTAACACGATCGATGCATACAACGGTTTTGACTTTTGTTTGGTTGTACGTGAAAGTTTCTTTTTATTTGAATTTAAAAATGAAGGGTGACGTGATGTCTGTAACAAGAATCAGACAAGTACGAAACAAACTCACGGAATAAACCTTGTCTTTTTTTCCTACAATGAGTTTTGTCGTCGGCCATTGGTCGGGAAGAATACGAGCACGCCTCATTTCTTCCAACTATAACCATTGATTCTGCTAATAAAAGGCTCATACACTTCATACGCATAAAAATGTACGTTCCGTTCACTTCGTTTCTAGACAGCGGGACAGTTCGGTACGATTGGAGCGGTCTTCTCCGCGGCATCAGCTACTAGTATAGGCGAAGCCGCATGACGATAACTGGGGCATGACTTCGCCATTGATGAGACTGTGATCCATGGAAGTCTTTCGGATCAATGCACATTCGTTGTGATCACTAATCCCAGTCAGTAGGCTCATAGAGGAGAAATTTGTGACCGTCGAATGACGGAGGTTGCTGTCTCTGCCCATCTCGTGCGGTGTCAATGTCGCGGCCACCACCTCCGGGTACGTGTTCGGTGAGAACATGATCTCGGAATTTAGATCAGCGATGCTGATATTATCAAGCTCGAAGCTCCCGACTGAACTGTTTGGATCCATCTGGTGGAGTTGCTCCCCGAACATGATGGCTGGCATATGTGATGATAAGAAGGGATCGAGGCCGAGATCCGAGTGGTTGAGAATTTCTAAATGAGTGTTTCTGTGAAGAATGTCCCATGTGGTAGGCGGCAGCGGAGTCGTTGCCGGAGGGAAGTAGAGCTGGTTGTCTTGATATAGAGGAAGATTATACGACAGGATATTAGGGCTTGCCTGAAGAAAGAAGGAACCTTCATCATCTTCAATGCAGTTAGGGTTCTCAAGGCACGCCAGGTGGTGACGGAGGCCGGGGAGATTGGACATTGCATGGTCATGGAAGTCCCGAGACACGAGCTTCTTCTTGACGCTGGAATTCCAGAAGTTCTTCACCTCGTTATCCGTTCTCCCAGGGAGGTGCCTTGCTATTTGAGCCCACCTAAAGATAGGAACGATCATAAGATTAACTTGTGGAAAATTTTGGAGAAATGAGTTTGAAACGAGTTCAAAACAAACCTAACCTGTTTCCTAAAATGCCATGGAGTTCGATGATAATCGTAGCTTCTTCGGAGGAAAAGCTCCCCCGTTTCAGCTCAGGCCTCAAATAGTTCATCCACCGTAGCCTGCAGCTCCTTCCGCATCGTTGCAACCCTAAAACATACAAAAACGTACAAATCACGGCACAATAATGAGCGATCAGCATTCCCGGATAACAAGGTGAAACTTCATCACCACCGAAGAAATGAACCTGCACGTCTAGGGACAGAGCTCCAGCACCCATGGCCGTGATTCGAGACATAGTCAACTAGCTTCTCGTCCTCCTCGGGTGACCACAGCCCTCTCTTCACCCTCTGCTTGTCGCAGCATGAGTGGTGCCTCATCTCCTCACCTGGCAGTCGTCTGCCCGAGCCAGGTCCTAACCTCAGCCGCAATTATAAGCACCGTCAATACAGATATATTCGCGCACACTGCTTGAAACAGAAGGAAAAGCCGCAGAATAAATGACGACAAACCAGAGGGGAAAGGTGGTAGCGCCTATATCGAGAAAACGTAGCCTGACCGCAATAGATTGTTGGTTACATACACTGGTATTGTTATTATTATACGAAGACGGAAACAACCTGGTGAATCATTCATTCTTCCATCAATCCATCCTCGAATTCGCTGATATGAAGCACTGGAGGAAGGTAAAGGTTTTATATGAATTGGAGTGTAACCATGAAAGGGTGTTGCGACATTTATTGTTGCTGCAGAGACATCTTAGTATAGAAAGCCGTTATTAATTTGAGTTTGGATTGTAATGAATGGATCTCTTCTGCTCACTTCGTTGATTCCCTTTTGCCTGGTGTTCGAAATCCATTCGGACTATGTTATGTTTGTGCGCATTTGTCCTTTTACATAAGTTGGACCCTGATGATGATATATCGCGAGAAAACATTCGAGAAACGTCGCGCTCTCCTTCCGGATGGACATTTCCAGTACCGACATCGGACATAGAGATATGGCGTTTTCTTTTGTCGTGGTGATTCGCTTTTGTAGATGTCGCCCGCTCCATCGGTTGAAACATCAACTTAGTCTAAACCTATAACGAAACGGGTATTATGCCGCGACCGAGGGAGGAATTCCTTCTTCTCACGCAACTGTGTCCACAAGTCGTCCACTTTTGGTCAGTGTGACGCAGAGACGGAAGCATGGTTAAGCAGCTATCATACGACAGTCCACGATAGTCGAGGAACAAAACAAGGGTACAAAAGGGAAACAAGAAAACGAGACTATAATGGAATCAGAATTTGAGCTTAGTTATTGTCCGAAGAAGCTAGAAAATCTCATCTCATTCACGTAATCTTGTTCAGACCGAACTGACCAGAAAAAATCATCATCATACAAGAACTTGTAAGAAAGATGAATGGATGGCGGAGATTGTAAAACACTGGGAAACATAACGAAGGACTCCCTGAGAATAACAAAAAAAAAACAAAAAAAAGATGCAGCACCTTCTCAAAAGTACTCTAATAAGACAAAAAGGATGAAACCCTGTTCTCAAAGGAGGTCTGCGACATTCGACGGCAGCTCCTCGACCACCACGTTGTAGAACCTCTGGATATCAGACAACATTCTCTCATCGTCCTTTGTGACAAAGTTTATCGCCACGCCCTTCCTCCCGAAACGCCCGCTTCGTCCGATACGATGGAGGTAGTTCTCTGGCTGAGTAGGCAAATCATAGTTTATGACCAGGGAAACCTGCTGGACATCGATGCCACGAGCCAGGAGATCGGTGGTTATGAGGACCCTAGAGGATCCCGAACGGAACTCCCTCATAATGATGTCTCGGGTGTTCTGGTCCATGTCCCCGTGGGTGGCTGAGACCGTATGGTCCCGGCTCCGCATCTTGTCGGTGAGCCAGTCGACCTTGCGCCTCGTGTTCACGAAGATGACGCTCTGTGTGATGGCCAGGGTCTCGTAGAGGTCGCAGAGTGTCTCGAGCTTCCATTCTTCCTTCTCGACGTTCACATAGAACTGCTTGATACCCTCCAGGGTAAGCTCATCACGCTTGACCAGAATCCTCACTGGCTTGTTCATGAACTTTCTTGTGATTTCAAGCGCTTCGGGTGGCATGGTAGCCGAGAACACCCCAACCTGAATCTTAGCAGGCAGCAGCTGAAAAATATCATAGATCTGCCAAATACACAGCACATACATCAGGGTCCCGTGATGCCACATCATAAATACATGATGCTGGCAAGATTTACCAAGTCCTACATAAATGATCATCTGTAGAAATCAAGAATACTTTAAAGGGGTAAAACCTGATCCTTGAATCCTCGAGAAAGCATTTCATCAGCCTCATCGAGAACAAACATTTTGATGTGATCAGGGCGTAGTGACTGCCTCCTCAACATGTCAAACACACGACCAGGTGTGCCAACAACAACATGAACACCACTCTGCAGGATGCGCTGATCTTCACGGACACTTGTTCCACCCACACAGGCATGGACCTTCACCCCGAGATAATCTCCGAGCGCTCGCATAACCTTCTCAATCTGTTGGGCAAGCTCTCTGGTGGGTGCAAGTACCAACGCCTGGCACTGAACAAGACTGTAATCAAGCTGCTGCAAAATTCCAGAGCAGAAAGTAGCAGTCTTTCCAGTTCCTGATTGGGCCTGCTGAATGACATCAAGTCCCTTGCAGAAGGGCACGATTCCCCTCTGCTGAATTGCGGACGGCTTCTCAAAACCTTTTCAAGTAGAAGAAGGTCACATGCAAGATATATTAGCTAAGAAGGTAAGAAGCAAAGTAGTGATATATGAAAAGATCAGCCAATACCATAAGCATAGATGCCTCTCAGCAGGTTTTCTTGCAAACCCATGGAATCAAAACTGTCATAAACCTCATCATAAGAGGTGAAGAACTCCTCCCCATCAGCAGTGGTCCTGCAATCATTCCCCATCAACACTCATATCAGTCACACTCAACTCTTTAAAAGAACTGGCAAAGAGAAAGGGCATGAGACTTACAGTTCGCTCATTTTACTGTCATACTGCTTGGGATCAAATTGGGAGCCTTCTGGTGCCAAGCCTGCCATGCTGAAAGCAAAAGGAGTCTGTAAAGCACAGGAAAAGGAAGGAAATATGTTCTTGCAACAAAAGCCGGCTAATCAGGACCAATGGAACTAGTGCGCTAGTGGGCTCGAAATGCAATGCCCCACAGGGACAAGTCTTCGTACAAACAATGTCACAGAAAAGCCAAACTTGGATCCCACAAAGTACAGGGACACAAGTATTAGATTCTGTCTCGGTTTATGGAGAAGAAATTCAAACACAGGGCGACAGCAAACTGTTACATCAGGATCGAAACCATAAGACAACAGAGAGCTTTCCCACTTCTCCAGTAATTATTTGATTAAACAACACGGTCCTCAACCAACTTCTGCGATTAAAAAATAAATAAGAACTGGAAAAGGTAAAACCAACAGCTTTGCAGATACTACATGACTACACAGCTCGAGTAAAGGCAAAGATGTAACAGAAATGCAAGAACATGCAAGCAACAATTGATTATTACATCCACGTATAAAAATTAGAGAGAAAGACTCCCAAACATTCACTAGACAATACCCACAATCGTCACCACAGCCACCTACCATCCAATCAAAAGCAAATCCAAAAACTGACGAAACCCAGTCGATGTTCCACAATTTCCCCCAGATTAAACATAATCGTCCATCCAAAGGAAGAAACAAAACGGAACAAAGTAACGAGATAAGCACAGGAATCGACCAACTGCCCAGAAGATCTCACATCGAAATCCAAACCCCACACATGTTCTAAAATCCAATAAAGCGACCAACTTGGAACAACCCATATTAAAAAAAAAAAGAACAAGAAGAAAGAAAGAAGAAGACACCGGCGTATTAGCAAGAGGTCACAACAGACAACGCATGGTAACCTGGTAAAAAGGTGCCCTTCTGATTTCGATGAAAAGCAAGATTAGGGTTTCCTCAAGGACGGCCGATGAGGACGAACTCGTAGGTTGTTTTCCTACCAAACTCCTCGGATCTGTGCCGTGGAGTTCTTGGAGAGAGAGAGAGAAAACGGCGGGGGCGACGCAGGTTGGCCCTTTTATACCTAGGTTTTCTTAAAAGGTAATTCCCCCGTTTGTTCTTGTCTGAGCCTTTCCTTTTTAGAAAACAAAAACGTATTGGCTTTCTTTGGACGATTGATAATCCAATTCCCAAATCCTCCTGTACATGATCAGAAAGGGTACGATCTTCATCAGGTGCTGGTGGATGTATATTTTTTCTACATTGAAAGTCATTACTTGTTAAAATAAATGAAAAATAAAATTAAAAAAAGTTTAAGTAATAATTTTTTAAGAACGAAGTGTTCACTTCAAGTAACAACATCCTCCGTTGAAATAAAATGATAAGGAGAAATTTAATGTTTCAAGTAGCGATTTCTTTCTTGTTATATTAAACTCGCTATTCGAAATAATACTTTTTATGTGATCTGATTAAAGTATAATAAAATTGATAAAAAAAAAGAATAAAAAAATATATTTAAAAAATAAACAAATTACTTAAAGTTTTGACCGAAATTAGAAGAAAAATGTGCGAATATGACTTTGAAAATGTTCATGCTCTGGTCAAGCTCAGTCTCGGACTCTGTCTAAAAATTTTTGGATGGACTCGAGCTCGAGCTTGACTAAACAGAGCCCAGTCAGGCTCGAGCCCAGGCTCAAACCCCATATCGTCTTGTTTGGGCCGAGTTCGGATAAAATGTGTCCGAACCCGGCCCTACTCATTAACAGCCCTGAGTTTAAGTTTAATGGCCTCAACCCAAACTCAAATTCCTACGGTAACTTAAGAATTTTTTACTAATCAGGTACAGTCCTCGTTTTCATTTCTATTGTTAAAGAAGAAGCCTGAAGACTCTTTTCGGCCAAACTGAGCCAAGACTAGGACTATTAGAAAATGGCTTTCTCTCTAATGTAGGATTTTAGTGATTGGGATAATTTTTACAATTTTTTTCTCGCATCCAAAACTTTTTATGGTGTGTTTGGAAGAGGTGGAAAATGATAGAAAAGAAAGAAAAAGAAAAAGAGGGAAAACGCATTTCCCAAAATATTAGGGCCTGTTTGGTAATGGAAATTTTTTCCGTTTTCCATTTTCCATTTGCTTGAAAATAAGGAAAACTTGTTTGGTGCAAGAAAAAATAAAAAACGAAAATGGAAAATTATGAAAATATTTTTCCTTACTTCAAAATTTTGTTCACAAATTGGAAAACATGTAAAAGGTGTTTTCATAGTTTTCATTTTCATTTTAAAAATGAAATAAATTAATATTAAATAAAAATAATTTGATATTTCCTATTTGAAAAAAAAAATCGAAAGACAATAAGAATATTCCCCAGTTAATTTTATTTTATTAAAATACATTTTTTTTTAATTTGATGCAAAACGATTTTCGTTTTCTATGAAATGAAAATTGTCCAAAATATTTCGAAAACCAAACAGACACTTATCCTCTCACATTTTTCACATTTTCTTTTCCTTCCCTTTCTCTCGTCTCCAAACACAGCATTAAAGGCTTATTCATAAGCTAAAAATAGGAAAGACTTATTGGCACTGTGTGTGACACAGACTAATCATCCCAATGGGGTATATCACAAAAATCTCGGGTAGACTTAACAGGTCATCCAGTCCGTCCCCTCTTTGTTTCCCAACATAAAGCCGAATCCAGATCCGAAAAGATAAAACGACTCGGAAGGCAGGCTAGATCGACCAGGAACTACAGGAGCATGGATTCCGGATTCTCAATGTAGCCTTTGAATGCTTTCAACCATTCCGCGCCAATGGCACCATCAATCACGCGATGATCGCAACTGAGGGTAACCGACATGAAGGAAGCGAAATTATACTCGCCGGGAGTCGAACCGGGTACAACCCTCTTCTCGGCTGTATGAAGATTGGAGGATGCAAAGAATCAGAACAAGGATGAAGACAACAGCCAGCAGTGTAATGAAGGAGAAACAGAAACCATACTCACCAGACCCCACTGCAAGAATGCCAGACTGAGGAGGATTGACTATTGCGCAGAATTGCTTAATACCGAATGGCCCTCCCAAGTTCGATACCGTGAATGTGCCTCCCTGAAATGGCAGAAGCAACGTGACAATATGAAGCAGCAATCAACCATTCCCAGCTATTGATTATACAGACAACCGTTTGCTAACCTCATAGTCTTCAGGCTTCAGGCTGTTATCTTTGGCTTTCTGAGCCAAATTCTTAACCTCGCCTGCGATCTTGGATAATCCTTTCTTATCCGCGTCCTGGAAATATGAACAGATATTCAAGTTGCCTCGTCAAAAGAAAAAATGAGGTTTAAAGCATATCGTCCTCATCAGAAGACTTTACCTTAATGACAGGGACAAAAAGTCCATTATCTGTCTGCACAGCCACATTGATATTGATATTGTTATACCTAGAGAAATCCAGAATAAAACCATATCATTCTCTGTAACAACGACGAAACACGCGGAGAGAGATTTCTTATACATACTGGCGGATATATTCGTCAGTCCATGAACTATTGCATTGTGGGACTTTTCGAAGAGCCAGAGCAGCTGCCTGCAGAAGATGAAAAGATTCATTTAAGGCATATAACTGAATATGGAAAGAATATGATACAAGTCAAGCAAAAGAAAATCCTAGAAGAGATATTTTCTTGATTAAACACGTTTCCATGAAGTTGTAAACAAATATACACCGCTCCCTTGGCGAGATTTAATTCTATCTTCAATAGGCCAAACTTAGCAGTTTCGATCAAAGACATGGCAAAGGACAGCAAGAATGTGTACATAATCTCAGTCTGTGACAACAGCTATACCTTGATAACAAGATCATTTACAGATATCCTCTCCCCCCCTGAGCTTTCCTGTAGCGAATTTAGCTGGCTCCGCAGGCTGTAGAATAGGAGGAATTAACTCAAAATACTGATTAGACTCTTTACATCAGAAGTGTCCGATCTGCTTATACTTACTCCATAAGTTTGTCAACGCAGGTATCCACTGTCAGATAATAGTGAGGTATCGTTTGCTTAGAGAACAACAATCGGGAAGCTGTAACCTGTCAATTGTAGGAAATTCCAATTCAACAAAAGAAGCAGGATACTATCTGCATTGTCTAGCAATATTTTTCAAAAACTATAATCCATATAGTAAAACCAAAGCTAATAACAGAAGCAGGCATTGTTAAGCATCTAATAATACTAACTGGAAGTAACCTCAGCCTAATAACTGGAGGAAAAGTTTTTGATCCTTTTGGAACGAGATGTACCTTTCTTATTTGAGAAAGTGGAATATCTGTATAATCTAAATCTGCAGGTCCTGCAATCTTTTGTTTGGTGGCTGCCACTGAAGCCTTCTTTCCAGAAGCTAAATTGTAGAAGCGACGGGTCAGTCGGATATAAATTTGGCACCAATTGAAGATTGAGAGGGATAAAAGATAACCACAAAAGAAATTAATCAGAGTATTCCCCAGAAAATGAACTTTACCCAAGTAATCTTCAATGTCAGCTTTTACAATGAGTCCGTCATGTCCCGTCCCCTTGATACTTGAAAGTGTTATCTGCAAAAAGATTACAATTTATTGCAATTTCACCTCTCCAAAGGGACTTCCTTATATGGCTTAAAAGGCAAAGAAGTACAGAAAATGAAAATAATTGTTGATGTACTAACATTTTGATCCTCCGCCATTTTTCTCGCCATAGGACTGGCCAAAACCCGGGCCCCTGGAGGGGCTGAACTAGGCTGAGAAGATTTAGGTGCTGGAGCAGCAGAAGCCTCCACAGCAGGCTCTTTTTGAGGTGGGGCAGGCTGAGCTTTAGGAGCAGCGGGCTTTGCGGCAGGTGCAGATGGGCTGTAGTCTCTGAACTGCCTAATATCATCTTCATCTTCAACAGTAATAGCTATAACCTATGCAGCCCCGTGAAAGAATTTTTTATCAGAATACAAAGAAGAGCTGCAAAAAATCAAGAATGGAGTTCCCCAGAGATGCGTGACAATTACTCCGAGTTCATGAAAGAATCTTCCCACTAGTTATTATACTTCAAAAAAGGCCAGGATGCAAACAACCTTTCTCTTTTCATTTTATTTATAATACAACAGAAAAGTAAAACCTAAAGCAAGATAGACAGAAAAAAAATAACAACTACCTCGCCCACTTTTATCTCTTTAGATCCATCACCTTTTAAGATTTTAGCCAAGTAACCTTCCTCCATGCATTCCATCTCCACTGTAGCTTTATCCTAAAAAGACCATCAGTTTATTAGCTTTGATTCTAGGGGAAGGCTTTAAGGAGGAAGAAAAGTTTCCATGAATCATACAGTTTCCACTTCACATAGTACTTCACCAGGAGAAACCTTGTCACCCTCTTTCTTCAACCACCTCGCAATATTACCCTGCATAAATAATGAAGTTAACACAGGAAGCTGCGTTTCACTGACTTTTATCGTTTGCAGAAGTTTTTTACTGATTCACACATGGCAGCAAAACACGTGCCTCCGTCATTGTAGGAGAGAGTGAAGGCATCCCGATTTCCTGGTGTGGGGGCAGACCTACGCGTCATTTGACAAACATTAGCTGATGCGGGGGAATGTATCATTTTGCGACCAGAATGTAATTATAAAATTATTAAACACTGGAGAGGCTTTGATATTTTGTTTGGATGTGTAGTGGATATCAAGCTTGATAATCAAATGTCAGATTCTTATTGTGGTTCTTCTTTCTGCTTTCTAAACTACGACAAGATTAAAAGGAGGGGAAAAACGAAAGAAATTGTGGGGCTGATGATCGTTCCAAAATAGCAGCAATGATAAAACGGCTGGGCATAAGTTCTTCATGTGATTATAGAAAAATTATCCAAAGAGGGAAATGAATCCCCTAGTAGAAGACCAAACGTCTACACTACAGAATGTGAAACCTGTCGTTATAGGACAATTAACATAGCAGTCAAAAAGTTTAACCCCCAACACACTCACTAGGAAGATTAAGAAAGTAGTCCACATTTGCTTACTACTTGCTGAACCTTGATCGACAACAGAAGATCATTCAAATATCCATGAGAATATAAACTCACCAGAGTCGGAAGCTAATCCCCTCCTCAACATCGAATGTGACCTGCATTGCGGAACAATGAAATAGAAGCTTTTAAGAGGGACGAAATGGGCAGCATCTAGATATAAAGTCACAATCTCAGGCAACATGATAAATGTAAGGAGAAGGCCATTTACCAGGATGACTCCTTTCCGAACACAATTGAATGCATAGAACTCCCAATTCTTCCACCCGTTAACCCATTTGTAGTGTTACTAAATAGGGCTGTTCTCGATATCTAAAAAAGCTTCAATTAGGTTTTGTTTCTCTAATTTCAGTGAGATGTGGAGAAAATCACGACAAAATGGAATTTCAAGAATATCATCCATATATAGTCACAAATGGATGAAGGTGCAGAAACTAGCGTCATACACAGATAGAAAGAAATCAGCAGACAGGCAACCATTTAGCTACAATCAGCTGAAGTATTATATGCACGTTATATTGATTAACTTTGCACATACCGTGCTATAAGTTGCGGGAAAAGAAGGATGTAGTCTTTCTGCAAAGCATGAAAGCAATTATTACTCCTAATGCCATGAAAAAAACACATCCCCGTGAAAGCAACTGATGCTGCCATAACATAAAGTCCTTTTATCCTTCACAATCTCAGTTTAGCGAGAAATTTGATGGCTGGAGGATGAAGGAGATCAGAAATAAACGGCAGTCTCTGTACTGCTCCATCAAGGTTTTAAATTTTTAGCTGGAACATATTTTTTTACAATAGCTTCCCAAGAATGACACGGCCTTTAGCATCATTGATCCAAATTTGACTATTTATGATCCGCACCCAACAATGAAGGATGAGTTTAGAGAGTTGACTGGATGAATCGTGAAATATCATCATAAAACCAGTTTATCAAAAAAATGCACCTGCAAGAAAGGAGGGAATGAATGGAATTTAAGGGATACAAATTCTTACCATTCCTTATAAAACCGGATGTATGAGAACCACAGGCCAACCAACACGCAGAAATTGCCTGTTCTTGCTTCAAAAGCTTATGAACATTCTGCAACTGCAGACATTAAGTTCCATAAGAAAAAAATTCGAGGAAAAATGCTACTCTATGCAATTTTCCAATAGAAGTAAAAAGAATACAGAGATTCACAACAGATTAAAACCAAGCTTTGACTTTTGGTTACACTCATCCAGGCTCAAACGATGCATGGAGCTAGAACACCCATATAATTCGCACAATCCCATTCTTGACATCAAACCTACACAACAACAGCTCAGCTTTCTGGACTCGCAAGAAAAACAACCAAATGTCCCATTCATTGCAGAACTCAAAATAATCCAAACAACCACTACCTGAATAAAACCCATCGCTGAACTCAATTACACGTCATGAATTACTAGTAACCATCAACCATCAATCATTCTCGACCAGAAACAACCACGCACTCAAAAGAAAAGCGAATCAAGCACTGCCCGCAACAAAATTCTCCAAACCAAACTCCACTACTTCTCATAAAATCCCTTCGTTTAGCGAATCGTCAGAACCACGAGAACCAATCACTCGAGAAGCGAAATCAAACACGGTCCACGATGAAATTTCCGATCTTAAACCGCATGGAACAGAAAAGCTCGAATTTTGGCAGAAATTCGTTACCTTTCTGGAATGACCGATCATGCGAGAACCGCAGCCCATTTTCGTTCCCTTCCTTCAGCGCCACCAACAGCCGGACCAAACCAAATAAAAAAATGGATATTGAGCGAGGGATTAGGGTTCCCAAGTCAAAACGTGATTCGTGACGATTCAAAAGGGGAAAAAAAAGTAAAATGGGAATAGAAATGGATCCGCCAGTGGCGTTATTACACCCCTCCCTTCCTTTGCTTGCTTGGATCCGCCACTAGCCATTGTTCGTGTGTGTACTTCTTTTATTATCACGCTGGTCCTTGAATTCGGGAAAATTCTGTGAAGTTTTCAGGTTTTGATACTTAATAGCTCGGCTCAGAATAGCTTTGATATCAGCGTACTTAGCCTTAGATATTACGTTAATAAGATTTACTAAAAATATTATTTACTAAATATTTTAGTATATTTATAATACGGTACAATAAAATGTACTAAAATTTTTTTAGTAATGACCCGATAAACTTAGTAACGTATAAGAGGTATGATACAATACAATTTATAAAAAATATTAAAAATTTACGATAGTGTCCAATGCGATTTATTAAATTTTTTTTAGTAATTTACGATATATTAAAATTTTTTATTAATAGACTTTTTAGTAACTTATATTTAGTAAATCATACTGTACCCAGTAAGCCCAGATCCATAAGGTACACAGCAACCCATTACCAACCCAGTTGCAATGACAACAGTCAAAATGAGCCACCCGCACACTGAGAATAACCACAAATAATTATTGATCCTTTAACAGGCGGTATGAAAAGTCTGACCCTGGTCCAAGTAACTCGGCTGTGGCGGCGGCGAGTTCTAAGGGTTTTGGGTAGTACAGATAAAGTGTTCATTTGGCATGCCCTGCGACTCAGCCTGTGTGCTTGTTGCTGCCTCCCGTTTTACCTAAGAAAATGACTTACAGACAGAGAGATCGGAGGAGAATGCTTTAGTTGTTACTTATGTTGGCTTCCCGAAATGAGTGCCTTCAATCGGAGATAGTCCCACTAGAAAATTGGCATTTTCCATGGAGCAGACTGCAAGTGATATACCCTACATTGAAGAGTCCCCAAGATCAGGTAAGATGAGGAAAAAGATGAGGAAAAAGAACGAGATTAATGATCACAGAACAGTATGCATAATCAGAGCAGGACGGTCACACTGAAAGCCCGAGAGGCTCATCAGTTATGTTACAACATTTGGGGGAAACTATGCAAGCAAATCGCATCAATATTGAGAAACATGAAACCGGCGAAAGTACAGAGACATCCTGTCAAGGGATATTGAACGATGTTACTCCCCAGAAATCCAGTAAAGAACAAAAAAAATCCAGCGACGCCAATCTCAAAAGAAAAAGAAAAGAAACAAGTGCTAACCTTCCGTCACCCGAGTTTCACCTACGGAGACATAGGCAACACTTACAAAACTATCAACAATTGGACAACGGCGGGGATTAAATGAACAACACACCCTTTTCCTAGTTGGATAGCAACAAGTTAATAGCTCACAACAGCAATCAAAGTCCAGCTAAGATCCTAATTTGCCACAAAAGTTATCTGTAGATTGCAAAAAAAACGAAATTACAAAACAAGCCAGCAATGATGAAGGAAATAGACTTGCCATTAAATCAACCCAAAATCCACAGCATGTCAAACCCCTGCATACTGCCTCAAAACCCTCTTGCCTCCCGTCATGAGTGCCGCGGCTGTACCGCCAACAGCTCCCGCCACGGCAGCGGACCTAACCCCCCTCGCGGCCCTATATAGAACGCCTGTGGCCAACCCTGCTCCAACCGAACTCCACAGATCCTCCCCATCCGCATCCCTCACCACATCCATTGCGCTTTCTGCGCCTGCATACATCAACCCTATGATGCCCACGCGGTTACCCCACTTACGGCCAGTATGACCTGACGAATTGAGCACGCGATTGACCCTGAGCTTCAAGGTGTCCGATGTCTCAAACGATCGGGGCGCCAAAGCGAGACCATAGGCGGCCCCGATGGAGGCGCCGGCAAGGTAGGATGTACCGGTATAGAAGGTGAGGTTCTCACCCCAGGATCTGCGGCGGCGGAGGGACTCCTCCTGGAAGAGGAACTCCGGAGACGTCGGGAGGGAATAGAGGTTTAGGGTTTGAGCGTTGACGCTCCGATTGAGTTCCTTGTAGGGGTTGTACAGCCGGCGACCACCGTCGTCGGAGCTCGGATCCGACATCCTCGCCGCCGCCGCTTAGGTTGTTAGGGCTTCTTCTTGGAAGAAGAAAGATTTTCCGATTAGAAGCCGGACACCATATAATCATGGACTACAGCATCTCGGCTATCCATTGGTTGACCGACAACAAGGGACGAATTAGAATGTTGACAAGTGGGTCTTCACGGAAAGTATCGTGGAAGCGTCCCCACATAATCAAGGGCCCAAGGTAGTGGGCTGGGCTGAGTTTGTGTAGTGGGCCTGGAAACAATTGATTGATCTAATCCACAACATGTAGATGTCGATTAAGAGGTTAATGATGCTGCTAATTCATAATTAACTAATACACTTTTTAAACACATTTAGATTATGGTCGTACATAACGATAGTCGATGAGCGGTTGTGTCGAACTGGACGAGAGTTGTTATGAGAATGACATGAACCTGTCGAGTTTGGGAGTGGCTGCAGAACAAGGCACAATGGACGACCAACAACTTGTAATATCTGTCATCCCTCGGCCTTGAACTTGCCTCTGCCTCGATGGGAAGACCTTCAACCTCTTGAAGCTAGTCCACGCCCTGGTTTTGGCCTTGAACCGCCGCCACCTCCCCCTCACGGTGATCTGAGTCGAATTTTCCGAGTTAGGTTTGTCTCATGGCTTCCTGATTATAACATGAGTGCAGATAAAAAATGTTGGGAATTAATGTCTGGAAGAATTTCCCAAAGCATGTTATTCGTCCAAAGTTTTGTCCGAATACCATGATCGGTCCTAATATCCGTATCCGACACTGGAGTGTCTTCCGGATGTGTTCATGTTATTGCGTTTTCTGGTTCGATTCTTCTGGGAATAAGTGAGGTGGTCTGATGCTAACCTGACTCTGTTCTGATTCCATATCTGGGTTCGATGTGTAAGGACTTGGGGCATCCGTGATCAGGTCACAAGGAACTTCATCTGCCATTCCGATATTCTTGAGCCGGTTCAGCTCCGGCAGCACTTCCGTCCCAAGATCGGGCCTGTCCCTTCTTCTCAGCTCACAGCACCTTAATGCCATCTTTGCCATTGATAACGCCTCTTGATATGGCCATCCTTTGACGGTCGGGTCGAGGACCTTGTAGAATGTTCCATTCTCGATGGCTTCTTCGATGACCATGGCGAGTCCCATTGGAGGCCTTCCTGTTAGAATTTGTAGTAACATCACCCCAAACGAATACACGTCTGATTTTACGCCGAGCATTCCTGTTTGTTGGTACTCTGGGTCGATGTAGCAGAATGTTCCAGCGGCTGCGGTCATGTGATACTCGGTGACCCTGTTAGCCACCGAAGCAGGCACTAGCCTTGCCAGGCCAACATCGCTGATTTTGCTCGCGTAGTGACGATCCAACAGAATGTTAGACGGTTTGATATCTCGGTGCACAAGGGGTTCTGGCTTCGTCTGGTGAAGGAAAAAGAGCCCCGCGGCAATTTCTGCAGCTATTGCAAAACGGTATCTCCACGGAATCGGTGGTGTACCATTCTTGCAGAACAGTCGGTCTTCCAAGCAACCATTGTCCATGTACTCATAGATTAGGCATCCATACTCCGGGCAGGCACCCACAAGGAGGACCATGTTTGGGTGCCTTATGCAGCTCAGTACCTCAACCTGCATAAGTAAATATCAAATAAGAACCAACAGGAAGCGGAAAGACAAATTCATAACATCACTAAGCCGGCATGATAACCTCTTGTTTGAATTGGCGAAGACCCTGCGAGACGTTGGACCTTAAGACCTTGATGGCAACCGGCATGTAGTCAAGGGTAGCCTTGTATACCGGTCCGTACCCCCCTTCTCCTATCTTAAGCTTCTCCGAGAAACAATCTGTTGCCTTCTCAATCTCCCTGATCGAGTACTTCTTGTAAGGGATGCCGATGTTTGCAATGCTCTCGATCTCTGTATTCCTCTCCGCAATATTGAGGCCAGCAGCCTCGAAACTCTCTCCGCTTTCAGGCTCCATTAATGTTCTCTGTTGTATAACTTGCGGCCCTTCAAGTGTTGGGGGCAGTGCTGCCAAGGAACGCTGCCGCTTCTCCAGGCCTGGTGGCAGAGACCATTGTTGCTGTTCCTCAGGGTCAAGTTGCTCAGGTTTTTGTGCGTCTGTGGTTTGCATCCGCTGAAGGTCCTTAGCCTCATAATCTGTGGCCTCAGCATCTCTGCATGCCATGTTATAACTATGAAGCGATTGCTTGAATTCGAGCTGCAATTTCGCCATCTCTGTTTCCATGCAAACCTGTTTCGAACATGTGTGCAATGTCAGATAATTTTATGCTGCATCTAGGCCGCGATTGTGTTTGTCAGCAGTTAAGCACACACCGAGTTCTGAGATGCGAAAGAAGAGAGAGAGTGCTCCGAATCAGAGGATTGCGCAAAGATGTCGGATGCAAATGACATATCGGAGGAGGATCGGAAGCTGATCGCGTTCGAACGGTCGCTGATATCCGATGAAGAACTTTCTGAAAACTTTCTGGAAATGTACGTCCCCATCGGTCTCGGGCTTCTGTGAACGGGTTTTCTTGAGCCATATGAAGTTGGCGGCAATGAATCACGGCTCTTTCCCGAGTATGTGCTCTCCGAGCTCTCGCTTCTGTAACTCTCGATACTGCACGTGCTTCTGTAAATAGCAGTGGTTTATTTTTGAGTTTCTGAGTATTCGCGGTCGGTTTCTTTTCTACAATTCGCAATTCCGAATTCTCAAATTACCTGTTGAGGTCGTAGGAGTCGGGTGTATCTGCTCGGGAGTTGGGATCAATCTCCGACAAGAAATTGAGCATCTTGAAACCAATCTTGGAAGCCTGCGAGCCGAGAGGAGTAGCCGGTTGACTTGCAGCTCGGTGGTTGTGGAGCCTACTTTTTCCAACAACATAAACGGAGCATGACTCAGGGGCAGCTTTAATTAAGCTTGCCGGCACGTCTGGATTCTTGAACTTCCTGCTGCCATGATCGATATAGTTCACCTCAGGTGACAACAATATTTCGCACAAAAATCTCGCACCGGCATGTCGAAAGACAAACGAAAGAGCCTTCACCTGGTGAGTGCATTACGGGTGGAGGCGCCGACAACAATATTGGTTACGCAATTGGCGATAATGAAATCGATCAGCACCCTTGGAACGTCAGCGTCTTGTAGGACTACTTCCTTGGCCTCAACCTGAATAACGATCACATTTGCGGTTCAATCTTCGATCCGGCGACTCCATCAATTAGTCTTATACACCACACCCGATCGTACTTACCCCTTTTCTTGCGAAGAATCCACGGTACGGAAGGAAAAGCTGCTTCACCTCTTCATTATTCGGAGGCCTCCCGCCTTTCACGGCGAAATTGACACCTCCTACAAGAACAGCATTCCCGAAAGAGCACCCCATTAAACATCAAACCTCATCCTACACGTGAATGTGCTCTTATCTCTCAACACCGGATCGCCCTGAACCGCACCTGGAGGGCAGCTCTCAGTTTGGACATGAACGAGGACACAAGCCGAAGAAGTCTTCTTAAGAAGGTTCTCCACCGCCCACTTAACCGCGAACTGGCTGTTCTTGTCTCGGTCGATGGCGATGGAGGTGACGGCACGGCGACCTTCCGCATCCCCCATGAATCCGGACTTCAACGTCCCCATAATACAGTAATCCAATCCGAAAGCACCCTCCTCCAGACAGGAAGTCCTATTGTTTACCTACAACAGCAGCGAACAACCTCCGTCACCAGGGCTACCGGCGCGACATTTCTACGTGGTCGATCGGGGGCAAAGGCCGGCGGTGGAGCTTTTGGTGGGGGTAGGGAATTTAAACAAGGAGGCGGTTTTTTTTTTTGGTAGTAATCGTAAGAGGGGAACGGATCAAAAGGAGGTTATCTAGTTTTCGGTCTTCTTCTTACTACCGTGGTTGTTGTTTCCAATGACCGTTGTCCTAAAATTGTACGCGTTTCAGTTAGTCTGATATAACTGAACAGCCAAAATTTGTTCCTTAAAATGACGACAAATGGGTGAACAACAAATTTACCAAATAATGATCTATCACATTCAAAGACCTGAGAGACTGAGTATAAAAATTCTGAAACAACACTTTTAATAGAAAAATTGATTAAAGTGATAGGGAAATGAAAATATTTAAATGACTTTGTAAAGGGGCAAATCGTCTTTTGAAAAAACAATATACCTAAATTAACACAATATAAGACGACTTAGCCTGTCTAAATTAAGTCGTCTCTTGAAAAAAAATTTGTCCCATTACACGAAGAAAGAAGACAGAACAACGCACTCGTTGTTATGTTCTTCTTCATATGGCCGTGCACACGTCATCTCCGTCTGAACCCCAACTCCCTGTTTGCCTCCCCTGATTACCTGCAATCTCTAGGGTTTCGTTTCTTCCGTGGCTGGGGCATCCGTCTCCAGGTCGTTGGCTGCGCGCTTCCCCACACCTACCCGCCGTGGCGTCATCAACCACCCGCGATGACCTCACATAATAGTGGAATTTCAATCCCTTATTCTTTTATATTATAATTCACTTTATCCGTAATAGTAACCTCCTAATATAGCAATCATTCGACATTCATCAATTTTGTGTATCTTTTACAACGTCAACAATTATCATTCAACTCAAAATTTTAAAATAAAATAACATATAAGAGGTTTCTGATGTGGAACATGTGGAGGACGACTGTTGGGCTGTCAAATATCGTTCGAAGGGTATTCGTCGGCAAAAGTCGAAATGAGTGTAACTTTTCCGTTTGGGCTTGGAATCTCTATTATAATACGATTGCAACTCATTTTAGCCTTTTATTTATTTTCAGTATTTTATAATTTATTTTTTTATTAGTTTCTTATTTTGTTTAGAGTTTAGGACCTTTATATATACCCCCAAGACATTGTTTAAGGGGATTAAGAGTTTTTATTCGAGAATAAACCCAGTTTTCTTTCGTTAGAAGTACGTTTGTCTTCTACGCGTTTATCGTCCCGTGTTAGGTGGTATCAGAGCAAAGGTTTTACCCTCGACGTAACGATGGCTGACCAAACCGGTGCGAATATTAATCTCGCTGACGTGCTCAGAAAGATCAGAAATCTATCAACGGTGGTGCATGAGCTTACGGTACGCGTAGAGCGATCAGAGGTGGAGTGTGCCGCCATGGGAGGCAGATGTGGTGGATGCCGAGAGAATTGCTCCAGGTCGTCAATACAACCAGCAGGATACCAGATCTAACGAGTATTACTTATCAGATGAGGAGGTCGACCAGATCTATGGCGGAAGAAACCCTAACCCTAAATGAAATCGACAAAATCGGCAGGGCGAATTTCGTTTGAAGGTGGATATTCCTCCTTTCAACGGGAATTTGGGCATCGAGGAGTTCCTGGATTGGGTGGCTGAAGTAGAGAGGTTTTTCGACTTCTCGGAGATTTATGAGGATAAATAGGTGAAATTGGTCGCGTACCTATTGAAGGGCGGAGCGTCATCATGGTGGGAGCAGGTTCAGGCTCAACGACAGCGTTCGGGAAAACAACCAGTTCGACTTTGGCCAAAGATGAGGAAAATGCTGGTGGCCAGGTTTCTCCCTCCAGATTATGACTAGTTCTTATTCCATCAATACCAGATGCTGATACAAGGGCAAAAATCTGTAGCCGATTATACTGTAAATTTCTTGAGGTTGTCATCATGCAATAACTTGATGGAGACCGAAGGACAACAGGTGCCGGATATCGTCACGGGTTGCGGCCGACGATCCGTGATAAAATTGGTAGTTAAGTCATCTTAACCCTTGGCGACGCACAGACTATGGCACTTTATGCAGAATCAAGGGAGGCTAGAAGTTACTACGAAAGGGGGGAAGAGACTCGTAGAGCTAAGCCCTTGACCAAGCCTGGGATATATGTCTGATACTGGGAAGAGATATATGATAGAAAAGGGGAATGAGAAGGAGGTGGTGAACAAACAGTCATATAATCCTTATGCGAAACCGACTGGAGATAAGTGTTATAGATGCGGAGAACCGGGGCATAAATCAAATACTTGCCCCAAGCGTCAACAAGTGAATATGGCTGATTATGAAGAAGGTGAGAATGGGGAGGAATAAGAAGAAAGAGTTTGCGAGCCCGATGGAGATGACGAGGATGTGCAGCAGATTTTTGTCGTTTGAAAGGTTTTGCTGGCTCCCTGACAAGATGATTCCCAGCGTAATGCCTTGTTTCGTACTAGGTGCACTATTTCTAATCGTATTTTCGACGTGACAATTGATAATGGGAGTAGCGAAATCGAAGCCTGGTTAGCACGTTGAAATTACATGTGGAAAAACATCCTGAGCCTTACAGCATTATTTGGATTACGAATGGTGAGGGAATTAAGGTGGAGGAAATGTGTCGTGTGCCGCTATCGATAGGAAAATATTATAAGGATGAGGTTATGTGCGATGTGGTGGACATGGACGCTTGTCAATTATTGTTTGGAAGGCCGTGGCAATTTGATCTTGGTACTATGCATGATGGACGGAAAAATGTTTCCGATTTACGAAAGATGGGAGGAAGATTACATTGCTACCTTTGGGGTTTAAACACAAAACTGACCCTCAGAGGATGGGAAATCTTTTGACAATTACTCGGTCTGAGTCGGAGTCGATGGGCATATCTCGCACATTCAATGCGGCGGACTTGTCGCGATATTTTCCTCCGGAGCCTTCTTGTTAACCGGATCACTCGGGGTCGAGTTCTTTTCAAGTGGGGGAGACTGATGCGGAACATGTGGAGGACGAGTTTTGGGCTGCCAAGGATCGTTCGAAGGGTGTTCGTCGGCAAAAGTCGAAATGAGCGTAACTTTTCCGTTTGGGCTTGGAATCGCTATTATAATACGTTTGCAGCCTATTTTAGCATTTTATTTATTTTCAGTATTTTATAATTTATAATTTATTAGTTTCTTATTTCGTTTAGGGTTTAAGACCTTTATATACGCCCCCAAGACATTGTTTAAGGGGATTCAGACTTTTTATTCGAGAATAAACTTAGTTTTCTTTCGTTAGAAGCACGTTTGTCTTCTACGCGTTTATCGTCCCGTATTAGTTTCAATATTATATATATTTTTTTAAATTTTTTCTTTTTAGCCAATAAATGAAAACTGTGATGCTCCGATGAACGAGAGTGAAGAAGACGAGGTTTTATCAATTGGTTATGAAACGTGTGGGATAATTACAGATGAGTTACTAGCACCGGTATCTGGATCAGAAGTAGTCCTAGAAGATAATGGTCTTATCATAAAACCGATGTAGATCAACCAGGTTCCCATAGAGGCTGTTATATTGGGCAGTACAGTTAGAGGGAAGGTAACTGGAGTTGACATGTTCATAGAAACCATCCCGAAAGTTGGTGAATCTCTACAACAGACAAGGTGGAGGTCGAGCGTTCTAAAGTAAAGAACCTTGGGAAGGGAGGTAAAAGTGTTTATAAACTTGATTGTGTTCCCCTGTGGGGATCCGTCTCTATTTGCGGGAAAAAACCTGAAATGGAAGACGTTGTTTAGGCCATACCTCAGTTTATGAAGGTGAGGTGCTCATCGCTGAGCAGGCAGTGGAAGTGATTGGTCAGAATTTAACTCATGTAACAAGCCACTTCTTTGGTGTTTATGACGACCATGGGGGCCCACAGGTATGTAACATACCCCAGTTTTTTGTTGCAGCTTTCCAGTGCCATTTTCATGTTGTCTTTTGTTTTGTTGAATTTGGCATATGGATAGTTGTAGGTTGCCGACTATTGCCGCGATAATATCCACTTGGCTTTGGTTGAAGAAATAAGGCGTATGAAAGAGAATATGCGCAAATGGAAGTGTTGGAGACCACAAATTGTTTCAAAAGAGTGGACACTGAGATCAGTGGAAAAGCTGGTGGAGATCGACTTGTTGAGAAAAAGGAGATTCTTCCATGATTTCTAGGCCCCGCACTGCCGTAATTGCTTTGATTTGTGCTTCCCACATAATAGTTGCGAATTGTGGTGATTCAAGGGCCGTCCTCTTATGGGGAAAAGATCCTATCCCTCTTTTCGTTGACCATAAAGTGAAGTTGTGGTAGGCAGAATCGAGTGATGCCATAGTATATATGTGTATCAGACTTGAGTATATTTATAGGACTATTCCTATCTAGAAGACTTTTGGCCTAAGATTTTTATAACCGAAACATCCCCTTTCTTTAGAAAACCTTAGATAGGATATTGTCTAGAAGCATCATCAACGAAAAATCCTCATTCCAAGAAAACTTCTCCATTTCAAAGAGTGCATCTAATTGAGATTTTTCAAGGGTGAGGAACATACGGAAAGCTACCAAGATTCTCAAATCCAATCCATTTCCGCCTGTAGAGATCAAAGGAAAGGCTCATATTGCTTGATAAAACAACCTATTAGAAAGTGAAAATTTTAGCAGACTCTAGAGGCGTTATGAGAGAAGAATGAAAAAACATCTCAAGTCTCATGGAGATACTCAATGACTTGTACTGATTATTCTTCTGACAAAATAAAGGAGTATAACTTGACAACATTCAAGTTGATATTTTAGTCTCAAGAGTAAAATATCCCTGATGCAGTAGGCTCTTTTAGTACCACCTGCATGACTTGTTACATCTCAAATTACATATCATTCGAGCTCAAACTCATGTCATAAAGATTAAGTGGATCATGTTTGATCCTCTTCCCGTCATCTGATTACTCTTGAATCAAGTCCAAAGTCAATCCTAGCTACCCTAATTTCAACCTTAGAGTTGAATATGTCAGTAGGGGATCATTTCTTAGCGCTGACAGGTGTTTTCTACTCATTGAGGACAGTGGACCTATTGTGGATACGGAAAACTTACTTTCTTTTGTACAAAAAAATTTTTGGCGTAGTTGGAGTCATCTCTATGTCTACTCTCTACAAAAGCTGATGTCCAATAGAAAGAGGTGGAATGGTCTGCACCTTCCATCACTACCCGGAGTTGGATATACTAAGATTGAAGATGTCAGATCGAGTGGGAGGTTATGTTGTTGTATATCTTCAGAGACTCAAGCATGAACAAAATAGCCTTATACAAGAGATGATTATTACTACTAGGGCCTTAAACGACAAATAAAAAATAAGGAAGATAAAGGTATAATTAGGGAACTAAGCTACATGCCCCATCCAATGAACAAGAATTGGTGGAAAAGCTGAAGATTAATTATGTTTTTATGGAATTCATCTTGAGTCAAGTAAAACGCCTGCTCTCTACCATTTTTTCTTCTTCCTGAAATAATTTCTTTTTTTATTGATCGGTTCTTTTGAATTTATTGTTTAATTGAGAACATCATTCAATCAAATTATAATTTTGTCCTCAATGGCATGTATCCACAAGGATGGCCATCTTTTTCTCATATTCTCCTCGTGTGCTTCCCATATTGAGTGCTTGTAATACTCAAGCAATTTCCATTGAGCTTATGATCATGTTGTGGCCCACCTAGATAAGCTAACTTATATGTATTTCCAAGGGCAGTTCCTACTATCTGGAACGGGCCTTTCCAGTTGATGTCTACTTGATTCTTCGGATAATTTCATTTTCCATACCAGGTATCCCCTTTTGATTATCGTAATTACACCCTGTCATTGTAATACCAGATGATTCTTTGTGAGCCACCAACGTATTTAATGCAATCGTCCGATTAGTTTCGAAGTTCTTCGTCGAGGTGCATATTTTCCTCATATTGTTCATGCACTCCCAAATACATAAGAACTCTACAGGACTTGTGTCATAATTCAATAGGAAAAATGAGAAATTTTGCATGGTAGCCCTAACCGACATGTTATGATACTTTAGAGTTGTATATTTGCACTATGTGAGGTTTTTATTTCCTCAAAGGATTTACCTTGTTTTTTCCTTCCGCCAATGCAGTTCTAACAACTTCTGGATGCATAACTGAAATCACAAGTCTTATTAATGAGTTTCCAATTTCGCTCTATGTTTTTAATTTTAGTTTCAATCTTTCATTTGAAGTTCTTGATCTTCTCATCCACTTTTTCAGATTTCTCTAGTAGGAAATGAAACATCCATAGTATGATTGATTGAGCGGTCAGTCTTCAAACGGATATAAAAGGGTCTCTCTAACAAGTGCCTTTCATTCCCTTTGTATCGCAACATTTTGGAAATTGGTAGAGACATCATCCAACTCTGCTAGATTTACAACGTCATTACACAAGCTCTACAACCTTACCACCTTTTTGTATATCCTACTCCCATGGTGGTCGCCAAAGCGTGTTGTTTGACAAACATTTCGGGAATTATTTGGCAATCGAACACGTGATTCAAAATTTGGTTTGAGATGTCGTCTTCATATAAGAAATTATAAAAGAACACAATGCTTAATAAAGAGAATACTTACAAAAGCCATGTAGATGCTTGTAGAGATACTAAGAGAAAACATTAAAGCAAACAATAATAAAGCATCTAAAACTAAGATTAAGATAGCAACTTAATTTCTGTGATTGTGATTACGTGTCTTAAACTATCCGCAAAAAATCATAGTTATGAATCTTAATTACTTCCTAAATCTCGGAGTAGTATTTATGCTGAGTATCGTCACATTACATCCCGATTGTTGTTGAGTTGCCTTCGTTTTGCCAGCATTGTCACATCATATTTCAAGACCTTCTTTGTCTTAGGATATATGTTATCAAACAATACCCACGTCCATCGTCTGGATGAGTGTGACGCTATTCTCTTCAGGACAAAGGATCAAACCATTCTTGAAATCAAACAAACAAGGGAAATAATTATTGTGATATCAACCAACCGAAGGTTGGAACCCGCTATCTTTTGAGCAAAAGATAGAGTTCGAGCGAAGCTCAACATCCAATGAGCGAAGACAATAGGCTGCGATAGGTAGAAACAGGCTACACCTTGAGATTTTCATATACTAGTTCAGAGTCTATTCATATGCCAATTCATGTATAAGGGACTTAAAGGTTTTTATAACCGAAACAAATAGCCTGAAGGCTAGATGGAGTGGTCCAAGTATGGAAGCGTTCCTGAAGACCCACAGCTCGACGGAGGGGAGTTGGGATCAAGGTCATAGTCGTAGGGGAAGTAGGCGACCAATGGAGGGATCTTCTCTGGATTGTTGGGGAGGACCTAGATGGTGGCGTCGAGCTTCTCCCTCTTGCGCTTGTGCGTTGTACTCAGTCGTCTGCCGCTCCTCCTTCTCCATAGCTCTATTTGGGCTTCCTATATAAATTTTTTGTGAAAAACTAAATGAAAATTTTGTGAAAATTGTTTGATATACCTGGACTTATCATCTTTCAAATATTATCTACGCACATGGCGGCCACAGCAGTGATTGAGTTTGAAATTGATAAAAATATTACTTTTTTATATCCAAAATCATATACTTTTTTAATTTAGTGTAAATTTTTTAACGTATAAATCTTGAGTTTTTATGGAGCTTAAAAATTCTAATTAAAAAAAAACTATATATAAGAAATTATTCGTCGTTGGTGCTAGCACAAGAATTCATCGGACGACCATCCCCAAACCACAAAACAGAGCGGACAGTAACAACCTAAGATCCACAAAACCAACGGCCCAAATCCCATCCACGATTCTATCCGTCAGAAATGAGAAACTGTCAAAACCGTAAGGCAATACAGAGCGAATAAGTTAGCAAAACACCGATCACCACAAAGAGATGCGGTGCAGCAGCACCTCAATGTCAACGCATCTACCCAGCCAAATCTCCACTCACTCGCAACCCGGCTGATTTTACAATCAAGTGCTTTTATTAAGTTCCTTTGAGAAAGAAAAGAGGCACAATAATTTGGCAGTCTAGTCCACATATATAGATATAAAAATATATTCTTTTAGGTCAGTAGAAAACCTCCCGAGGAAGATCAAGCCCTCCCACTGGAAACCTGGGGCTTTTAAAACTCTCGCCCTTTGTAAGGCATTTCCTGAGGGGGAGAAAAGGGTCCACTCAGACAACCATGCAATAGAAAGGCTTTGATGAATAGGCACAATGACTCACCGGTGGGAAGCCGGGCCCATAAGAATACGGTCGTGGATGGCCAATGAGCATCGGTTGTCCGTACTGTGTGATGAGGAGCAGTGATATTAATTACTGGTAACTACAGCTACAGCGAAAAGACTAAGCAAAGCACGCGCAACATGGAAAAACTCCTGCATCACTTGTTCTATTACACTTCTTAAGAGGAAAACAGTTTCAAGGGTAAACAGCATACATGAGGTCCAGCCGGCGGAAAATATGCTTGTGGTGATTGCACAGGTGCGGCCTGAGGATTAAATATGACAGGCTGATGTGCTACATATGGCCCAAGCTGCGAGTTTATGTTGACCACTCATCAGGGACATGAGAAACATATGAATGCACAAAAGACACTGTATACAATTAGAGCATGCTTTCACGATAACCAGACGAGTAATTTCCCTGACAGGAAAAGGATGCTGCATTTTCCACGAAATACGCGACAGAAATCACGATGACTCTTACCAAATGATGAAGCATTCCAAGAATACAGGTCAACACAGGGAACAAAGAGGATCCTGTGTTATGTATGTAATCTTGTCTTTTGTCCAAAAGATCTCAACCTTACTGAAACTAATTGGCCAAACCATGCCACAGGAAACAAAAACACAGTTTCTAAAAACAAAATGCCAGAATATAAAGTACTCACCCCAACTCCGACAGGCATCCCATGCATTTGGGGTATCCCGGACAAATTAGCGGGAAAATAGAACGAGCTATCGCCAACTGGTGAAATCGGTCTCACAGTTGCTTGAGAGGGAACAAAACTTTTGGCATTGGGATTAAGCTTGAATTCCTGGTACGACGCAATAACACCAATGAAAGCAGACATTGCATCAGCTAATTAAGAGAGAGTCAAATCTAGAAGTACAACAATAAGATTGAAGTCACAAATGGTTGAGTGCGAAACTAAGATGGGTATGGAGAAAACCTTGGCATTGGGGTTTAATGTTGACTTTTCAGATGATAGAGAACCTACAGATGAACTGGGAGTCAACCCAGTACCAGCTGAAGCTGATGCCCGACCCGGACGATCAGATGTTGATGATACTGAACTACCAGGCCTTCCATGAGATTCTACGGATAATTTTTCCCCTCCTTGTGTTTCCAGTGGGTCACCAGGAGGATTTTTCTTACTCCGCCCCCTTATAGAAGCTTGGGAAGATGTAGAACTTGTGACTTTAGAAGATGGACCCCCTTTACCATCAGCATTATGAAAGTCATCATGCTCTCCAGAGGAAGACTGAGAATCTGCATGAAGCAAAGTAGGTTAAACAAATGTAACAAAGTTACAAAAATATATAATATTTAACAGATCTTGATCATTGTACATTAAGCAGCCAGCCAACGCAGCTATCCTGGTGTCCTAGTAAGAGATTCAAATTAGCCAGCAAGTTTATCGGAAAAGGGTTACAATTTTCATCTCCAGAAGAAAGAAAGAAATATGTCAATGTAGGACTCATAAAAGTATCGGAAAACACAAATCACAAAGAGCAGATTTGTCCGCAGCAGGCATGAATAAGGACATCACTAACCTTCGATTTTTAGAACACTAGAAAACTTGGTGTGCGACACCTGCAGAATTAGAGGAAAGAAAGCATTGGTTTCTTAATATCGAGTATTGACGCTGATGTGAATCAAATATAGGTGATAAAAACAGGATAAAAGTATGGTCTCAAGGCAGCATCCAATTATGACATACTGATTTCTGCTGATCACCACCACCAGTGTCAGTATTAGCTCTCTGTGGATCGGTGATGGTCTGTTGAAATCTACATAAATACAAAAATCATGAAAAGAAGTAATATGCAAAGCCCAAAAATTCCAATTAGGCATGGCACAATAATGCCACCGTAACCAAGTAAAAGTTTCTCGGATTTGCTGGACCACCTGATTTCGCCATCTGATTGAGAAAGAGTCGTGGGTAGATGAGGCAAGAGCAGTCTATCATGAATATCAGGCATTTCAATGGACAGTGTATCTGCTGAATCCTTTGATTGAGACACTTGTGGAACATCCTGTAGCATCACAATAAAAGATTGCATTATTCATTATCCGAGGTTTGTTCTGATGACTATAGCAGACACATTTCGAGCATTCATGGTAAAAATTGGAATTGATTAGCACCTCAACATGAAGTAAATGGGAAGTGCATGAAGATAGCTTAAAGGGACGAACTCATCTGTCGAACTTAAGGAAGTAGAAAAATATGATATAATTGCAGATTTCATAACAAATGCACTAAAGCAGGAATACCACACAGAATCAGGGAATGATATGCACCAATCACATCTAAAAAATTGCAATAACAATGAAAGGAGAAATTTTTTAGATAATAATGTAGGATTAGGCCAAAAATCATAATAACATTGCATGAATACCATGGATGATCTTGATGACAGCAAGGAATCACCAGTGTCGATTCCGCCAGTTATACCAGAGAAAACTTTCCCAATGACAGAACTAGTGGCATCCTCAAATGTTTCCCCATTTCGTGTATCCAGCAAAATATTCTCCTCCTCTTCGTAGCCACAGTCATCTGCCACCCTACCACGGTAAACAGAAGAGAACCTGGTCTCTTCATCTATATCCACACTTTCAGGAAGATTTGTCCCCCTTTCCTGTGAAACAATGATTGAGAACAACATAAGACTAAATACAAAAATGAAGTACGTATGTCTAAAAGAACAAGCAATCTAACATTTTCCACCTCTGCTAGATGAAGATCCCGGGTGTCCTCTCTCTCAATTTCTTTAGCAATTCTTGAAGCCTCCAGCTCCAGTTGTCTCATTCTGGGACCTCTTTCGAGTTTGGTTGTATAAAGTTCTTCATTGAAAGTGCTCTTCACCCCGAAGAGTGCTTCATTGACTTCAAACTGATCCCAACCCCTAAAGATCGTACACAGAAACAATACAGATCATGTCCATAACAGAGCATGCCCCAGAACTGAACATTCAGATCTACGCAACAGAAGAAAGCAGGGAAAAATACTTATAGAAAAGGCTCTACCATCTATTGGCCCAAACTCAGCCTTTTTCTTTTGGGTGTAAATTTAATTTGGTAAACACAGTTAGCCTGTCTCCTTCCCAATCAGGTAAAACCAGTTCTTTAAAAGAGCAAATATAACTAGCAAACCTATGAGTTGGTGCATTCGTTGTGGAAGTGCAATCAGTTATATGCATACTACATTCAGATAATTGGAAAGGTTTTCTCATGACAGTGAATGACTCTTCTCAGAAACAACCACGAAGAGGAGAAAAGTTGCACAAATTCAATGTATATACCGTTTCCAGTGATCATCGAACACATTCTCTAGTTCAGGACAATGAGGATCATTATCTTCAGGAACCCATGGCTTTAACTCTCTCTCCATATCACCTGGACGAGCTCGCGAGATGTAGGAATCTATCAACAGCTCTTCTTGCTTTTCACTTTGATATTCGTTAGAAATTTCATCTCTTGTAACAGAAACATCCTAGCATTGATTAATACATTCTTAGTCAGATATCATCAAAATCATTATGCCACTTCATCTTCAAACACAATGCTCAATAACTGTAAATTCACAACCCTTGTTTTATACTTCTTGACAAGCTATGGCTTCATTACTCCACCAAACATTGCTTTATGTGGAGAAACTCAGGTACCTTAGCCACAATTTGGACCAATTCCTTGGCAGGAACAATCAGGGTCTTGGAAAAAGATTTGCTTAAGGAATCTGCGCGAGTATTCTGCAGCTGGGTGGATGTATCCTTTGTTAGGCGTGCCATTTTCAAAACTATTCCTGAAGAAAAAATGCTGGTGAGAACCCTGAGATAGTTAAATTGTAAACACTTTTTCTTTATACTATTAAAGGAAAAAGAAGCCAAATGAGGAGCCATACCAACATCTCTGTCAACATTGGCAGCATGAAAGATTCCGGTGTACACAGATCCATTTTTAACCTGAGCCTCCACGTGATGTCCAATGAGACATGTAGAAAAATAGACTAGCCGATCCCGTGAGGCACCCCCAAATCCTCCAATTTTGTTACCACCCGAATAGTCTGTGCCAAAAATTAAGCTCATTAAATAAACACAAGTTTCCACACGACACAAATATTTGCATTGAAATTCTATGTAAAACTATCTTACGAGTATTCGCCATCTTGCCAATGCTAGATTTACCAGAGTGGAGCTTGTTATCAACCCTACTACCACCTTCTCTTTCTACTTCACGACGACCATAGCCATTAGCAGAAGATTTGGGTTGTGCAAATTGTTGCACACTCATCCTCAGCAGAAACTTCAGGCCTATATAATTACAGCACCCCATGAAACATGCACCCAAAATTAGTACCAGAATTATGAATGAAGGGTTTTCAACGTTAATTAATGCTAACACTGACCTGTTATTTCTGCAAATTTGGAATCTACAGACCCAGAAAAATTAATGAGATATGAAAACAAAGTCCAACTTCAATGCTATGATAACAGCTGACACCGGAGCTATGATAAAGTATCACTGCACCAAAGAAACTACATTTAGCAAGACTCCAACTATATTGATTTTCCTTTCGCAATGAAATCATAGCGGAGGGTAAAATATCAAAAACTATAAAGGGAATCCAAGTCAAGCACATAGGAAATGGCAAAGAAACTACATTTAGCTATCCATCCAAGGAAAATCTTTGAGCATCATCATCCTGCAAGGGAAGGAAACAAGAATTGCAGATTGGCAATAATACCCTCATACAAGTCCTGCCAAGGAATAAACCAAACCTCAGTCTGGATCCAACAAAGAATTTTTTCATTACAAGGCATAATTTTCCAAGAAAAAAAGTATCCGAGTAAGTTCCATTCACCCCCACAAATCACACCGAAACATTCGAATACCTAAACACCACTAAACCATTCCGACAACACTTTGAGCGCCCCCTTGAGATTCGAATGGCCAGATAACAATCCGGTGTTGGGAAATGTCTACGAGCACGACTGAAACGACAACCTGGCAGAGCAACTCTCTCCCCTCATACTCGACAGTCTCCACTCCCTAAATGATTTCAAACACTCGGAAACCTCATTCATGCGGGACGCCAAGGAAAAACCCAACCAATCTAACACCAACGCCTCTGCCTTCCCCAATCTCCCACCTCACAATCAGCACCGACCCTACATGCCTTCCCACGACGGAAGCTACCACATAACACGCGCAAAAACAACCGTACGCAATCCCTCCCACAAAAAAAGGCCGAAACCGAGCATTACCTCGATTTGAGCTGGGGAGAGGCTAGGGCTAGGGTTAGGGCAACGGCCTAGGGTTCCGGGGAGGGGCGATCGTACGGACGGGAACAGATCGGAGGAGGGTAAGATCGGCGGTTACGGAGCTGAGGGCAGGGGGGGGGGGGTCCGATCGAGCGCTAGGTGGTGGAGGATAAGAGACTCCGGGAGGAAATTCGAGGGGAGTCGGTGTTCGGCCCTCTCTCTCTCTCTCTGTGGGTTTGCGACTAAATTTCGTGGGGCTAAAAAAGCTTTTCAATTATTAATTTTATATAAATAGGAAATTTCTCGCTTGACCGCAACTACTTAAAAAGCCGTTTATTATTATTAATACATTATTGCCGTCTGCGGCTTTCCCCCTTTTAGATATGATTACCGTTTCTTTGACTGCTGTTTCAGATTTCCGTTGTTGCAAATTACGATTCCTATCGATATTATAACTTCTTCAATCTCATTCGACACGTCCAAAAATTACAAATAAATGTTTGAAAAAATTGAATAAAACGTGGGAAAAGGTTAGCGGGTCCAATGGACCGCATTAAAGAAATTACCATAAAAGATAACATAAGTGGAGATCACGATTCGATCCTGTGCGCGACCTTTTTTTCACAACCCCCCCACAAACAAAACAAATGCCCAAACCTCTCTCAAACCCTTCCCTCCCAAAGTTTCTCCAGTCAGCCCGCCAACCACGTCCTCATCAATCATATTCCAAACTACGCCACTCCGCAATCCCCATCTTTCTCTCTCCTAGGGTTTGCTCTAACTGACCCCGCCGGCTGCTGTCAGGCCTCCGCTTTCGCCCCTCCCCCTTGGCTCGCCGATCGGACCCGCCGGGGAGGGGCCCTCCCCCCCCTGACCAAGATATGGTGACCAGCAACACCTCCGGCGCCAAGTTCGGCCGCGGGGGAGGTGGTGGGACGACGTACTGGGTGATATCCGAGAAGGTGCTGAACACCATACGGTCCATCAAAGAGATCGTCAAGAACCACTCCGATGACGAGATTTATGCTGCCCTCAAGGAGTGTAACATGGATCCTAATGAGACCGCTCAGAAGCTGCTCAATCAAGGTTTGTTTTGGCAGTTGTTCGTCGCCCCTGTTTTTCTTTTCAGCCGCTGCTTGCTGGTTCTTGGATGGCGCCGCGGCAGAGTTTATGGTTCGGTTTGGCAGTCGATTTTGTCAGTTTGGTAGTGGCGTGGCAGTTGCGGGGACAAGTTCTTTGTGTGATGGGTGTGTTATGCATAAGGGACTACTGCTGCTCCTGTTTCTGATGGATTTCGTTTATGAGGTTTCTCTTTGGATTTGAATTTTTCGCTTCCAAACTTTCATGCCCATAATGGCATATGTTTCACGAAAGGCGGAAGATAGCAAGCTTATAGCTGCAGTTGGTGAGGATATTCGTGATCAATTTAATCATTTTCCTTGCATTTATCCTTCCCCCCTATATTGTATGGCGAAATGACAATTATGCTTTTGTAAATGTTGTTTTCTGAAGAAATTTCTAAGCCGTGTATTATGCAGACCCATTTCATGAAGTGAAGAGGAGAAGAGACAGGAAAAAAGAGGTAATGGATGGCGCACAGTGTGATTTCAAGCAGGGAACTTCTTTTGGTTTTTGAATGATCTATTGGTCCTTTATGTATGTTGAAGTTTTGAATCCATAGATCTTTTACAGAATGCACCAGAGAGGGATGCTGTCAATCTGCCAAAACCTCCTGAAAATGATCAGATATTGAAGATCTCTACACAAGTTGGTCGGAATTATCATGGAGGTTATTCACGGAGTTATCTGCCACCTGATGCTGGAACTCTGCGAAATGTTTTGCCTGGCATGTGAAGTCATATTCTTCCCCTATTGAATAATACAAACTTGCATCGAGTGCAGATTTTTTGGGTGTTGTGGAGTTTCCCTTGGAATAAACACCCTGTTGTCCTTGACCTAAATATTGGTGGTAATGATAAACAACTATTTATAATGTCTGCAACTTCTGATTATAGAATAGCAGATAATATGCTTCTTGCTTCGTTGGACTACCATGCTTTTTGAAGCTTTATGTTCCTATATTACTGTCCACTCTTAGCACGTCGTGGGTCGGTTGTCGCCTTAATATGGAGTTGTATTCTTTATGACTTTTGCCTTCACCCCTTTGCTAATGGATATATTCTTACTTTGATTGACAGCAAGCAAAGGGTTTCGTGTCGTGAGAGATAGTAGAGTTAATCAACAATCAACTGGAGAGGCAGAGTCTGCTTCCCAGCAACCTCGTGGCCCGTCCTTCCAGAGAGCAGGCTATGCTATGGCTAGAAGGGGGTAAGCTTGTGCTTTACACTGTGTATTGATGCTAGGATAGTTCAGACTTTATTAGTTTTGGTTGTACCATATTCACGATCTCTTTCTTCTGTAGAACGACAGGAACATCAATTGCTCAAAAGCCATTGGCTGAGCGAAGTCATTCTTACGTTTCCAAGGAAGCTAGTGGTTTTAGGGGTCAGAATTTTCCATCATCCCTTTCAAACGGCAGTTCCCAGAAAGGAGCAGTTGAAAGAGAGAGAGCGACTGTCTCTAGCTCAGTTTTACGGGTGCGAGCTGTGAAATCAGGCAATTCCCAGTCACATCCTGTAACCTCTGGATCGAGCAATCCACTGGTCGGGCTTTATTCCTCTTCCACAGATCCTGTTCATGTTCCATCTCCTGATTCCAGATCGTCCTCTGTGGTTGGAACTATTAAGTGTGATGTTGGGGCTGTAGGTGGGCGTCGACAGACTTCTGAGGACTCCACAAAACAGCCATCGACTCCTGATAGTTCTTCTACGTCACATTCCCCTGCCGCTGTTTCTAAAGATGAACAGCTTTTTCAGAATGGTTTAACGCAGTCTGCTACATCTTCATTGCCGGGCAGCAGATCATTACTAAGTAATCAGTATGTTGTAAAGCCGAACACTACAGGAGGCAGTCATAAAGGTACCATAAGTCTTTTACACATCTCTCTATCTGGTCATTATCTTACATTCTTTTCATCTTCCGCTATTCAGTCAGTGGTTGATGGTCAATGTTGAAGAGTTCTTCCATAATCTTATGTTATTGGAAAAGGACCTATAAGAAGGGGGATGATGGTACACTGTTATTGCAACTAGTTAAATGTCCTGTTTTGAGTTGCATATAATTTGCTGCTGACTTTTTGTTTTTCCTCAATGCAGCTCCTCAACCTGTTAAAGAATGGAAACCAAAATCCGTACCAAAGTTGGACTTTAGTAGTCCAGGCATCATTGGAAGTCCTCCAAAATCTGGTTCAGATTCTCTTAATGGTGCAAAGGAGAGTAATCATGAAGCTGTGAAATTGCCTGATAGGCTGTCAGAACTGAATATCCATCCGAATCAAAATGTAATAATCGCGCAGCATATCAGAGTCCCGGACTCTGATCGCTACCAATTGATATTTGGCAGTTTCGATGGGGAGTTTGATTCTTCCAGAAACTTTGTCAATGGAGATGCTAAGGATGATTTCAAAGAGGAGATAACTACAAGGTCAGTTATATGTGACTCCGTAAATGGTGGTGATGGTGAGGACTGGATTGATTAGCGTTAGAGACTTTACAACATGCTAACCAACATAGATATATTCATGCCTAGCCCTTTCTCCTGTGTCCATTTTTTTTTTCAGTGGTAGATTGATGTATGTTTGTCGTCCATGGTGTAAGTTGCATGTTTGAACCCTGGATCATTTATACATTCAATAATATGGTTTGCCAATTATGTCTGCAGTTTTCCAGTATCAAATCCACCTTCCTGTGATGATAATGAATCTCGCAACAAGCAGGCTGATGCGATTGAGGAGCAGCTCAGCAATTCTAGTTCAAATTCTTCAACATCACCTGTATCATCTGAGAATCAGTTGCCTGACAAAAAGGCAGGAGTTCCTCAGAATCTCGACAACATGGGTTTAATTGGTCTAGTTAGGGGTGGTGGAAGGTCCTTTTCTCCTCCTGGTTCAGGGTCACAGCAGCTACAGCAAGATCCTCCTGAAATGGCCAATTTCTCGGTCAGTAGTTAATAATGGAGAATAGGGTGTATATTTTTTGCTTCTATATTGTTTTGTTTATTGTCCTGACACAGGATAACTGGGGGAGAGGTTAGGAGTTTTGTGTTTCCCATGCCATTCCTAGCATAGGTTTATTTTACCATTTTTCTTGTTCGCAGGGTTATGATGCCCTTGCTGGTTACGACATGGCCTACTTCAGAACATCTGTGGATGAACCAGTGCAAATGCAGGGCTTGCCGTCTCAGGAGGTACGCCTGTCACCCTGAAATAATCCGTAGGTTTTTTGGAAAATTTGATTGTGCGATAAATTTTCTTCTAGAACCTAATTTTTTAGCTATTTTTCTGGATCCTTTGGTAGAAATTCTGCGTTGTCAGTGTTAACAATAGATTCATGCTGGATTTTCCTAGGCATTGGCCTCACACATGGCTAATAGTTTGCCTGCGACAACCATGCCACTGGGAGGACAACCACATCCACAAGCCATGGCCCAGATGTATCCTCAGGTTCATGTCTCTCAGTACGCTAACATGGTGCCATATCGGCAGTTCATATCACCCGTGTACATGTCGCCGATGGCTCTTCCCAGTTACTCAGGTAACCCAACGTATCCCCACCCATCTAGCGGCAACAGTTACATGCTGATGCCAGGAGGTGCTTCTCATATAAACACGGGCACCCTTAAATACGGAATGCAGCAGTTTAAGACTGTTTCAGGAGGCAGCCCTACCGTATTCGCAAACTTCGCCAATCACACTGGTTATTCCATGAACTCAGCCGGTGTGGTAGGGAATGCTCCAGGTCTTGATGATTCCTCCAGGGTCAAGTACAAAGACGGCAACTTGTATATCCCAAATCCACAGGTAAGTTTAACCTAATGTTCAAATCTGATAGTGCTTAATGAGAGGATGCAATCCAATCGTGTCTTCAGATAGGAGCATAAACCCAAGAACCTGCATACTCAAGAGACATCGGTTAAACTGTTGCTTGGTTCTGTTACAACAGGTGGAGGCATCTGAAATGTGGATTCAGACACCCAGAGAAGTACCTGGCATGCAATCCGCCCAATACTACAACTTGCCGGGGCAGGCGACCCCTCATGCCACTTACTTGTCCCATGCTGGTCACGCACCGTTCAATTCGGGAGCACCTCAGTCCTCTCATATGCAATTCCCGGGTTGGTACCATCCTTCTCCACAGCCGCCGTCTGCCATTGCAAGCGCTCACCATTTGAACCCTTCCATGGCTGGGAACCTTGGTGTTGGGATGGCCATGGCGACCCCCCGTCGCCCAAGTCGGGGCCTATCGGCAACCTCCGTTGGGGCATATGACTTGGACATCTAACTTCTGATAGGGATTTTGGGTTTCCGACCGATCACTCCCCCTTCTTCCCAACTCTTGTAATCATTTTCTCGTCAATTATCATGTTTAATGCCCTCGGTTAATCTTATCAAATCAATTAAGTAGCGATGACCGGAGTTATGTTCTTAAACAATGTTGGGAGTGAAAAAAGATTTTCTGGTAAATAATTTCGAAATTTTAAAAATAATGTCATGATATCAGGCTTATAAAGCTCGATTTTCTTAAAAATGTGTTTTAGAAGTCCGACTTCCTTTCTAAATAAAATTGGACTCAGTGAATTAGATATCATAATATTATTTTCTAAATTTTGAAACTATTTAACCTATTTCATAATTTTTTTTTTTGCCTTATATTAAAATGGAACGGACCGTTGGGGTTTTGTCATCTGTTGCACTTAGAAATAGGCGTGGGATAATCCAATCCATATAAAGCTAATCAAATTTTTACCCAAAAAAACATTCAATTTGCTTCGTTTTGGTTTGGATAAAACCAAGTAAAAAACTTACTTAAATTATTTTTTTTTAAGAATTGATCCTGCACGATCGACTAACTGTGGTTACATATATAATAAGACATGAACATAAGCAGACCATCAACGTATGTGATTTTTTTGAACATGTTAACTTACAATTATAGGATAATTGTCGTTGATTTCAACCCTGAGCTCATAAACAATGCCTAATACCCATGTTGATTGTTACAAGGAAGAAGATACGAGAAAAAGAGGGAAAAACAGAGTTATATTCAATTACTTGTAAGGCTTAAAGAAGCATCAGATATCATCTTTTAGAATATAATTTGCATACTCGTGACTACAACTCTTATTATATTAGAAATTAAAATTTATCCGTAAATATTAATTGGTTTTCAATTCGGTTTGAATTTATGTTTCATCTATACAAACCCAAATCAAAATTTTATGTTCGAATTTGGTTGTAACCAAACCAAAATATTTTATGAATTAATCTGCACGATAAATTTGAGTTTGGTTTTCTGATTTGGTTCCGTTAAACCAAATAATGGACAACACGAGTAAACAACAATATTAATTGTCTAACAAATACATGATAAGAGTTCCACTTGTATAGGAATTAAACATAATTTCAATTAATTTCAATATGAGGAAATATCGCATTTTATACGAAAATAGCCCCGGAATTGCATAGTTCTCATCTCAATTTTCATAGTTATGTATTTAGACATGTGCCCCTTTATTAATGTATTCACTTACGTTTAAAGACACTATATTTGTAGATAATTAATTAAAGAAGACAAATATTTGTTGATAATTATTTTATATTTTTGTACGTAAAATTATTAACAATAAAGTCAACAGATTGATTGAGTATATTAATATGAAATGATCATTAATTGAATAGATTTCTTGAGGGGATATGAAGATCTAGATCATGAATAAGTATAGTTGAAGTCAAGGTAGATAGAGGGACATAAAATACAAGTTATATTTAGGGGTACCCTAAAATTAGGAATACTTGACACCACCCTTTTTATAGTATAACACATATTAAACATCATTTATCAATCATTTTTATCGAGTAATATAACTAATATTTTGACTTGAGAACTATATTAATTATATGCTTGGAGATTACAAGCTTTGACATCGTTAAAAACGGTCTTTAACTTTGTGTGATTAATACAATTGTTGGGTGCTTGATAAAGTGCATTAAAAATAATATCGAGTCAATATACGATTCATTCCTATTTTGGATTAGAGTTGATGTCCTAACCACTTCATAGATATATTAATGCTATGGGGATATGATGATATATTTTACATCGAATTAATTGGGATGTTACTTAGATGAACATATTGAATTACACAGTTTTTGATGTCTTAGGAATATGATCATTCTCATAACATGATGAATAACTAAAATTGTTGTTAGACGATTACCTTAGTTGTTGTATTGAATTATACTAGAGAATCTAGAGTGTGGCACGCATAAATCGATATAATATTTTATTATTTATTATTTTAGTGGATACTAAATTAATCGTTTTATTATTTCAAAACTAGGGGTGACTGTTCATGTCATTCGTATCACAAATATGTCGTGTCTCAACGAGTTCCTTTTTTAAAACATCAAACACTACACCTGACCCGTTTATCTAATCCTGTCAAAAATATGAAACCCGAAACCTAACACATTTAATAAACATGTTATATGTGTTATAAAATAATTTTATATTAATCTAAAATTAAAATAGTTATATTTATAATACAGTTCACTAAATAATAATAATTCTAGCAAGTAGAGTATTTCAAACTAGAAAAACCATTAAAACATACTATGTTTTATAAAATAATAAAATTTACTTAAAAATATATTTCGCCTTGTGATTTTACCTTTACTTTAATTATATTATTGTCATTTATATCCCGTAATTTTTTTAGCTTAGTATGAAAAATCTAACCATGACTTGTGTTAAATTGTTCACCCGCAAAATTTTAGAACAAACAAAGAAAATAAGATATAAAAATAATAACATAATTAAAAGAGATTTCATTTAAAAAAATTAATCAACTTACAACCAACCATAGTTGTTAAAGCGCCAGAGCGTACCCGAAGCACAATCATCTTAAATCACTTTAAGCGCAAAGCGCAAGACGCAAAGCGCGCTTTTGACATTTGGCATCAATATTAAAAGAAAAATAAAAGTTATCTAAATAATTTCAAGATAAGATCAATTCAACTTTGAATGCTAGAGAACAAAAAATTTGAAAGGTTATAATGAATCTAAATCAACCATCAATATATTTCTAATGTCACCAATAATCAGTCCAATAATCGTCATAATATAATAAAAAAATCAAAAACTGATTAAAAACGAAAGGGAAGGAGGTGAACTCATAATATAATAAAAAATTCAAATGCTGATTAAAAAAGAAAGGGAAGGAGGACACACTGGCAACGACAACGGATGTAGGAGGAGTATTACCGGTAGCGGCAGAGGAAGGAAAAGGCATTGGGGCAGCGTCAGAGAAGGGCGCGGCGGTGGGGAGGGCTGTTCGTCGTTGGAGGCGAGGGCTTCCCGAATCGGTTTAGGGTTAATGCGCGCGCTTTAAGCGCTCTTCGCTTTGGGCTTTGGGTCAAGGAGCGTGCTTTAAGCGCGCTTCTTACACTGCGCTCGAACGCTTGGGATTTGAGCCATCTGTCTGCGCTCTGCTGTGCTTCAGGGCTTAAAGCGCGCTTAAGCGCACTTTTGACAACTATGCAACCAACTAGCTCTTTGCATTCTTGGTGCAAAGAAAAAATGAAGACTATTCTTCCGAGAAAGAAGAAACAAAAATGACGAATAAGCTAATTCACATAAGAGAGATTATAAAGAAAACAAACTAATATATTTCTATTTTAAAATTAAATCATATATAATATAACCTAAAATTTATAATATTGTTATATATTATTTAATTTAAATTAAACGGGTTATACACATATACAATCGTATTTAATTTTAAAAATTGTATTCGGTCCTATCGTGTCTCAACACATTTATGTGAATCCGTTGTAAATCGTATCGTATCGTGTTCAATTAACACATTTAGCTAAAACTGAATCCGATGTTAACCGTATCGTGTCGTGTCCATGTTAACATGCATGTGCCTCAAATTGTCAACCCTATTCAAATCTAAAAACAATTGGATTATTAATCTATACGAAATAAGCAAATAACTAAATTGAATATGGATTTAGCCGTGTATTTTTAGTCGATGTGAGTATGAATCTACTCAAGAGAATGACAAATCCTTGGTTAAAATTATTATTATTAGTTCTTTTGTTATTATAATTATTAAAACATATCGTTATTTTAATGGGAATCTTATTGGTTGATGCTTATAACAATTTATATCCGTTACAAATCAAAGAAGGGAAGTAATTGATTTTATTTTAATCAATTGGGCGTAATCCTTTTATAAAGGAATCGTTTGCTTTTCTTTTTTATAAAATTGTGCCGTTAATACACAATTCTTTTTTTATACGAGAATAAGTGAAATATATGGCCTTAACTTTGAACCAATTTTCTATTTTGTCACTAGTTTGATTTGTTATATAATTTTATTATCAACTTTTGTTTCAATTTTGATTTTGGTCCATCTTAAAAGCCAAACAATCTTTAATACACAATTTTCATTTATTTCCTTATATAGAGTCCTATGAAAGATATAGAGCAAGCATTTACTCTACCCTAATTCCTATGACATGACATTAACTCCATTCTAGTTCCTAGGCCATTAACATCACCCAACTTCCAAGATCACTAAACACAATTAATGAGATTACAAATTACAAAATGACATTTAACAATATGCCCTCCTACCTGACGTAGTCTTCCATTGGTCGGGTTATGGTTCACTGTCAAGAAAGTTTTTTTTTTTAAATTGATTCATGTTTTGGTTGTACTTGTCTGCTGTTATACTGTTATCGGAAAATATGTCAGCCACAGTTGATGTTTGTGTATTTAACTTATAGCTCGTTTGGTTTTCGAAATGGAATTTTAGATGGAATGTAATGGGAAAGGAGAAAAAACATAGTGATTTGGAAGGGAGCTATTTAAGGAAATGGTGTGTTTATACACGGAAAAAGAAGATAAGATGAAGAATATGGAATGAGCAATGGAACGGACATTCCCTATCACGAGGGAGAGAATGCCCATTACTTCCATTTCTCTTTAAAATTTAGAAAATTTAATAATATCTTATTTCTACGTGACATATTTAGTGTATTAGGATAATTTTGCAGTCAACTAGATTATTCTATTCTTACTTATAAATGGAGTGAATAACCATTTTAGATTAAAAAAGAGAAAGGCATTATGCAACCTAACTATATAAACTTCGCTCAAATATTCAGTGCATCATCTTTATAAAAGGTCTCAAATATTCTACATGATTATAGATAATATATAACCTTAAGTTTGTTGGCACTTTTCTTAGGATTCACTGACAACATGTTCTTTATTTTTTTTTCTCCCAACTAAATACACATTTTCGATGGTAATACTTTGAGTATTGAACTTCTCGAACGGATACCATTTTCCTTTCACAAGATCTTTGGAGAGTTGTGAATTAAATAATTGAAAATGAAAATATTGAATTACACGATAACATGTTCATGATTGTATATGATTTATGATCAGTATCCTTACACGATGGAAAAACGAAAGCTGCTACTAAACCTATACTTCACACATCGACTCAAACATTTTATTATTGATTATTTTAGTGGATACTAAATTAATAGTTTTATTATTTAATTATTATAAATAATTTATTCTAAAAGAATAGAAGAATTAGTCCAAGAATGAATATAAACTTATTCATGTCATTTTAGTTTATGTGAATATGAATTTAATCACGTTTTCTTCGTAAAGGGTAAATTAAAAATGTTATTCATTGATGCTAATCACGGTTTATATCCGTTCCAAATCGAAGAAAGAAATTAATTGATTTTGTTTTAATCAATTGGGTATAATCCTTCAATCGTAGTTTATCTTTTTGATTACAACGGGGCTATGTTGATATGACAGAATATTTTGGGCCTAAATTAAGTATGGCTCATATGGAATGGTACTATGGCCCATTAGACCAAAGAGAAAATGTGGATTCGTGTTAAGTCTATGAGGGAGGACGGCAAGTTTACGCGAGCCCAAACTGATAGATGACATGGGTAAACGCCATGTCTACCAGGATGAATTTGTTACCGAGATTTCCGGAAGTTAGTTAAGAGGACCACGGCCTGGGAAGATACTCTGAGAACGTGTCAAACAACCCAGGCACACTAAGATTCAGTACAAAAGGGAGAAGACCTCCTTAATCAGACACGACAATCAAAACAAGATATACTTTGCATTGATCGTCAATCCTTTAGTTTTAGTTAACAGGCGTCCAGACCCCTATCTGAGTGAACTCGCAAGGGTTCTTGGTCTTCACTTCCACCATCAGAGTGAGCAACCGTAGCTCTGATAACCAATTTCCGCCTTCACTCTATCGTCTTGGTGAGCAACTCTAGCCTCGACACCAAAGCTCCGCCAGCACTCCACCACCAGACATCCAGATCTATCAGTACCATCCGTCCATCATCCCTCCAGAAGTCAAATTCTACCACTCCAGTCCACAAGTTTTCGGCGCCAGCAGCAAGTCTATGGCGGCACCACCATCCGCTTTATCGACTTTTTTTTATGGCTGTAAGCTTTTCAATTTATTTGTAAGACATTGCTTTGGCATCGTTGATTAATACAATTCATCTATTTCATTTACTGGCGACCACAGCCGAACCCCTGTGAGTGTTCATGCCAAATATTTCGGACGTGCTCTGTTTCCGACACGAACACGTTTTTGACGGCCATAGTGGGTGTCGAAGAAATTGACCATTTAAAATGGCAAGGAATACCAGGAGTGCAGGTGCTCTGAATCCTCCTCCTCCTCCTCCTCCTCCATTAGATGGAGAAAACCAAGGAGTAACATGAACTATAGATGACGAGAGTACAGTTCAAGAAAGCCAAGTAGAAACTACTCAGCCCCAAACTACTCAGCCCCCTGTGGTAACACATACCCCTTCTGAATTCATATCAAGGCTTGAGTTTCACAAAGAATTCAATGATATAAAGAGAAACATGGGGGATTTGCATGGGAATCTACTGAGCGTACAAGGAGAATTGCGAGACATGCGAAATGTGCATGAGAACCTGCAAAATATGCAGATAACCATAAACAGGCGTATCGCCGGGTTGCACGAAGAAACTGTGCGCCATGGCTATGAATTAATGGCTCAGATACGAGAGATGATGAAAGGCTTAAGCAGGCCGACCTCCGACCCGAAAGTAAGCATTCCTATTGACAGGGACAATTCTTTCATGGGAGACGCTCGCCGAGCAACTACTGGGAAGTAAACCGTGTCGTTCTACAAGGATGACCCTTGGAGTAATACCAATCAAGGCAATGCAGATGCGTATCATAGAGAGAGGACGCCGACTTTTGGACCTTCTTCTTCTCGGTCCCCCATGCTTTATAGACCCGACGCCATGTATCCAGTGAACCCGGTTGATGAAGACAGTGAGATGTATGGCGAAGTAAATAGAAATGCAGATTATGCCTCTCCTCGCCGTCACGGGAAGGCACCTATGGACGAGGTACCACAAGGAGAAAACCTGACCTCAGCAACCGACCGAATAGTCCCTCCACGTGAGGAAAGTTTTTATGCTAGGGCTCCGGTCAAAGAGCAACACCCCGCGCAAATGACCAATTCGTGTACCCCACCGAGGGACCCTCTCAGGGGCCTACTGTGCTGACGAGTCATGGAGGGTTAGACCGACCAACGACATAGAACTTGAGAGAAGTAGTTGCTCAGCTGGTAGAACAGATGGTGCCCGGGACTGTCAGGCAAAATGACTTGTGTTTTTATTGGAGCCCGTACTCGGCACATATCGACAGGAATTTTCCTTTGCCCAGAGGGTATCGGGTCCCCGATTTCACCGTTTCTCGGGGGAAGATGAAATGACCCCCATGGAACATATAGCCCGTTTTACCCATCAAGCTGAAGATGCCGCTGATAATGACTTCTGGAAGTTGAAACTGTTTCCGAATTCACTTACGGGGGATGCGTTTACCTGGTATGCGAGTTTGCTCCCAGGATCAGTAGCATCGTGGGCTGAAATGCAGTATATATTCATGAAAGCGTTCGCTCGCCTCGACACGCCTATGTCGATATTTGAAATAATGCGACTCAGGCAAGCAGCCGGTGAGCATCCTGGGTAGTTCCTAATGCGCTTACGCAAGGCCTTGCTTTGATGTAGACCCACCATTCCTGAAAGAGATCAGCTGATGGTCGTGTTAAACGCGCTAACGATTCCTCTCAGAAAGAATTTACAAGGGGAATGTTTCAGTGATCTTTGTGATCTGGCCAGAAGAGCAACTGAATATCATCAACTATTAATGGAAGAGGCTCAGTCTACCCGGGAATATCAGGTAGAACCTAATGGTTTTGAGGCAGATATGGCTGAGTAAAGGAGAGGCCACCGTCTGCGATCCACTGGCGAGGAAAAACTGAAAGGCGAAGGCATCCCAGAAATATGGTGAAGAAAGGAAATATTCCTTTGATGTAGACAAAGTGGATGCGATCTTTGACTGGCTTCTCATACGAAAACGAATCAGGCTGAAGCCAGGCCATAGGGTGCCTCAGATCGAAAGAGAGAAAGGCATGAATTATTGCAAATGGCACGGGTCGTTTACACATACGACTAAGGATTGCCTGTCGTTAAGGAACATAATTCAGGATCTTATAGAGTCGAAAGAATTGTGTTTTCCTTAAGTAGACGAAGTTACTTTGGTTGATGATAAACCTTTCGATGATGAGATTGCCATCCATACGTTTGACATTTTTTATGTTGATGTCAACGTAATAGAAACTAACTCTAATATCTCCTTGCAGGAGACAAAGACCCCAGGGGAGACCATCGTCGCAAATGCTTTGCTACGTCGATTGGCTGACAAAGGCATCGTCACTTGCCCGGTGAAAAAGATTGATGACGACATGTGTTGGTGGCACATGGACGACACACATACTACGGATATGTGTTATACCTTTAGAAAGGATCTGCAGAACAACCAAGGGGACACTTGGTATGACTTATCCCCGCTTGAGGAAGTGGCTATGGGAATAGTTTCCCCTGCGTCGCGCTTTGCTCCCACTAGCCTGCAGTAGAGATAAACTCTCATCAGGAGTCCCCTAGGAGTGGAGCAAAGACCTGCCATTCGAGGAAGGAGAGGCGGTGCCCACGGCCGTGGAAGGACTAGGGAAATCGCTGGCCAACAGCTCCGCATCCTCAAGCGACCCAACCGCCAGCTCAACTTTGATGAGGGCTGTGTCCAACAAAGAGCAGGGCATGAAGCAGATAAGATGGACTTTACCAATAAGTCACGACTCGGAGGAATCGACAAGGCAAATACCCATAATGTGCCCCAGCAGGTTACTAGCCCCCACAAGATAACCGTTAAGCAAAGTAATGGACCACCCAAAGTAGACGTGCAGGCCATTCGTGTAGGCCCACTAATAGCTTAGTTCCTGGAAGAAAAGATTCTCTGCCAGAAATACAAGCTGATAACTCAGAACAAGATCCTGATCTCGCAACTATGCACCCTTTATTGTGTCAACTATTTTCTCAAGCTGGTAGACATGTTAACGGAAGGGACGATCGTTGTCGAGTCGGCTCACTTGGCACCTCCAGGTATAAACGAAACTGACAATCATTCTTGGTCACAACAGGTGCCGGTCGGCGCAGTCATTAGATATGACCCAACTACTGGAGACTTTATGGATGTAAGTAAATTTTCGCTTTGTTCTAAGAAACCAAGGATGATTAAAGTGAGTAATCCGTCGAATCATTGGCAGAAAGCTATTGGTAAAACGCCTTTACCACCGAGAGGAAGTCGCAGCAGAAGGGAGAGACATCTAAGTCACGTCATTAAAAGGCCCAGGCCTACTCCATCGAAAGTTACTTCCCCTACCAAGGTGACCATGAAGGAATTGAAAGCTGAACTAAAACGCGTCGAGTCTACGGACTATTCAGGAGAACCAAGTTCAAGCTTTGATTATAACCCTCTTTGGAGTGGGGCACCAAGTGATTTTGAAGGGGAAGGAGAGCCTGTTGTAAGTTGTAATGCCCTCACTTTGCCAGCGGACTTTGCGAGTAACTATAAAGAGACGCCTGCGAGAGGTAAGATTCCTCTTCCTTATATGACAGACTGTCCGCTTGGTTTCCCATTACATTGGTTTAGAAAGCCATATGACACTATGAAGCAACACATGCATTCTTTATATATTACCGCTACTTTTGACGGTACCCTTGTGAGCAGGGTTCTCATTGATAACGGAGCCACAATAAATGTGTTTCCATTGTCCAAGTTTAGAATACTTGGATACAACCTCCAGGGATTAGTTAAAACTAATATTTCTGTGAGTGGTTTCAACCGTAGAAAATCTGAATGCCTAGAAGTATTCTCAGTGCACTTGGGAGTCGGACGACAGGAAAAAGAAACTGCATTCTTTGTCATATATATAGTTCCCACTTTTAATGCTTTGCTAGGCTGTGATTGGCTTCATAAAGCCGGGCTATACCCTATACTTTACACAGAGAATTGATGTTATGGCTTGACTTTGAAATTGATATCATTAAAGGTGATGAGTATTCATGTTGTGACAAAGATATTTTGCACGCAGAGACAAGCAAAACTGTCAAAGAACTTACATTAGAATAGAGGTACAAGCTGGGCGATCCTATTATCGGTCCCCTCGGTCAACCATCTGGGAAGTTTGACTACATTGTCTCTTATGGAACATCACATCCAAAACCCGCGACCGAGGAGATCGCTCCTTCAAGTTGGGAGGATGAGCTTAGCGCTAAAGAGATAGAAGAAGTCTTACACGAAGTAAATTCAGAAGAACCAACGAACGGAGGAGAAGTAAATGGCCACATTAATCAAGAGGAGAGAGGTGTAGCCAAGGAAAAGGTGGCTAAAAGTCAGGGAAGCGTTATCATGAAGTTGGAGCCCGATAGACTTCTAGGGGAAGGGACTTATGGATCGTAAGAGAGAAATAAGTGGAGCAGTCGCTGATGTGATGTAGCCGCTGCAAGTCTACAAGGAAGGCCACCATTACTGTTGCGAGCGATTCACGTCTTTATTTTCAATAAGTCCAGGAACGTTTAGGGTACCTGATGCTTGTAATAAGCCAGTTTCTGCTTGTTTAGGAGGTAACGAAGTTCGGGAATCTTTGATGCTGCCATGTGACCTGCCAATTAGTGTCAATTTAGGAAGTGAGACCTCTCCTAGGACCATTTTTATCAGCTCTTCAGCGCGGAGTGCTTGAAGATGGGACTACTCGGAGATGTCGGGTTTAGATAGGAGACTCGTGGAGCATACGTTGCCCATCAAGAAAGATTTTAAACTGATCCAACAAGCACATCGTCGAATGACTATGGAAATAACACAAATGGTGTTTGAAGAGGTGAAGAAACCTTTTCGGGCAGGTTACATAAGGATATCACGATATACGGAGTGGATTTTCAGTATAGTGCTTGTAATGAAAAAGAATGGTAAAATTAGGGTCTGTATAGATTTTAGAGACTTAAACTGAGCGACTCCGAAAGATGAATACCTTATGCCTATTGCGGATGATCTTGTAGACAAAACGGCTGGTCATCAAGTCATGCCATTTATGGATGGTTATTTGGGGTATAATCAGATTTTCATCGCAGAAGAATATGTGCACAAAACCGCATTTAGATGTCCCTTGGGTAGTTTTGAATGGGTAGTAATGCCATTTGGTCTAAAATCCGTTGGTGCCACCTATCAAAGGGCTATGAATGCGATATTCAATGCTTCCCTTGGAAAAACTGTGGAAGTATATATTGACGACATAGTTGTTAAGTCTACGAGAGTAGATTTACACGTAGATCATCTCTGTAATGCTTTTATGAAAATGAGAGAGCATCAACTTAAACTCAACCCTTTATAATGTGCTTTCGGAGTTAAGGCATGACATTTTCTTGGTTTCTTGGTGCACCAACGCGGTATAGAAGTGGATCAAAATAAAGTCAAGGCCATTCAAAATCTGGTCGCTCCAAGGACCAAAAAAGAGTTGCAAACTTTTTTAGGAAGAGTGAATTACCTCTGCAGATTCATTGGCAATGTAGTAGGAAAGACGGAGGTGTTTTCTACTTTGTTAAGGGGAAAAGGTGATTACATCTGGACTACCAAGCATGAAGAAGCTTTCAACAATCTCAAGAAGTATTTATCGAACCCTCCAGTGCTGGCAGCCCACAATGCGGGAAACCATTCATCTCTACGTGGCGGCCACCAAAACAACTATTGGTATTATGCTGGCCTAAACAAACGAAAATGAACGAGAAAGGGCCATATATTATCTTTTAAGATTGCTGTCGCCAATAGAAATGAGATACACACTAAAGTAGAAGTTATGTCTATCAGTATTTTACGCCGTCACAAAACTAAAACATTACATTGGGAACAATGAAGTCTATGTTGTGTCTAAGTCTCCTATTATTAAATACTTTTTTGAGAGTCCACTGTTAGTCGGACGAATTAGTAAATGGAGTCTGATTCTTTCACCATACGACTTGAGGTATAAGCATCAACAATCAGTTAAAGGCCAAGCACTAGCTGACTTCTTAGCCGAACATGACCCAACCTTGTCTATAGAACAAGAAGAAGAAGACGAAGACACTTGGAAAGCATGGTTTGATGGTTCATCTACAAAGGACTGAGCCGGAATAGGTATTCACATGATAACGCCAATGGACAATGATATCAGGTTGGCTTGCCGGTTAAAGACAGTGCCGACAAATAATGCCACTGAGTACAAAGTATTGATAACCGTGCTTAAGGAACTAATATCTCTAGAAACAAGGTACGCTCAAGTTATGGGTGATTCCCAATTAGTAATTAAGCAGGTTATCCAAAAATGCGCATGCTTAGATAAGCTCCTGCCTTATCTTGAGCTGGTAAGAGAGTTGTCTACGTAATTTGAACGGATAATATTTCAATTTGTAAGACACGAAGACAATACAGTGGCCAGTAATTTAGCACAACTAGCTTCTGACTGCAAGCTCACTGCCAAGCATGATTAGATTCCTAAGGTACAATCACACTTGCATCCAGAATAGACCGTTTTGGTTACAGACATAATGGACCAAAACAAGGATTGGAGAAAGCCTTTTGTAGACTTTTTGTCAGACCCTAACCAGAAGGCCAAACAATGCATTAAAGTACAAGCACTGTCGTATGTCCTAATAGACGATGATAGGAAGAATGTAGACGGAGTTTTGTTAAGATGTGTCGATTTAGATGAGGCCACTCCGATAATGTTAGAAACCGATGAGGGGCTTTGTGGGTCACATCAGTCAGGGATAAAGATGCGTTGGGCAATACGAAGACATGGCTTTTATTAACCATCGATGATAAAAAAATGCATCGAAATGACCAGAGGTTGTCAGGAGTGTCAGCGACATGGTCGAACGACTCGTGCCCCAACCAATGATCTCATTCCGGTTATTAAGCCTTGGCCTTCCAAGACTTGGGCAATTGACATAATAGGAGAGATACATCCCCACTCTAGTCGAGGGGACGCATTCATTCTGGTAGCGACTGATTACTTTACTAAATGGGTGGAAGCACAAGTCTACAAGAAGCTCGACCATAACGAAATCATTGGTTTTCTGCGAACTTGCATCATATACAGATTTGGTGTCCCCTAGAATATTGTTGTCGATAATGGGACAGCTTTTAACAATCTTAAAGTTAGGGAGTTCGCAAAGGAGTTCAGTGTTACTATTACCAACTCAACACCTTATTACCCCCATGCAAATGGGCAGGTTGAAGCCACCAATAAATTGATCAAAAACAACATTCAGAAAATGATTGGACTTAATCCACAGAAATGGCGTGAGTTGTTGGACGATATCTTATGGGCCTTGCGAGCCGCTAAGCAGTGGTACACAAAAACTTTCAGGTTGGTGATCTAGTCTACAAGATGGTATTGCCATTAAAAACTAAAGATCAGGTTCTAGGCAAATGGTCCCCAAATTGGGAGGGACCATATCAGTTGAGTGAAACTTATTCAGCAAATATCTATAGGTTGTCGACTCTTGAAAGGTCAAATAGCTGTTGAAGATCATGGGAAGTACTTAAAACTCTACAAGAAAACTATTTGGGAATCCCATGAGAAGGGTTTGAGAGAATGATTCCCAAGCATTTAGAAACAGATTGCCCAAAAATAGACCCAAACAAAGGCTAATAAAATAAGTAGGCGGTAACAATTTAGCAAAAAATATTAACCAGCCACCAAGATGGAAGCAACAATGGAAAGAAAATGAAAGTTAGTTTTTCCCAAAAGGGAGGATAATTCTCATTTTCTGGAATTCAGGGCTTAGACATATAATGTGCACCATCCACGAAAAGCATAGTCAAGGCATTCTTCCTGGTCCGCTTCATGATGACCTCATTTCGTCGGCGGAACTAGGACATGAGATCTTCTCGATCCTTAGAGGAATCATGAGTGGCCCGGTCAGCTAATAGTGAATCAATGACAACAACTCGGCCCGCGAGGCCGCTCTTCAAGGCTAGGAGTTGGGAAATGCGGTTCTCCACTTCTGTTAGCTGGGAGGACAGGTCAGCTTTCTGCCTGTGTAGGAGCTGGACATCAGCTGCTGCTACAGCCTGAGAGTTTTTGATATCCCGAATTTTGGCTTCGGCATCACTGAGTATGTCAAGGTCCGCCACGTAGGCAGACCACTCAGTCTAGAATTGGTCCCTGAAACTCAGGCAGGCCGCGAGCATTTAATCAGTCACCTTCGGAGAATCCTCAATTGCCTGAATACAGGTTTGGAGGGTCTTAAATTCCTCATAGAATATATCTAGGCGGAGGAGGTCACCGATCTAATCAATATTCTTCCATAGCTGATCAATCTCACCGAGCTGAGGTTCTTTAGTGCCTAAGGGACCCTCCCCTGACGTGCCAAGGGATTCCTCGCCTGATGGTAAAATGGGGAGCGCACCAATAGGACTTACAGCCAGCACAACCTCAACAGCACCAGGATTAACATCCATGGTGCTGGAAGCCTCTTGCTTAGCAGCCTTAATCACCTTCGCGACTACGGTAGACTCATCAGGTGGTGTCCCTTGGCCTAGATTCTTCGGAGGGTCAATCTGTGACAAGTGGTAACAACCAGCTATATATGAAAGAAGTAGGGAAAATGAGTGGCAGAATCAGCTGCTACCTCATCATTGGGAGTAGTTGTCTCCAAGAAAATTGTAGACTCAGCAGCCTAAGAGATTTGGTCCTTGTAGAAAAGGGGTGATTAGTCAGGAACGACTAGCAGAAGTCTAAAATAAAAGAAATACATACATGTCCAATATCAGAGTCTATTGAAAGGTCATCGGATTCTTCAACAAGGAGTTCAGAAGGGTCAGACTCTGGCTCTTGGATTTCATTTTTCTGAAGGCAAGAGTTTAAGAACATAGTCAAAGTGCCAGTAGTTTGAGGAAAGCGTGGACTGCGGTATACCTTAGAAGACGACGTTTCTACGCCTTTGTTCTGCGGAGGAATGTTAACATTCTTGGAAGAAGACCCAGAGGCCAAGGTGTCAGTTGGAGGAGGATCTTTAACATTAGGGTAATTGGTGGAAATAAGCCTACGTTGCTTAAAAGCAACTGATAGGGATTCTTCCTCAGAGTTGGAATTCTCAAGGGTCGGACGAGTCTTCTTCTTGGAGATCTTCTTTTTCTCGACCTTGGCTTGTTTGCCTTTAGTAGCGGGGACAGTACCTAGGCGACAATAACGAGTCATACGGCCAGAGAGAGGAGGAGGACTGTAGTCGGGAGAGGATCCTCTTGAGTCAACTGTGAGTGTTCGTGCCAAATATTTCTGACGTGCTCCGTTTCCGACGAGAACATGCCGTTAATACACATATTGTTTTCTCCTTTTATACGTTTCCTTTTTCACAATCATAGAACATAAGATCGAGTGAGAAAAAAAGAGTATAAGTCCTCTTTTGAATTTCGAGATTTGAGGATCCAAAAGTGATTTAATGTATCAACGAGTGTTCGTAATCGTTGATACCACTAAAGAAGTCGTATATTGGGCTCCCGGTTGATTATTAAATCGTTACGTTGAGCGAGTGATTTTCAGGTACAACTCTGAAGTATGTTTTGAGTTAATTTCATATATATCTACCGCGAGTTGATTCATTTTATGGACTAAAGATTTCTATTATTATTGCCTTCCATCATGCCTTAAAACCAACACCCTGACCCTATGTGTGAGATAGTCGAATAGCAATCCCTTCGCAGCAGGGATGCATATAAAGCTATTACACTAAGGGGGTGAATTAGTGTTAAAGTCCAATTAAGGATTTTTAACTCCTATGAATGGAAATAATCAAAGATTAACTTCCATAATCACCAAAACGTGTACCATTTTGTTCAAGACACATAATTGAATGTATCTAGATAGATGACGTGGATAGACATCCCAAATAACGGTTCTTTTTTGATAGGATGGATCCAGTGAAGGTTGTGGATAACCTTACAGAACCTTACGATAAATAGAAGATTATATTTCCTTCCATGAAAAATATAATTTCTATTGAGATTATTTGGAAACGTAATTCATTATATTTAATCAGATTAATATCTTAAGCAAATTCTTTTTATTTCGTAATTAAATAATCACTAAACAATCATTTAATCACAAAAATATTTCTTACAGAAAATTCTCAAGGTGAGTAGCTTCTCTAGAGTAGATGTTTGACTTCTGTTACACAGAAGACCAAGACTCATCATCAAAACCTATTCAACAAAAGCGATCCATGCATCGTCAAAGTGATTTGCGTTAGAGAGAGACCTAACATCTAGTAATATATGGTGCAACGGAATCATTCATCACGGTCCTTATGTCAACAGATGGGCCTACGTCCAATTCATATGCGTAAAAGCTCAATCGAAATGATAGCGGACTATTTTCATATGCCGTGAAACTGTACGTTATGAAAACGAAATTAATTATAGCCAAATGTAATTTTGTAAAATAAAATAAAATAATGAAATATAAAATATAATTCCAACAACAGGAACATAAGGGCCGGGTCCCGATGTGGTTACATATCATCGATTAAAAACCGCATGGCTTTCACCTCGATCTTTTGGAGCGTTGGCAAATTTATGTATCTGTTTTGCAAGTGAACCGATCGTAAATGACGTCCGTGCAGTAGCAAAGGGAAATGCATGCCCACTAGGGATGAGGCTCCTCGGATACGCCGTCATTTTGACGTAGGAAAACGAACTTGTCTTCCCTCTGTCCGCTTGTTGAAACTCATCAAGCTGGTGGCCAATATATAAATAGGGCGTAGCATGTCACGTCATAGTTTGATCCGCCTACGTTTTTGACACAGAGGCCAAGCAGAACATTTGGCCCAAACAACGGACAAGTTCAATTTCCATGTTTTCCTTTTGTCTTTTTAAGATAAGAATCCCGAATAGTTCTTGACATAATCTTCGGAATACAACGACTTTTGTTGTAATACAAGTTGGACTTATGTAATTAAGGAACCAATCATGCCAAAATTGCCTTTTTAATAGAATAATAAAAAAAAAGAGTATTTTTCTAAGACACCTCGGGAGAAAACTCTTTGATGGAGGGTTTTAATTTCCAGTTCATTCATTTCATTTCTATTTTCAAACATTTGTCGGACGACAAAAACAAGGAGAGGGAGTGGTGGATGCTACTCGGAGATTAATTTCCGACCGTCTTCTGCCCGCATATTCTGGCAGGGGGTCGAGGCTGTAGTGTCCAAAGACAAAACATGAACGTAATCGAAGATCATCAATCCACTGTGTTCAACACAAATGAAGTGTTGCTTGGCTGTGACGGAAGTACTTTTAGATCGATCTGTGTTGAGCTTCTGCTTCTATTTTCGTTCACTGTTACCCTAAAATAAGTGACCCCCAATTATACCTGTTTGTGCATGTGATGCAGCACGAGGTAGCCGATGTCGAAGGACATACAAAGAAATAACCGATTAATCCTCGAGATGTCATTGCCAGTGGCATAACATGGTGGATGAAGTGGTTGCGTATCATTGATGAAAAGACAAATGGAAAACGGCACGACCATGTAGATTATGATCAGTAATGATCAGGCGCACAAATGTCCCAATTTTCAAACCGGAATTGTGAATACGGTCCCGCCTTCGCGTCTTAGCGTTATCATCAACGAAAAGCGCATTTCATTCCCTCGGACATGATTTGAGTGATGAAGAAATGAATTTCCTTACAAGACAACCGCAGTAAATCCAAACATATTGTTTTCCCGTTAATATCAGGGGAACAAAAACATTATTTTGCTTCCGATAGGAACAGATTTAGCGTAAATCCCTCACTTCCCAGTCCCAGATATCAAGAAGGGTAAACAATAAATTGGTAGTTCTCGTATCTTATTCGACAATCTTGGAGTTCGACTTGAGCCCCGACGCTATGCGTGCACTCCTTGAACAGGCTATCCTTAGCATCAGCCATGCAATTGTCGCAGTCGTTGGCAGAAAGTTCGCTTCTGCAGAAGCCATAACCGTATACATATGCTTCCCCTGAGTCGGAACATTTCCCCACGTAGATATAACCGTTGGAAGTATGTCCTTTCGTATACTTCAGGATAGCAGTGATTGCAGTATTGACAGCACATTCATAATCTTCTTGCTGGGAGAAAAAGAGCTCGTGCTGCGAGTATCTCTCACCATTACAGATCCTCTTCTTCAGCGTCCGGTCGTAAGATGCTTTGGTGCAGTAATGAAGGGACGCACATGCCCATGCCAGTACTACGATTAGAACCTGCCGATAGGCCATCATCTCCAAACAGGGAAAAACTTAAGTCTCCTAGTAGTGTCTGCTCCTCACGAAGTTGGTGCGCAAAATAAATAGGGAAGGGCAGCACTTGGTTTAATTCGCCTACATTCGCCAAAGAGACAAAAAATGTCAACATTTCACAAGTTTAATCGTCACGTTTTGTTTCATTCTCTTTTAAGGTAAAACAAAATTCTCCATCATTGGAGTAGTGGCATAGCTCTTGATATAAACATTGGGAATGTCAACAACTTTTATTGTACCATTAATCTCGTATAATTAAGAATCTTGCCAATGTCGCTTTTTTTTATTATATATATATATTATATAGATGCATATTTCTTTTATTAAAAGAGAACTCTTCTGTGGAAGCGACTTGTTTCTGTTTGGTTTGTACCGAAAGAAAGAAAAAATTATAATTGTTAAAAGATTATTATTTTATCGTTTTCATTTGTATTTTCAATCGTTTCCAAGACGAAAATAACAATTTACTCACAGCAGGATCATTGGTTTAAGCTATCCTCGGGTTACTTTCGACGGTTCCCAACTCTTAGGATAAGTTATGCCCTCGGCCCGCCTGGCAGAGTCTTCCGTTGGTCGGGTTAATGGCTCATCGTCAAGAAAGTTTTGTTTAGATTGATTCATGTTTATCTTGTAGTTTTCTTTTTGTTTTGCTGATTCTAGAAAGAATTAGTCACAACTCATGTTCATGTATGTGACTTAGTGTACCTGCCAAGAGAGATGCAAAGAAATAATATATATTTATTTTCATCAACCCTTCCTTTATCAACAAAAAATAGACACTACGTAACTTTATTGCATTAACAAAAATTATGCTATCTGCAATCGCCTGAATCTCGAGACGTCTCCATATTACTATATCTCTAGGGTCATCGATGTCGCAAGTCAGATGGGATATAGAAAGTGAAATAAGGATAATTAGTAACAGTGTACTGGAACGCAGTAATATATAGCGGTTACTAGCTGTGGTTTAGCAACGCATTGCTCGAGCTTATCACTAAGAATGAACACATAACTTGTGAAACATTACTACTGACCACCGATAACATGTCGCTTACCACCAGTAACATGTCGCTTAAGTTCATCATCAAAACCAGGTCAACAAAACTCTTCAAGTTGGTGGCCAATATATAAATAGGGCGTAGCATGTCACGTCATAGTTTGATCCGCCTACGTTTTTGACACAGAGGCCAAACAGAACATTTGGCCCAAACAACGGACAAGTTCAATTTCCATGTTTTCCTTTTCTCTTTTTAAGATAAGAATCCCGACATAGTTCTTGACATAATCTTCGGAATACAACGACTTTTGTTGTAATACAAGTTGGACTTATGTAATTAAGGAACCGATCATGCCAAAATTGCCTTTTTAATATGATTAAAAAGAAGATTATTTTACTAAGACACCTCGGGAGACAACTCTTTGATGGAGGCTTTTAATTTCCAGTTCATTCATTTCATTTCTATTTTCAAACATTTGTCGGACGACAAAAACAAGGAGAGGCAGTGGTGGATGCTACTCGGAGATTAATTTCCGACCGTCTTCTGCCCGCATATTCTGGCAGGGGGTCGAGGCTGTAGTGTCCAAAGACAAAACATGAACGTAATCGAAGATCATCAATCCACTGTGTTCAACACAAATGAAGTGTTGCTTGGCTGTGACGGAAGTACTTTTAGATCGATTTGTGTTGAGCTTCTGCTTGTATTTTCTTTCATTGTTACCCTCAAATAAGTGACCCGCAATTATACCTGTTTGTGCATGTGATGCAGCACGAGGTAGCCGATGTCGAAGGACATACAAAGAAATAACCGATTAATCCTCGAGATGTCATTACCAGTAGCATAACATGGTGGATGAAGTGGTTGCTTATCATTGATGAAAAGACAAATGGAAAACGGCACGACCATGTAGATTAGGATCAGTAATGATCAGGCGCACAAATGTCCCAATTTTCAAACCGGAATTGTGAATACGGTCCCGCCTTCGCGTCTTAGCGTTATCATCAACGAAAAGCGCATGGTGACCGCACATCCGTGAATCTACTGGACTAATATTCTAAAGGCTGCAATAGACTTCGAGATATGTCAAGAATCTTTCATTCCCTCGGACATGATTTGAGTGATGAAGAAATGAATTTCCTTACAAGACAACCGTAGTAAATCCAAACATATTGTTTTCCCGTTAATATCAGGGGAACAAAAACATTATTTTGCTTCCGATAGGAACAGATTTAGAGTAAATCCCTCACTTCCCAGTCCCAGATATCAAGAAGGGTAATCCATAAATCGGTAGTTCTCGTATCTTATTCGACAATCTTGGAGTTCGACTTGAGCCCCGACGCTATGCGTGCACTCCTTGAACAGGCTATCCTTAGCATCAGCCATGCAATTGTTGCAGTCCTCGGCAGAAAGTTCGCTTCTGCAGAAGCCATAACCGTATACATATGCTTGCCCTCCGTCGGAACATTTCCCCCCGTAGATATAACCGTTGGAAGTATGTCCTTTCGTATACTTCAAGATAGCAGTGATGGCAGTATTGACAGCACATTCATAGTCTTCTTGCTGGTAGAAAAAGAGCTCGTGCTGCGAGTATGTCTCACCATTACAGATCCTCTTCTTCAGCGTCCGGTCGTAAGATGCTTTGGTGCAGTAATGAAGGGACGCACATGCCCATGCCAGTACTACGATTAGAACCTGCCGATAGGCCACCATCTCCAAACAGGGAAAAGCTTAGGTCTCCTAGTAGTGTCTGCTCCTCACGAAGTTGGTGCGCAAAATAAATAGGGAAGGGCAACGCTCGGTTTAATTCGCCTTCATTCGCCAAAGAGAAAAAATGTCAACATTTCACAAGTTTAATCGTCACGTTTTGTTTCATTCTCTTTTAAGGTAAAACAAAATTCTCCATCATTGGAGTAGTGGCATAGCTCTTGATATAAACATTGGGAATGCCAACAATTCTTATTGTACAATTAATCTCGTATAATTAAGAATCTTCTTGCCAATGTCGCTTTTTTTATTATATATATATATATATATATAGATGCATGTTTCTTTTATTAAAAGAGAACTCTTCTGTGGAAGTGACTTGTTTCTGTTTGGTTTGTACCGAAAGAAAGAAAAAATTATAATTGTTAAAAGATTATTATTTTATCGTTTTCATTTGTATTTTCAATCGTTTCCAAGACGAAAATAACAATGTACTCACAGCAGAATCATTGGTTTAAGCTATCCTCGGGTTACTTTCGACGGTTCCGAACTCTTAGGATAAGTTATGCCCTCGGCCCGCCTGGCAGAGTCTTCCGTTGGTCGGGTTAATGGCTCATCGTCAAGAAAGTTTTGTTTAGATTGATTCATGTTTAGCTTGTAGTTTTCCTTTTGTTTTGCTGATTCTAGAAAGAATTAGTCACAACTCATGTTCATGTATGTGACTTTAGTGTACCTGCCAAGAGAGATGCAAAGAAATAATATATATTTATTTTCATCAACACTATGTAACTTTATTGCATTAACAAAAAACTATGTTATCTGCAATCACCTGAATCTCGAGACGTCTCCATGTTACTATATCTCTAGGGTCATTGATGTCGCAAGTCAGATAGGATATAGAAAGTGAAGCCTAGCTTATGTTAACAGGTGAACACATTAATATAAGAGCCCAACTCAATTATTACGTAAAACTTCACGACTATCATCAAGTAAACATAAAATAATAATTGAAAATTTAATGATAACTTTAGTATCAATATTTAATAATTTTTAATGGCGAATCCCGGGGGGTCGAGACTCGCGTGCTGATGAACATACCTATCTCTTAAAATAGCTTCAACTTATGTGACTGTAATAGCTTGTCATCACATTCATAATAAGATTGACAACATCAAAATTGTATCAGGTGATCAAACTTTTCGTGTTTTGGCGTAATTTCAATTTTTAAATCCTTTTGTTTGAAAAGAACACTAATAACATTTTTCCATGGTCGCATCATTTGGCTGAACTTCCATGCAGTTGAAAACTTCCGATCCTATTTCGTAAAATAGTTTGCAGACTAACGTTATTAAAAAAACATACCTTAAATTATGTCTTATTCCTTTTTATGCACGAGACATCTCATCAATACCAGGAGCCATTTCATCAATACATGCACATATGTCTTAAATCTTTTAAATCACGCGTGCGAAAAATTCAACCAAATAATAACAAAATCATGCATTTCCTTCTGCACGTACCGTTTTGTTGAAACATAAAAAATAATTGAATATGCGATGATAATAAAACTAAAACTAATAATCTAACATCATCCACTAATGTAAGGAATAGTAAAACAATTGTTCAATTCGCATGTACACGTAAGAACACCGCTGAAAAATGAAAAAAAAAGCTATGAATATTTTTTTTTTTTACTTAATTGGTTGTTCATCGGTGACGAGATATATTTTTGAGATGAACATTGAGAAATCATTGCCTTTTACTTTAGGGTTGTTCTTGAACTCACACAAGTGTTTGCATTGTGTTTGAATATTACTTGAATCGGGAAAATCTATGTCCGATAAATCAATGTATGTATCAGGTTCTCGTGAGCGATGATGATCTCTATATTCGTTCCAAGTTTAACTCATTCTCTCGTTCGTGATGATAGTGAACATCGTAGAGTTGTACACTTTCGTTTGTCCTCGTATTATCTTGGTATCAGAGTACGAGGTTGAATATGCCAATCAATTATTGCTCCAGAATGGGCGCCCACATTGCTAGTTTGGAGGAAGAAATTGAGGACTTCCAACTTCAACCTCGACCGTCGAGGAGGACTAAACATGCTTACTCCTTCATTGGTCACGACGACGACATTTATTGCAACCCGAGAGGAGAGAATGAGATTCGAGAGGAGTCAACGCCAGTGTACCAACCTAGACGTGCTGCGGTAAGAGCGCCACAGGTACTCGAGTTCAAGGGTAACCGCTATCCCAAAGAGTTAATCGACTAGTTGGACACCACAGAGCGATTCGACTAGGAGAAAGTTTTGGAGGATAGGATGGTTAAAATAGCATTGAAGATTCGACGGCATGCTAGCCTCTGATGGGATAACTTGAACCAACAGTGGCGTTGAGAAGGTAAAGACAATATTTTATTTGGTTAAAGATAAAACGAGTCATTGCTAATTGATTGTTGCCTTAAGTACTATCAACGAGATTTGTTCATCAAATAGCAGTCTCTACAAAACTTTTGGAGTTACGAATGAATTCAAACAATTAAATCTCTATTGTGGTGTACAAGAAGCATCAGAGCAGACGATTGCCAGAAAGTTGAGGGGATCTAAGCCGCACATTTTTTTGAGGTCGTCATTTCAACAATATTGGACCTCGAGGGCCCGCTCAAAAGGTCGAGCAACAAGGAAGGAGATCAGGAACTCGACCAATTGTGAAGGTTCAACCATTCAGTAAGGGGATATCTCTCAGTCAAGACCCGAGTCAATAGCTACAGGGAGGCATTCCATCCAATCATTAAGGCATGAAGTAAATTCGAGCGATCGTGGGATCCCTCGAAAGTGTTTCAAGTGCCAAATCTTTAGGCACATAGGAATAAAGTGTCCAATGCGAAGAAATATAATTATACGGGGGCTGTCAGATAAAGAGGTGGAAGTCGAGTAGGAGCCTGTACCCATACAGGATTCATAGAAAGTAGACGAGGAAGTATTGATTGTCATTCAGAAGGCTTTGAGTGTGAACCTGCTCGAGAAGAAAGCCGACGAGAAAGCATCTTTCATAGGCGGTGCACAGTGAAGGATGAGGTCTACCTTGTCATCATCGATAGTGGTAGATGCACCAATGTCGTCTCAAGTACCATGATCGGAAAGCTAAAGTTGTCCATCATTCCTCATCCACACGCTTACATTTGTGGTGGATCAACAAAGAGAGTGATGTCCTGGTTATATAACACGCGCGAGTATCATTCTCAATTGGGAAAAAAATTTTGGGAAGAAATGCTTTGTGACGTGGTGTTCCATGGATGCATGAATCCAATGAGATGGATGCCTGAATCCAATGACGTACTAGCTATACTCGTGGCCCAGACAGATGGATCTTGGAGGATTTGGACAGACAGTTGTCCAACCAATAAATTCCCTATTGCTCGATTAGATGGTATGCCAGACGACTTGCATGGTGCACGGATTACATGAGAAATGAAGTTGACCCGATTGTCGGGTAAATGGAATGGGACGTCTTTATTCGATCCTTTGAACTTGACATGCAAGAAGCTGATTCGGTCAAGGTGCATGGTTATATAAAGGGCTCATCTCACTCATGTTTCGTTCATATATTTGACTATGCATGCATCTAATTAGTTTCATTATCGGTACATTGCATTTATGTTTCTTTCATGAATCTCATCTATGTTTTTGTGTATTGGCTACCTTTATATAAATGGCGCCCATGTAAGGTCCAAGGAATTCAACTTCGAAATTAAATTCTATAAAGTAATTCGACCGTCACTTTTCGCTGATAATCTCGGATATGAGTGTGGTGAGCTTAACTTGAGCGATTGCGATCTCTATATCTATTCCAAGTTTAACTCATCCTCAAGTTCGTGACGATGGTATATCTGTACCTGTCGACCACGTAGAGTCGTATACTTTCTTTTGTCCCTTATCATAAATCATGCTGGAGTGAGAGTGCCATTGATTTCGAGATGATTTGCAACTTCTCCAATCGATGACAATAATTTGACTATCTACTTGAGTGACCTTGTGCTAAATGGAATACATTTGTAGATAGATGCTTCTGTCTTGAATTTTGTTCTCACATCAGGAAATGAATGAGCTTCAAGTTATGATACGGATGACATTTCTTGGATTATGGTACATAGAAGCTATTTTTACTTGGCTAAATATTTCAGCTCATTTTTTGACCATTTCATCGATCTACTGACTATAACTTGTTTCAATACTTGACCCTTGATATGCAATAACTTTTTATTATTGGTAAAAATGAACTGGAACAACATTATTGAAATTTCCAAAGTTACTATTGTCCCTTTTAGCAAAGTGTTTTTCCTGGAATTGTAAAATGTAACTTTTCTCAATTTATTGATAAAAAGATGGGGTTGCAACAGCATGCTTTGCAGCAACTCCATAACTCAAACACTATCAATGGAACATGAGATGATTCGCGAGAAGCGGATCGATATTTGGTCGTGACATGTTACGTGGCTGTCAAGGGTCTTCGTCAGGTTCTCGGGCATTTCCTCGAAAACCGGCGTACCCTTGGTGTAGGATTGATTCATGTGATGCATTAGGACATTAATTCACAGACGCGATGTTGTGGCGTAAATCGAGACAAGAGTAGTCATTGCACTTACATATGCATTAAACCATAAACGCCAATTGAAGTGGTTCATGTTGATATGGTTTGAGCCATGAAGAAATTAGCCGGCTTACAAGACAAAACATCCCAAAAATAAGAACTAAGAAGCCTACTGCTATAGTTTCGATATGGTAGGAACAGATTCTCAGTAATCCCCCGCGAACGAGTAGTTCTCATATCTGATTTGGCAGTCATGAAGTTCGACCTGAGCCCCTATGCTATGAGAGCACTCCTGAAAGAAGCTATCCTTAGCACCAACGAGGCAATCCCCACAATCATTGGATGAGAGTTCCTTTCTGTTAGTGTGTGCACGTATGTGCCAAGACACTTTAATGTATTTGTGGATAAATAATTAATAAAGGCGAGTATTTGTCATTGATTATTTTACTTTTCTGCACGTAAAATTATTAATGATGAAGTCCCACAGATTATTGAGTATATTATCTGAAATAGTCCGTGATCGGACAGATGTTTAGAAGGGACATGGACATCTAGATCATCCCTAAGTATAGCTGAGGTCAAGATAGACCAAGGGATAGTGTATCCAAGTTATACTTAGGGGTACCCTAAGATTAGGGATACTGGACATGACCCGTTTAAGAGGATACCACATATTGAACATCATTGGTCAATCCTCTTTATGGACGAGTGTAACTGATATTTTGACTTGAGACCTTCATTTATTCTATGCGTGGAGTTTGCGCACTTTGACATCGTTAAAAGCAGTCTTTAACCAGATTGTGAGTAATACGATTGTTGGGTGTGTGACAAAGCGTAGAGAGAATAGTGTTGAGTCAATATAGGATTCATCGCTCTCTTGGATTAGAGAGTTGACATCTAGGCCACTTGATAGATATATTAGTGACTCTAAAAACCATGGCCATGGGAGGAATGTTATACATTCAAGAGATTCTATTATATCTTGGTAATCAAGTAAAATAATTAATTTGGTGATGATGTATTTTGCGCCGAATTAATTGAGATGTCGGATAGATGAAGAGATTGAATTACACAGTAATCGGTTCATAGTGGTTTATGATATATGATCACTATCCTAACACGTTGGGTGACTAAAAACTGTTGTTAGACGGTTACCTTAGTTTATGTATGGATATACACTGCCTTCGTGTTTAGGACCTAGAGGGTCGCACGCATAGCACGTCGACACGAACATTATATTTTGATTATTTTAGTGGATACCAAAATTAATCATTTTATTTCAGAATTAGAATTAATTGGATTATTAATTTATTCTGAAATATCGGAAGCAAATAAAAAAAAAAGATCAAGATCGGACATGGATTTATTCGGGTCAAATATTAAATGATATCAAATAAATAAATATTTATTTATTTATATATATATATTTTATCCAAGATATATATTTGCTTTATTTGATATAGAAATATTTGAATAAAATCTAATTGCACGTTACGTTTTGAATATTATAATTAATTATTAAAACAAAAACGTAACGATGATTGATTGCAAGAAAGCAATCAGACGTGATAACAAGGAAAGATAACGTATGGTTGTTTGCTGGTGGTCTGTGGGATTTTGAAATAAAGAACATTTTTGGGAGAGAAAATCTAAGGGAGATTTACAAAAGAGTAGAGTGATCAGATCCCCAGAAAACACCAAAAACAAAAGATTTTCGAAAACATTTTATTTTTATCGATCCAAGAGGCTAGCACCTAAGGGATCGTCGAGAAGTTCGTGTTCGTGTGCGTGTGGATATCGCTAGAGGAGTCACGCTTGGGACTCTTGCTCGTTCGCGACCGTGTTTCGTTTTTACCAGAATCTCGAGGTACGTTTCCGGGTAAGGATTATTATATATTTTCTTATAATATAATATACGTACCATGATCAGTTTATTTTGGGCATATCAAATTATAATTTTATTGCTTCCGCTGTGCCTGAAATCTGGCAAGTGGCATCACAGCCTTGTCTTGGTTGAATTGTATATTATATTTGAATTTTGCCAAATTTTAACGAAATTATTATCTATCTAAAGATTTTAAGATTTCGTTTAATATATTTCGTCTAATTGAGGTAATCTTATAAAATCTCAAAGATGAAACTTTGTTTTAATCTAAAAGATTATATTTATGCCTATAATTATTTTAGACGAAATAAATTTAAAAACAATTATTGAAAGGGCAATTATTTAATTTTTTAAATATAGTTAGATTGCCCCCAAGGTTCGAGCAACCCTAGGTGAAAATGAGGATCACTTCAAGCAAACCCCAGGTTCCAAACGCAGGAGTAAAAAATAAATAAATAAATAAATAAATAAATAAAACCCTTCGGCAGAAGTGGAACTGTGGTGTCGCCTGAGAGAGTAAATTTCGAAATCAAATTATAATTATTTACTAATTAATTTATGTAAATAATTTACATTATTTATGAGAAGTTTTCAAATTTGTGGGCAAAATATGATTTAGAACTTACAGAATATCTAATCTACCAATATCTAATCTACAGAATATGATTAGAAGTTATTAAAATAATAAATAATGTTAAAATCCTACGTATATTGAATTGGGTAACGTCCCGTTGCTTTTAATTCTAAATTTAATAGTCATTCAATATATTGTAATTTAGGATTTTAAAATTAATGACCGAGAATAGATATATGGTCAAAAGGGAATTAAATTCAGAAATATGATTTTGTTTAATCATCAAGTTAAAAGCCGATGGATAATAATAATTCGAATGTTTAAAGATGGAAATAATAATAATATTATTATATTTATAATAAAGTCGGCTGAAAGGAAATATTATGTCCCATTAAATACTTTAAAGGTGAGACACTTATACAATTTAAAATCCCCTAAATATTAAGTTAATATTTTAAAATAAAGGCCCTCCATTAATGTTTATTATATTAGTCAGATATTTCCCATGAGTCGGTACAGCTTAACTGTGGGCTTCTGGTAGAACATCTGTAATTTATTCTAAATGATTAATGGGTCAACTTAACTCAATTTAGTTGACTTGTTTAACTCAGCTAAGGTCAGCTTTTTGAGGGGCAAGTGTTGAGTTTTAGAGTTATTAAACTCAACATGAAAATACCGAAAGTCACACAGATAATTGTGATTGGCGAGTTAAGGCCTACTTGTTTCGTGTGGTGTGTAGGTATAGCTCAGCTGTGTGCATACTTCATGTTTCGAGATTTCGGTCCCACTAGGAATTATTAACCAACAAATTCCCGATTTCAAAGGGGGGGATGTTGTTTTCGAGTAAAATAGTGGGAGCTATATTAAAGTCCTTTATTAATTAATATTCTACAAATACTAAAACTCTGCTTTAAATTATTATTGTAGATGGCAAACACAAACACCTTTTCGCTACGAAGCATTCTCGAGAAAGAGAATATCCTCATCGGTTCCAACTACTTGGATTGGTATAGAAAACTGAAAATTGTCCTAAGGCACGAGAGAAAGATTTTTGTGCTGGAGGATGAACCACTTAAAGAACCTGCACCTGATGCTTCTGAGGATGATCAATCTTACTACAGTCAATACTTGGAGGATGCGTTGGATGTTCAGTGCATCATGTTGTCTTCTATGTCTCCTGAGTTACAAAGGCAGCATGAGAACATGAGTGCCAGGGAGATTGATCAGCACTTATGTGAGCTCTTCCAAGAGAGTGCCAGAGTTGAGAGGTATGAGACCTCTCGGGCACTGTTTCGAACAATGCTGGTGGAAGGCAACCCAGTTGGGCCACATGTACTCAAGATGATAAGGTGCATTGAGAGGCTCGAGTGCTTGGGCTCCAAGCTGAACCAGGACTTAGCAGTTGACCTGGTTTTGTCCTCACTCCCACCATCGTTTTCTCAGTTTGTGTTGAACTTCAACATGAACAGTATGGAGAAGAGTTTGACTGATCTGATGGCAATGCTGAAAACTGCTGAGAAGGACATGAAGGTGAATCCTTCACCACGAGCAATGATGGTCAAAAAGACATACAAGCGTCCTGGCACCGGGAAATTCAATCCCAAGGCTAAAGCAGTTAAGAGCGCTGGACCTCCAGCTCAAAAGAAGCTTAAGAAAGGGCAACAGGTGCCCCAGTCTGATGAGAAGGAAGCTATATGCTTTCATTGTGGCAAGAAAGGCCATTGGAAGAAGAATTGCTTCCAACTCATGAAGAAGAATGCCAGTGGAGCGGATACTTCAGGTATCTTTGTGATTGAATGCAATCTTTCTGTTTCTTCATCATGGGTCATAGACTCCGGAAGTAGTTCTCACATTTGTGCGAACTTGCAGGGTCTAAGTGATTGCAGACGGCTGTCCAAGGGCGAGATGGACCTACGAGTGGCAAATGGAGCTAGAGTTGCTGCATTAGCTGTAGGGACGTATGTAATAAAATTGCCCAGTGGATTTGATTTAAATTTGGAGAACTGTTATTTCGTTCCTAGTTTTTCCAAGAACATCATTTCGGTGTCGTGTTTAGACGCCAAGGAGTTTGTATTTGAATTCAATGACAAGTTGTGTTCCTTTTATTTCGATGGGATGTTATATGGAAATGGTTCATTAAATAATGGTTTGTACATTCTGAATTTGGATGAGCCGATTTACTGTGTTGATGGGAAGAAACAGAAAACGCGTAACTCAAACTTAACATATCTCTGGCACTGTAGACTTGGTCATGTAAACAAGAAACACATTGCAAGGTTACTAAGTAATGGGTATTTGGACTCTTTTGAGTTAGAGCCCATAGATACTTGTGAAGCGTGTTCACAAGGAAAAATAACCAAGAAGCCTTTTACCAAGACAGGTGAAAGGGCCAAGGAACTGCTAGAACTCATACATAGTGATGAATGTGGACCATTACCGGTTCAGGCCAGAGGAGCGTAATTCTACTTCGTGACTTTCATCGACGATTTAAGTAGATATGGATATGTCTACTTAATGAGGCACAAGTCTGAAACTCTGGAAAGGTTTAAAGAGTTCAAGAACGAGGTAGAGAATCAACGAGGGCAGAAGATAAAAGCCCTTCGGAGTGATCGAGGTGGCGAGTATCTTAGCCAAAAGTTCATTGATTACCTAAAAGAGTGTGCAGTGCCTATTCTTGCTCATCATCAAATTCAACACTTTCTTCCCAGGCAAGCATAGCTCTCTTACCCTTATTGGGAGTAGAAGGTTGTTCCTTCTCCCGAAGAAGAGGACAATCAGTCTTTATGTGACCTTTCTTATTGCATTCAAAACACCTTAGTTCTGGTTGCTTAGAATGTCTTTTCCTTTCGCCTTTGTTCTTGTTGAGCTAGTGTTTGGAGGCGAACTTGAGAAGTCGCTTTAAAATCATCGCAAGTTCACCATCCGTTTCAGCTTCAGCTTCTGTATCATCATTAAAAGCTTCTGTTATTTCTCTTGTAGGTTTGAAAGCCATTGAGATGTTTTCTCAATCTCATAAGACATCAAGGAACTTATAAGTTGTTCCAGAGGGAGAGTAGTGAGATCCCTTGCTCCCTCTATAGCTGTTTTCTTGGCTTCCCAAGATCTGGGCAAGGTGCGCAGAACCTTTCTCACCAATTCTCCATTTGTGAATGACTTTCCTAGATGTTCCAGGGCATTTACCAAAAGGGTTAGCCTCTCATATATCTGTTGAACAGTCTCATCACTTTTCATAGATAAATTCTCATATTGATGAACTAAAATGGTCATCTTTGTTTCACAGATTTGAATTGTTCCAATATACATGGTGACAAGCTTCTCCATTATTTCTTGTGCAGTATTGCACGTAAAAACTTTTGCAAACTCACTCGGCGACATCGCAATACTTTGCCATTGAGTTGAGTCTCGTAAGTCTCTGAAATTTTCTAGTAGGACGTCCTTGTGAGTCAAGTCGATTTTCGATTGGAGTAGAGGGTAGACCATTTTCAACAATGTTCCACATATCCTCATCAATCGCTTCCATGTAAGATCTCATTAAGGTTCTCCAGTAAGAGAAGTTCTGACCATCGAATTTGGGAGGATTACCCAATTGTGGTCGTCCACCAAAATCAGCCATTGGTAAATTCTGACAGAGCGTAGAGCTTATGCATACTTTATGTAGAAACTCAAAGAGTTGAAAGCTTCTGTCGAGTGTTGACCGTTCCTCAACTAGCTGTAAGGCTTAAGTTGAGTTGGGCTCTATTACCAATTATGGGATTTTAACAAAGAATAAAGCTTCTGTAGAAGGCAACAAAGTGGTAATGGTCAGAGAGGTCACAGAACGTTAGAGTTTCTGTAGGATCCCAACAAGCTGTAAGGCTTTCGTTAGACCTGCTCTGATACTAATTGTTGGTGTAACAATTGCACTAAGATGGGGGTGAATTAGAGTAATGGCCTTTTTAGCATTTTTACAACTAATAGAACGCAACAGCGAAATGTTAGGTTTCTGTAGAATACAAAACCCTTGTACACAGCAGATCCCGAAGTAAACTGCTTGAAGACCGAATGACCAGCCGAAGTCTGATCTAGAATATGACTATGTAGCCCTGAGAAGGTTTCTGCAGCAGCAGAAGGTTGATGCAGAAGCTGGATGTTTATGCTATTAAGGTTTTACAGACCCGACTACCCTATGTGTGATCAACAACGTCTACTCTAAGATCTGAAAGATACTTCTAGTAGCAGAAGGTTGTTACAGAAGTTTATAGGTTTCTACACTACCAAGAGATGATCTGCGAAGGCTAGATCGTTGGAAACAACTACAGAACCTGATTGGTTTCTTTAGCGTACGATGTTTGATGCAGGACCTTTGGAGTCTCTGCTCAGACGTGCGTGTTTTGTCTATTAATATGCTTTTTCGTTTGCGCAGAAAGTAAATGAGACACAGAAGGTTTATAGTGGTTCGGCAATTGTCTACTTCACTCTTCACCCTTACAGGATGGAATTCAATATTGAACACTTATAGCGAATACAAGACTAACAGAAGAAATAAGACACTCCTGCAGAGGGTATTGTAGATAGACCTTCGGCTTTTCCACAAAGGTTGTACTAACAGAAGGTACTGAGACACTTCTGTATTATAGAAGGTGATGTAGATAGCCCTTCGACTTTTCTACTCATAGAAACCCGATGGGTTGTGATCAGTAACCCTTTGAGTCGTGCACAGAGATCTGTGACTAACTCTAGAAACTCTCTGGTTGAGGTTCTAAACTGACGACAGTGACTAACTCCACAATCTCCGTGGTTGGGGTTCTGTAGAATGTGGAAGCTCCACGCAAGCACATGGCGGCCCTACGCAGGCAGACAACCCCTCTGTCCACGGGTGGATTTTCCCTCCGGCGGTTCCACTACCTGCTTGGCTCCTCACCAAGGCTTCCCCGATGCTTGGCTCCTCACCAAGGCTTCCCCGATGCTTGGCTCCTCACCAAGACTTCCAGAAGCAGACAGCACCCGTGGGGCTTCTCCAAAGCATGCAGTAGGTACTTCCCTTCTGCAGAAACACAAATGTTAGTGCCTTCCCATGAATATCCCAGACGCTCCCCTTCTTCTGCTCACTTCCCTGGCACGCATACACCCCAACTTCTCCTAAGCCTGATGCACGTCCGCCACGCTACAGTGCACTAGATCCTTCGCGACCTCACTCAAGCCCGACACAACTTACACCCTGGACACCTGCTTTCTGCACACACGAGCAAACCTATTACAAAACAACCGATACTAGCACCTCACCAGATTCCTCCAGACGCGGCCCTTCTTCTGCACACTGCCCTGGCACGTATACATCTCGACTTCTCCCTAAGCCTGATGCACGTCCGCCACGCCACAGTGCAGCCATTCTGCGCAGTCTCACTCACGTCTGGTCTACCTTGTAACCTGGCACCAGCCTCACTCACGTCCGGTCTAGCTTGTAACCTGGGCACTAGCCTTAGTGACCGAATGCTTAACCCCAAAGAGAACGAAAACTCACAAGTCTCTCTGAATACAATACACTCACTCTACACGTAAGTCGCCTTCCATTTTCTATGTGACAGATTGATCTTATCTTATACAAAATAGAAATACATTATTTACAGAAGGTACAGTGGCTGACGGATGTTTCTGCAAAACAAGGAAACAAAATATCAGCCATATAAATCATTCCCCCATTGGGAGAGGTGCTCCGTATCACTTAAAGATCAATCATGCCATCTGGTTCACAATCCAAGGTGATAGGGTTTGTAGAAGATTCAGAGAGATAGGATTTGTCAGGCTTCTGTAAATGAAAATCAGATAATCTTTGTTTCTAAAATTGATTGGCAGACCTTTTGGATATAGACACGTGTGGAGTGCGTCCATATACAGATGGGTTGTCCTTTACCATGATTCATAACGAATTTGGACGTAATTAAATGCAAGAGAAAGGATAAAATGACCGTTGGATAGCTCTAGATCAGTTCGCAGAACTTTGCATAAGAGGTTTCCATATATAGAGTGATTTCTTCCATTAAAGAGAGTAGATCAACTCACATGGAAATAAATCGTAATCCAAATGATTTAAAATCAATTTAATTAATAAATAATACCATAAGAATGTATTTAAATAATCAGATGATTAATTTAAATATTCGTGGTAATGAATAAGTGACAGAAGATACTGACCAAACTCCTGGTGGTTAAACTTCTGTAAAGTAGTAGAAGTTCACCTTCTACACAGCAGAAGCTTACCTTCTGTAGGGTATCATCTAAACCATACTAACAGTATCGAGAGATGGAATTTCGTTAGTTGACGTTCGTTTCGCAGTCATAGTTCATCCGAGGGCCACGGGCGATGCCCCGATTCTCAAGCAATCCAAGTTCAAAGCAAGTTATGTCGCTGTTGGGGGAGTTGCTCCTTGCTGATTTTGATCCTCACCTGTTCATTGAGGATGAATCTTGTGTCGAGAAATCTCCCGTTGGAATCTTCTGGTTGTCGCGGTTTATTTTGGTTGATACGCTTCCTGTCTGTCTTGGCTGGTTCTGGATTATAAGGCTGTCGACTAACTGCCTTGTCGGAAATCTGTTTACCTTGCTGGAGCCAGAGCATGTGCTGTTGAATTGCTTGAAAGGAGTGTCACTCTCGACTAAAAGAACCAGTATTCTGAAGGGTCAGTCAATCCTAAGCAAGGGCCCAGGCGAAGGAACGCCATTTCCGTCGCCAACGGTCAAATGGTAGGCGAACCGTTCCTACCGCTCCAAGACCACTTCACCATCCCATTTTTGGGGATGCATGAATCAAGAGGCTGCAATGCAACTCAATCGGCACCACAACGCATTTCTTATTTTCTTTTTTTTATTTTTCTTCATTGTAATTCCTATATAAGGGGTTGTTTTTATAACGCTAAAGGAGCTCACCTAGAATTTGAATCCCAGAAAACTCATACTTGAGTTTTTTTTTTCTCCCTTATTATTTTTCGGATTCCGTGTGGTGAGATTTATCTGAATATTCGCTTCGTCAGTGGTGTGTTGACTGTATCCGTAACGATCTGAATAGGGCTCGTGGATCCTTCGGGGATGGTTCATCTAGTATCCGAGGTTGTCGAGTCATCATCTTTCTTTCGTTTCGTTCAAGTGTGATCCCCCTTCTAAGTCCGCCATCGTTGTTAGGCGTTTGAGTCGAGACTTTGCCCACCCAATCCCTCACCAGTCTTATTGTCAATTTGATTGTTAGGCACTGCTGCACTGGGTTCTGGACTTTCAAAATGATTTTCTTCGTTTCAAAATCGAGATGATAATTTTGTCATGAAGTGGTACTCTCTTTTATGATGGAACCACTGCATCTGTATGAAACGGGCAAAGGTACATGCCCTCCGTGCGGAATCTCGAGACTAACATTTCGATTATATCTTCTCTTATGGAGAGCTTAACTTGTGTGTGTGGGATACAGAATTTTGATTTTGATGGGAAGCTGGTGGCCAACTATGCCTGCTCCATGGCATGGGGTTAATTTTTAGGGGGCATAGGACGATGGAAGATCGAACTGTATAGAGTAATAAAAGCATTCATCTAAATGAGAAAAGGATGTGATAGACAACCTCTGTGTGGGTTGTCTTTTTTTTTTTAATCTTTATTGTCGCCTCCAATAAAACCAACTTCAGTTTTTATGGCGTTGGCATGTTGTTCATGAGTCACAAGAAAACGACCTGAACAAAGCAAATGAACAGAATGGCGAAAGGTTCCCTTGTTCATGCTCGCAACCCTGATAGCGGATATAAAGAAGATGCAGAAAACAACGAGGGCCTGAGTATTATTAGAGCTTACGAGCTACAGCAGTTTGGGAAACCTCGCTTGAATGCGTCATTCTATTACAAACCTGGGCATCAGGGCGGACCGAAGAACGGGTAGTTCTCGTACCTTATCTGACAGTCTTCCAGTACAACCCTAGCCCCGATGCTGTGCGTACATACGTCAAACAACAACCCTTTAGCCTCGTTGAGGCAATCAGTGCATTCTGCAGGTATAAGTCTCCTGTGGCAGAAACCGTAGCCATAGGCTATTTTCGAGCTTCCGTAGCAACTCTGATTAGAGTAGAACTGGAGGAATTGCCTTTGAGGTGTCTCGGTCATAATTGAATTGAAGATGCCGTTAACCGCACATTCGTAATCTTTCTCTTCGCTGAAAACCCACTGGTGCCGTGGGTACACGTCTGGGTTACAGACCCTCTCCTTTAGCGTCATATCTTGAGCCCCAACAATCCTGCAACTAACAAAGAAGATGCATGCCCCCATCGCTATGATTAGGCTCCAGCTACACGCCATCCTGGACCTGATCTTGAATCTTACACCGGTTAATGACGCGATTTCCAGTAGAAAGAGTAGCTCACTGTTTCGTCTATGTCTCTTGGACCAGCAATTGCAATTTGCAAACACCCTCACTTAAGTAGGAAATGATGAACCATAGTTGATCACGCCTACACGAATGAGTACACACAAGCACTCCAAAAGGAACGCGATATAGTTGGACTCACACAAAACAGATAGAATTTGGCACGATTCCAGTGTTGCTTAGCTGCAACAGAAGTTTTGATATTATTGATGAATGTTTGAGAACATTTTTCCAATTCTTTTCTTTTTGAACTTTTCTTTCGGATAAATAAACTACTACACTCCGACAACTCCATAATTGAATCGCGTGCTTTCTGAGGTTCCGGTGAAAACAGAGCTTAAAATGTTCTTAACAAAACAGAGTGAGAAGGGTGCAGCATATGTATGTAAGAAGTATTTTTGGACTGCAGTCATTTTAAGACTCCAAATTTTTCCATAAATATTTCTCTTTTATTTTTAAAATAAAAAAAAAATCACTAATCATCTACCAATCACACCCAATCCGAGATTTTATTAATGCATAGTGTTAGTCCTGGTTTTGATGATGAGCTTGAGAAACTAGTCGCTGTAACACTTCTCTTATTCTTAGTGATGAGCTTGAGAAATGTGTTGCTGAACCACAGCAAGTAACAATTACAGTTTGCTGCGTTACAGTAAAATGTTACTGTGATTTTACGCATAAATACTGAAAATATGGAAACATATTTTCTAATATTCACATTTTATTTTGGGCTAATTCAAAATATTCGTCTGAGTGTCCAAGTTCATTTAATCTAGCTTAATGATCTCATTATAAATGTTTATGCATCTAAATATTGCGAGATTAACTTTCCAAGTTTAATTTTGGAAACAAAATATTTTCTTGGATATCCTGCAGCAAAGTGACGCTGCAACCTAAGCAGTGCGTCGTTACACTTAAGAAAGACCTTGCTACATTACAGCGAAACTATTCTGCGTTATTGCGCTGACGAAGGAATAATTATTATTCCAGATTTACTTATTGCAGTTTAATTATATTTAATGATTAAATATATTATATGATTCTGATAATCATTATTTAATCTGATAAGATTATACGTGTAAGGAATATCATCAATGATTTCATTCCCTTCTTGGTCATTATGACCGTTGAGTATCCTGTTGCTGATCCACGATTACAGCTTCCTGTATTCTGATTTTAGGAAACAAACTATTCGTTTTTGGGAAACCGATTATTTGTTTCGTTCCTTTTTATACCAGACGACCGTCACATAATCTCTGGACGTTTTCGAACGTTTTCTAAGTGGGCTGAGTGGCTGAGTGGTCTGAGTGGTTTAAGTGGTCGACGGAGAGCGGAAGGTGCTAAGTGTCTCCTGGTTCTTATTGCTCGCAAACTGCGTGCGAGGGTGTCAAGGGGCTGAGTTCAGATTCCTTGATCGTCGTGAGAGGGACTAGGTATCCTCGGTGCGTTCAACGAGCAGGCGGCGAATCGTCTGAGGGAAGCTAAGTGAATACCTGTGCTGATTGCAGTAACCGGTTGCTGACCCATCGGCAAGAAGCTGTTCTTGTCGTGTCTTTTCGCAGGGAAGTCTCGAGCCTACGGAGTTTGAGTAGTTAGACACGCACTTGCGGGTGCGCGCCAGAAGTCTCGTGCCTGTAGGATAGAGCAGGAGTTGGGAACGCCGCCGGAGTGGAAAGAGGTCCTCCCGAGCACAGGGGTGTTGTGCAGAAGTCTTGAACGCCTGATACAGAGGGTTAGTAAAGCAGGTTGCGTGGAAGCCAACGGATCGGAAAATTCCACCATAGGCACTGGGTGTGCAGTGCAGTGAGTCACGGCTGTGGTAACCGTGCATGTCCGAACTGAGTGTAGAACGTATACCCTTTCTTAGTGGTCTTTGTGGTTCTTCTCTTTGTGGTCTTTGTGGTGATCTGTGTGATCAACTTCGTGGTTGTCTCTTAAGCAATTACAGGCTCATATCCAGGAGAGACAAGATCTGTGTGGAAATCCTCTGCTGAACGACGAAAGTGCTGAAGCATTCCTTTGCTGTGAATCAGAAACGAGCTGCTCTCCGAGAAGTCGTTCTTCACTGTAAGGAATTATCTGTGAGGATTTATATACTAACGCAACGTTGTCTTTGTGCTTTGATAGTCAGGCTTATATCAAGCGACAACGAGCTGTGTGCGAATCCTTTGAGCAATCAACTACTGAGCGTGAGCATCATTCTGCTGGACACGAGAAGACGTCCACTGTGTGAGGAGCTGACCGTTGCCAGGAGTGATCATCTATTGTACAGGATTCTAAATCTCACTTTGTGAGAGAAACATACGCCTAGTGCAAGAGCTCTTTGCACCCATTATTTTCAAGTAGTGGAATCACCTCTACGGTGGAAAGTGGACGTAGGTCGATTAAGGCCGAACCACTATAAACTACTGTGTCCCTTACGATTGCGCAACACTCGTACGAGAATCCAACGATTAAGTCGTAACGGTTACAGGAAAGCAGTTCTCATTCTGAGAAACATTCTGCTGTGATACAGTACGCTTCCGCTGACACTGAGAAAGGGCGAAAAAGTTATAAACACTAATTCACCCCCCTCTTAGTGTTCCTGAACGATCCATCACATAGTAAATTACTCACGTTATCAAATTTCTTTACTCCATTAGAGGATGAACCTACACAATACCCCTTCCCACACCCTTCAAACAATTGTCAAAGGAAGAAAGGAATACATCGTTCCTCATCAGACATTCTCTTTCTTCAGAGAGCCAAAGTATCCGAAAAAGACAAATTTAGACAATCAAACATCCATTCACCCAGACGTTCCTACTCCCCTCTAGAGAATCAAAGGCCAACTCCTCCCTACACATCAAAACCGAAGCCAACTCCTCACGACATACACACAAGAACCGAAGCAAGGACTTATCCTCTCCGGTGCTGACGAGCAAAAACCTCCCGACCAGCCGATACCCTGAAAGATTCCCGACTTTATTAATTAATAATCTAGTCACGATCTTCGTTGACAATATTTAGAAACGAGCAAGCATACATACAAAGATGGTGACTAACTTCTAATTTCAATTGATGCCCCGAAAGTCTTGTTCCTAAGCACTCCTCCATTATTAATCTAACATATGCAATTTATAACACATCTTAACGTTAGCGTACGTCCTTCTAGACACATATTTCGCTTAGCTCGACTTGAATGTAAACGAGCTCGAGCTCGAGCCTTAAAATTATTATTAGAACTATTCGTGAGCTTATATGAACAAAAAATATTTAATAGTCTAGATGGTAGAAGTTTTGTTACCTAACCAATAGGTAAGGGGTTCGAACCCCACGGGCCACGACACCACACTAGCTAGTAGTTTCTTTCCTCTTTTATAAGAAAGAATCGTCCCACTATCAGAACAATAATATATCACCCTAAAGATGAAAATTATAGTAATAATATATCAGAACAATAATGTATCCACTATCAGAACAAGAATCGTCCTCTATAATAATAATAGTAATTCAGAGATGTTATATGCTTAATCATAGTTATTTGGGACTTTCATAGTTATTCAGAGATGTTATATGCTTAATCATGCCACTTTAATATATTGTTATATGGCTTTATGAGGTAATTTTGAGTTTCATTTTGGTTACCAATTAATATCGAGCTTAAAAAGAGCTCGAGCTCGAGTTCTAATCGAGCCCTAAACGAACCCCAGCTCCAAAAAAATAAACGAGCACGAGCTCGAGCTCGTATATACGAATTTTATCGAGCTCGAGCTCGAGCCTAGGAGTTCTCTGACGAGCCCGAGCCCGAGCCCACCACTGTTCGGGCTCGGCTCGGCTCGTTTACACCCCTAGGCTCAACTCGGATTCTAGCCATCTACCGGGTATCCTCGTCCCTACTTCGCCCATAATTTATTATCCTAGCGGGGTTTTAGGCTTCCAACCATGGATCCCGCTACTACACACCCGTCTGACCAAGGTTTCCTTCTAGGCCGAGGTGACCCTCCAAAGGCCCGTTCCCCCGAACCCCTACAAGTTCTTAGGTTCGCCTCTAATTAGACTCTTTGGTCCGGTCGTCCTACATTTGGATCTCTCCATGATTACCTACTTGTCAATACAAGACCCGGCCACCTACACCCATAAAGATGGTAACTTTTACTCCCATTACCCACCAGGTGTCCACGTTCGTTTTGTCTCGTACTTTCTGATTCATATTAACCTTAACTTAGATCCCAAGGTGGAGATCAGCCCGTGTTCCCTCCCAAGATCCCACCTTTTTCCTTAGTTCGTATTCTGGTATATTTCCTTACCCTATTCGCCACCTAAACGTATCTGGTACGGGCCAGCAATGAATAGATAATTTTAATACCGAAAGGAAAGGGAGATGTCCCTAAAGGTGCGGAATGGAGCGACGTGAGATATGAACGAAAGGTTGTGTTTAGGGGTGCGGCTGGAAATATGAACGAAATTGGCGATACATAAAGGGTAGGTTAAGAACAACCTCCACGGATACAGATTCACCACCGTGAAATAAGACTCGGATATACTCGTTTGGCCGTGGATACAGAGACACCATCACGAACAAGACGAGGGTGAACAACAACATGGAGGATACAGAAACACCATCACCGGTTGAACGCTCAACTGAATCCGCATTTGGAATCAACCAAATGAAGAAAGAGGTTGAAGGTGATTTCATTCACTTTAGATAGAAAGACACAAGACTATTTATGGGTTTTTAGTCTGATAATCAAAGTTGTCTCCAATGAGTTGCAATGGCATCTGACACTTGAGATGTATGAATGTGGAATTACTTCGGCTTCGACTAGGCTTGCTTCGACTGATACTTCATTCGACGGGGTCTTGGTCGAACTTCGCCTTGTCCGTACTTCGATGTATCCTGCTTCGACCTACTACGTTCGTCGATAGTCCATTCTAGTCCATGTAGGAGTCGTCGATGGCCGCTTAGTCAGTCGCTGATGAGCAAAGTGATTCCTCTTCCGATGGGCGATGACAGGGATGTGGATGAGTTGTCGTCCGTCTTTGTTTCATCATCCCCTTGTTGAAAAGAGTTTGCCTTAAACTCGTAGAATCCTCATATGCAACATATGGTATGAGGTCTTTGACGTTGAAAGTGGCGGATACTCCATATTCTCTGGGCAGATCGACCTTGTAGGCATTATCTTTGATGTGTTCGACGATCTTGAAAGGTCCTTCCGCTCGAGGCATTAACTTGTTCTTCCTTTTGGCAGGGAAATGCTCCTTCCGCAGATGAATCCACACCAAATCAACGAGCTAAAAAATCTTCTCTCTACGTCATCGATTGGCCCTTTCTTAGTATCGATGATTAGCCTTCTCGATCTATTCTCGAAGCTATTCATGGAACATTCGCATCTCCTTCGCACGTTCTTCGGCGTCTCGACTAACTATTCTAGCACCAACTAGAGGTATTAGTTCGACAGTACTAATGGGTTTAGGCCATAGACTACCTCAAAGGGTGAACACTTAGTTGTCGAACTCAGTGCACGATTTACGCGAACTCTGCATGAGCAAGCTTGATGTCCCAATCCTTCTGGTTCTTCGAGACCTAGGTTCGAAGAATTGCTACCATGGAATGATTGACAACCGTTGTCTGACCATCGGTTTTTGGATGATAGGCTGTACTGAAGACGAGTTTCACTTCCATCTTATGCCACAACATCTTCCAAAAGTAACTAAGGAACTTGACGTCTCGATCTGACACGATTGTCTTCGGCACCCCATGCAATTTTCCGTCTTCTCGAAAATACAAATATGCTACATTGGTTACAATCTCAGGACTTCTCACACTTCAACTGGGGCAACGCTTTTAGAACTGGTTGTCACGGGTGGATCCCGGTTCCAGTTCCATTTAAAATGAATATCCTCCCTTGACGATAAGGCTTCGGATTTTGAAAATAACGGAGTCGCCACTAACTTATTTTAAGTTCAAGTTAGAAAAACTATAGAGATTCCTTAAGGTTTGGAAATTATGAATTACTAAATCGCATGCATCACAAAGAAAAGAGAGGCTTTTATCGTGTGTTCCCAAAGTCTGAATTTATTTGAGCACGGTTTTCGAAAAGAAGTTGTTTGATATTAAAACAAATGATTTCGAGCTCATTAATGCTTAAAATTTCTATATGAATAATTTTTAAGAAAATATTTCTTCTTAAAAATTGAATTTTCAGGCAAAAATGCAAGCAACATAAATTTATTAATGCCCTTAACAGTTTCTAAACCAAAAATAAATTCAAGGGAGAATCGGCTGTTTGTACCATTTCTCGCTCCCTATAGAACGCTCCCGTTAGCGTTTATATCTCACGGTACCATTTTTAGAATAGATTTATGGCGAACCTGGCGGGCCGCTAATGCCGTAACGTTGGTGCGTGCGAAGCGTCTTCAGAGGGTCTTGATCTTTAAAAATCCAAAATAAACCGTCGAATATAGCTTACGTTGTCTTGAACGCGTTGAATGAGGTGCGTGCCTTGGTTGTCCGCAAGGTACGCCCCGTAAATGTATTTTAATCAAAAGAAGGTCGAAGAACCGTGGGTTTGATTGGTGCTAAACGACACAAAGGGGATCGTCTTGATGCCGTTGAGATGAGACAGCTGCGGGTGTCGATGGAGGAGTTGGAGTCACCGCTGGCATACCGGGGTTGAGAACAGAGCGGTCTGGTCAAGGAGGTGGCTGATGGCAAGGGAGACGGCTCAGGGGCGTCGTTTGTGGAAGTCGCGACGAGGCTGTGGAAAAGGTCGTTCGTGGATGGTCGGTTGCTGAAAGACAAAGCTAGAGAGGTGGAGAAGACGTTTCCCCACCATTACTGGCCGTAGGTTCGCCACTGCCGGATTGAGTGACGCCGGGAGACGGGCTCGGCGAGCGTGGAAGGGTTGAAGCTTGGTCGGAGAGAAAACCTTGAGCCTTTGGATCCTTGGCTTCCAAACTCATCAAGGAGGCCTGCATTGGGAACCGGAATCTGGGGGCTAGTGACTCCAAGTCGAAATGCCATGGGCGAAGGGAAGAAAACGCCGAGGTTGGAGCTTTATCGCTGCCGCGAGGGCGTTCTGGGCTGCCGCTGGAGAAGCGCCGGAGGGAACATGGATCCACCGTCATCGGATCTGGGGGCCATTGGAGAGTGGCGTACGCTCGCCGCTGGATCTAGAAACGCTTTGGGAAGATGCATTCGTCGCTGCCGGCGCTAGATCTGGGGACGTCCGCCTTGGGATTTTCTTCGGAAGCGATTGTCTTGAAGTCTCTGACTGTGTTTTTTTCACCGTGTCTTCTCTCAGTGTGTCCTGTGTGCTTCCCCAAGTTTAACTATTTATAGTGACTTTATTATTATTTTTTGTTAGGTTTTTTAATGATTTTGTATGATTTTATGTGATTTTTTCTGATTTTGTGTTTTATTTATTATTTTTCCTGATTTTTGATGATTTTATTATTATTTTTTTCTAATTTTTTCTAATTCTCGGTGCATGATTCTGCACACGATAGGACATCGGATAGTGCAGGGTGGCTTCAATAGAATTAGGATCTTGATTTTTTTCGTTGATTTTATTATTATTTTTTTATTTTTTCTTGATTTTGTGCATTTTTGTAGATTTTGGTAGATTTTATTATTTTTCAGAAAAAATTGGGGTATGACACCGGTCAATGGAGCATAAACAGTTTTACCAATCGAGTGACAAGCCGCTGTACATCATATGCGTGTCAAGAGTTTCAACAAAAGTCGGAATGTCAAGGATTCTCAAAAAAAACCTATACACAACTACGACAACCCATATGTTGTCAAGCAAATACGCAAAAGAGGCGCTCTCATCCTAACAAGGATAGACGAAGCTGTTCCATTCCAACCAGTCGATGTTATTACTCTTACGCTATTATACCTGAAAATGAAACTAGCAAATTCTTGTTAAGTTTCTTTTTAGATCAATTACAATGTCACATTCATTCTTCCTAATGACCTTTCTTAAAATTTGTTTCAAGATTGGTGAACTAGAAAAATCAACCTAAACGACTCAACTTATAGGGCTCGCAAGCCATGCCGAATAAACAGTGAAAGCAAGTATCGTTCTAATTTAAATCACATTAAATTACAAACTAATCAATGTTATTTTTCTTCGTAGATTCTTTAACCGGGCAACGATCAATTTCCTAAGGTAACCTATAAAGGAAGTATCGTTCCAGCTTAGACATCACAAAATCAAAAACTAATCAATGCTTCATTTCTTTTGCAGAGGCTTTTACTGGGGCAATGAACACGCGTCTCAGGTAACCAGTAAAGAAAAGTATCGTTCCAAGTTTAAAATTTCTCACATTGAACATGATTATACATCCTATTTTTTCCTATAGGGCATCAAGTCGAGGCGAACATCATAGGTAAAATTATTATTTCATAAAACATGTGTCATGTTCATTTGTCATGCAATCTCACTAAACGATTTTATTCAAAAAATTGAAACACTTTCCTCAGCGGAACACTTGTGTGCTAAAGATAGAAAGGCAAACATATCCCCAAACACGCACCCTTTTGGAGAGTTGAGAGAAAACACTTACAAGGAAATCATACAAGCGTTAGAGTGGGAAGGATTAGAGTGGGAAGGAAATCCCTTTGACGGAAAGTGCTCTAGCTAGGATGACATCGGGCATTCTTTCTTATCCTCAAACAAATTACCATTGCTAGTCGTTCCTAGCCAAAGTGGAGATTTTTTGAAACACAATTCCCTTTTCAAGTCAAAGAGTCGCCTCACATCGAGGTAAAAGGACTTCCTGTAGTTCAGACTTCCGAATAGGACACAGATGGAGATGCGTCACTTCCTCAAGTTTGAGTGTGAACTACATCTCTAATGGATCGTGCAAGTCGACACAATACTCCTACCGTCTTTCAACCATTCAAATACATCCATAAACAATTTCAGAGAATCGAGCCTGTTGAAAATTCAAAAAAAAAAAGAGAGGAGCAAACATAAAAAAGAAGAAGAAGCGAGCCATTAAGTTTACTCAAAAGAAAAAGTAAAGTTTAACACACGGGCCGAAACATGAAAGTCGCAAAAGCAAAGTGTAAAAAAAATGGACAAAAATTTTAGTCTATGATAAAACAAAGATCCCGATTATCAAACTGGGGAAAAGCACTTCTAGTTCAAAAGCCTCATTTTCTATGGGAAAAGATAAAGAAAATCATTCTTTTACAACCTTTCTCCACAAACTCACACTTTCATATGCCATACTACCCATATCCTCGAGTATTGTGTCGATGAGCGAATCTACATTGGGAAAACCATACTTAAAGGTGACATCCTCACATCTCGAGTCTTCTTCGATGAGATTCTTTGACTTGCTTTCTTCCTTAAATTTTGAGCATTCAATATAATACGGTCTTACACCAAGCCTACATTACAGCAAAAATCAAAGTCTCTTCCACTAGCCCCTGAGCATTCATTTCAAAGGAATCGAATTCCCACTCTGATAGCCTAGAAAGATACTTTTATTTTTTGAGTGAGCCTTGAGAGATGAAAAAAAGGCCTCTCTTTATTTTCTATCGCACAAGTGTTTCTTGTTTAAACGAAATTTCTACAGATGCATATAGAACATCTTGCATTCAGATCATCCGCAGACAGAAATTCGGCAAGAATTAAACGTGGGTGACGCAAACTATCTCAAGCAAGTCCCATAATTTCAAATCCAGGCCCTCATGCTAAGGTATGATCCTCTTCACAAATGCTAAACACATTTCCAGTTGTCATCTCGATTAAGTGTTTACTAACAAACGCCACATCATTTTTCATTATAGTTAAGCATTAACTAACAAATGCAACACCATTCGACTAAGCGTTTACTAACAAATGCGACGCTGTTTGACTGAGCATTTACTAAAAAAAGCAACGTCACTTTCAATTCGATTGAGCATTTACTAACAAATGTGATACCGTCTTCAACTCGGCTGAACGTTTACTAACAAATGCGACGCCACTTGACTGAGCATTTACTAACAAATGCCACGACAAATTCCATTCGGTTGAGCGTTTACTAACAAACGCGATATTGTCTTCAACTCAGCTAAGCGTTTACTAACAACCGCGACGCCGCTCGACTGAGCGTTTACTGACAAACGCGATGTCATCCTCAATTTGGTTAAAGTGTTACTAACAAACGCCAAACCATTTTTTTTTTTGCTATGGTTAAGCATTTACTAACAAATGCAACACCATTTGGTAAAGCATTTACGAACAAACGCGATACTATTTTCAATCCGGTAAAATGTTTACTAACAAACATGATACCATTTCCAAGTCGGTTAGGAGGAGCGTTTACTAACAAACGTGACACTAGCCGCCATTTTGTTTTAGTGTCTACTAACAGACGTGACACCACTTCCAGTTTTCCAGTTTCGGTTAAGCGTCTAATAGCACCACTTCCAGTTTTCTAGTTTTGCTTAAGCGTATACTAACAGACGTGACACCACTTCCAGTTTTCCAGTTTCGATTAAGCGTCTACTAACAGACGTGACACCACCTCCAGTTTTCTAGTTTTGGTTAAACGTCAACTAACAAACGTGACACCACTTCCAGTTTTCAGTTTTGGTTAAGCGTCTACTAACAGACGTGACACCACTTCCAATTTTCCAGTTTCGGTTAAGCGTCTACTAACAGACGTGACACCACTTCAAGTTTTCCAGTTTCGGTTAAACGTCCACTAGCAGACGTGACACTACTTCCAGTTTTGATTAAGCGTCTACTAACAGACGTGAACACCATTCCAGTTATCCAGTTTGGTTAAGAGTTTCTCCAAAACACAACACCATTCCAGTTCTCCATCTTGGCCAAATGCTTAAGAACAAGTGTGACACCATCTCCATACTGGCTAAGCGCTTACGAACAAGTGCGGTGCCACTTTCATTCTTGGTTAAGTGTTTACGAACAAACATGACGTCAATTTCTCGCAACACCTTGGCATTCATTTTACTAAAAAATTGGGCTATCATGAATTCTTTAATCGAACATCTTATCAGATATCCATGGACAACTGTTGATACCCTAATTTTTTCAACAAAGTCAGAAAAATGATAAAGATCGAAAAAATGGCAAAATTCACCAAAAATTCACCATATCAATTAAAAGCAAACAAAATTATTTTGCTCCCTTAAAAGTCGTGACAATCAATAAAAAGGAATAAAGTAAAGAGGAGCAAATAAAATCTTAACAAAAATTCAAGAAAAATATTCACACAAGGGTACACAGACACCCAAGCTTGAGGGGGGACGCTTTGAGAAAAAAGGAGAAGGGGAGGAAGACAGACGACGAGAGAAGGATGATCATGTGGTATTCCCAGCCGGAGGATCCTACTTCTTTACCCGCAACCAAGCTGCACTAGAGCCTGAGTTCAAACCTTCCCAATCTTCTCAGTGATAATCGACGTCAGGTCATGTCTCGTTCCCGACCAGCCGAGCCTCCCTCTTCGTACGTCTGCATCGCAACGGCCTTGGTTTGTTCCAAACTATGGCTTCGATTTGCTTCCCAACCAAACGCCGTCTATTCCGGCCCCATCAACATCGTCCTGCCTCCTGTCTGGTCGCCACGTCAGGAGCTTAAGGATCACATAATCAACAAAGGATTCGACCCGGTCGACCATCCATCAACCAGTTCAGCCCAGCACCAACATCCCAAGGTGCAGGCCAGCCATGCTCTTACCCACGGTGTTCTTGGTCTCATTGGTCGCCGACGTCCCACGACACCAGCTCCATTCCATGGCCGACTGCGCATTGCCAGTCCTCATAACACGACGAGATGACATCTTAGACAATCCCAGCATCGCCAACTCTGTAAAGGAAAAAGAAATCAACTCAGGAGGCAAATCCCCGAGGCGTTCCCAGGCCGGTGACCAGACGGTCTCTTTCCCAGATTTTAGCGGTGACAAGTCCAAACTCTCCTTGGTTGGCACAACAATGAAAGGGCGTCTCTTACTCTGTTTCGCTATGGGCGTCAATCAAGTCCCGGACGGAACCTTGTTCTGTATTGGTGATGACAATGGAAAGTACCCAGTCTCGACTCCAATCGACCGTTTATTTGGCAATCCCCAGTCGTGTTGGCAGCCCCACTGCGGCGGCGAACTCTTGAGTGGGCACGACTGTAGCTAATCGTCGACAAATCATCCCAACTCTTCCCCAATGGCATTCACAACCTGGGAAATTCAACTGGACGACTTCATGCTCCTCATCAACTTGCAGCAGCCGGTGTTCCTTCTCCAACGATCTCCAACAACTCTGACCTTACTCCTGTCATGCCGATGCCGTGAAATCCAGGTGTGGTGACACCACTCTATCCTCACCTTCTTCTTGATGAGACCAGGTTCATCCCGCGCTCAACCGGGTTGTCCACGCCGAGGTTCTCAAACCCGCCATCGGGTCAGCCTCTTTCGGTAACCAGCGCAGCAACACTAGCTATGCTGGCTCCGGCAATGACCTCCCGAGCTCACCAACATAAACTCTCGTGGTAGCAACCAATTGCTCGTGCGTACCATGGCGGCAGTTCTCTGCTTCCCAGATCTGGCTTCCTGGCACCCTCTTCACAGGACCTCCTCCTTGGCTTCAAACCAGCCGTCCTGTGGAAGCCTCCGAGTCTCGCTTCTCGACTCAGCTCGTCTTTAGATCCACGGTCCACAATGCCCCGACACCTCCCTCGGAAGCCATGGTTCTGGTTTTGAACCTCTCCTCTGCCACGAAAGTTTCTTTTATCTATGGTATGCTCGGCTTCTTTGCCTTCAATTGAACAAGGTAAGTTTGATTTTGATTTGTTGGGTCAATTATTTTCATTTGTAATTTTCTTTGTTTGTTTGTGGGTCGTGTGGGGTCTCTGTATAGAATTTTAATTCGAATTACTTTGAAATGAAAAGAAATTATTTTGGAATCCCACGTCCGTCAATTATTGATCGATTGTAGTAAAAAATCATTTTAATTCAACTCTTACAAAACTAGTAATTTATTTATTTCAAAATTTTGTCGAACATTTTACTTTGTTGTTATAGTCTTTATGCAGGTATCTCGTGATCGGTTTTTGCGGACAACTAAGGCATGCATCCCGCATCCCTTTTAACGCTTTCAAGACAAGAATAAACGGTATTCTAGGTTCGAATGTTTATTTCGAATTCTCGAAGATCAAGGCCCTCCGAAGACGGCTTCGCACTCATCAACGATCGGCATCGACGGCTCGCCAAGTTTGCTGTAAACCTTTATATAAAACAACCCCGCTCATCCTCCATCCGGTTCTCCCTTGAATTCCTTTCGGTTAAGAAATTTTCAAGGGTGTTAATCAATCTAAGTTGCTCGCGTTTTGCCCGAAAAAAGTCAAATTTTAAGAAGAAATATTTTCTAAAAATGACTCACATAGACATTTTAAGCATTATTGAGCTCGAGATTATTTTCTAATGTCAAACAATTTCTTTCTAAAATCGAGCTCAAATAAATTTGGACATCGGAAACACACGATAAAATAAGTTAGTGGTGACTTCTTCACGTTTTCAAAATCTGAAGCTTTATTGTCAAGGGAGGATATCCATATTAGATGGAACCAGAAATGGGATCCATCCTCGACAACAAGCTCTAATGACGTTGCAGTGAAATACTTAAAAGATAAGCTCATCGAAAACAACTCATTGATCTTAGTAGGTGAGATTTCTCACAATAGATGCACTGTACATATCTTGAATTTAATTGTGAAGGATGGCTTGAGTGATGTTTGTGAATCTCTAAGTCGAGTGCGGAAGATGATTCTTTATATCAGAAGATCTACATCTAGCTTTGACCATTTTCAAAAGTGTGTGATGAAAAAAAGAATTCCACAAAAAGGTTTAGTTTGCCTTGATGTGGTAACTAGATGGAACTCAACTTATTTGATGTAGGGATTGCTGTGAAATTTAGGATGGCATTTGAAAGATTAGAAGAATATGATTTGAATGAGTGTTGAGCTCAAGTATGACTTGCCAAATAGTGAAACTTGGAAGTGATAATTAAATTTCAAAAGAAGTTTTAGGATGCTACTAAGTGGTTGTCGGGTAAAACATCAAATTCCTATTTCGAAGAAGTACTTCGTACACTTACTGCTTTGAATGATTGAGCAAAGACAGAGAGGGATGTTCGGCTTCAAATTATGTCGCACAAGATGAGGGAAATGTTTGACAAGTACTTTGACAGTATGGAAAATTGTAATATGATGATCTTAATTACTATTATGTTGGATCTACGCTACAAGCTGAATTTTGTTAAGTTTCGCTGTAAGAAAGTGTACCATGAAGATTCAGAAGTGCTAAGTAGATAGTTGAAAGGCTAAAGTTTGTTTTACAATGGTTATTTGAGTATTATAAGCATTCTCCTGCCACAAATATGCTTAAAAATAATATGTTTTCTTGCAATAAAGTAATGGAGCATGTTGGATCGATTAGTGATTCTGCTTTGGATGAGAATTTTTAGCATGACTGCATGAAGTACATGGAGGAAGAGTTGAATGCAGGAGGTAAATCCGAATTGGAGCGATACATGGAAGAAAAATGTTAAACGTGCAAGGCTGATTTTGATGTTTTAGGTTGGTGGAAAAGTAACGTCACAAAGTATTTCGTTTTGCTTGCATTGCAAGTGATATTTTAGCCATCCCTATATCAACGGTTGCTTTTGAATTTTCTTTTAGTACGTCGGGCCATGTGTTGGATTGCTATCGTAGTTCATTAACTCCTAAAGTTGTTGAGGTATTGATAGTACAAGATTGTCTAAAATCCCCTTTAACTCTTCTTGATATAGAGGAGAACGTGAAAAATGCCGAAAGATATGAACAAGATATCTTAATTATTTTAACTTGAGTCATGATGGTTTTCTACTTGTTAAATTTCTGCATGTACTTAACATTTCATTTGTTTATATGAATTGTTTACGCAAATTTTGTCAATATTAATTAATAACGGATGTTTGAAGGCTCAAAAGTCTGTCATTGAAGTTTGATCTAATTTTTGCATGTTTAAGGTATTCTCTTTGCTCATGTGTCATATGTTGTTCTTATCCACTTCTGTTAAAGTTGTTGGAAAGGATTATTTGCATGCATATGATTTTGTCTTATCATGTTTTATAATTGTATAATTGCTTTTGTAATTGGTCCTTTATCAATAATGTATTGCATCAAAGTAGTTGTGCCATGAAAGGAGTCCGACTGAATTATAGGAGGCATAATTCGCATTGTTATTTAATGATGAGTAATTTTTAACCGTAAATTTAAAAGGCTGGATAATTTATGAGTCCCATGTTGGACTTCATCCAAGTGTATAAAATTCCAATCAACTCTGGTGGATCACAAAATGCAGTAGAAAAGCATGTTTTCCCTTAAGGTGCCTGTGTTATGAAGTTTTAGGAGACCGTTGTTGATGTTATGCTATCATATTTGTGATAACATTTTTCTGTAGGAGCAAATTATTTTTCTCCATGTATATAATTGAAAAGTATTTCCAAATCTGGTAATGTTCTTATCCCCGTTTCACCTTTCGTGATAGATAAGAAGCTTTCCATATAAAGAATTTTACAATGAGGAGCTTGAGTATTGACTTGATGTAAAGTTTTTCCTTTGGCGTCAGTTTCGTTGCTTTCAGCCATTTTGCTTGTTTGATAGAGTCGATGGAGAAGAGTCTTAGCCGCCTGGTTCTAGGTCTCGTGTGAATGTCAATGAAGTAGAATTCGTCGTCCTTATGTATGATTTCCATGCCTTTCTCTTTCGGATATAATACAAAGCATATGTATTCAAACGATTTCAAGGTTTTTTTGAATTGATTGGAGTAATATGATAGATTTGATGTGAAAGTATCCCATAAGACATGGAATTGGAACTGATACCGGAATCATTACTGGAACTGATAAATTGGTTCTTTGATGGTTACTTGAGTCAGAGGATAGGTTCTAAGTTTTAAAAATAAAGAACAGATAGTTACATAGTAGGTTTCGGCTTCTACGTCCGAAACCTGCCTACCCTGAAACCTCATCACCCATAATTTGCAATCAAGTCGTATGTTTATTTGAGGGATTGATTTAGAATACTTTGCCGATTGTATATTCACTTTCCATTAGTATCATTTTTCTCTATAAAATGATTTTTTTTTTAAATTAACAACATTTTAATCTTTGGAGGTTTTGTGTTTTGAATTTCGAGGCATATGTGACGAAATACTATCAATAATGGTTAGTGGGAATAGGTTTTAGAGCCGCTTCATGAAATTATATATATAAAAAACGCTTTTCGTTTGTGAGAATGTAAAGCTAATTTAACTCCCATAAAATGATAATTTCATCCTTTTCTTCGAATAGTTCACTTCTTTGTTTTTATTTTTTGTGCAGATATATCGGGAGCGTTTCTTGCGGACAACTAAGACAATGATCATTTTCGACGCTCTCAGAGCAAGAGACAATGAAAAATTTGTATTCGAGTATTTATTTCGGATTCTAGAAAATCAAGAACCTTCGACAACGACTTCGCACTCACTAATGTTGGGCATCAACGGCTCGTTAAGTTCACTGTAAACGTATGTATAAAAAACATTGTCGGGTGATGTAACAGATATGGAGGCGGGCTGCTTGTCAGGCGACGCAACAGAGGAGGAGGGCGATTTATTGGCCAACACAACGTACTAGGATAGCTTGTCGAGCAGCGCAACGGAGTAGGGATTGTCGGGCGACGCAACGGAGGAGGGTGGAGAGATATGGAGGAGAACGCTGGGTACAAGTGCAAAGAAAGTATGGAGGCGGGTTGTATGAAATTATTTAAAACCCCCTCAATGCAGCAAACTTAGAAGAACGAGATTGTCGGCAAAGGCTACATAAAACCCCTCTATGATCAATCTTATTATTGTAGGATTTCAAGTACATGATTATCGATTTAAGGTTTCAATTACCACTAACACTCTTTGACACATTTAATAATTACCTCTAATCACTAAAAAAATTTATCTTACAATAAAAAATTATATAAAAAAATTGGATAAAAACAAGAATGAAAAAAAAAACTTAACAACAAAAATGTTGAACCCAAGAAAAAAATTTGTAAAATAGTGTAGACAATTTAAAAAATCCGGAAATATTTCTCTCAAGTCGGACTTATAAGTCAGATTTTATAAGTCCATTTCATTCTTTAACAAAGTGCTTTATAAGTTCGATTTTGGTACTTTAATTCAAAAATTTCAAAACGATCTACTTGTTTCACAAATATTTTTCAAAAGATTGCAATGTCCGAGAACATTTCTTAGCTTTCCTCTGTCCGATAGTTGAAACTCATCAAGTTGGTGAAGAAAATAAATAGGGAGTAATGTGTGACAGCATAGTTTGATCCGCCTACGTTTTTGACAAAGAGACCAAACAGTACATTCGTCCCAACATCGGACAAGTTCAATTTCCATGTGTTCCTTTTGTCTTTTTAAGATAAGAATCCCGACATAGTTCTTGACATAATCTTCAAAATACAACAACTTTTGTTGTAATACAAGATGGGCTCATGTAATTAAGAAACTGATCATGCCAAAATTGCCTTTTTAATATATATCTATTTTTTTAAATAAGAGTATTTTACTAAGACATTTCGAGAGACAACTCTTCGATGGAGGCTTTTAATTTCTAGATCATTCATTTCATTTCAATTCTCAAACATTTGCGAGACTGACAAATCCTAGTAGAGGCAGTGGCGGATGCTACTGGGGGATTATTTTCGACCGTCTTCCACTCGCAGATTTTGACAGTGGATCGAGGCGGTAGGGTCCAAAGATAAAACACGAATGTAATGAATTTGGAAATCCCGTATCGTCAACATTAAAAATGAAGAGAATAGGAAAGGAGATTTAGACAACATCGATCCACATCGTATGGTAGCAGATGTGGAGGAAGATATAGGGAAATAACTGACTAACCTTCAAGATGTCATTATTACCCGGAGCATAATGTGATGAATGAAGTGGTTGCTTATCCTTGATGAAAAGCCAAACGGAGAGCAACATAACCATCTAGATGACGATCAATAATGGTCAGGTGCAAGAATGACCTAATTTTGAAATTGGATATTATGAATGTGGTCCCGCCTTCATGTCTTAATGTTACCTACCATCAGCGAAAAAGTGCACCGTCACCGCACATCCGTGAAGTTGCTAAACTAATCTTCTGATGGTTGTAATAGACTTCGAGATATGTCGAGAATCATTCATTCCCTCCTACATGATTTGAGTGATGAGGATATGAATTTGCTTACAAGACAATCGTCGACACTCCAAACTTATTGTTTGCCATTAATAACAGGATAAAAAAAAAACATAATTTTGCTTCCGATAGGAACAGATTTAGAGTGAAATCCCTCACTTCCCAATCCCAGATATCAGTAAGGGTAATCCATAAATTTGTAGTTCTCATATCTTATTCCACAATCTTGAAGTTCAACTTGTGCCCCGACCCTATTCGTGCACTCTCGAAAGAGGCTATCCAGCAGCGACAATGCAATTCCCCACAATCATTGGACGAGAGTTCCTTTCTACAAAATCCATATCCGTAGACATAGGGGGAAAGCACATCATGGGGACATCTCCCGCCATAGAAATAAGTGTAGGTAGGGTGTTGCTTCGTCTACTTCAGGATGGCATCTATCGCGGTATTCACAGAGCACTCGTAATCGAAATTCGGGTATGTCTCCCCGTTACAGATCCTCTTCTTCAGGCTCCCATCGTAGGCACGGCCATTGTGGGAGGACGCCAATGCCAATAACAGAAAGAAGATCAGGCTCCACTGACGCCCCTCCATATTCCAAGAAAAGCTTGGCCATAATGGCCTACTTAAATAAATAACGAATGTGCCAATTCAGAGAATGGTTTAATTCACTATTTTTTTATTCTTACGAGGAGGGGATTGTAATTAAAGAAGATGAACAAGAAGAAACAATTAAGTGCAAAAAGACGTGGGGTGCCACGGAGATCTCCAAGCCAGCCTAGGACAGTGGCAAGAGGTGGGTGTAGTCTCTGTCTGTTTCCTCAACATCCGGGCAACTGTTTCCCCGTTTGAATGAACTGAAGGAAAGGACAGGACAACAACATCCGCGTGGATCTGTTTCTGATGGAAAACGTGTTCGATGAGGTTTGGGTGGGTGGGTGTGAACTGAAATGTTTCCTAAAATGTAATATATTTTGTCCACGTTCATACCCAAATCAAAAACAAATATTAGATGTTACTTAGACCTGATCGATCGGTGGTATCCCTTTTTGTGAAGACTAGGTATTGAACATCCCATTAAAATTAAGTTTACCGATTTTCAATAATATTGGGCTGAGATATTATTAAATTCATATTTTCATGCAATTTGGTTCTATATGACAGTTTGGGTTAATTAAAAACAATGTCATTTTCGTCTAGGTCAATTGGATATGAAATATTATATATATGATCATATTTAGGTTGGACATCATTTGGAGTTTATTTCGTTCAATTTGGGGTTATAAGTAATGAATTATATACTTTTTTTAATGGCCCGTGGATCGCATTTCGGGCATAACCCATATTCATTGAATTTCATGCTACTTTTGACCAACTCATTTGAGCTGAAATTCGGCAGCCGACGTCCCTATTAGCTCGCTTGGTTCGCTGTGACCTATATATAAAACAACATTATTGGGTGATGTAACAGAGATGGAGGAGGGCGGTTTGTCGGGCGACGCAACAGAGGAGGAGGACGATTTATCGGCCAACGCGACGGATGAGGATAGCTTGACGGGCAACGTAACGGAGGAAGAGGACTTGTCGGGCCATGCAACGGAAGAGGACATACCGGGCACGCAACAAAGGAGGAGGAGGGGTTGTCGGCCGACACAACGGAGGAGGGTGGAGAGATATGGAGGAGAACGACTGGGTGGAAGAATGTATGGAGGCGAGTAGTGTGAAATTATTTAAAAGCCCCTCAATGCGGCAATTCTAGAAGAACGGCATTATCGGCAAAAGCTACATAAAACCCATCTATCAGCAATCCTATTCTTGTAGAATTGCAAGAACATGATTACCGGTTCGAGGTTTCAATTACCACTAACATTCTTCGACACATTTCATAATTACCTCTAATCACTAAACAAATCTATCATTATACCGACAACAAATGGTTGAAAGAAAATGTGATCGCCAATAATGTAAATGAGTAAAATAAAAGTAGAGAATTCACTAAATGCAAAGGACAAAACTTACAGTCATCTTACAATAGTTAAAGTGATTGCGTACAATCAAGTTAATAATCAAGCAGCCTTTTGGGGTCATAGAATGATTGCCTAATATTTTTTCTGACTGCCTAAGACTCTTATTTATAGACACAAGACTAAGTAACTATTGATCTAAACACATTGAACACGTGCTTATTACACTTAAAACTAATATCTTAGCATCAACAGTAGCGTCAAAGTGCTCCTACTACGGCAATAACTACTGCGACGAAACCCATCGACGGTACCTGCTTATGCGCTACCCGTCAATGGAGTCTGCTTCTGTGACAGCCGTCGATGGAGCTTCTTCTACGCCAGCCGTCCAGGATGTCCGTGGACGTACCATGGAGTTCCCCATCATCGATGGCGTTTCTCTCTAAGTTTGCCGTTACACATGGTCTCGTCGATGTTAGGCTCGACCTTGCCCAAAATGTCGTTTTACCTTGTAAACATTTCACCCCCTTTCAAACCAAAGATAAGCTATGTTTGACGGTCCATAACCACTACCTTTCAAGGAGAGAGCCTCGGTATTAAAGGGCGGCCCCACCCTTGGGGTGAGGGTGCCACCTTCACTTCTTCGACGTGGCGAAAAGTGGGCTTGTTGATGATGCTTTGGTCGAGGTTGTGATCGATATTGCAACGGAGGTCGATAATGTGGTGATCTTCAACCTTAGAGATTTGGTCCTTCCAAGGGGTGAGGGTGGCCATCCCGGCAACCTGGGCCCCGTCGATGGACTTGTTTCTACGTCAGCCATCGATGGAGCTGCTTCTACACCAGCCATCGATGGTAATGTTGTCCAGGATGTCCATCAACGAACCATAGAGTTCTCCATCATCGATGGCTTTTCTCTATAGGCTTATCATTACACATGGTCTCGTCGATGTTAAGCTCGACCTTGCCAAAAATGTCGTTTTACCTTGTATTACCTAAAATCAACAGTTATATAAAAAAAGTTTGGATAAAAACAAGGATGACAAAAAAACTAAACAAAAAAGTTGAACCTCGAAAAAAATTTGCGAAACAGGGTAGATAATTTGAAAAGTCTAGAACTAATTCCCCGAAGTCGTACTTATGAAGTCCAGTCCGACTTTGCTCATGAAGGAAATTAAACTAATAAAGTCCGACTTTCTTAAAAGAACAAATGACTTTATAAGTCCAATTTTGGTACTTTAATTCAGGAATTTCAAAAGGACGTACTTTATTTTCAAAAGATTGCAATGTCCGGGAATATTTCTCAGCTTTCCTCTGTCCGGTAGTTGAAACTCATCAAGTTGGTAAAGAAAAATAAATAGGGACTAGCGTGTGACAACATAGTTTGATCCGCCTACGTTTTTGACAAAGAGACCAAGCAGAACATTCGTCCCAAACATCGGACAAGTTCAATTTCCATGTTTTCCTTTTCTTTTCTTTTAAGACAAGTATACCGACATAGTTCTTGACATAATCTTCGGATTACAACAACTTTTGTTGTTGTATTTTGAAGTAACTGATCATGCCAAAAATTGCCTATTTAATATATATAAAAAGAGTATTTTACTAAGACATCTCGGGAGAGAACTCTTCGGTGGAGGCTTTTAATTTCCAGTTCATTCATTTCATTTCAATTCTCAAACATTTGCGAGACGTCAATAGGCAGTGGTGGATGCTACCTGGGGATTATTTTCGACCGTCTTCTGCTCGTAGATTCCGGCAGTGGATCGAGGCTGTAGGGTCCAAAGATAAAACACAAATGTAATCGAATTTGGAAATCCCGTATCGTCAATTTTAAAATTAAAGGGAATAGGAAAGGGGGCTAAAGACAACATCGATCCACATCGTATGGTAGCCGATGTGGAGGAAGATGCAGGGAAATAACTGACTAATCTTCATGATGTCATTACCGGGAGCATAATGTGATGGATGAAGTGGTTGCTTATCCTTGATGAAAAGCCAAACGGAGAACGACCCGACCATGTAGATGATCGATGATCAGTAATGGTCAGGTGCAAGAATGGCTTAATTTTGAAACCGGATAGCATGAATGTGGTCCCACCTTTGTGTCTTAATGTTACCATCAGCGAAAAAGTGCACGGTCACCGCACATCCATGAAGTTGCTAAACTATTTGCTTACAAGACAGTCTTCGACACTCCAAACTTATTGTTTGCCATTAATAACAGGATAAAAAACAAAAAACAAAATTTTGCTTCCGATAGGAACAGATTTAGAGTGAAATCCCTCACTTCCCAATCCCAGATATCAGTAAGGGTAATCCATAAATTTGTAGTTCTCATATCTTATTCCACAATCTTGAAGTTCAACTTGAGCCCCGACCCTATTCGTGCACTCTCGAAAGAGGCTATCCTTAGCAGCGACGATGCAATCCCCACAATCATTGGACGAGAGTTCCTTTCTACAAAATCCATATCCGTAGACATAGGGGGAAAGCACATCATGGGGACATCTCCCGCCGTAGAAATAAGTGTAGGTAGGGTGTTGCTTCGTCTACTTCAGGATTGCTTCTATCGCGGTATTCACAGAGCACTCGTAACCGAAATTCGGGTATGTCTCCCCGTTACAGATCCTCCTCTTCAGGCTCCCATCGTAGGCGCAGCCATTGTGTGAGGACGCTAATGCCAATAACCGAAAGAAGATCAGGCTCCACTGACGTCCCTCCATATTCCAAGAAAAGCTTGGCCATGATGGCCTACTTAAAAAAATAAGGAATGTGCCAATTCAGAGCATGGTTTAATTCGCTATTATTAGATGGAGGGGATTGTCATTAAAGAAGATGAACAAGAAGAACCAATTAAGGGCAAAAAGACGTGGAGTGCCACGAAGATCTCCAAGCCAGCCTAGGACAGTGGCAAGAGGTGGGTGTAGTCTCTGTCTGTTTCCTCAACCTCCGGGCGACTGTTTCCAAGTTTGAACTGAACTGATGGAAAGTACAGGAAAACAACGTCCGCGTGCAACTGTTTCTGATGGAAAACCCGTTCGAACCCCCACCACCTCCCCACCACAAAGGGGTGGTGTGAATTATTAAATTCATATTGACATGCAATTTGGTTGTATCTGATGGTTTGGGTTAGTTAAGCCCAATGTCATTTCGTCCACATGGGTCAATTTGCTATGAAATATTATATACATGATACTATTTAGGTTGGGCATCATTTGGCTTTCATTTAATCCAATTTAAGGTGAATTACATACTTTCTTTTAATGGTCCGCGGATCGCATTTCGGGCATAACCTATTCATTGAATTTCATGCTACTTTTGACCTACTCATTTGACCTTAAATTCAGTAACCTTTGTTAATGTTGAAATTGTTTTGACGACCAGACTTATTCCGTGAGACAGAAATCAACCATTTACACTACAAAAGCTACTTCTAATGGGAATCTTCTGTAATGAAATATTTTTATGTAATTAATAAATAATTACAAAATTAAAAGTGATTATTCTATGAGAATTATCAAAATTGATCAACATAATTATCTGATCGAAATCAAATGATTTGGTTACCAAAGAAATGGAATAATTTATTTTCAATTAAAGAGAATAAATTGTGTATTTATGGAAGGTTCCACATGATCGATCATTTATCCTCTTCCATCAATAATTATTCTTTAGATAACAAAACATGTTACTGTACGCGCGCCCTCCGGCCTAGCACGCGCGTGGCGGTTCGGGCAACCCGAGGATCCGGGCCCGCTATCCCGAGGCCCTGTTCGGTCGACGTTCCGGCTCGAACGCCGGACGCTACGGAAAGGGGACCCGGGGTCAGGCCTTCCCTTGATTTGCGAACGGGTCTGCGGGACGTTTTACCAACCACCTCTAGTTCCCGGAAGGTGGCGAGCGAAAGGCTGCGTTAAGACCTCGCTCGCGAGTTTTTGGGAGGGCCCAAGGAGCGGCTCGATTTGCCGTCACCTCATCCTAAATGGCTCCGAAAAAATGGGTGTGGTTTAGTTTTAACTTTGGAAAACTTGTTCGGAGTCGCCACCGACTTAGTTTAAAAATGGTGTGATTTTAAGTCGAAAAAAAAATTAGAGTCTGGGTTCGGGGATTCCTATTTACTAACCTTTATATTCTAAACATGCGAAAAAGGGTGGCGATTTGTCCAAAAACGTTTAACTTTTGATTGACGGGTATTGGGCCCGATCCGGGAGTAGGCCGGACTCTTATCGACGTTTTAACGGGCGTTGGACCCGAATTTAGGTTTGTTTGATTAAAACCAAGCATGCGACGTAAAACCTAAAGCCTAAGCATACGCGCAATCACAAGCAATTATTTAGATCAAAAGAGCGGGAAAGGGCGGTGATTACGGGCCTATACACTTGGGCCCGCAATCCGTTACAAGTGGGTTTAAAGAAAATTCGGGGAGGCCCGCACCTCCCCTTTGTACCTTTGATTGAAGGTTGGGGCCGCTTTAAATCTTCGAGCCCGCGGTTTTTAGGCCGGGGTAGATCCACGCGGTTTGATACACGCGCCTTCGAGTTAATCTTCGAAATTGTTCGGGTTGATCTTCGAGGATTAAGTGCTCGATGTACATGCAAAGAAAACAAAGAAGTGGTCAGAAAGTCGTAATTTAAATCGAAATGAATAATTAGGACTTAATGAAATAAGAGCGATGCTTACGGGGCGTTGTGAGCCCGTTGATGTCGATCGTCCGTGTCGTCGGAGGATGCATTCCTTGGTAATAATTCCTCGGTGTTTTACATGTAAAACAGGAAGATGCCGATGGCATGCCAAGAATATCGATTAATTTTGAATGAAACTTAATCGAATTAAATTAGTAAGACATGTCTTACCGTATGAATCGGGAGTTGCGATTCTTCGAGATGTCCAAGTTTCCGTCGTGTTTTTTCCTGTAAAAACAAGAAGGAGATAAACGTTAGTAATGGACATTAAGCATTAATTCATAATAAATCTGGGCGAAAACGTAAAAAACTAAAATCCTAAAAGTTTTAATAAAACAAATAAGAGTTAACATGCTGACGTTGTATTTAGCTATAAATTTTAAATGAGTTGAATTATAATTATCGGAAATCGAAAGAGAACAAATAATTTTCTAAGCAAACTAACAAATTAAAATTTATAGCTGTAAATAGGTAACAGATTTATTACCTTCAGGGTCGAAGTCCAGCAACCCACAGCAGAAACCTTCCTCACCCCTACCTCGTAGCCTTCGAGTCTGATACGGGCTGGAGGACCAGAGTTGCCGTTGATCAAGGAGCGAAAAGGGAAGCCACTTCGAGACGCCTTGGCTACTGGGATCTCGCTCCTGAGGGCTGTTTGAAGCTGCGGTGTTGTTCCCCCATGAAGAACAGTCTTGTGTTGTGGGTTCGCCATTGTGGGTTCTGCACCTGGAGCATCAGGGGGGGTTTGTTGAGATTGCGACTGGAGAAGGAGGCTTCGCCAAGTATGCCGCAGATTTGGGTGCATGAGGGACGGGCAACCGCTGTGGGTCTTGGAAATGCCGGAAGGGGAGGTGTTCGAGGAGAATCTGGAGCCGGGGCAGTCAAGACCGACGAGCTGAAGACAGGGGTCGAGATGGTGGCCGCCAGAGATGTCCATCAGGGTGGGCGTCGCCATTGGCAGAATGGGGAGGCCGGGCTGGACGCCTTCGTGACTGGGTTGAAGACGAGTTGCTCGGATCGGGCAGATCTGCTGCCGGGGAAGGTTCGCTGCTTCTCCAGCCAGCCGCCAACGACGGGGAGCTGTCTTGAAGACCCCGGGAAGCCACCGTTTGACCTGGAAGACGCCGGGGAGGTGGGACGGCCGGAGAGCTGGGTGTGCCGTTGTGGCTGCTTCAAGGTTGCGACACTAGGGCGGTCTGGTCTGGGCTCGAAGAGAGGAGGCTTCCCGGTGAGGAAGTCTGCCGTGTCGCCTCTCACCGATTGCTGGGTCGATGGTGGGGAGGCTACTTTGGAGCGCTTACTGCCATCGGGTTTGGAGTCTTGGAGTGTGGCGCAAAGGATGGTCGCTGGCGGGTGTTGCTGCCGATTCTGCGGGTTGCCGGAGGCAGCCAGTCACTGCCGTTGCTTTGGGGCGCCATGGCTATTAGGGTCTTGCTCCGGGAGATCGTCGAAGCTACCGAGCTGCTCTCCCGTCGATTGCTAGACGGGTTGTGAGGATGGGTGGACACGTGTTGCCGCTGTTGGTTCGCTGCTTCAGGGGAGGACGCGATCGCCGCTGCGGGAAGCCAGGGACATCAGAGGGACAGGCTTGCTGCGGCTGCTAGTTTGAGGTCTCATGACTTGGGGGTGCGATCAGAGAGAAAAGCGACTGTGGAGCTTCCTGACTTCGGGAGCGGCTGAGTCAGGAAGGTTGAGAGACTGTATCACGGGCGTTTACTGATGAAGAGACCTTGGTTCGTCTGAGGTCTACTGAGGGGTGTGGCTGCAGGGCTGGTTCGCTACTGCATCTGTTGGTTGGGAAGAACAGGGGTCGGTCGCAGGGGAGGACTAGTGCGGTTGTGGTGCGCTGATTCGTCGCCGCTGAAATGCTGATTCACCGCTGCGGAAGGCTTGAGGATCGCCGTCTTCAGAGCGTACACCTTGGTCAGGGATGTTGAAGGATTGCGGTAATGGAGATCACCGACGAGGCAAGAAGACTGAATCCTTGAAGGGGAGGGGCTGTGGGATTTTTTTTAGAAGAGAAGCTGGCTCTCTGAAGAATCCTCTCCGCTCTCAGGAAGATTGTTTCCCTCAAAAATGAAGGCTCCCCTCCTCCCTTTCCAGGTAACTTCCTTTATGCTTTTATTATTCCTCCTCCCCTCCTTGTGAACTATCTGGTTCGTCCGTTTTCTTTGAAACTCTTCTGAATCTCCATTTCGTTCCCCTCCTTTCCCTGATCTAGTTGGCTTCTAGTTGGTTTTAGTTGGGGGAAACCAGGCCATTAGGGGACAGGATCTCCTCTGGACGTCATCGAAATCGCCCTTGCAGAGGCCAAGGATTCAGGGGGGTTGTGTAACCGTCGGAGAGGGGAGAGATCGTCCTGGTGAGATCTTGTCAGTCTTAGGGATGAAGGTAACATGGAAAGTCGTGAGATTGACAAGATGAAGAAAAGAGTTGGCCCACTTGAGGGGGAGATGAGTGGGTTGAGAAGTGATGTGTCTGCTTATGCTCCCAGCATATGCTCCTTTGCAGATGGCTCGTCCTCTTTTAAACGAACTCCAAGTCCGAAATCAAATGTAACTTCCCGTTACTTACCTCTGAAAAAATAAGTGATTGTATTTTCTGTAAAATGATTCAAGCCATCATGAAACTTTGACTATTTTCTGTGATGACATTGTTAGTAAAGATTTCTTCTGTTAAATTTTTCCAGAGTGCTGTTGTTATTTGAAATCTTAAACTTCCGCTCCATTGTGGTTATGGCTTTGGTACTTTGACCAGTTGGTATATTAGCCAAACGAAAATTTGAATTGTTTCACACGGGATGCAGATTCCAAATGTAAATTTGGAGGAAGTGAGATGGAGAAGCTCGAAAAGTGTGAAAGCATGACGTCTCCTGAAGTCTCACACTTACAGAAGATGCAAGACAGAATTGAAGGGCCAGAACGACAAGGATATCTCTACATCTATGAGTGATGCGGTGAAAGGGGCTAGACATTCTGGGAAGATTATTTGAGGTATTACAGTTTGCCCCTCCTTGTGAGGTAATATGGAAAGATTATCTCACAAGGATATCGTTAATACCTCAAATTATTCTTGACATGTATCCTGGAAACTCATCAAGAAAATCAATAATTGCAAAATGTACATGCACATTATGCTTCGTTTTGTTTTCTCTTTAAAAGCATGTTTTTATCTGAGAGTAGAGAAGGTTTGCTAATTTCTCTCGTGTTTCACTCTCCTTCCTGAAACCATTCCAGTTGGATTTCAGAATTCCTTTGACTTGGATGCTCATGTACCGGTCGAAGGAGACTTTACTCGGGTTATAATGTGGCTTTGGCATAAGGCTTTTAAATTGGAAGTTTAAATCAATTGTTTGAAAGGAGTTTAAGGACCTCATCGAAAGCTACTGGATCGTAGAGGTTCCACCATGCAAGCAAATTCTCTATCTTTCAAACAGCTCACTAGTTGACATGTTTTATTGGGGATGAGTAACTGCTAGGTGTGGACAATCCACTTTGGGGAAAGCTTTATTTTAGAATTGTTTGAGGAGTAGCACCTTTGCTTTTGCGACCAGCAATGTCGGCCCTGATGCTTTATTTTTGCTCTTTTGATTTTCATCTTGCGCTCTCTTTTAAAGACTTTGGTCTTTGCGCTAATTCTTTCTTTTCTTTGCTAGATCAAAGGGATTTGCCCCGCTTTATTTTCTGACAATCTCCTTTCGAACTTGTATTCTTGAGAAGCTTTTTGAGAAGCTCGGTCTTTAATAACGACTCAACTGGTAAGCTTAACTGTCGATGGTGCATCTTCGCTTGAATCTTAAAGAAGTGTAGCCTCCATGATCCATTGCTTTCGGTTTCTAGCAACAGGATCTCCATTTTAACCTCGATGTGAGGCGGTCCTTAGACTCGTTGGGCATAGTGTGTGTACAAAAACTTCAACTTTGGCTCGAAAGGGGCTAGCAATGGTTGATGTTTAGTGTTTGGGATAGAGAAGAAATGCTCGATATCATTCCGGTTTAGAGCATCTTTTGTCAAAGGATTCGTTATCCGCCTGAATGCTCGTGTATGAATCCTCACAGTGTTTGCGCTCATCGCTCTGGGTAAGTGTTTAGGAACAGGCTTGCCTTCTCCATTCTCGCTCAGAAACATTCTTATTATCACAAATAATAATTTCGAATTATATGCGAATGGGCACACGAATGTTTAAGAAATGAACGGGTTTAGATACTCAAACCTCTATGGTGCTCTTGTGCACTCTTGTGTTTTATGTTCTTTTAGATTAACTTCGGAACGGCTTCCACCCGACTAACCATGTCGTTGCCAAGGAATTTGCACCATACTGCACGGATATTCATGTGCCTGCACAGTTGACAACGGACGGAGACGAAGTTAATTCATGTATTTTGACTCTCGCTTGAGGAGATGAAGCAAAATATGTGCTGGGGAGTTGAGATGGACATGCCCATCTCAATGGTCGTTCTGACTTTATCTGAGGAATGATAAAAATTTTGTTAGAGAGTAATGTAAATGATACTCCCTTTTGGCATGGTTATTCATGATAACGACAAAGGCAATCTCGAAGCTTTGGTTCGAAACTTTCCACCCAACCGCCGCGCCTTTGTCTATAAGATAGGGTGTTCATGTACCTATGTTAAGCAAAGGACAGACAACAAGTGAGCTCATGTAACTTGTTTTCTTTCAAACTAAGAATGAGATTTGTTCACGTAATATGTATGAAAGGCAAAGTAGAGTTTTGATACTTCCCTTTTTTGTGTGATTTCATCAATGCATCTTCGTCCGATGGAATCGAAGGTCTGACGAAATTGCTGCAAGATTTTGACTTGAAGCTTTGCCGCCCTACCACCCTCGCCTTTGTCATGGGAGTTATGTACCATTCGTGTGAGGAGCTCTTGTACCTGCCCACGAGACAAAGGACGTAAACGAAATGTGCTCATGTAATTTCGCTTAACTTGAATGAGGAGAAGAATGATTGTGTATTTCTCCCTTTTCCCTGATGTCAGCCTTCTTTATCCTGAGTGATTTTTTCGAGGTGTAAAAGAATTCAGCTGACAGATATCGTCTCGAAAGTCCGACTTGAGACCTGGATACCATTCAGGTGTACTAGCGTCGAAGAGCATCTGCATTAATTGCTTGTGGCAGTTCTCCTCCATCCATTCTTGCTAAGATGGTTGCTCCTCCCGAGAAGGCGTGCTTGACGACGAACGGTCCTTCGTAGTTTGGAGCAAATTTTCCTCGTGGATCCCTGACATTCGGTAGGATTCTTTTAAGGACGAGGTCACCTGGTTTGTACCTGATTGGCTTGACCTTTTTGTTGAACGCTCTAGACATGCGTTGTTGATAGCATTGCATGTGGTGAGCGGCGGCAAGTCGTTTCTCATCTATGAAGTCGAGGTGGGCGAGTCGGTGATTGGCCTTCTCTTCTTCTGTCCTGTTGCTTTGGGATGATATCCTGAGAGTTGGCAATTTGACCTATGCTGGAATGACCGCTTGAGTGCCGTAGACGAGCTCGAAGGGAGTTGCCCCAGTCGAAGTGCGCATCGTTGTTCTGTAGGCGAGTAACGCGAAAGGGAGCTTCTCGTGCCAATCGCGATAGGTAACTGCTGTCTTCTGAAGAATCTTCTTCATGTTTTTGTTGGCAGCTTCGACCGCACCATTCATTTGTGGACGATACGGTGAAGAGTTGAGATGTTTGATTCGAAATTCCATGCATAGGGATTCCATTAGTTTGCTGTTGAAGTTTGAACCATTATCTGTAACCAATAGCTCTGGAACTCCATATCTGGCGATGATGTTCGCCCTCATGAAACGCACAACGTTGTTTGCTGTGACTTCTTTGAAGGATTGTGCTTCAATCCACTTGGTGAAGTAATCGATTGCGACCAGTAAAAATCGATGCCCGTTAGATGCCTTGGGATTGATGGGCCCGATCACGTCCATGCCCCACATTGAGAACGGCCACGGTTCAAATAGCGGGTAAAGTCTTGTTGGAGGCACATGTACCTTGTCGCTGTAAATCTGACACTTGTGACATGCTTTGACATATTTGATGCAATCGGCTTCCATTGTGAGCCAATAATACCCCTGTCGCATGATTTTCTGGGCGAGAGGGTATCCGTTCATGTGTGGTCCGCAAACCCCTTCATGGACTTCGACAATGAGGGCTTCAGCTTCTTGCTTGGTGACGCATCGCATGAGGGCCGTCGTGAAGGATTTTTTGTACAGGGTATCACCGTCTAGAAAATAACTTCTTGTTATCCTCCGGATGAACTTGCGTTCTTTCCCCGCGCTATTCTGGGGAAATCCTCCTGATTGTAAATAATTCTTGATGCCCGTAAACCAAGGTAGGGAATCCTCTGGTTGACTCTGCTCAATATGCATGCAGCTTGGATCATCAGCAATATTGATGCGCAAGGGCTCGATGTCCATCTCTCCAGCCAACGGGATCATTGAGGCGAGCACTGCAAGAGCATCAGCAAATCGATTATCAGTTCGCGGGAGATAATTAAATTCAATATCAGTAAATTGTCTAATCAGTGTTTGTAGATAATCCTGATATGGAATGAGCTTCGGGTCTCGAGTGCGCCATGCTCCGTTTGTCTGGGAGATGATGAGTGCCGAATCTCCATGAACATCGAGGAGCTTAACCCGCATGTCGAGTGCACGAAGTAGGCCGAGGATGCACGCTTCATATTCAGCTATGTTGTTCGTGCAGGGAAAGGTGACTTTGGCGGCCGTTGGGTAATATTGTCCATCTGGGGAAATTACCACAGCTCCTATTCCCGATCCTGAGGAATTAACTGCACCGTCAAAGTACATCTTCCACCTTGGTTCTTGTTCCATGAGCAAGATGTTCTCATCTGGTAGCCCGATTTCCAAAGATGAATCATCCGTTCCTGGATATTCAGCGATGTGATCAGCGATTGTTCTCCCCTTGACTGACTTCGTGGAGTGGAGTCGAATGTCGAATTCGGCGAGCTGCAATTGCCACTTTGATACTCTCCCCATCAGTGTTGGCTTGTCGAAGAGATATTTGAGTGGGTCATTCTCGGACACTAACAGGATCTCATAATGCAGAGTATATTGTCGGAGTCGGTGGAGAACCCAAATGAGTGCGCAGCAGGTACGCTCAGAAGTTGTGTATCTTGACTCACAATCTGTAAACTTCTTGCTGAGGTAGTAAATCGCATGCTCCTTGGCACCTGGCAATTGTTGGGCGAGCATGGCTCCAAACGATTCTTCCCTGACGGTGAGATAGAGCGTGAGAGGATGCCCCGGCTTTGGCGGGATAAGAACTGGTGGTTCTGTCAAATACGTTTTAATCTGCTCAAATGCGATCCTGCAATCATCGTCCCACTCAAATTTGACGTCTTTCCTTAATTTCTTGAACAGTGGTTTGCATGTGTCGGCTAGGTTGGAGATGAATCGTCCGATGTAGTTAACACGGCCCATGAAGCCGCGGATCTCTTTGACTGACCTTGGAGCTGGGAGATCACGAATTGCTTCGATTTTATCAGGATCAATCTCAATGCCTTTGTTACTGACAACGAAACCAAGAAGTTTGCCCGAAGTTGCTCCGAACACGCATTTGGCGGGGTTGAGGCGCAGCTTGTACTTGCGAAGCCGTTCGAATAGCTTCCGGAGAATGACAGTGTGGTCTTCATCTTCCTTGGACTTGGCGATCATATCGTCGACGTAGACTTCAATTTCGCGATGCATCATATCATGAAATAAAACCACCATAGCACGTTGATAAGTTGCCCCGGCATTCTTAAGTCCAAAAGGCATAACTCGATAACAGAACGTGCCCCAGGGCGTCGTGAAGGTTGTCTTTTCTTTGTCTTCTTCGGCCATGCGAATCTGATTGTAACCGGAAAATCCATCCATGAAAGAGAATCTGTAGAATCCAGCGGTATTGTCCACCAAAAGGTCGATGTGCGGGAGTGGAAAGTCATCCTTGGGACTTGCCTTGTTGAGGTCGCGGTAGTCGACGCAGACTCGGACCTTCCCGTTCTTCTTGATGACAGGGACTATGTTGGCAACCCATTGTGGATAGGTAGACACTTCGATAAAGTTGACCCTCAGCAGCTTATCCACTTCTTCCTTGATGGCAAGGGCTAGTTCGGGCTTATACCGGCGTTGCTTCTGCTTTATAGGATGAACTGACGGGTCTGTAGGAATCTTGTGCTCCACAATCTCCGAATCTAATCCCGGCATGTCTGTGTACGACCAAGCGAAGACGTCAGAGAATTCCTTGAGCAAGTTGGCGATGTCTTCAGTTTCAACCTTTGACAAGTCTGCGCCGACGAACAATTCCTTGGGGTCATCTTGAGTTCCGATGTTGATTGAAACCGGCCTCTGCAATGTGATGTCCTTTGGTTCTTCATGCCGTTGAAGACCTTGTTCCAAGCCATAGTATCCTTCTATGGATTTGGGGTCGTCTACTGCTTCTCCATCTTGTTTAGGGGTGTTCTCGGGTGTACCCGAAGCGTCATTCCTGAAAAGGGGCAGAAATCGGAGTGATGCATTGAAATGAATCATTCGAACTACTGTTTCATGCGACGATAAGGCATGCGCTTATGACCAAAAGAAAATGTTGTGGGATCAGGACTCAGCGGGTCCCTCGTCGTTTCCTCAGATTCGCCCTGATCATCAGCGGCCCGATCCCACAAACGCCCTAGGTACTGCCTAGGGGTCGCGTTACATATAGACAACCTTGCTAGTCCGCGACCAGAATGTAGCAAGGTAACCTACTCAAGACTCTAACTATCTAAGTGCAGAAAAGTAAAGATGGAAAGTTTCACCCGTCGAGAGGCATGTCTGACTCGGCCAGGGTCGACGCTTCCATCATACAAACTTCTTCTTCGGACTCTTGTGTCCTGGTATTCTTGTCTTCCTTCTTCTCTGTTTCCTCGCTAGTAGTAGGAGAATCCAAGCGCCTGTTTGGAGGAGGCGCTTCGAACCTTGGAGGCGTCCTGGGCAGCATTGGCACCACTGGAGCTCGAAAGTACGGTGCTCCGACTTGCTGAAAATGTGCCTGCATTTGATTCCAGGGAATGGCGACGTTATGAGGTAAGAAGTGAGCCCGCCTACGAGGACGACGCCTATGACCTTGCCCCAAATTCACTTGGATGATATTGACATGTTCAACAATCGTCCGCTTGCCATGAATTTCTTCGTCACTCCGAATCTTCACATTCTCCAGCTTTTCCGACAGGATTTCGCCTTCCATTGTCGCCGCCGATGAACGTACAAAACGGATGGCCGATTTGCTGCTAGTGCGATTGTTCTGTTTACGCCGCACTTTGCTTGTGAATCCGAGTCCAGTAGTCCCTGCCGGAGCTGGGATAGTGATCGGATAAATCATTCCTTGTCCTCTGATTCCGAGTCCTTGGCCCGGTTGATACCCATGTCGGAGGAACTCCTTCGCAGCGATGATGTTGCCCCATGTCATCAGGGGGTCAGATTTGTAGTCGCGCCTCACCATGTTGACCAACTCCAGGGTCTGTGTTGTTGACGGCTCTTCGGTTGGCTCTCCCACGTACGGCATGTCAATCTCGTGGCAAAGCTTCATTGAATGCTCTCCCCGGACTGTGATGAGCTTGCCGTCTGAAGAAAATCGAACCATCTGGTGTAGCGTCGAAGGAACTGCCCCGGCTTGATGAATCCATGGACGCCCCAGCAACATGTTGAAGGACCCTACGGTCTCCAGAATCTGAAACTGGGCAGAGAATAAGGTTGGCCCAACTTTGATTTCCAACGTGACTTCGCCATGGGCCTGCCGCTTCGCGCCGTCGAAAGCCCGAATAGTTAAGTTGGATTGAGAAAGTTTCTCCAAGTTGATGTTGAGCTTTTGAGCTACCGCCAACGGGATGATATTAACCCCCGATCCGCCATCAATAAGAACCTTGGAGATGGTGGTTTCACGACACTGGAGCGTGACGAAGAGAGCATTGTTGTGATCCCGCCCCTGCTCCGGTAGATCATCTTCTGAGAAGTTAATTACATTGTTTGCCAGCATGCTGCTCATGTACGCATCCAACGCCGCGACTTCAACCTGCTCTGGCACATGTACCTCGGCTAGAAACTTTTCCAACATCTCCCTATGCTTGTCGGAGGAATGGATGAGGTCGAATAGCGAGATCTGGGCTGGTTGTTTTCGGAGCTGCTCGACTATATCGTAGTCGCTTCCCTTCACCGTATAAATCACCTTGCGGATTTGCTCGTTTGAAGGCGCCTTGGGCTTCGAAGATTCGGCTGGGGACGAGGCTTCAGGGGCTGGCACTACCCTTCCGGAGCGGGTAATTAATTCAATTTCTGGGCTGAGAGACGTGCAGGTGGGTCCCATCACGACTGGAATCCTTGGTTCCGTTGCAGGCGATGATTCTGTCTGACACGCTTCAGGTTGTGCTGATCCCAACGAAATATAAACATAGGGCGTCCTTGGCCGCCGAGGGGGAACTAATGTAAATCCATCCGGTAGGATAATGGGCTGAACACTTCTGCTGGACTGGGGCGCACGACCTCTTCCTCGACCTCGGCTGCGGCCTCGGCCTCGACCACGACCGGCGTTCACGACATTGACAGTCCTTGGTTGTGCATAGTCATATTCATATGTGTTCACCTCTTCTTCACGTTCGGCCAAAACTGAGAAGGAATTTGCCCCGATGTAATTTACATGCTCGGGAAGAGGATTGCTCTTAACATTTGGGGCAGTTGCAGGCGCAGAGAATGTAATAGCCCCTTCATCTAGCAGGTTCTGATTCTTGAACTTCAGAGCGATGCAATCTTTGGTGTCATGCCCTGCTGCTCCTGAGTGGTACTGACACACCGCCTTGGGGTTGTATCCGAACGAGGAGGGGTTGGTTGCTTTGGCTTCAACGGGCTTGATAAAACCCATGTCCTTTAATCGAACAAACATGACGTCCAGGGGATCGGGCGTTGGAGTCAAGTCCTCTAGCCTCCGTCGTGGACGCTCCATTTGTGCAGGCCTTGACTGCTGTTGTCCTGCCATGTTGACTGGGGGTCTAAAACGAGTTGCTGCCGGGGCTGGGGGCCTAAGCGCGGCTGCGACATACGTCCTTGGCGCGTACGAGGTCGGGGGTGGAGTTGCCCTCATTGACTGCCTATTCTGTTCAGCAGTTGCAATTAGCTCCTTGGGCCTGGGCTTCACCGTCAGTTTCGCTGAAGGGGAAGGGATTAGCCCTTCTCGATTTACTCCGTCAAGCTTGTCTGCATTGATGACTGCCTGGGCGAAGGTGGAGAATGTCTGCCCGATCATGTAGGGCATGTACTCACGTGGAAGCAGTTGGAGGAATTCGTCGATGAGCTCTTTCTCTGTAAGTGCCGGTTTTATCTGGGACGCGATATGCCTGAAACGGTAGGCAAACTGCTTGACGTCTTCGGTGCGGTATCTCTTCAATTTCCGCAAATCCGATATTGTTGGCGCCATCTCAACATTAAAGCTGTAGTACTTGAGGAAATCAAGGGCCAAGTCTTTGAACGTCGCGTACTGGCCGACATCCTTGGTGTTGTACCAGTGTAGCGCTGATTCCGCCAAACTCTCTTGGAACATGGCGATGCGGAATTTATCGTCTGCTGGATATACGGCCATCTTGTGGCAGAAGTGCTTGAGATGTAATTCCGGGCAGCCGTTTCCACGAAATTTCTCAAATTCGGGCATCTTGAACTTTGGCGGGACTTGAATCTGAGGGATCTGGTAGTTGGTGTACTCCCAGTTGTGTGCCCGATACCATTGGATGGCGTTCAGGCGCTCTTCCAACTTTGCCATGCGGCGAGCCTCTTCTTGCTGCATTGAGGCAATCCTAGCCTCGAGCCTTGTCTCGAAAGCGCTGGTCTGTTGTTGCTCGCCAAATAACTCGTCGACGATTGCTGCGTTACGGGTTCGTGGGCTTGGCAAGGCTGGTTCCACATGCGGAACTGAGGAGGTGGCAATTGGCTGGGAAATTCTGAAAGCGGGAGGTGTGAAGGTTATTTGAGGGTAGGGAGTTGGCCCGGTTGTTTGAGTGTGGGTGTGGGGAGTTGGCCTGTAGGACATTGGGAGGTAGGGAGTTGGCCCACGGGATGTTGGTTGAGGGTAGTATGGAGGCAGATATGGCTGAGGCGTGGGAAGGGAAAGGGGTGGCCCACTCTTGTACGGGTTAGATAAAGGTGCTACACTTGTGGAGGTAGCGGATCCGGGCATGACCTGATTATAGGGAGGTAGAGTGTTTGGTGAAGTGTTTAGGTTAGGATGGAATGGGTATGTTGATGTTTGGGGTCCTGGCATGACAGGAGGAAGGTGGGGGTTTTGGGAGGTGGCAGGAGCAGGGGTGGCTGCTAGCTGTCGTTGGAGAAGCTCAGCCATCATCGTCTTCAAAGAAGAGAGCTCGGCTGTGAGAGACTCCACCTTGTCTCCCAGTGAAGGAGGGCCGGCGCCTTGGGCCAGTATGTTTGAGGTGGAATTGAGGGGAGCTGCCGCCAGAAGAGCAGCCGACGATATCACCGACGGCGCTGTTGACGCAACCAGCGGTGGGACGTACATCGGTGAGGTCCTCCCATCTGAGGGTTGTCCGGTAGTGAGGATGGTCTGGGGCAACGACGGGAAGGCGAACATTGGGAAAGGTGAGGCAGTTTCCATTGCGGCCGAGAAGTCAATGGCGGCGGGCGACGGGACGGCAATGGTGACTCCGGCGGCGGGGGTCGCCTCTTCTTCCGCTGCCGGAGACAGGACCATGGGAGTCAGTGCTTGTCCTGCCGAAGCTTCGGCCATCACTGCTCGGATGGCACGATATTTGGGGCGCTTTCGGTATGGAGCTATTGCTCAGTACCTTGGTTGGAAAAAGAACATTCAATCAATATCAAATGAAAAAAATACTTTGGATGCGTGACAAGTAATTATGTATGATTGTATGTCTAATGCAAGGATTGGATTGTGATTATAACGAATTCAATCCAAGTGAAAAAGGAGTGCATTAGATAAAATCCAAAAAGGTTCATTTCACAATACAGTTCCTGAAAATAAAAATGAAAGATAGGCTGGGCTCGCGGGCCCAAGGATTGCGAGGAGATGCAGCCGTCAAATGCGATCCCAGGGGGTTATCCGTTTCTTCTGGAATCGTGCAGCTCGGGCGTCGATGTCAGCCTGACGCTCCATGAAAAGATTGTACTCCTCCTCTCTGAGATTCGTCCAGACCCGAGCGATATGCGCCATGACCCGTTGAACTACTCCTTTTGCCGGTTGGCTGTCCAAGTCGATCGGGTCAAATAATTTGTTCGGCGCTGGTCTAACTCGTGGACTTCCTCCAAACTGATGCATCACCCTTGCTGGACAGTAATAAGACGTCCCAGTGATCCCGGCGATCGGGATGTAATCTCCGTCTGGGGAGCTTGTAATGGCCAGGTCCACGTCAAAGCATTTGGCCTTCCGATAGAAATCATCTGGTTCCAGCGAGCGGAAAAGAGCCCTAACCCCTGCAAATGTGCGAGTTGGAAGTCGAGCGCGGTCCGATATGCGGTCGAGTAAGTCTGGAAACTGCTCCCGCCTGAATGACTCTCCGGTGATGCCGATGTGAGTGTAGAACCAGGCCTGGAGCAATGGAGGGCTGAAGGAGAAGTGATGGTTCCGAACTCCTTCTCTTGTTTTCTGCACTATCTTGGTAAGACTGTAGTTCATCTCACCAACTAGATTAGGGAGGAAGGGTTGTCCTTTGAGAATGGCCTTCGTCAGGTAGACCACTCGTCCGTGAATCGATTCCTTTTTGTAGGGATAGAGAACTGTTCCTGCGAACAAAAGGATGAAGGCACGCGCTGAACCATGACCGTCTCCTCCTTGCGGTATGTACGGTGTCAGTTGATATTTGCATAGTTCCCTGATGCTGATGTGCCCCTCTGTCGTGAACAAGGGGGACACGTTCGCTGGAGAGATCTGAAGCAAGCTGGTGATGTATTCTTTCGGCTTGTCGAAATGAGGCAGAGGCGATATTCCTGGGAGATGAGGGAGTCCAGAGAGGTGTCCGTATTCCTCATAAAGCGGTGCGAGCTCCAGGGTACCAAAATGGAAGGTGTACGTGTTCGGGTTCCACCGGGCGACGAGGTGCTGCAGCATGAACCAATCGACTTCGAGTCTGATCAAATGGAGTAGACCTTTGAGCTTTTGCTTGACAAATTCCTGCTCCGAGGGTCTGAGCACCTTGAACCAATCCCGGAGTTTGTCAGAGGATGGAATGTCCGAGCGCAGTGCGATTGAGTCCATTTGATAAACCTGCGTGCTTGGACGTCATTCAATTGTAATAACAATCCAATCCAACTCCTAACGTGAGATGAATTTGCATGCAAGTTTTTCTCCTACTTGAACAGTGATAATACCGAACAATTATAGAAGCGTTGACATATTCATTATTGATTAACAAGCGTTCGTGTGAAATGGATGCAAATGAGTATGATGACATAAAAAGAGGAGGTAGGGAAGGGAGAAAGGAAATTCGGAAACCCCCTGTGACCAACCCAAACCGCTGCAAAATGAACAGAGGTTAGTGTTACAGTTTATCACATACAACACATACCTGAACCTGTCCCTGCACAAGTAACAGCCACTTAGTAACAAGCAAATGCACATGCGGCGTCTGGTACCTGTAGTGTGCAAGCAATTCTAGACTCGGAAGAGGTTTCTAGACCTCCCTCGGACTGAGGGAGGCAGGGCCCCGACCCAAAACCATACCGCAAAGAGCAGCACAGCTGGGCCTAACAGTGACCCCCCCTAAAATCCTAGCCCCGAGTTCGGGCATACCTAGAAATGCCTAAAAAGCAGTAAACATACACAGACAAAAGATCATACAAAAGGCACCGAGCCAAACAATTACATGCGCAAACGATCACTCCTCCCCCCATGTGGTAAAAAGGTTTTCGGTAGGAATCCACATGCGGAGATGTCCCCAGTGGAGTCGCCATCCGGGATGTACGCGCGCCCTCCGGCCTAGCACGCGCGTGGCGGTTCGGGCAACCCGAGGATCCGGGCCCGCTATCCCGAGGCCCTGTCCGGTCGACGTTCCGGCTCGAACGCCGGACGCTACGGAAAGGGGACCCGGGGTCAGGCCTTCCCTTGATTCGCGAACGGGTCTGCGGGACGTTTTACCAACCACCTCTAGTTCCCGGAAGGTGGCGAGCGAAAGGCTGCGTTAAGACCTCGCTCGCGAGTTTTTTGGAGGGCCCAAGGAGCGGCTCGGTTTGCCGTCACCTCATCCTAAATGGCTCCGAAAAAATGGGTGTGGTTTACTTTTAACTTTGGAAAACTTGTTCGGAGTCGCCACCGACTTAGTTTAAAAATGGTGTGATTTTAAGTCGGAAAAAAATTTAGAGTCTGGGTTCGGGGATTCCTATTTATTAACCTTTATATTCTAAACATGCGAAAAAGGGTGGCGATTTGTCCAAAAACGTTTAACTTTTGATTGACGGGTATTTGGCCCGATCCAGGAGTAGGCCGGACTCTTATCGACGTTTTAACGGGCGTTGGACCCGAATTTAGGTTTGTTTGATTAAAACCAAGCATACGACGTAAAACCTAAAGCCTAAGCATACGCGCAATCACAAGCAATTATTTAGATCAAAAGAGCGAGGAATGGCGGTGATTACGGGCCTATACACTTGGGCCCGCAATCCGTTACAAGTGGGTTTAAAGAAAATTCGGGGAGGCCCGCACCTCCCCTTTGTACCTTTGATTGAAGGTTGGGGCCGCTTTAAATCTTCGAGCCCGCGGTTTTTAGGCCGGGGTAGATCCACGCGGTTTGATACACGCGCCTTCGAGTTAATCTTCGAAATTGTTCGGGTTGATCTTCGAGGATTAAGTGCTCGATGTACATGCAAAGAAAACAAAGAAGTGGTCAGAAAGTCCTAATTTAAATCGAAATGAATAATTAGGACTTAATGAAATAAGAGCGATGCTTACGGGGCGTTGTGAGCCCGTTGATGTGGCTGCTTCAAGGTTGCGACACTAGGGCGGTCTGGTCTGGGCTCGAAGAGAGGAGGCTTCCCGGTGAGGAAGTCTGCCGTGTCGCCTCTCACCGATTGCTGGGTCGATGGTGGGGAGGCTACTTTGGAGCGCTTACTGCCATCGGGTTTGGAGTCTTGGAGTGTGGCGCAAAGGATGGTCGCTGGCGGGTGTTGCTGCCGATTCTGCGGGTTGCCGGAGGCAGCCAGTCACTGCCGTTGCTTTGGGGCGCCATGGCTATTAGGGTCTTGCTCCGGGAGATCGTCGAAGCTACCGAGCTGCTCTCCCGTCGATTGCTAGACGGGTTGTGAGGATGGGTGGAGACGTGTTGCCGCTGTTGGTTCGCTGCTTCAGGGGAGGACGCGATCGCCGCTGCGGGAAGCCAGGGACATCAGAGGGACAGGCTTGCTGCGGCTGCTAGTTTGAGGTCACATGACTTGGGGGTGCGATCAGAGAGAAAAGCGACTGTGGAGCTTCCTGACTTCGGGAGCGGCTGAGTCAGGAAGGTTGAGAGACTGTATCACGGGCGTTTACTGATGAAGAGACCTTGGTTCGTCTGAGGTCTACTGAGGGGTGCGGCTGCAGGGCTGGTTCGCTACTGCATCTGTTGGTCGGGAAGAACAGGGGTCGGTCGCAGGGGAGGACTAGTGCGGTTGTGGTGCGCTGATTCGTCGCCGCTGAAATGCTGATTCACCGCTGCGGAAGGCTTGAGGATCGCCGTCTTCAGAGCGTATACCTTGGTCAGGGATGTTGAAGGATTGCGGTAATGGAGATCACCGACGAGGCAAGAAGACTGAATCCTTGAAGGGGAGGGGCTGTGGGATTTTTTTTAGAAGAGAAGCTGGCTCTCTGAAGAATCCTCTCCGCTCTCAGGAAGATTGTTTCCCTAAAAAATGAAGGCTCCCCTCCTCCCTTTCCAGGTAACTTCCTTTATGCTTTTATTATTCCTCCTCCCCTCCTTGTGAACTATCTGGTTCGTCCGTTTTCTTTGAAACTCTTCTGAATCTCCATTTCGTTCCCCTCCTTTCCCTGATCTAGTTGGCTTCTAGTTGGTTTTAGTTGGGGGAAACCAGGCCATTAGGGGACAGGATCTCCTCTGGACGTCATCGAAATCGCCCTTGCAGAGGCCAAGGATTCAGGGGGGTTGTGTAACCGTCGGAGAGGGGAGAGATCGTCCTGGTGAGATCTTGTCAGTCTTAGGGATGAAGGTAACGTGGAAAGTCGTGAGATTGACAAGATGAAGAAAAGAGTTGGCCCACTTGAGGGGGAGATGAGTGGGTTGAGAAGTGATGTGTCTGCTTATGCTCCTAGCATATGCTCCTTTGCAGATGGCTCGTCCTCTTTTAAACGAACTCCAAGTCCGAAATCAAATGTAACTTCCCGTTACTTACCTCTGGAAAAATAAGTGATTGTATTTTCTGTAAAATGATTCAAGCCATCATGAAACTTTGACTATTTTCTGTGATGACATTGTTAGTAAAGATTTCTTCTGTTAAATTTTTCCAGAGTGCTGTTGTTATTTGAAATCTTAAACTTCCGCTCCATTGTGGTTATGGCTTTGGTACTTTGACCAGTTGGTATATTAGCCAAACGAAAATTCGAATTGTTTCACACGGGATGCAGATTCCAAATGTAAATTTGGAGGAAGTGAGATGGAGAAGCTCGAAGAGTGTGAAAGCATGACGTCTCCTGAAGTCTCACACTTACAGAAGATGCAAGACAGAATTGAAGGGCCAGAACGACAAGGATATCTCTACATCTATGAGTGATGCGGTGAAAGGGGCTAGACTTTCTGGGAAGATTATTTGAGGTATTACAGTTACTTTTCCAGATTCATCGAAATAAATATCATGAATCTGACAAAATACTTTTTGGAAATAAATTTTTAAATATTTCCATTCATAGAAGGTGATTTGTATTCCGGAACATTTTGCAACATTTATGCATCATTAAATTAAATTATTAAATTAAATTCTTAATCAAATCTTATCCCACTTATCAATAGAATAAATCATTTATTCGTTTTCCATTTAATCAATTGTATTTTCTATGCTTATTTTTGTACGCCGCCCTTCGGTCTAGCACGCTCATGGCGGTTCGAATAACCCAAGGATCCGGGCCCACTCCCCCAAGGATCAATCCGGTCGTCGTCACGACTCGAGCGTTGGACGCTGCGGAAGGGAATTGGGTTGGCCCTTCCTTTGGTTCCCGAATGGACCTATGGGGCGTTCGCCTTCCTTGGAGGTGATAGGCGAAAAGCTGTATTAAGGTCTCATTTGGAAACTTTTGAGACGACTCAGGGAACAGCTCGTGTTACCCATCCAAAATGGCTTCGTAAAAAGAGTTGTTTAACCTAGCTAAACTATACAAAGTCGCCATCGACTTAATTTTGAAAATGATTTAAGTCGGAAAAACCATAGTATGTTCGACAATTCCTATTTACTAACTATTGCGTTCTAACATGCGAAAAAGGAGGTGGCATTTCTTCTAAAAGATTTGCTTTTGTTTAGCAGGCGTTGGGCCCATTCCGGGAGAGCCGGACTCGTATCAATATTTTTACGGGTGTTGGACCTGATTCGGGCTTTGGACCCAAATTCATGTTTGTTTAGTTAAAAATCAACACACGACATAAATCCTAAAGACCTAAAAAAATATGCTTGCAACCACACCCAATTATTTAGATAAAAGGGATGGGGAATGGCGATGACTGCGGGTCTATTCCCTTGGGCCCACAACCAGATACAAGTGGATTTGAAAATGTCTCCGGGGAGGTACGCACCTCCCATTTTATACCTTAGATGACAGTTGGGGCCGTTTTATCGTCTTGACATCGCGATTTTTACACACGTGGAAAGATCCACGCGGTTTGATACACGCGCAGTCGAGTAATCTTCGAAAACTCGGTATCTTTGACATCCGTCTTGTCGGATCGCGTCCCTCGATTGGAGTTCATGCAAACCAAACAAGAAGATGGGATTGAGCCTTGGTCGCATCCAATCCATCCGCGTAGCTCCGCGTGTTTTTTCATGTAAAACAACAAAAATGGAGGTTAAAGGAATTATTATGAAGTCGAAAAAGACATCATAAGTCATCATGATGCAGGAGCTACGGCAGATGCTGTTGACCTTCTAGAGGCAAACACTCAATAGAGATTACTTCAAATGAAACATGTCAAAACATAAACATTGTAGCTAACCCAACTAATTCCGAGTCAAATGAAGTTTTGTAGCAAAAGTTATTCCCCATCGACTGAAGCGGTATTTTCGGTCGACTATAGAACAATTAAATTCTGTTGGTCGATATTCGACGGGATGAAAGTCGACAAAGATGTTGTCTAATAAAAAAGTTAAAAACTACAAATTGTACAATACCAGAAAGGGAGCTAACCCAACTGACTTTGGGTGAAACTGAGTTTTATCAAGGAAGTTCTGCTTCATTGATTGAAACATAGTTTTCGGTCGACCACAAAACTGTTGCATTATGTTGGTTGAAATTCAACGAGGTTGATGACGATGAAGATGGTATCGAACCAAAAGATTCAAATATGAAAGTTTTAGAGCTTCAAGAAAGGAAACTAACCCAACTAATTTTGGGTAAAACGGAATTCTGTTGCAGAGGTTATACTTTGTCGACTAAAACAACATTTTCGATCGATCACAGAACCGTTGCATTCTCTTGGTCGAATTTCGACGAGGTCGATGAAGATGAAGATGGCGACAAAGCAAAACGTTCAAAACACCAAAGTTTTAGAGCTTCAAGAAATGAAGCTATTTCAAATAATTTTGGGTGAATCTAATCTTTGTGGACAAAGTTATGCCTCGTCGTCCGAATCAGAGTTTGCCTTCGACCGCAAAACCATTGCATTCCGCAGGTTGATGGTCGACGGACCAAAACACTATCAAGATGACCTTAAATTGAAATTGTCAAAACCTAAAGTTTGTAGAGTGACAAGAGAGGGACATAAACCAACTAGTTTTGGGTTGATCTGACTTCTATCGATAAAGTTATGCCATGTCCTTTACAGCTGCATCTCCAGGATAAGAAAGAGCTCTTGCACTCTGTAAGTCAACTTTGGATGGGTCAAAACTCGATCAAAACGACCTTGAACGAAAACGCAGGAGGATCGGATTCGCCATGTTTGGGTTGGGAGACGAGATTTACACCATCGGCGAGGTCGATCCCAGCCGAATCAGACATGCCTCTCGACGTCATAAATTGTCTCAAAGTTCTTGTGTAAGTTAGAGTTTGGCTTTCGATTAATGGGCGTTGGCACAGATATCACAAATATCAAAGCAAATAGAGAGTTATTCGGCGGCTCCCTATTCAGTGCTATGCGTGCGGCAGTGCTGCCCAGGGGATGGGCGACCGACGTTATCATTAGTACAGGAGAAATCAAGTCATAGAAAATCTATATATTGTGTCGTAATATATGAATTTTCTCGAGACTCCTGAAATTTCCTTACCTGTACAATTTCTAATAATTCAAGATAACCGTTCAAAGAGGGGTTTCTTGACGTAGGTCTGCTTCTTGCGGAGAACAACCTACGGGAGATGCTCCATCAACTATGGCGATTGATTCTGCTCCTGCAGCACAACCTACACCTTTTTTGTATTGCGAGTCACATTATAGCCAACATGTTGTTCAAGCGACTTGTGAGCAAAGGCCCCCTCAAGATGGGAGTTGGACAAGCATGCCTTCTCAGGTGGAGCAACCATCCTAACAAAGATGGACGGTTCAAAACATAAGAGTTGTAGAGAAGCCAGAGAAGGAACTGTCTCAACTAGATCCGATGGTGCCGAGTGGAAGGGCCGTCATTTCAGGATAAACGAAAACTTATAGCCCTTGATATGTCAAGTCAACCACGGCAGCGTTTCTACTCAAGTACGGGACGCTTGCGTTCTTTATTTCAACTGTAACGTGGGCTACATACACTCGATTCAAGTGCACAACCTATCCACGTGAGGGTAAGAGGGTAAGGGAGAGGATGGACCTAACCGAGTTTGATTCTGTTGCTGGACGGAAGAGCAGCGCCCCCAGGAGTGGACTGCTGACGTCATACTTTGCGATTCCCAGCCTCCGACCATTCCGAACTCGTGAATAACAGTGTCTTCATGCACATTAACGCCATAACACGAATGGACAAAATGTGGTTAGTGTAACAGGCATCATGATTGTTTGTTTAATCAGTTAAACAAGTGAGAGGAGGTCTCACCGAGTGGTTGCCTCGCCTCGGAATAGCCTGAGGAGAAAAGGGGACGTTGAGGAGTCCGCGAAGGGGGTTGCCTTAGAACTAATGACCGCTGGGAGCGGCTGTTGGAAGAATCGGTTTCTATTGTGCTTTAATGTGGCCGTCGAAGTCGAGCATGAGTTGGTGATGAGGCGGTTTCCGCAAGTGGAGTTGAACCTACCTGGGGTTCGTCTAGGAAGATCGAAGATGATGCTGGAGGAAAATTTTCTTTCGGGGGGATGAATCAAAATGGGGGCCTCCTCCCCTAGAGAAAACTTGTTTTCTCCTTTTTTATCTTCTCCCTTTTTTCCCCACCAAAGTGGAGGGTGCCTCCTCTTTTTGCCTTGTCCATACCCACCCCCCTCCCCCCACTGAGCAAACGGTTGGGGATTGCCAGGTGGCGCTCAAAGGGGATCATCATACATCATCTTAGAAAATCGTCCGTAGACATTTTTGCTATCATTGTCCTTTTGATCTTTTCCTAATTTGTTTTACTTATTAAATAGTTTGGGTTGGGCTTGAAGATAAAAATGAGCCAAGCTATTATTTTTCTAAATAGGCCTAGTTGCGCTTGTTCCCTCAATATAATTTGGGGTATTACAAGCTTTTTGTAGTTGTATATAAATAGGGATTTAGATGCATTGTAAAAATAAAGTACGACAGAAATAGTTGATACAAGTGAGAATGTGCTAAGAGTTTGTTCTTTTCAGTTTTGTTAGTCACACACGAGAGACGTGAGCTGCAAAAGACTGTAGTGTTGGTGAAGCCTTCTGGAAGGGTGACCTGGAGGCCACGAGGTACTCTTGGTTGAAAGCTGCGGGAGTCATTGGAAGAGAGACGCAGCTAGAAGCTGGCGTACTAATGATGTGTTGGGCTAACGAGAAGGGAAGATTCTCTAGTAGCACAAAAGGTGACAAACTGACCATCTGCTATAGCATAACGTTATGGGTATGAAGGAAAGCCTTGGGCAAGAGTTTTATGTCTACTCAGTCATTGTCTCGATGGACGGTGCAAGGGAAGTCGTAGTTGGGTGATGTGCAAGTGAGTATACTGCCAAAGTTTAACGTTTGAAGGGAGGTCGCAGCGGGCTATTGTGCATGTGAGGACACCACCAAAGAGAAACCCGAAGGGAAGTCGTAGTGAGGAGCTGTACATGTGAGGACACCACTCCAAGAAAACTTCTAAAAACTTGGTTACCTTTGTTAGTCACGATAACCCGTGCAACGAATTACATTAGGTAAAGAACCTTCTGATATGTGTTTTAGAAGGTTGATTGCACATTAGAAGGTGTAGATCCCCAAATTGGCCATTAAAGAAGATGGTAAAATCACTTTTCTTTCTTTTGTCGTTTCTACGACTCAAACAATCAACCGTTCCCACCCCCAAAGACGAACGACACCCAACTACAGCCGAAATATCACTTTTGTTTCCTCAACTTGATTTGAGAAAATGACACGCAATGTTCTCTGACAAAATGGGCTGGGACGTTGATTTCCTTCTGCTGACAATCTTCCCGAAACAGCCCCCGCGACCTCATCACAAATTTGGTCCTCCGTATGACCGGCACCTCGTCCAATCAAACGGGTTTACTTCCAAACTTTCCAAAGATGAGGCGCACTCTTGTTATTCCGACGTTTCTGCAGGGAGAACGAGGGATCGCTCGGCCCAAAGCAACATCGCTTCACTCTGGAAGATAAGATGGAAGGGAGAGGCCTCCGGGGGGGGGACATACCTGGGGCGAACAAAGCAGAGAGTTTTCCTCACCAACATAGGCTACCTCGTAGATGGTCAGGCGATTTCCATCTCGAGCGCGAAGCAAGGGGACGAAGACCAGCAGTACGTCACCACACCTGCAATGTGAACAGGAATGTAACATCAGTCGTAGTCCCTTGCCCCTTTCACATGTGAATGCCTTAGAAAAGAACGAATGTCTGACAAGAACTAGGGGGAGTTAGACCGGCCGAAGAAAGAAAAAGGAGAAAAGAAAGATCAGTCACAAGCCCCTCTCGCACCCCTCAGCTCACCGCAGGCTTCAGCCGTAATAGTCCTCTCGGGTAATGATCATTTTGCTCCTTGAGGTGGGTGCCGCGGCTGATCAGACAAGGGTCGAAGCCTTCTATAAGAAGAAACAGGGGCAGAAAAAAAAAAGGAGAACGGACTCCCCCCTTTCTCCCCGAGACCTCCTAAAAAAAAGCAAGGAACATCAGCTTTCGTCTGCCCTCTTCTTGGACTCACCGGCGGACCCTTGTTGTCGCCCTCGTCACTCCGATCGATTCTGCCTAAGGTACATCATGGAAACAAAGATCTCGTAGACGTATTCCTCGTCTAACCTCAGACAAACCAAGGCGTCCTTATCAGCGAGTACCCAGATGCAATCTTTCGATGTTCCTTGCCTAGCCGTTCCCTAGCCAACACTCTCCCAACCCAAATCCCTTCTCTCAGCTTTAACCAAAAACAGAAGCCAAAGCCTTCCGTTTCCTTTTGTTTTAATAAAACCCCCCACCTCAATGAAACCTTCAGCAGCAGCAATTCAGCCAACTGCAGCAGCGATCCAGCGACTGCAGCAGCGATTCAGCCAGCTACAGCAGCAATTTCAGCAACTGCAGCAGTGATTCAGCCAGCAGCAGCAGCAATTCCAGCGACTGCAGCAGCGATTCAGCCAGCTACAGCAGCAATTTCAGCAACTGCAGCAGTGATTCAGCCAGCAGCAGCAGCAATTCCAACGACTGCAGCAACGATCCCAGTGACTGCAGCAGCCATCCCAGCTGCAGCGACCATTCCAGCAGCAGCAGCAACCACTCCAGCAGCTGCAACGACTCCTTTTCCAGTCCCGACATACCGACGGCAACTCCAACTCCTCTATCCTCCCCCAGGACGACCTCAAGAAAATCACCACCTTCGAAGCCGTCGATTTTGTCAAGTCTGGGATGGTCGTCGACTTCGGCGCCGGCTCCACCACCCTTAGTCATCTCCTCCATCATCAGCCACTTACGGCAGCAACCTCCCATCCATGACAGCAGAAGATCACGCCCCGAGGCCAACCCCTTGACGGTAGCAAAAGCACCTGCAGAGCCTGCATCCGCCATCCTCGACCGTGACTCCTATCCTCGCTTGGATCTCCGGAACAACAACTCGAGCGAGGAGATACCCCAGACAGAATCCTTCTCGAACAAAGGGCCAATGGAGACCGTTAGTATGAGCATCAGCAGATCTTCGATCCTGGCGAGCCACGCTCTTCAGAAGGCGACCCATCTCCAGATTCTCGCTAACCCACACGTTGACCCTTGATTGGCGACTCTGACCCATCCTCGAGGAGAAGGCCCAGACCCCGCTTTTCTTAACTTTCATCGTCTGGTTGATGCTGGCCCTTGATTACGGCGATCCACAATAGAAACTCGAGATCATTCACCCCAGTGGTAATCTCCCCCTCTCCCCTTTTGGAATTTCAATTTGATGATCACATAATGGAAGCGGTGAGTGTGGATACAGTTAGGGTCACGTGCGTTTAAATTGTTTTAATTTAAAGGGATGGCTATTTTAAATTGTTGTTAGAGTTGGGATGACGTACGTTTTAATTGTCTCAAATTGTTAGAGTTGGACTATTCGAGATTATTAACCAAGGTCACGTAATCCATCTTCGAATGTCTTATAATGTGTCATTTTAAGACTTACTAAAACTTCTTACGGATTTCATGGTAAAAGTTTCAGAATTTGATTTTTATCTATGCTTTGAGTGAAGTTTTAATATACATTGCCATTCACTTGTTTCCTCTTTTATTTACATGGAAATATGGGGAAAATTACACGAGCTTCTCAAATAATGAAGATGATGATCCATTCTTCCAAAAGAATCGACATCAACGGGCTACAAAATGTCTCATTTATTTCAACCATTCTAAACGGTAAGTCATGCCTTACTATTTTATTTCGGTTAAATTTACGTCAATTTAACCGTTACTGAAGGCTTTGCACATCTCTTCCCTTTTCCTGTTTTACATGTAAAACACTGAGGAATTACTACCAAGGAATGCATCATCCGACGACGCGGACGATCGACACCAACGGGCTCACAACGCCCCGTAAGCATCGCTCTTATTTCATTAAGTCCTAATTATTCATTTCGATTTAAATTAGGACTTTCTGACCACTTCTTTATTTTTCTTTGCATGTACATCGAGCATCTAATCTCGCAAGATCAACTTCAAAGTTCTGAAGATTAACTCGAAGGCGCGTGTATCAAACCGCGTGGATCCACCCCGGCCTAAAAACCGTGGGTTCGAAGGCTTAAAGCGGCCCCAAACTCAATCAAAGGTACAAAGGGGAGGTGCGGGCCTCCCCGAATTTTTATTCAAATCCACTTGATAACGGATTGCGGACCCATGTGTATAGGCTCGCAATCACCACCCTTCCCCGTCCTTTTGATCTAAATAATTGTTTGTGATTACGCATATGCTTAGGCTTTAAGTTTTGCGTCGCATGATTGGTTTTAATCAAACAAACCTAAATTCGGGTCCAACGCCCGTTAAAACGTCAATAAAAGTCCTGCCTACTCCCGGATCGGGCCCAACACTCGTCAATCAAAAGTTAAACTTTTTTGGACAAATCGCCACCCTTTCGCATGTTTTAGAATATAAAAGTTAGTAAATAGGAATCCCCGAACCCAACTCTGATTTTTTCGACTTAAAATCACATTTTTAAACTAAGTCGGTGGCGACTCCGAACGATTTACCAAAGCTAAACATTACCCTCTTTTCGGAGCCATTTAGGATGAGGTGACGGCAGACCGAGCCGCTCCTTGAGCCTTCCTAAAAATTCGCGAGCAAGGTCTTAATGCAGCCTTTCGCTCGCCACCTTCAGGGAACTGGAGATGGTTGACGAAACGCCCCGCAGACCCGTTTGCGAATCAAGGGAACGCCCAACCCCGGGTCCCCTTTCCACAGCGTCGGGCGTTCGAGCAGGAACGTCGACCGAAATGGGCCTCGGGGGAGCGGGCCCGGATCCTAGGATTGCCCGAACCGCCATCGCGCGTGCTAGGCTAGAGGGCGCGCGTACAGAAGGTGATGCACCGCAACCCCTGTGACTTCCCTTTGGACATTTCACTCCGGGGGTGTCTTCACCTGCATAGCACCCAACTGCAACTTCCCTTACGCGGTCCCTCGAGACAGAAGATACAAATCCACTGCTCAAGATTTTCCTAAACACACGGAACGTTATGCGACAGAAATTGGTCAGTCCCTCACCTTCTTTGCTCCTGGAGTATTTGCCCTTCTCTCCGGCCCACTGCACATTGGTACGCTAGCCTCCAGCCGCACGTGCCCACCAACATTTTCCCACAGCCTCCAATCAAGAGTCCCTCGTGATCTCTAAGTTACCCTCCAAAAGGCTTCACAGATGCTACACCATTTTGCAGCTCACATCCCTCTCACAAGACAATCACCTTGAAATTTACACAATGATATTCTCTTTACAATGTGGGCCCTATTTATACATCACAAAAATAAGATTTTTGCAAATTAACCATCTTATATACGTAGAAGCGGTATCAAACGAGAGGTACGAGCAAATAAAACACCATTTGTCACCACTTTGTGGAAAATCGTAAGGTAAAGAAGGGCATGAACTTTTTGTACACCGTATGAGCTGGAGATTCTCGAATAGGTAAACCTTACAAAAGTAGATTATTGACTCATTAGAGATCAATTATGTGATTAGAAAATATTTCTCAGATTATATATTTCAATAATCAATTAATTACTAATTATCATATTAATTCAAATAAAGAATATTCCTTTGTAATATTATTTACATTCATAAAGGCATATTATCTAAAAAGACTTACAATTAAAAGTTCAAACTGATATATTTTTCCTAATTAATGAAATAATATTGTAATTAAGGAAATTTATTTTTAACCTTCTCTAATAAGAGAAAGTTAATTAAATTTAACCTTTAATTATACAAATCATGTGATTTGTGTCCATAGTCATTAATAAACTAATAAGGAATAGATATTTCCATCAATAGAAAGTCGACCACACGTCTATCTTGGATTAAGACATCTAATCAATCATGGATAATCCCCTACATACGAGGTAATTAATTTTCTCAAGTTGAAAATTAAATATCGACTAGTTTCAAGCATAGAAGGTTCTTGATCTCATCAGCTTGTAACTTTTGTAATGCATTACCATGGGAATAAAAAATCTAATTAATGATAAATCAATCCACGATCATCCCTAATTGATTTATGCACGAAAAAAAATATACATGACTATATTTTATTTGAAGAAATTCACATTTCCTTTAATACAAAATTTCAAACTTCAATAAAAGAAGAAAAAATAAATAAATAAATAAATAAGAGATTAATACGGTAATGTGTGTAAGAGTAAGTCTTGTTGCATTCATTCAGCTTTATTACGTTGTTTTAATGTGTGTTGAGTGTGCAGGACGAGAAAATCTTCGAGGCTAGCTTTCTCATAGGAAGTGGATCCAAGCAAACGGTCATGCAAGTATGGCTTCAGTGAAAATCTTCCATGCGAGCATTCTCATAAAAAGTGCTTCCTGGCGAGCTGTGGTGAAACCTCCCAGCTCTGACCACGTCATAATCACATACACTGAAAACAGCTCGGAGGCCGAGATCCAGCATTCTTCGACAAAGGAAACTCGATTAAGAATGGTGCAACTCGAGAGTACTTCATCTGCCCCATTGAGTGGGATAGTTGTTATCTTCCTGTGCGCGAAGCTATTCAAGGAATTCGAGAAAGGAAAATCAGTGCCCTGAATGAAACCAACATGTCGAGCACATAGTTGGCGGTTGTACATCTCGAATATAAAGTTGTTCCGATCAACCCCTATTAAATTTTGGATGTTATAACGCTCTCCTGGTACGCCCACTCAAAGACACTATTTCGAGAAGGATAAAATTTGTTCACCGGATAAGGTTCTCACACTTGCTCCCTCTCGAGATCAATGAGTTGCATCATAAGAGTAGTTGTGGTCTCGGAAGACCACGTGCTCGAGTCGCTACATGTGTGAAGGGCAATGTTGAGTCCGAAGCATCTCTCGCTTGTGAGGGCTGACTTGTCGAAAGAAGTAAGTCGAGGGAACAAGATGTGTGTCCACAAGTGTAGCAACCATATCGGACCCAAGATGCATAAGTCAGGAAGCCTTTTTATCCTTTTGAAAAATGTAAGCGCTTCGAAGACTCATGTATAATAGCTGGAGAAGAAAAGGCACAAAGGCTATCGTCTGGTCATTCTGACCAAGGAAGTTACAGATCCAAGACATGTATATAGCAGCTTGCTTTCCAGGACAACAGAAAATGTAATTGTTGAGCCATTCGAGATGAAACTCGTTTTCTTTGTTTTGGACCCTAAGTGTCCTTTTTATTTTCTATTGCTTTTTACAACTCCATATGTGAACCAACAATGTTGCGGACCTTGTGGTTATTACACTTAAACTTATCTCTCTCAACTCTATGAAGTCGAATAGTAATTCCCAAGGCAGAGCAGTCCGTTAATAAACAGACATCTTCTATATTTACAGTTATAGGCCCTCGTGGAAGAAAGAAGACATTCAATCTTGAGTTCCGGAAGGAGATTAGAATAGCATAAACCTTGGACTGGTAAGCCTTCATCCTTCTTGAGATAGCCACTAGGTTTTTCAAACTCAAGCGGTGCAACTTCTCACCCAACTTCTCCTCGAACAACTTAAACCATTTCTTAGTCGAAGTGTCGATTCGGGAAACCCTATATGCTCTTTCAAGTTGTTCCATTTGACAGGAGCACAGAAATCAGGGTTACATACCTAAAGGGAGGGCTCGGTGAGAAGATAGGTATGAGGAACCTTGTTTTGATTGAAAACAGGCGGTTGCAGCAAAGGACGCAATGCCATGAGGGCAAGTTCGCAATTTGGAATAGGGATAGCCACCCGTTGGTCAAAAAGTTTGAAATATTGGCTGAATCGAACCTGCAGAAGCCTTCTTGGACGACATTACTTGCAATTAGAAAAGATCGCACGCCAGGAAAGGGACAATCGAACTCCGAAAAGAGAAAAGTATTGAGCAGCGGTTTCCATAAAACGAAGAGAGCTGAGGGTACGATTTCCCTTTCGTTTGAAGAGACCATGGGCGATTGGTATACTATTGGTAGGATGAAACCTGACAGCAGACTGGCAGGAAATAAATCTTGCTCAACAAGCCTCGTCCAATTACGGAAGGAAGCAATGCTCCTGTCAGAATAGAAGACAAAACATTTTAAAACCCAGCATTTA